>PVNU02000133.1:2400000-3000000 GCA_003013855.2 Liriodendron chinense | reverse complement strand
TTAAACTTCTATGGGGACCACAGTGATGTTTATATGCCATCCATACCGTTCATAATGTCATTCCTACTGAGATGAACTGAAAACACAAATATTATTCTAATTCGAAAATTCTGTGGCCCCACGTATATTTCAACTGTGGAAGTTCAATTGTCACGTTTTCAGCCCACTTGAGTCTTGGATCCAGTTCATATTTGTTCGCAACTTCTAAAATGATCTCACAAAAAGTTGGACTGCGTAGATTTCTCACAAACATCATGGTGGGTCCCACATAGATTCAGAGTAGGAGATGCCAGCGAAAGGCGGCGTCCAACACGGTTCCATAGCTCAAGTGGTAGACCGAAATGAGGTCATGGTATTGATTCCAAAGCGGGGGGTCGGCTAACATTGCAGTGCTGACTTAAACCATAGAAATTTAAGATGCTCTTCTAAACTCTTAACGGTTTAGGCCAGGCTGACGGGCTTTTTGGATGTTTTAGTCCAAGCTTAAGCCCATTTTAGAAAGGAGCTTGAAATTTAAGCCTGAATTCGATTACGGGCTTGATACTCCAGTCTATGGCGAGCCAGGCCCAGAAACCTGTTGGACTAACCCGGCCCATTATTATTTTCAGCAATATTCCTTGCCATCGTTGTTATCAAAGCGACGTTATAAATGGCAAACAATACCATTCTTGAAAATTACAAACAAGCAGCGGAGACATGCAATTCTTATTAAAAAAAATGCAGAGAGAGAGAGAGAGAGAGAGAGAGAGAGAGAGAGAGGGGTAGGTCAGGACTCAGGAGGCACTGAAACTGCTATAGCTAAAGGGGGAAGACAGGTCAGGAGGCGCTGAAACTGCGACAGCTCCTTCAAGCATTTGGGTGACTTTCTTCATGGAAGGCCTCAGGGTTGGCTCTTCCTGAATGCACCAAATCGATACTTTCACCAATCTCTCCAGCTTCTGTTTGTCTACGTTCGCATCTTCGTCGCCTTCCACTAACAAATTCAACCTCCCTTCTCTATAGCAGTCATAAACCCAATCAGACAGCATCTCTTCCTCTTCATTCCCTGGCTTTGATTCGACATTCCTCCTACAGCAAATGATCTCCAACAACACAATACCGAAGCTGTAGACATCGACCTTTGCTGTGATTTCCATGTTCATGAGCCACTCGGGTGCCACATACCCTCTAGTCCCTCTGATGCCCGTATTTGTTCGGGTCTGATCCGTCTTCAAAAGCTTTGCCAATCCAAAGTCGGAGATCCTTGCTGTTAAAGAGTCATCTAGAAGTATGTTTTGAGGCTTTATATCACAGTGTATGATTTGGGTGCTGCACTCCTCATGTAAGTACATGAGCCCTCTTGCGATCCCCAGTGCAATCTGCATCCGTAGGTTCCATTTGGGTTTTGAGCCTCCAAAGAGGAAGCTTGATAAAGACCCATTGCTCATGAACTCGTAGACAAGAAGCCGGTGCTGCCCCTCGTCACAGAATCCAAGTAGTTGTACTAGATTTTTGTGATGGGTCTGTCCGATTGCGGTCACTTCTGTCGTGAATTCCTTCTCACCGTCTTCAACCACCTTCTCTAGCTTCTTGACTGCGACTGAAGATGTAGAATCACCGAGCACCAAGGACCCTTTATAAACAGTCCCAAATCCACCACGACCCAATTCATCCTTGAACCTGCTGGTTGCTTCTTTGAGCTCCTCGTAAGAAAAACACCACAGATTATTGCTCAGCATGGTCGAATCTTGATTAACTTTTGGAAGTTTTCTGTGATGTAAGATGAAACCAAGCAATAGAATTGCTAGAAAGAAGATGAAATTGAGAAACACAGAGCTGCCCATAAGCACTGATCCGACCAGGATCAAAGTAGATCGATCTTTCTTCCCTCTACCCACGCTTGGAGGTGGAAGAGAAGAAATATTTTTCGATACTTTAATGAGAATCTTTACTCCAAGACGAGGGTCCATCTTCCCGTTCGAGAGTGGAACATTTTTCTTAAAACAATCTCCGTTATGGAAACTGGCTGCCATACATAAACAATCGTTCAAGCAAAACTCTCGGCACTGGTCTTCACTTACGTGACTGTACTTTTCATAGTCCGACTGCGTCCAATCCGTGTTAAGCATCTCCATCATCTCGTACTGAGGCTCTTCTTTCGATCCTTTGTGAGACTCTTGACTACAATTCTGCCGACGGAAGTCCTGTTTGCACCCTTTGTATTTGTCGTTCGGTTCCAAGAAGGAATACCCAGGCGGGCAATGACAGCTCGGCCTTTGATTCTCATCCATCTTGCAGTAGCTGTTAAACCCACAAGCTCCAGAACCCTTCTTGCCAAAATCCATGAAGCACATGTCCTCTGGCAAGAACCACACAACAGACCATGACATCGCCCATCTACCATCGTTGAGTTGGGTCTTTGGTCGGACATATTGCCTAAACACTCCATCGAAATCGAACGTGGCTCTCTGATAGAATTCCGTTGTTGGAGCTCCATTGACCGGTGCAAGATCATACGAATCTCCATTTGTTAGCCTGATGTGAATGCGGCCTGATGAATTGAAGACCAGCTGGAAACCGTTTCTGGTACCTACCGTCCCGCTAGCCCAGTAAGCAGGGTAAATGTCTTCTGTCGGGAGGGCAAAGGGATAAAAGACGAAATTTCCATCTTCCTGTAATCTGAGTAAGAACCTTCCCCTCGAATAGTCCGTCTCTGTCAGACGGGAAGGAAGAAAGGAGTTTTGTTTCAGTATCTGTGTAGGCAAGATGGTGTCGGTTGGATTGCTGAAGCTTTCCCATATATTAGAATCCATGGTCCTGAGCACAAAGTTTCCGTTGTCAAGCATTTCTGCAGATACAACGATCCCGCCATCGTTGTACTCGGCCTGCCATATCTGTTGGCCTTGATGATCATTGAGAACGAGCCGGCCGTTGGTCGTTAGCTCGACTCTTGATCCTTTCTGCACCAGCTTGTCTCTGTTCGCCGACCAAACTATCGTCTTTTCTGGTATTTGGTCGAACCAGATTGCTAGCAAGAAGAGATTTTTTTCTGGGAGGAGATGGAATCCGAAGGCAAATTCGCCAGAAGGCGAAAGCCATGATGCGTTTTCATCGACGGTGGAAAGAGAAGAACCTAAGCTTATGTTTTGGTGAGCTCCAGCGATGGCAGAAAATGGAAGAAACAGAAGCAAGAGATGGAGAAGATGAGGAGAAGACGACATTTACAAGTTGAAAGAGATTGCTTGCATCGGAGAAAGAGAGAGAACTGAATGCAAGCCACGCCAAGAGAAGGATAAAAGGACGCCCTGCGAGGGCATTTTGGTCTAGTGGAGTCATTTTGGTCCAGTCTAGCTAAGCGCGGTCTATGCGGGAGGGGAGCTTTACTGCCATAACCCTGAAATGTAGCTATTTTTACTAAAAGTCCAATTTCTCGTGAGGCTCATATTGTTTAGCCTTTTCACGAGAAATTTCAAACCTTCGGGTCCTAATATGCCCCTCTTACCACCTCGAAAATGACCCTCAGACCACTGGCTCCTGCATACAACCATGAAGAGGTGGAAGCCCTCTTGGGCGTGGAGGGATGGTCCATGCGTGGGACCCACCATGTTGTATATGTTTCATCCATGTCGTCCATCCTTTTTTCTGGATCATTTTAGGCTTTCGGCCCCATTTTGGGCCAGATCTAGATCTCAAGTGGGCCATATCATAACAAATAGTTGGAATAGAGATGTCTACTGTTGAAACTTTTTTAGGGCCACTTTGATGTTTATTTGTTAAGCAATCATGTTGATATGATTATATAAACCTGTATAAAAGGACCACACAAATATAAGCTTGATTCAAAGGCCCTGTAGGCCCTACTATAAAAATAAAGTAGTGAGGGCAATTATGCCTACCATTGAAGCCTTCCTTAAGCTTAGGGGGATTACAAAGTGCTCAAGGGCAACCCACAATGCTCAGGGCAATCAGGGGGAAGCCGGGTAACCCATGAGTATGGGGGAATCCATAGTACTTAAGGGGAATCTATAGTGCTCAATGCCCGGGGAACCTACAATGCACTCAGAGGGATTCCATATTACTCAAGGGGTATCCACAGTGCCAAGGGAAACCCATAATGCTCAGGGGGAAGCAAGGGAACCCACAATCTTCATAGGGATTTTACGGTGCTCAAGGGGAATCCACCGTGTTCAAGGAGAATCCATAGTGGATGTTATTATCCCAACTGTTCGCTATGGTGTGGCCCACCTGCGATTTGGATATGTTTAAGAATTGGGCTTGTGGCCTAAAATGATCAGGCAAAAAGGTTGGATGGCATGGATGCAACACACACATCATGGTGGGTCCCACTCGTGGGACCCCTATTCACGCCCAAACTTTGGCTTCCTCGCCTATCACGTTGTTGGGCAACAACGTCTTGTCTTGTTCAGCGGGCGAGACGTGGTTGCTACCCAAGTGACAGCATAGTGGGTGTTACCCCTACCGTGGGTCCACCTTGATGATGTATTGTATATGCAGGCTGTCCATCCATTTCTAGAGATCATTATAGGACGGGGTTCCAAAAATTAAGCAGGTTCAAATATCAGGTGGACCATAACACACTAAATAGTGGTGATTGAGTGCCCCACCATTAAAAATTCCAAAGGGCCCATAATAAGGTTTTCATAATGTTTATTTCCCATCCAACCCGTTGATAATGTCAAAAAGATCTGGATGAAGGGAAACGACAAATATCAGCTTGATCCAAAATATATTGTAGTCAATAAAATGTTTTTAATAGTTACTTATCACTATTTTCAGTAATATGGTTTACATGAGAGTTAGATCTTCTTCAAGCTTGGAATCATGTCCTAAGATGATAGGGGAAAGCAGATGGATGGCATGGATATAAAAAATATACATCAAGTTGAGCCCCACAGGGTTAGGGTAACACCCTCTAAGATATTGCCCCGGTAACAGCTAATTCGCTCCATGCTCCAGCGCGGATTTTCTTTCTATCTTTCTTTCTTTTATTTTTTTTTCACTTGCTAGGTGGGGCCTGCCTTGGATCATCCATTCCGTCCGTTAGGTTAGCCAGTCCATGGCGAGCCTAAAGAGCTCGAGAAGCGATAGATTTAGATGGGAAATGAGCCTTATGATGGCCCTGAAAAGGTTTCAACGGTGGAAATGAGTCCATGGCGAGCCTAAAGAGCTCGAGAAGCGATAGATTTAGATGGGAAATGAGCCTTATGATGGCCCTGGAAAGGTTTCAACGGTGGAAATCATTGCTTCATGCAATATAGTCTACCTGAGATCTGAATCTTTCTCAGATTTTGACCCCTGGCTTAAAACGAAATTTCAAACTGGATGGACGGTTTGGATGAAACATAAACATCAAAGTGGTGCCATCGTGGGCCCAGAGCTCATTTGAACTTTTGTAAGGCTTCATACGCAAGCCTGTACGTGCTCAAAGAGCGCAATTTCTCGTGAGAAGTCCCAACAAAATGAGCATCATGAGAAATTGGACTTTTAGTAAAAATAACCACTACTAGGGGCTATTGTAATAAAAATCCTATACGGGAGCGGATTAGGTGTAGCCTCGGCCTCACCCAACACGGTGCGGCCCTTCCCATGGTGCCCACCTTGATGCATGTGTATTGTATATCCATGCTATTGATTTTGACGTATCATTTTACGGCATGAGCCCCAAAACTAAGCTTATATAATTCTCAAGTGGACCCAGCTATAGGAAACAGTGGTGGTTGAATGCTCCGCCATTAAAAATTCCCTAGGGTCAACCTGTAATGTTTGGGCAATTTTTATTTGCCATCCAACCTGCTAATAAGGTTACACAAACATAGATGATAGGGAAAAAAAAGATATTAACTTAATCCAAAACTTTTGTGGCCCATAAGAAGGTTTTAATGGTCAAACGCCACTGTTTCCTACAGTGTAGTTCACCTTATGTTTGGATTTGCTTCGTTTTTTGGATCATACCTAAAATGATCTAAAAAAACATATAGATGATGTGGCTAACATATATATCAAGGTGGGCTCCACTGTCATGGCCACCTAATCTGTACCTAGGGCTGGAGTATACGCATGGCGGAGTCATAAATTCTACACTTGACTGGTTTGGATGATCTGAACCTCCAGAACAGAGTAGGTGAGACCTAACGTGGGGCCCACTTTGATGTATGTTATTTGCATCCAATGCATCCATTTTTCCATATCATTTTAGGGTATTATCATCTGGTGGACCAACCATTAATGGGCCACGAAAGTTTTGGATCATATTTGTTTCTTTCCTTCACAGGCTTGTTTGACCTTATCAACAGATTTATTGGAAAATAAACCCTTCGGTAACATTAAGGTACGCCCTAAGAAGCTGATAATTGAATCTACTTCATTTTTTGGATCATGCTCTAAAATTGTCTGAAAAAATGGATGGACAGCGTGGATGCAGAATACATTTTATTTTTGGTTTATTAAAATCAACTAGCTCCTAAGAAAGTCACGGTTACAATCCATCCACACGTCCACTACTACTAAAAGATAATATTTTGGGTGTTTGCTAGGAATGCATGTGGATGCATAATACATACATCAAGGTGAGCCCCATGGTAAGGGCCGCACTTTTTTGGGTGCGTTCAGGGTCTCGCCTAATACGCTTTACCACGGTGAGGCCTAAATCTTTTTCTCATTCGTCCTCAGAAATATAAGAGGATTTCGAGTCATAAAGAGTACAGGTCTCCTTATTTCCACGAGAGGAAGATGCCAATAAGCTACATGAGAGAAGAACTTTGATGACTTTTCATTGCATCCAACCACCAGAAATGTTTACTGTACCGCAGTCTTTGGTTTGAGTAAAAGGCGCAGAAAAATCATTTCCCTGCCTTGACAAGGCCTGTGCTAACGCGTTCAGCAATGCGTGCATCCCACGGGGTTGGCTTTTTCCACAGCTCGTGCCATCCAAGTCTATTGTTTGCTTGGGGACATCTCACGGCTTTTGATCATGCGTCCAGAGACTTTTCAACCGTCCGAGTCTGATGATCCAATTCATGAATGTAGGCCATAGGTTCATATTCTTCGTTGGCTATTGTTGAGCTAATTGTTGACTGCATTCCAGCTGCTCCACTAGGCCGGTCTCTGATCAAAACGGTCCAGTTTGTCTTGGATGACTAGGATGATCCCATCAATATAGGCCACACCAAAAGAAAGAAAAAAATGAAATGCCAACCAAAAGTTTGTATGTGGGGCCACCACCGATAATATATGTTTATGAAATGTCAACCATAAGTTTGTATGTGGGCCACCACAGTGAATATATTTTTATCCAACCATTGCTCAGGTATGAATCACCGAGATGAAAGGAAAATACAAGGATCAACCTGATTCAAATCTCCGGTTGACCACGAAGGAGTAACTTTACATTGTTAGTAGAATGGCCCATCTGAATTGTGTATCAGACTGATATTTTGGATGTACAGTGAACATGAAAAGAGTTCTCCACTTGGAGTCCGGATCGTCTACTAGCCAAGAATAGGAATTTTTCTATTTGTTACAATGTAATTGGGTTACATTATCACGTATGCATCTAATGCAATAGTGCTCACAATGACCAATGACAACTTGGACCAATCACAATGTAAATCTCTATTTGTGGCAAGCAAAGAAAGATTCAAATTCCTCTAATCATATCTCACATGTACACTACCATAAATAAGTAGTAATTATTTACCGTGGTAATTTCTGCACCATTCTCAATGTGACGGTTAGGGGCCATTTGAATTTATCCCTATCTCTAAACCCAAGGGTAAAAACTGTGGGGCCCACTATGCTCCATGTGACTTACTCACTGTTCATCCCTTCGGCCTGCTCATTTTTAGTGCATGATCCAAAAACCGAAGAAGATCCAAAGCTCATGTGGACCACACCACAGGCAACAATGGAATTAAATGCCTACTGTCCAAAACAACTCAAGGACTTCAGAAGTTTTGGATCAAGCTGATATTTTGTCTTCCGTTTCTCCATGCCGTGTGACTTTATGAATGGGGTTGTTGTATTTTAAAAGGTTTTAAAAATATTTTGTTTCAAAATTTCCTTTGAAAGTGGTTTCCCTCCACAAGTTTGGTTTTGGAGTTTTGTGTATTTCCTTTATCTCGCATTGGAAAGAATCAAGGAAAAAAAGCAAGTATATAAGTAGAGATTTTACACATGGGCTAGGCCCTCAAGGGGCAAGTGAATTTTATGGTTTGTGGGGGGCTATGCACATTGACCCACATTATGCAAAAAAACCGCGCCGTTGCCAGGCCGGGCTCGGGCTCGGGTCTGGGTCTAGGTCTTATAGTATACTTGCGCACCTTCCTTTTGCTCCAACGGAACTGAAAGTGTACTCGCACCAACGGTCTTTTGTTTTAAACGTCTAGAGACGCATCTGTTCGGGTGGTTACATCAGTTGGGTTTAAACCCAACGGACCTAACTCAATTCAAAATGGTGCATTAAGCACCTAATCAAGTCTATATATATGATTTGATTAATCCGTTTTAAATCCTCCGAAAATCTTCTTCTCTCTCAATTTTGCTAAACCTCTGAACTCGATTTTTCTGTTTCTGTTTTCTCTGACTCACTGAGCACTGCATCTCAAGTTTACAGTGTATTTGCTGGTTTGAGCCCTGTACAGCGAGTGCACAACCGGGACTAGGGTGATAGTTGTTGTATCCTGGAGGCCAACTGTCCGTAACTCTTGTTGCATTTAGAAAGCGGTCCAAGGAGGGCAGATTTAGTTTCAAGCCTAGTGATTCATCACGCCACGACTTAGTGTTTTTCAAAACAAATAAATTCTTTATTTTCTGTTTTAATATTCATTCTATTTTTTATTTTTTTTCAATTGTTTTCAACACCCACTTCCAACATTCTTGAAATCAAATTTCATACAGTTGAAAATAACAGACTGATTATTTTCTGTTTCTACTTTCTTTATGATTTCTATTTCAATTTCAATTCAAAACAGAAACACTTTCTATTGTGCTGTTTGTTCCAATCTCTACTCGGAACAAAAATTTTCTATTTTCTATTAATTCTAGATAGCACATATGGCTACCATTACTGTCAATCCTACAATTGAATTGTCCAAGATTGAACCATTTTCTGGACAGAATTACAAATGGTAGAAACATAAAATTTCTTTTGCTTTAGAAACCTTGAAATTCTTTTACATCTTGTCCAAGACATTTATAGTTGACCCAGCCAACCAAATTGAAGTTCAAGATGCCAACAATTGCAAACACTACATTCTGAATACATTGTCAAATGAATTGTATGATGTTTATGTTTTATATGATTCCGCGAAAGAGATATGGAATGCACTTCAAAAGAAGTATGTTCTTGAAGACGCTTGATCTAAAAACATGCAATATCAAATTTTATTCACTTTAATATGACAGATAATAAACCTGTCACAAATCAAATTCATGATTATCAAAATCTGATACATGAATTAACAATTGAAGGAATAAAGTTAGACATGGTATTTCTATCTGGAGCGTTAATTGAGAAATTACCTCATTCTTGGAAAAAATACGAAAATAAAATAACACATAAAAAAGAATGACGTTTCTTTAAAAAATACGATTGTATACATATGTATAGATCAGGCAAATAGGATCAGAAATCAAATTGGTAATGCTAATGAGTCTGTCTCAAAGGCTAACCTAGTCGAATCAGGTTAGGAAAAGAAGGACAAAAGTAAAATACAATGTCACAACTGTAAAAAGTTTGGACACTATGCTAATGAGTGTCGGCTGAAAAATAAGCCAAACAAACAGTTCAAAAGAAATACAATTGTCATTTTTGTGGAAAATCCTGGACATTATGCAAACGTATGTAGGCTGAAGAAAAAGAACAAAAAACCACAAATTAATTTTGTTGAAACAGAAGCTGATACAGTTGTTGCGGTTTTAACCGAAGTATTCATTGTACACAACCTGGAATGGATATTGGATACCGGGGCAACTTGGCATGTGTGTTAGGACCGTAACATGTTTACCTCTTATCAAGAAATAAGGGATGATGAACAAGTCTTCATGGGAAATGTTCAAACTTCTCCGGTTACTAAAAAAGGAAAGATAGTTCTGAAGCTTACGTCGGGAAAGACATTAATATTGAACAATGTTCTACATGTGCCTCATATTCGACGAAACTTGATCTCTAGTTCGCTCCTTAACAAGGCTGGTGTTAAACTTGTATTTGATTCTGACAAGCTTATAATAAGTAAGAATGGTACCTTTATTGGGAAGGGTTATTGTAATGATGGTCCTTATATTGTAAACGTTTATAATAATAAGATGTCATCCAGTTTTGCTTATATTGTTAAGTCTACTTCTTTATGGCATAGGAGATTAGGTCATGTTAATGTAGCATCTATAAAAAGAATGAATAGGTTAGGTTTATTACCTGATATATCAGAAGAAAACATAAGAAATTGTGAGATTTGTGTAGAATCAAAATTTCATAAGAAACATTTCAAATTTGTAGTTAGAAATTCTGAATTACTGAAGTTAATTCATAGTGACCTAGGTGATTTCAAAACCCACATTTCTAGAGGTGGTAAAAGATATTATATAACTTTTATAGATGATTGTTATAGATATACTATAATTTACCTTCATTCCATATCCACATTGATGTTGTCTGATATTAAAGTGATATCAACCTAAGAAATAGTTAAATATTTAGGAATTGGTTATAGAGAGTTGCTTGCCTAGTTGCATCACAACACTTAACAGTCCAATCTGTTGATCTTGGACTGTCCGTTAGGTCCAACAGGCATTTCATGGGCTATGGTGCAAATATCACATCGATCTGATTATCTTTAACCATCTGATCGAAAGCTAGCCTCAGATATGGTGGGTTAAGAATACTTGCACAATAATAGCTGTAAACCAACAATTCGATCCCGCTATTTGATAGTTCCCATCATGGATTGCTTATGATTCTAAGCAGTAACTTCCGTTAGGAAATCCTGAGAATCCCATCCATGGATTGGAAAAGGATGGCTAAAAAAAATAAGGCTGAATGTAAGATGGATTTGATCATCTGATCAGTCTTATTTTTGCCTTTGAAATGTGTTCTGGACTTAATGAACAGTTTAGATCAATCTATTGGGCTGTCCAAGTTACTTGATGTAATTAGGAGCACTATAGCTTAGTGCTCTAGAGCATTGAAGCAATTCCTAGTTTATATAAATATATATATTTAAATTTTACTCCAAGTTACTTGATGCAATTAGGAGTACTATAGCTTAGTGCTCTGAGAGCATTGAAGCAATTCCTAGGTTATATAAATATATATTTAAATTTTAAACTTATTTGGTAATTTGCAATAAATATTTTTTAACAATTTTATTTTCAGTGAGATTTTTCTGATAATACTTGGAGAAAAACCTCAAAAATTGAAAATTTCCCGTGAAATTTCCATGTGGCAACAACGAGATTTGTCACAACAGTACACACCATCGTGCCACGGTGCCAGCATGGCATGTAAGTGCGGGATCCAATCTGTCCATCAAGTTGGTCTGATCTCATACATGTTTTCCCAAAAAATGAAGCTGGTTCATTCAGCATGTGGGCCCCAATACTGGAAACAGGTGGATGGGTTAGAAAAATTCAGCTGGTTTTTTTAGAGCTATACATTTGTTTTGCTACTGTGGCCCACCTGACCAGTGGATCAACCTAATTCCTGGTCTAGCACATTAACATAGTGGTGCCGTTCTGATGGATGGATTGGATATTGGGCCGATTGTGCCATGCTGGCACATGTTTGGCTTGTACATGAGCTTTATCGCACATGATTGCGTGCTTAGCAAAGCTCAAATCTGTAAATTCATACTTTTGTAACGTAAAAAGGAAAATGGTTGTGATCTAAATCTGTCATGTTTTGGCCAGCTGATTTTATTTCAAGTCAAAATAAATAGTCAAGGGTCCTGATGATCCATCTTACGAGGGTGGTTGCATACTTTAAACTTTTGTTAATTCCACAAGAGTGTAGGCTCTACTCCTCAAAACACCACTTGATGTGACAATGTGGTATGTTATGTGAGTTTCAAGCCATCCATCAGTTGGGTCCAACATTTTTTTCTCCCTTTTAGCAGTTGTGTCATGGCTCTAAGAAACGTAGGTCGGGCACTCTAGGATCTTCTTTCTATGTGACATTCACCTATGGATCACCATCTTCAAATATAAAGTCTAAATTAACTTTGTTCTTCGCTTACTCTTTTATGGTTTCTCGTTGCAATCTCGTATTATAGTGGATGTAGACCAATTTCTCCATCTTTGCAGATGCCAACAAATCCCGTCTTAATATGTATGAGGAGGAGATAATTTGACCAAGGATCCTCATGGTGAGATTTTTCAAACTCTGGAGCGTTTTAACAATAATTTATCCACCACTTGGCTGAAATTTGAAATAGAAAAATTAGTCATCTCAAAAACCATCTATATTATACTACTATTTAATACTTAATTTGAACTAAGTAATTACTATAACATGGGTCAGTTATTCTGTTAGCCACCCTCCTCAACTCTTTTCCAAAAGTTTGCCATTAAAATTTTTAACACATTAATGTTGTCTAATTGTCTAATTAGAAATTAAGTCCAACAGAATGTTGTGTGTGCATGTGCGTGTGTTATTATTTTACATTAACTTGTTAACGGCTGAATTTTCACATCGGCCCTTCGCTCCATTCTCCAAATTAGATACACATTTTAGCACTTTGAGATGGGTGTGGAATTTGTCAGTATATTGACAGACAGAATTTAAGAAATAAGCCTTAAAAAAAAAACAACAACAGATGAAACTAGGACCAAGCTTAGCTAAATTTTAGCACATCGAGATGGGTGGAGAAGTTGTCAGCATATTGACAGATAGAATTTAAGAAATAAGCGTAAAAAAGAGAGATGAAATTAGGACCAAGCTTAGCTAAATACAATCACAAGTTGTGGAAAAAAGCTTGACAATCATCACCCATACTACCGTAGTACAAGCTGATCTGGACTTGTTGATCTGGTGGGCCTCACCATGGATTGGTGTAGCCCAAAATGTCAGAGATTAGAAGTTCCCAGGCATCCACCTCTTCGGCCTTTTTACAGGACTCTGTTGTGTTTGTTTCTTGACCATCCTTTGGTAGTTCTGTAGGCCAATGATCCAAAGAAACTTCTGCTCTGGAAGATCATTGGGTCATCTCCATCCTCCATGGGGCCCATTACATCAACATTCCAGATCCCCGACCATGGGCCTTCACACTTTATCTTGTCAGAGTATGCACATATTCCTGTCATCATATGCACCCATAAATCCTGTCAGTGAATCCTAGGACTCATTTGCCTATTGGTATGGGTGCTTAAAATCTCAGGGCATGTTTGGCTTTGCTAAAAAAAGTGTTTTTCTTCTTCTGTGATTTTGATTCTGAAATCACTTTTTAGGCTTTTAAGTGTGTTTGGTTAGTCACTTAACTAATCAATTTTAGATAAACAAATTTCCAAATTTTGCGCTTTTATCTGCAATGCGTAGCTCTTGTTTCGTACTGTCATTTATGTTTCTACAAACTTGCGAAAAGCACTCACAAAAGTGAAGATCTCTCTCTTGTTTGTTGGCGGGTTAGTTAATTGCGCACGAGTGTATACCCGTACACCTCCACAAATGTGCCATCATGGTATGTAGGATCGATATCAAATCCATCCACTGTCCGACCATGTTTCCCTAAAATTGATCTCTTCCACTCAGAAGGTGGAACCCAATATTGTAAACAGGTGGATGGGTTAGAGAACCTCAGCTGAGTGTTTTAGATCCATACATTTGTATTGCAAACTGTGGCCCACTACCAGTGGATCAACCTTATTCTTGTACTAGGGCATAAATATAGTGGTGTCTTTCTAATGGATGGATTGGATCTCGGACCTACATGCCATGATGGCAAATGTGTGGTGTGCACATGAGTTGTATTGCAGTGCTGTGTGGCCCACTGCGATGACTATGTGACATCCACTCTGTCCATCCCGTTTCCCCATATCATGTTCGGTTATGACTCTAAAGGTGAGGTAGATCCAAGACTTAAGTGGGCCACGCCACAGGAAACACTGGAGATTCAATGCTCACCATTGAAATCTTTGTGGGGAGATTCAACCAATTGGAGATTCAATGCTCACCATTGAAATCTTCTCATTATTCCCACAAATTCCCGTGTTATAGTCCGTTTGATCTTTTGTGCTTCAATTTTTTACTCAACTGTCCTGCAATATAGAAGTACAATATAGATGGTTAAGAAAAAAAAAAAAAGACAACAATTCATATTCAAGGTATAAAAGATCAAATAGTCTATTTTACGGTGTTCCATTCAGGGTATTTTTTATTTTTTTATGTGTGGCCATCCACGGTGAGGCCGTTCTCATCGATGGTTTGGATCACTGAACAATGGGCCCATTTGAACAAGTTGCTCAATGGGCCAACAACGCTGCAACTTATGGAGGCCTCTAAAAGCCTTTCAGAGTTGTTATGGAAGCTTATGTGGGGCTCACCATGATGTTTGTGAGAGATCCACCATCTATCTGTTTTGTGATCTCATTTTAGAATGTGTGACAAAAAATGAGCGTGATCAAAGACTTGAGTGGGCTGAAAACATGATGATTGAACATCCACAATTGAAATATTCATGGGGCCGCATAAGTGTTGAATTAGGCTAATATTTGTGTTTTTAGTTCATCCCAATAGGAATGACATTATGAACGGTATGGATGGCATATAAACAACACTATGGACCTTAGAGAGGTTTCAACGGTAAGAGTTTCCCTGCCCACTTTTCGTCTAGTGAAGGTAACTAGGGTTCACGGATGCATATCATTTTTTTTTATATATTTTTTTGTCTCACGTCCTAAAATGGGCTCACAAAATGGATGAACGGGGTGAATTTCTCACAAACATAAGCCATGGGACCCACCTGTGTTCCCAGCGTCCAAAAGCCTCAAAGGCTTTCGCACGAAACTGACTTCCGATTCTTGCCAGGCTAGATTGATTCTAGGACGGACAGGGGAGAGGAGAGAGACTCGCCCTCTCCGCCTTCTATGCCCATGGAGATTAGGATCCCACCCACGGCTGGGATTGCCGTGTATGCAGCGTACTCATTCTCCAGGCACACTAAGCATCTCTGTGACCGGGGGTGTGGGGCCCGGGGGTGTGGGCCATAGAAATGTACGTGACAAATCCATTCCGTCCATCTGTTTTGAAAGACCACAATAGAATAAGATTAGGAAAAAAAAGACATATCCAAAACTAAGTGGGCCACACCAACAAAGCAGTGGGAA
Source organism: Liriodendron chinense (assembly GCA_003013855.2). Lineage (NCBI taxonomy): Eukaryota > Viridiplantae > Streptophyta > Magnoliopsida > Magnoliales > Magnoliaceae > Liriodendron > Liriodendron chinense. Next base: position 2,984,688 of record PVNU02000133.1, on the reverse strand, counting down.
CAGCATCGTCCACCGTTGAAACCCATATAGAGATGACCATGATGTTTATATGACATCCAAACCGTTCATAGAATTATTACCACCCAGATCAACTGTAGTAACAGATATCTTCCTGATAAAAACTTCTGTCACTTCGAGGAGTTCAATTCCCACTGTTTCGTGTGGTATGGACCACATGAGTTTTGGATCTGCCTGATTTTTAAATCCTGTCCTAATACTGTAGTCTTTCAAAACAGATGGACGGAGTGGATTTGCCACGGACATATCTATAAGCCGCACACATCCCCAGGCACAGAGATATCTTTGTGCCGGAGCTCACAGGCAATCCGGTCCTTTCCACAGAGGGCTGAGGTTAGCTTGACTACGAGTCTTTCCTTGACTTGACTCGATTTTAGTACTTAGATATTATTGGAGAAATGCCCCATTGCTCTCGTAGCACTATAAGTTATACTGCTCCTAGCTGCATCGGACACTTACACAGTCTAATCCATTGATCTAGATTATCCGTTAGGTCCAATGCATATGCAGAAACATGACACCGAAAAGATGAATATATACCGTTAGGTCCAATGCATATGCAGAAACATGACACTGAAAAGATGAATATATACCATTAATCAATGTCCTTTAACATGGATGGTCAAGATCGTTGCACAAAATACGTCCCATCTATTGAATGAATTCTTCATTCTGGAGAGCTTGGGGTCTTCAATCGACCGATAGTGTTGGCTTGGTTGATCGAAAATACCCCATATTCCTGGTTTGTCATTGGACATATTTTGCCAAATTCGGTCTATCGAACTCTGAGGTCGGTCGACCGACGGCCATGGGCTGTTTTGTATAGTTTTATGTATTTTGTTTCTATTTCTGTTGTCATGCTATTTAAAGGGGTGTAATGTGAAATTATGGTAATTTTATATGTTCTAAATGTATGAGAGGGTTTTGGGAGAAAAAAAAGCTAGGATTTTTCTCTCCAAGTTGATTTGTAAGTGTTTTCAATTTCTTGTACTTTCATTTTCATAGAAACTTGCTTTGTGCCGTGGTTTTTTTTTTTTTTTTTTCTTGCAAAGGTTTTTCCATATAAAATTTATTTATCTTCTGTGGTAGGATTTGCTTGGCCCAATTGTGTTTACTTTGTTTGATTCTATTTTGAGTTGCTTCCACAGTGCCGATAAGCAATATCAAAGCAATCGTTGGGAAGTAGTTGTGAATATGAGACAAGGTATTTATGGCCTTAAGCATGAAGTTTGACATCGAGAAGTTCAACAGGAAAATAACTTCGAACTATATATAGAAGGTGAAGATGAGGGGCCTCCTAGTTCAACAAGGATTGAACGATGCACTCTTTGGAAATGATGAGCGATCGGATACTATGAAGGAATAAGAGTAGAATAAGATAGATCAGAAGGCTAATACCTCGATCCAGTTACATCTATCAGATGAGATCCTCTATAATGATCTTAAAGAGATGAGTGTCACTGGAATATGGGCGAAGTTGGAGAACCTTTATGAGACAAAGTCTTTCTCAAGTTGTCTGTACCTAAAGCAACAATTCTACAATCTGAGAATGACGAAGAAGACTGACGTTAATGATCACATTAATCACTTCAACAAACTTGTGTGCCGGTTGATGGATATGGAGGGAGTGTTTAAAGAAGAAGACTAAACCCTTATTCTTTTGAGTTCCTTACCAGGTTCGTATGAGAATCTAGTAGAAACTTTGTGCCATAGTAGGGATACCATTAAAGTCGATACCGTTGTCTCGACCTTTCAACAAAGATAGTTGAGAAATAAGAACGGCGGCGGGTGTACCTCTACGAAAGCATTGGTTTTAAGGGGGAGGAACGAGAGAGAGAGAGACTTTGAGAACCAAGTCTAAATCTAAGAACATGAACAAGATGAAATGCTGGAAGTGTGGGAAGACTGAACACATGAAGAAGGACTACAAATCACAAAATAAGGAGGAATCAAACGCATCTTCAAGGGAGGGTAATACTACGAAATCCACAGAGGATGAGAATGTTAATGGCGGCGCTGGATTGCATCCAGATCCGGGTTTCTCTGTAATGAATAGATCTTGGATTCAGGAGCATTATATCACGTGTCTTGATCAGAGTGCTTTCACCACATACAACGAGTATGATGGTGGGTCTGTGTTCTTGGGCGATGATTGTGCCTGTAAGATGATTAGTGTTAGTTCAGCACGCATCAGGATGCTCGATGTGATTAACGAATTCTAATAGATGTGAGACACGTCCTAGGCTAAAGAAGAGTTTAATATCTTTGAGAGCTCTCTAGGCATTGTGATTCAAGTTTACTAGGTTTGATCATGTCTTATAAGTTTCAAAGGGGGCACTGATAATCATGAAGGCATAGAGGAGCAAAAATATCTATAGGTTGATTGAAAATACCATATCGGGTGAAGTTGCAGCGGTTGTAGTGGAATTTACGTTTGCACGTTTGTGGCATGCGCGCCTAGGCCACATGAGCGAGAATTGTATAAGGTAATTTCTAACCTAGATCCTATTCCTTACTTTTAAAAGTGTAGATTATCATATATATGAATACTAATATATATATATATATATATATATATATATATATATATATATATATATATATATATATGATTGTCATTTAAAATTGAGAAACATTGCAATAAGGGATTGCTTGATTATGTGCACTTGGATGTGTGGGGGCCGTTGCCGCTATCTCTAGAGGAGCGTCGTTGTTTTTTGTCACCTTTATCGATGACTTCTCCAAAATAGTTTGAGTTTATTTCATGAAAAATAAATATAAAGCTTTCACCACCTTTAAGTTGTGGAAATGCAGACATGACGAAAATTAAAGGTGTTAAGGACAGATAATAGAGGTGATTTCACTTCTAAGGAATTTGACTGGTATTGCAAGGAAGAAGAGATCGTGAGGCATAACAAAATGCCACACACCGGAGCAGAATGATGTGACCAAGTGGATGAATCGAACTCTCTTGGAGAAAGCCTAAAGCATGTTAAGTAATTATGCATTGGACAAGGAAATATGGACTGAGGCCATGAACACGGCTTCTTACTTGATGAATCAATCACCATTTACAGTTATAAGTTGTAAAATTTCAGAAGAGGTTTAGAATGGTCATGATATAGAGTACTCGAGGCCACGAGTATTTGGTTGTAACGCTTACTCTCATGTACTGTCAATTGATAAAGATAAGTTAGACCAAATGGTAAAAAATGTATATTTATTGGTTATGACGATGGTGTGAAGGGGTAAATGCTATATGATCGGGTCACACAAAAGATCATGCTTAGCCAGAATGTCAGGTTTGATAAAAACTTCTTGCTCCGCAAGGATGAACACAAGGAACCAGAAAAGTTAGTTATTGACATTGAAGTTGAAAACGATGAGATCCTAACCCTTAATCCATGGAAGACGCTTTGGCGTTTCAAAAGCAGGTCTCAGGTTCAAATGCAAAACCGATGGGTGGGTGTCTGGTGTGACTAACTGATGTAGAACAGGTCGCTGATTATTTCATGGCCCAGATGGACCAAAAGAAGACCGATCGAAAGTGATCTGGACCATTAGGATTGTAAATCGGTCGTATCTCGCAATCCGGAATGAGTTTCTAAACATATAATATATCATTTTGGGGTAGCTCGAGTTACTTTAGCCACCCAACCTGGTTATGCCAGGTTGCCCATGCCAAAATCGCGAGATTCGACCATATCAACGGTCATTAGGTTAGTTTATTTTCAGTTTTACTATTTATAGTAAGTTTTAATTCGATCATAACTTTGGATCTATAGGGTTTTAGAGTTAGTGCCGAACATGAAAAGGGCTTAGAATATTTAGTAAAACAACATGGTTAGTCCCGTTTGATAACTTTCTATTTTTGGCCGAAAACCAAGAGTTCTGGTAGGATTGAACGACTTCTATAAATAATAAGTTTACTATTTATAGTAAGTTGCGTTTTATAAGAGCTTGAGTTTGAGTTGGAGTCTGGTACTTTACTTAGGGTTTAGTTTCCTATTTATATACATTGTAATTCCGTTTCTATTCATTCAATCTATCAAAAACAATTATTCAGAATTAATTTCCTCTTTTATTCTTTTATTTTTTCTTGTAGATTTGAGAAACAATCAACTAAGGAGACGGTGATCGACCTACCACATCCTCCCTGCATCACTAACCATGTGGGTGCATTGTGCAGCTAACAGGGTGGTGCGTTGCATGATAATAATAAATAATAATAATAATAATAATAATAATAATAACCCCTTTGATCCATAAACGCGTAGTAGCTGAATTAAGGCACTCTTGTCACTTTCAGTTCTACCCTTCCAACGAATGTCTACTAACCCGATATCTAAATGATCAAACTAGTGTAAGTTTACATTTCTTAGTGTTGCGTATCAGCCATTACACTCAGCCAGAGGATCAAATTTCTTTCTTCCATTGTAGTATGAATGTGTGCATCTGGTTATTGCGAAACATGAAGAAGTATGGGGAGTGGATTAGGTGTTACTCGGTTAAATACTTCAGCCGGTAGCCCACCTTGATTTATTTGTTCTATTTCCTAGCTGTTCATTAATTTTTTCTGGCTCATTTTAAGGCATAGTCCAAAAAATGAAGCAAATCCCATTCTCAAGTGGACCACACCACAGGAAACAGTGGTCATAAAACAAATCATGGGAAAACACACCACAGGTCACACAGACAAAGATGAATGGAAAACGCAAATATTAGCTTGACCCAAAACTTTTGTGGTCCATAAGAAGATTTTAATAGTGGGCATTCGGTCCTATTGTGTGCACTACTTGAGATTTTGATTTGCTTCATTTTTTGGGCCACTCCAGAAAATGAGCTAAAAAAAATTGATGTGCATATATAACATATACATCAAGGTGAGCCGCAGGATCAGATTAACACCCACTAACGTGTTATCCGGGTAACACTTAATCCGCTCCCTAATGATGTAGGAGAAGAACCCCATGATCGAGGGCGTGGATCACTGCACCTTCCTGCGGGAGATAGACAGGAAAAAAAAAAGAGAAAACTAAGGAATTTCATATTTTGGAGTTTCAACCCAAACAGGAAATTGTTATTCCCGTTTTTAGATTTCGGCCCAACTCGTGGGGGCCCATTTTGATCATTTATGATGATCCGTTCCATCCATTTTGTAGAGCTCCTCGACGTCGAGAAAACACAACAAGTTTCACGTCGATCTGAGTTACGGATTGATCGTGGCGTCCAAAATGGTACGAACTGTCCAAAAAGTTCCGACTTCTTCTCCACTGCCAACATGAATAATTGCAATATTCTCTGATACATTAAAAGTTGGCTTTTTCTGAGAAAGGACAATTTCCTTCACAATGAATAATTCATCAGGAAGTTCGGCAACTACGATCACCTCGATTTCCTGCATTGCTAGCGTGACACTTTCTGGGATACTCATGGATTCTGTCAAAACTGACTCCATAATGTCTGGAATAATTTTAGACTCTCATTCCCTATCCTTTAAGATTGGGGTATTGATTTCCTCCACCTCCTCAGAATTTTGAATATCCTCTGATATGGTGGTAGGTTGTAATTCAATGACCTGATCCGAAGTTACATTACTTCGAAAATCTCTTTCAATATACTCCCCACGATCATTCCCACACGTAGGCCGTCGTACGATGATGTCTTCAACCTCTTTATCGCTAGGTTTTGAATCGTCTGGGGTTGCCCTGTGATAGGCCACCTGGGGTGCTCTACGGAACATGGGGTTATTCCGTACAGCGAGCACAGGTGGTTGTTGACTGTTGCCTTGGGCTTGAGGCAGATCTAATGCCGCTACAATACGGTTGAGGGTTGCCTGTATACCTTGCAGGATCAACCGGTTCTCCCGTTGTGCTACTTCGAATGCTGCCTCGAAAGCTGTCGCTGTTAGATAGTCCCTTGGAGCATCGTCCTTAGGATGAAGATCCAACCCTTCATTAGAGGTCATCGTCCTGAGGAAGAAACCTCTCTCTGATACCAATCATGGTGGGCCCACTGGAGATTTGAAACCACCCCTTATGACTAGCTGATCCGCGCCCGACTGTTTGCAGACGTTATGTTCTAAAACTTAGGTGTGCAGATCATCTAAGCCGTTCAATCGATGTGTGGGCGTTGAATTTGAATGCCTAGTTGATGGATCAGAGCCTAAAAATGTGGATTTGTGAGATGCTCAGGTTGATCAATTGATCACATGGATAGTTGCTTGAACCGCCATCGACTGGGATAACCGTTCGTTAGGATTGTCGAAACAGACTCGCAATTAGACTGGTGGACATTGATTGGACGGCCAAAAACAAAAGATATCTAACGGTCATATTTCAACAAACAAGTGTCCAGCGGTGGAGGTTAAGACAATTCAATCAATCTAATTTTGGGATTCTGATTGAATTCGAGGTAACCTATGCCACGTGTATAATTTTCGAGTGCCTGCGTATCAAGTAATTTCCCAAGGTACTGAAATATTCAATACAATACAATGAAAAGTCGAGAAGTCAAACACAACAGTATTCACATCTAATGCGACTTAACTGCGATCCCGGATCCCGCGGTGAGGGTGGGACCCTAACCGTGGAGCCTACTTCAATATGGCATGGGTAAAAGACTGAGTCAGATCTAAATTTCATGTGGACCACACCACCACAAGAAACAGTGGTGAATGAGGTTTTGGGTTAAGTGGATATTTGCGTTTTACCTTTATCCAGGTCTGTGTGATCTTATCAAAAGGTTGGATAGATAATAAACATTAGGGTGGACCACAGGAAGTTTTTAATGGTCAAAGTTCAATGGCCACTATTTCTTGTGGTGTGGTCTACCTCTGTTTCATTTCTTGGTCATAACATAAATTGGGTTGGAAAAACGAATGGATGGCGCAGATATACTACACATACGTCAAGGTGGGCCCCATCCACATCGCATGATCCGTGGTCGCAGCTAAGGCGCGTCAAAACGTCCAGTTTTGATTACAGATTTGTCAAAACCGCGTATCAAATAACCCTACGTGACCAAAATGCCCTTAAAATAGCCTCACGTCCTCCTCTTGGCGTAGCTTGCTTTCACTTATCTTTCTATGATTCAAGCAATTTTTCTCAACTTGAAAATGTCTTCTCCTCTTTCTCATTTTCTCTGTATTTTGCTTCTCTTTCTCCCTCTTTCTGCCATCTCTCAAACTGACCATAACATAAAATTAGATTCTTCTCTTTCCACCCAAGACAAAGACTCCTCATGGCTTTCTTCTTCCGGTGAATTTGCCTTCGGATTCCGTCTTCTCCCAGGAAGTAATCTCTTCTTCCTAGCAATCTGGTTCGAAAAAATACCTGAAAAAACCATAGTTTGGTGGGAAAATAGACGCAATCTGCTGGTGGAGAAAGGATCGAGAGTTGAGCTAACCAACCGTGGGCTCATTCTCAAAGATCATCAAGGCAATGAGGTGTGGCAGGCCATGTCCAGCAATGGTGAGACAGTCTCATCGGCCGCCATGCGTGACAATGGGAGCTTCGTGCTCATGAGCAATGATTCTAGTGTTACATGGGAGAGCTTCAACCATCCAGCCGACACCATCTTACCTACACAGGTATTGGGACTAGACAGCGAACTGCGGTCCCGTCTAACAGAGACCAACTACTCGAAGGGACGGTTCTTACTCCATTTACAGGGAGATGGGAATCTCCGTATGTATCCCTTTGTTCTCCCCTCCAAAGATTTCATTTACGATGATGCTTATTGGTCTAGCGACACAGCAAACAATGGTTCCGAGCTGGTCTTCAATTCATCGGGCCGCATTCATCTCAAGCTAACAGATGGAGGCTCGTATGATCTTGCACCGGCGAACGGAATACCGATGACTGAATTCTATCAGAGATCGACGTTCGATTTCGATGGAGTTTTCAGGCAATATGTCAGACCAAAATCCCAACTTATCGGTGGGAGCTGGCCCATGTCATGGTCTGTTGTGTGGTCCCTGCCAGCGGACATGTGCTCCAGTAATTTCGGTATGGCTCCTGGTGCTTGTGGGTATAACAGCTACTGCAAGATGGATGAGAATCAAAGGCCGAGTTGTCATTGCCCGCCCGGGTATTCCTTCCTGGATCCGATCAACAAATACAAAGGGTGCGAACCAGACTTCCAACCGCAGAGTTGCAGTCAGGATAGATCGAAAGAAGATCCTCAGTTTGAGATGAAGGAGTTGATTAACACGGATTGGAGGGGATCGGACTATGAAAGGCATGATTTTGTGGATGAAGGCTGGTGTCGGGAAGTTTGCTTGAACGATTGTTTATGCGTGGGGGCTACTTTCTTTGGCGGAAGTTGTTTTAAGAAGAAGTATCCGCTCTCCCCTGGGAAGATGGAGAGTGCTGGAAATAAGTTTCTCATCAAAGTATCAAAAAATAATACGGTTCTTCCACCTCCAGGTGTGGGTACTGGAAGGAAGAAAGACCGATCGACTTTGATCCTTGCTGGATCGGTGCTTTTGGGCGGCTCGGTATTTCTCAATCTCATATTCTTGTTAGTTATTTTATTCCTCTGTTTCATCTCAAATTGCAGAAAAGCAGAAGTTAAGCAAAATTCGAGCATGTTGGGAAAGAATCTGCGTTGCTTTGCTTACAAAGAGCTCGAGGAGGCCACAGGCGGGTTCAAAGAAGAATTGGGTAGTGGTGCTTTTGGAACTGTTTATAGAGGGTCCTTAGTGGTCGACGATTCTACAGATTCTGCAACCTCCGTTGCAATCAAGAAATTAGAGAAGGTGGTCGAAGACGGCGAGAAGGAATTTACAGCGGAAGTGATTGCAATTGGACAGACCCATCACAAGAATCTAGTCCAACTGATTGGATTCTGTGATGAGGGGCCGCACCGACTCCTGGTCTACGAGTTCATGAGCAATGGATCGTTATCAAGTTTCCTCTTCGGGAGCTCAAAGCCCGAATGGTACCAACGGTTGCAAATTGCATTTGGAATCGCAAGAGGGCTCACTTACTTACACGAGGAGTGCAGCACCCAAATCATACACTGCGATATAAAGCCTCAAAACATACTTCTAGATGACTGTTTCACGCCAAGGATATCTGACTTTGGATTGGCAAAGCTTTTGAACACGGATCAGACCAGAACAAGCACAGGCATAAGAGGGACTAGAGGGTATGTGGCGCCTGAATGGTTCAAGAACATGCCGATCACGGCAAAGGTCGATGTCTACAGCTTTGGCATCTTGTTGTTGGAGATCATTTGCTGCAGGAAGAACGTTGAATCGGATGTGGGGAACGAAAAGGAAGCAATACTGTCTGATTGGGCTTACGATTGCTACAGAGAAGGGAGGCTGAATCTGTTAGTGGACAATGACGAAGATGTGGTGATTGACGGACGACAGAAGCTGGAGAGATTGGTGAAGGTGGCGATTTGGTGTATTCAAGAAGAGCCTGCTCTAAGGCCTTCCATGAAGAAGGTTACACAGATGCTAGAAGGAGCGGTCGACGTTCCTGCACCTCCTGATCCGTCCTCCTTGTTAATTAGCTCATTATGTTGAATATTCCGAGCTACAGCTGCTCATCATCACTGTAATTTTCACTTCAGTAAACATTCAAACTGTCATCTTATGTATCGCTAGAAATCTTCGATATTTGGACATATAGTAGTCCATAAAATGCATTCTGGAGTGAATAGACGGTCCAGATTGATCTATTCGTCTGTCTAACTTGAACATTTTTCATAACATATGATCACCCAATTGATAATTAACCGGCTCAAGTTAAGTCACTTAGCTACGCCCATGCTTGGGCAGGGACGGTTGGTGATCAGCAGCACCAGGTTGTGGTGTCCTATCCGTTGTACAGTGGGTTTCCAGAATCATGTGAACTGTTATGAACGGATAGGATTACTGCATACACTTAGTTGGGCTTCTGGCATCCGGGACGTGGTTTGGCTGGTGATTCAACACTAGCCAGCTGGCTAGTGTCAAAGCTCAGTTGGCCACACCATGATGCATGTGTTTTAACCATGCTATCCGTTTAATTTTCGGGCATGACTCCCAGGAAAAGAAAAAAGTTCCAAACCTATGGTTGACATCACTGCAAGAAACAGTGAGAATTGAACGGCTGAAAACACTCTTGAGGGCCACAAAAGTTCTGGATCAAACTGATATTTGTGTTTTTCCTTTAACTAAGTTTATCGGACCTTGTAAATAATTCGATACGGCAAATAAATAATGCAGTGGGCTTAAGGAAGTTTCTAATGGTGGACGTTTGATCAACATTATTTTCTATTTTCATGTGGGGTAGTGATGTAGGGAGGCGACCCTTGATTGAGGAAGGAAAAGTGCCAAGAGAAGGACCCGAAAGTGGGCTCAAAAGAACCAAAGAAAGGATCAAAAGAAGGAATCGAGAATTCAGAAAATTCTCAAATTAACACTCTCCAATGACCGATCGTCCGACCGGTCGCCCACTCCAACAACCAGTCCCTCTGACTGGTCGAATTTGCGAAGGGCGGCAGCCCAGCTCACTAAACTGTTTGGACATTCCACGACCGGTCGTCCAACTGGTTGGACCATCCGACGACCGATCGTCCGATCGGTCGAATATTCGCCCAGAAATGGGTCAACACACTGGACAGTTGGGGGTCATCTATGACCGATCGAGGCCCCTACCGACTGATCGCCCAACACACGGGTTTGCGCGTAAACACGCCATGAACTTGCTATTTTTGAATTTCTACTTTTCAAGTTTATTTAGGACTTTTGATTTATGCACATTAGAGTTTCTTTTACTAGACCTAGGATATAAATACTTGTTTTAATTCATTTTTGGGACTTTATTCATTATTATTCCTCTTTTATCAATAAAAACTTTGGTTTTTCTATCTTTTCTTCATGGATTCGAAGATAGGTCTTGTGGAATCGAGATATCTCATCATGGATTCGAGGAAAATCGGTTGAGGAGTCCCTATAGATCCATGGATTCGAATTAGTTATCTACAAGAGAGATGGTGATTGATCTCACATCCCATCTATGTTGCGCCAATTTGGTATCAGAGTAATGAACAACCTTGAGAAGATGGCATCTAGCGAAAATCGTGGCAACAATCCCGCTGACGGTAATCAGAACACAGTATCTAGTGGAGAAGATGGAGGCTTTCCAGAGATTATTTGAGATGCCTATGCAAGGGCTGCAAGCATATCTCGATCAGATCGCAGCAGCCTTGGCTCTGCGCCAGGCTTCAGAGGGTGCACAATCGCATATGAACGAGTTCAGAACAATCCAGCATTCCGTCAGGCTCTTTTAGCCGCTAATTGTTAGCCAAACGCAACAGATTTTGATGGCAGAGATAAAGATGTAGAGAATCTCTTCGCACAACAACATGCGCACGTGAATGATCGTGGAGATCGAGCCGAGTGAGACTATAAAGGTAAGGTCGAACTTCGTACTTTCAATAGACTGTTACGCATTGAAGAATTTTTAAATTAGCTAGCGGAAGTAGAGAAATTTTTTTTATTATATGGACGTTCTGGAAGAGAAGAAGATTAAACTTATACACTACAAAAAATTCAATTTTTACCGACGAAATTTTTCGCGGCAAACATCAGTCGCAGAAAGGCCGTCGGTAAAGGTTTTTACCGACGAAATAATTTTTTCGTAGGTAATAATTGAACCATTACCGACGAAATTATTCGTCGGCCAAACATATGAATTTTGTCGGGATTGAAAATGATACGTCGGTGAAAAAACTTTTACCGACGAAATAATGCGTAGGTAAAAACACGTTAAAACTTTTACCGACGAAATATTTCGTCGGTAAAAGAAAGGAAAAACTGTTTACCGACGAAATAATGCGTAGGTAAAAACATGATAAAACTTTTACCGACGGAATAATTCGTCGGTAAAAGCATCTCAGAGCTTTTTACCGACGAAATATTCCGTCGGTAAAAGTTTTTGCTTTCTTTTACCGACAAAATATTTCGTCGGTAAAAGTTTTTCCTTTCTCGGTTCCATTTGTTTTCAAAAATTCAGGAAAATTCCTGATATACACCTATAAAAAAAACCTATACATTTTGAATCCTACTCACATGCACAAACATACAAACAAACAAAAAGTACATCATCCATACACAAACAATCCATTCCACATCCACAAACAAACAATATTCATCCACACACAAATATATACAAGTTAAAAGTCATATATTAAAAAAAAATAATCAGGAAGATGAAGGCGGAGGTGGGGGAGGTGGCGGGGCATCGGCGCCAAGGCGTGCAGCGAGAGCCTGAAACATCTCCTGCATCCGTCGCTCATGCTCCTGCCACAACTCCTCGATCCTCCTCTCCTACTCCTCCCGTCGCCTCTCCTCCTCCTCCCTCTGCCTCTCTAGCTGCTCCCGAATCCCATCGACGACGATCCGTAGCTGCTGAACCTCTCTCTCTGCGATGTCAGCTCGGCGTTGAGCGCTCTCACCAGCTACGGATCGGCTGGAGCCAGCTCTAGTTTGTGCCATGAGCTTAGCACCATGGCCAAGCCCACTCACATATCCAGAACGGGTGCCAAGCACCTCGCTCAGGATTTCTGGCTCACTCCGCTGACTACCATCGGGAGTGGGCTGACTGCGTATGGTGTCCATCGCCGCCTGTAATGAAAAGATATGAAATTTCATAAAAAATGACATGAATGACATTATTATCAATCAATGCGCAATTAAATTTAACAAAGTAAAGATTTTTACCCAATGCTCACTGGCTCTAGGATGAACCCAAGATCCCGTCGCCTGCCGACAGTGAGTCCCTCTGTAGAGGTCTACTGGTCCAGGCTCCTGGCCGGTGACGGAATCCCGCTGCGCAATCGAAAGGAAAAAAGACTTATAATAAATGCCAATCAAAATAATATATTAACTTAATAATCATCAATAATTTCTTACCATGTCGTAACGATGTCGTACAAATGACTTTGAACCAGCTACGTGGTTCACTTGTAACTTTTCCCTGTTCGCAGAATTTATTCTGCTCCTCTTCTGAACACATTATACAAAATACATTTCTATTAATTGCGAAATTAATTGCGAATTTAATTGTTACCGTAAGATATCGTACATGTAAATATTACCTGAAAAGCCTCCGACGAAAATCTCTCGCAGAGTATCCGCCAGTCGTCTGTACTAACGTGTGGCGGTGCGGACTGTACGGCCTCATCGTGTGTCCTGCACCGCTTGTACCGCTGGTGCAACTCTCCGCGGTACTCCTTGAACCGCTCCCTAATCATGTCGTCGACGGCATGAGAAATGTAGGGAACATTCAAATCGAATTCAAATTTATCCTGCAGTTTCGTAAATAATAAATTAAGGGAATAAACTTATTAACAATAGGACTTAACCGTAAATGAACTTTCACAAAAGAAAAATTCAATTTACTAAACTTTACCTGAAGGCGCTGACGGATGAGCTGTCGCACATCATCTGTCACGTCAGTCCAACGGGGGGTGGTGGCGGGGATCAGAGATCGGCATAGGACACCGACCTCAGACGTAAACAATCTGGCACTGTCCCCAACAGGTCTAAGGCAGTCCTGTGGGAACTCTACTGCCACCCTACCCTCACGCGTAAGTCGCTCTAAAACTAACCCACGCGTGGGTCCACGTCCTCGTCGGCTGGTAGAAGATGCTGCTGCGAAAAGATATATGTAAGTAACAATATAAACAGAAATAACTAAATAAATGTCTAGACTTACATGCAGTGCCCGATGTATGCTGAACCGAAAGATCAGATGACTGTGATGCACCGTGCGACGTCGATGCTGTCTGCGTCGCATCACGGGTGGAAGGGGTAGATCCAGTGCGCGAACGACCTGATCTCCCACCTGGTGCCATGACTGAATATATCTGAAATACAAACTTATAAATTTAAACAATGTCAATGCAAGTTTATGAACATCATTGCAGAGTGAATTTGTGCTTATGCTTAGAGAAATGATAAAAATATGATTAGACCATTACACTATAATGCAAGCAGGATATAATAAAACCGTAAACAGAATATAATAAAACCGTAAACAGAATATAAAAGTTGAAAAATCCATTACACATTGTCATTCTATATTAAATACATATATCTCATTGTAATACAAATCAACTTCGGATCAACTATCCGAAATACTCCCTGCGTAAGTTATCGTACGCTTGCAGATGTATATTCGATGCTGTATGAAGCACTTGACATTGTTACAGCCAACATGCCAGTCTACAATAGGAGAAATCTGATCTCTCGGGACTCCATTCAGATGTGCAAGTGATAATGTCGCATCTTCCATACGAAGTTTTCCGCGATTATATTCCTCAATCAGGTCCGAAATTTCTTTGAGATTGTATAATCTTTCATCTGAGTCATCGTCTTCCTTCCTACATATCTCGACCAGACCGGGTATCTCTCTGGCCATACCAGAAGAATATAGGGCCGGAAAGTCCATCCGCAACAGCTGATGAAGTATGCTGCGTGCTTCCGCTACGCTCCAATTTGTGGAGGACATGATCAGAAAGTGACTTAACTGTAAATGTAGATTATCAACAAGTCAATTCAGGAAAAAAATCATGACTTGTAAAACATATATACATGTAATAATCAAATTAATCGAATTGAAAAATTACATGTAAATCTTGTATACATTTAATAATCGTCGTCTGAATCATTATCGCTTAGGACTCTTTCTTCTTCACCATCACTATCGCTGATCAGAATTTCCTCTTCATCAGTCTGCAACATTGTCATCGATGAAAGCGCTATCATCTCTAACAATGTCATTTATGATTGAGGCATCAACATGATCAGGTGGCACATCATCTCTATTCAATTGCACCACATCAATATCAACATTTGGATCATTCCCTCTATCCCAAGATGGCATGTCTTCTTGGTATGCTTGTTCAACTGACGACGTTCTATTACTCCCTTCATCGTTATCTTCAACGTCTACTTCGGGAACGTCAAATATGTTCCTGGGCTTTATTTTCTGCACCACGTGCCAAGAGCCGCCTAACTTGGTGTCAGCGAGGTAGAATACTTGTTTGGCTTGGCCGGCTATGATAAATGGGTCATCTTTAAACCACTTCCGAGATAAATTTACGCTCGTGAAGTAATTATCAGTCTGTATTCCCAACTTTTTATTTCCAATGTCCCACCAATCGCATTTAAATAAGTACACCCTGCTTTCTCATACAATAACTCAGCTCAATAATATCCGTCAAAACGCCATAAAAATCAATTTCGACCTCCTCATGTGTTCCCTTCACAACCACACCACTATTTTGTGTGGTCCTATATTTCTCACGCTCCTCAGTGTGGAACCGAATCCCGTTTACAATACAACCTGTATATCTAGATACACGTCTATCAGGGCCACACGCCAGTGAGTAGAGCGCATCAGATGCATCCGCAGAGTTGCTAGCGCGCAACATCTTCATCTATCATCACGTACAGAATATAAATGTACAGTTTAGGCATTTAAAATTACGTGTAAATATTGTGCAATACAACAATATTGTAAGTGTGGTGAGATAGAAGGTAAATTAAGCATACACGTTTTGCAAACCATTCTGGAAACAAATCCTGATGCATTCGATCATAATTTGTAGGGTATTGGGACTTCATCTCCTCGATGTGTTCGCTATACACAATTGGTACGTTGTAAGCAAGAAATTTTGAGATTAAAACTGTCTGTAGATATACAATAATTATGTGCGAAGACTTACTCCAAGTACGACTCTATTTCTTCACAGTTATGCAACACATACCACCGCGCCTTCGCAAGATCCCGAGGGTCCATATCCTGAAACGTCGGCGATCCTAAAGGACGGACGTTATGTGCGAATACAGATATGAGTCCTTGTTCATGCTCCTGCCCTGCATCGGCATTACGATCTTCTCGGTTGAATCTAGTCTCTATGCCACGAAGATACATGGAGCAAAATGTCAGGCACTCATTATCAATGTACGCCTCAGCAATGGATCCCTCTGGACGTGCCTTATTCCTCACATATTGTTTTAATGTGTGAAGGTATCTGTACACAAAATCAATATGTTTAAGACATGAAAACATGGATATACGTAGTTTATGGAATGAAAAAAAATTTATGATCATTGTTCTATCACCTTTCGATCGGATACATCCAACGATATTGTACTGGGCCTGCAAGCTTCGCTTCGTGCGGTAAGTGAATTGCTAGGTGTACCATGACATCGAAAAACGCAGGTGGAAAAATTATTTCAAGTTTGCAAAGGATTACGACAATATCCTTCTCCAGTCGTTTAATAACCTCTACATTTAAAGATTTCGAACACAAATCCTTAAAGAATATCCCCAACTCAATCAGCGTAGCACTGACATCCTTGTTGAGGAATCCACGAATCGCAACCGGTAGTAGGCGTTGAAGAAGGACGTGACAGTCATGACTTTTCATTCCTGTTACCTTACAGTCCGTAATGTTGACGCGCCGAGAGATATTCGATGCATACCCGTCTGAAAATTTCACCTTGTTCAACCATTCACATACACATTTTTTCTCTAGTTTTGTCAATGTGTAGCATGCTGCTGGTATAGTATATGAATTTCCATGTGGTTGCAAGTGCAACTCTTTCCTTAAACCCATTGCTTGTAGATCCAATCGAGCCTTAAAACTGTCTTTTGTTTTCTTCTCTATGTTCATCAATGTTCCAAAGACATTGTCACATATATTCTTCTCAATATGCATGACATCCAAGTTGTGTCGTAATTTCAGATGACTCCAATAAGGCAACTAAAAAAAATGCTCTTCTTCCTCCAGTTGTACTCCAATACTGTACGTTTTCTCTTCTTCAAGTGCGGTGCCTTACCAAATCTAACTTCTTCAATGTTACTCAGCTGTTGTAACACATCTTCTGCAGATAGTTCTTTCGGTGGTGGCCTATGATCTTGTTTGCCATCAAAGATTACCGTCTTCCTCCGCCAACTATGATCCCTCGGAAGGAAGCGACGATGGCCCATATAACACGTTTTCTTACCATGCTTCAATGACAATGAACAAGTCTCAGTACTACATGTAGGACAAGCCAACTTTCCCTTCGTGCTCCACCCAGATAAATTTCCATATGCAGGGAAGTCATTTATTGTCCACAAAACCGCTGCGTGCAATCGAAACGTCTGTTCTGCAAAAGTGTCATACGTCTGGACACCTTGACTCCACAACTCGTTTAACTCATCTACTAACGGTCGGAGATACACATCAATGTCATTCCCCGGTGACTTAGGGTCCAGGAATAAGCAACGACATCATAAAAAATGATTCCTTCATACACAACCAAGGAGGTAAATTGTAGGGCATAAGTATCACTGGCCACATACTGTACGAGCTACTCATATTACCAAATGGATTAAAACCATCACTTGCAAGACCTAGCCGAACATTGCGAGAATCCTCTGCAAACCAGTCATATTGCTTATCAAAATGTTGCCAAGCTTCAGAGTCAGCGGGATGCCTCAATGTATTATCATCATGAAGGCGTTTCTCCTTATGCCACCTCATATCTTCAGCCGTCTTGCTCGACGTAAACAATCTTTGTAATCTGGGTTTCAATGGAAAGTACCTTAACACCTTCTGTGGAATTTTCTTACGCTTAGCTTCGTCATATTTCCACCTAGACTCTCCACATTGTGGACACTCCTCAACATTTTCATGTTCTTTCCAATACAATACACAATCATTTATACATGCATGTATGAGGATGTAACCAAGGCCCAAGTCTCGCATTAACGATTTTGCCTCGTAATGAGACTTAGGCAATGTCTCACCTTCAGGTAATACTTCTTTCAACAAGCCAAGTAACATGTCGAACAATTTGTTACTCCAACGATTTATTGTCTTTAAATGAAGTAACCTTGTAAGGAAATTCAACTTGGAGAAGTTCCGACACCCCGGATAGAGTGGACGTTGCGCATCCCTCAACAACCTACTAAATTTTTCTGATTCGGCATCACCCACAGGAGGAATATCCTGGCTAGTACTTGTCGCTGCAAAATCAGTATCCGCAATGGTTCCCCTTAACACATCACCAATGATATCTTGCATATCGTCAACATCTTCATCCTCGTCATTACGCACAATTGGGTCAGCAAGGACTTCAGTGGCCTCAACTCTTTGGTGGAAGTCTTCACCATGATGAATCCACCAAGTGTAACCCTGGTCAATCCCAACTATGAACAAATCATCTTCCACTTTGTCCAATGTCTTGTGAATCATGTTCTTGCATTTTCGGCATGGACACCTAATTCTATTACCTGAATCTGCCCGATCTCTCGCAAATTCCATGAACTCCTTAACACCTTCTTTATACTCTGGGCCAAACCGATTCTTAGCTTGCATCCAACTCTTATCCATATCTACAATGCAAAGATTAGAGACAGGTTTAGTTTAGGTGACATGAGTTTAGGATTAGGTTTAGTCATAGGTTGAGATTTTCGGGTTCGGGATAGCGTTTCGGGTTAGGTTTTCATATTTGGGTCTAGGTTTATGTTAGGTGAATGGATTCAGGTATAGGTGTAGGTTTAGTTTAAGTGATTTGAATTTAGGATTAGGCTTAGGTATAGGTTGAGATTTTTGGGTTCGGGATCGGGTTTCGGGTTAGGTTTTCGTGTTTGGGTTAATATTTAGGTTAGGTGAATGGATTTAGGAATAGGTGTAGGTTTAGTTTAGGTAATTTGAGTTTAGGATTAGGTTTAGGCATAGGTTGAGATTTTCGGGTTCGGGATAGCGTTTCGGGTTAGGTTTTCATATTTGGGTCTAGGTTTATGTTAGGTGAATGGATTCAGGTATAGGTGTAGGTTTAGTTTAAGTGATTTGAATTTAGGATTAGGCTTAGGTATAGGTTGAGATTTTCGGGTTCGGGATCGGGTTTCGGGTTAGGTTTTCGTGTTTGGGTTAAAGTTTAGGTTAGGTGAATGGATTTAGGAATAGGTGTAGGTTTAGTTTAAGTAATTTGAGTTTAGGATTAGGTTTAGGCATAAGTTGAGATTTTCGGGTTCGGGATAGCGTTTCGGGTTAGGTTTTCATATTTGGGTCTAGGTTTATGTTAGGTGAATGGATTCAGGTATAGGTGTAGGTTTAGTTTAAGTGATTTGAATTTAGGATTAGGCTTAGGTATAGGTTGAGATTTTCGGGTTCGGGATCGGGTTTCGGATTAGGTTTTCGTGTTTGGGTTAAAGTTTAGGTTAGGTGAATGGATTTAGGAATAGGTGTAGGTTTAGTTTAAGTAATTTGAGTTTAGGATTAGGTTTAGGCATAGGTTGAGATTTTTGGGTTCGGGATAGCGTTTCGGGTTAGGTTTTCATATTTGGGTCTAGGTTTATGTTAGGTGAATGGATTCAGGTATAGGTGTAGGTTTAGTTTAAGTGATTTGAATTTAGGATTAGGCTTAGGTATAGGTTGAGATTTTCGGGTTCGGGATCGGGTTTCGGATTAGGTTTTCGTGTTTGGGTTAAAGTTTAGGTTAGGTGAATGGATTTAGGAATAGGTGTAGGTTTAGTTTAAGTAATTTGAGTTTAGGATTAGGTTTAGGCATAGGTTGAGATTTTCGGGTTCGGGATAGCGTTTCGAGTTAGGTTTTCATATTTGGGTCTAGGTTTATGTTAGGTGAATGGATTCAGGAATAGGTGTAGGTTTAGTTTAAGTGATTTGAATTTAGGATTAGGCTTAGGTATAGGTTGAGATTTTCGGGTTCGGGATCGGGTTTCGGGTTACGTTTTCGTGTTTGGGTTAAAGTTTAGGTTAGGTGAATGGATTTAGGAATAGGTGTAGGTTTAGTTTAGGTAATTTGAGTTTAGGATTAGGTTTAGGCATAGGTTTGGATTTTCGGGTTCGAGATTGGATTTCGGGTTAGGTTTTCATATTTGGGTCTAGGTTTATGTTAGGTGAATGGATTCAGGAATAGGTGTAGGTTTAGTTTAAGTGATTTGAATTTAGGATTAGGCTTAGGTATAGGTTGAGATTTTCGGGTTCGGGATCGGGTTTCGGGTTACGTTTTCGTGTTTGGGTTAAAGTTTAGGTTAGGTGAATGGATTTAGGAATAGGTGTAGGTTTAGTTTAGGTGACATGAGTTTAGGATTAGGTTTGGATTTGCGGGTTCGGGATCGGGTTTCGGGTTTGGTTCTTGTGTTTGGGTCTAGGTTTAGGTTAGGTGAATGGATTTAGGAATAGGTGTAGGTTTAGGTTAGGTGACATGAGATTAGGTTTAGGGCATAGGTTTGGATTTGCGGGTTCGGGATCAGGTTTAGGGTCGCATTTTCGTAGCTTATAGGGTCTAGGTTTAGAGTTAGATGAATTGAGTTTAGGTTTCGGTTTAGCCATAACTTATAAGTTTTAGTTTTAGGTTTATGGTTTCGGGTTTAGGGTGTAGGTCTTGGAGACTCAAGCAACTAAAGGATAGCTCCGACGCACATCCGGGTCTGCTCCACACAAAGCGGGCCTGTCCAAATGGCTAGGCCACCCATATTGCTGTCCATAGGAAATGGACAGCTTCATCATCATGGTCATAACAGCGGTTCCCACCTTCCAGGGACCCCCGCTCAACACCCGGATAGCTCCGACGCACATCCGGGTCTGCTCCATTAATTTCGAGCTAATACATAAACACGGGCCTGTCCAAATGGCCAGGCCACCCATATTGTTGTCCATAGGAAATGGACAGCTTCATCATCATGGTCATAACAGCGGTTCCCACCTTCCAGGGACCCCCGCTTAACACCCGGATAGCTCCGACGGACATCCGAGTCTGCTCCATTAATTTCGAGCTAATACATAAACACGGGCCTGTCCAAATGGTCAGGCCACCCATATTGCTGTCCATAGGAAATGGACAGCTTCATCATCATGGTCATAACAGCGGTTCCCACCTTCCAGGGACCCCCGCTCAACACCCGGATAGCTCCGACGCACATCCGGGTCTGCTCCATTAATTTCGAGCTAATACATAAACACGGGCCTGTCCAAATGGCCAAGCCACCCATATTGCTGTCCATAGGAAATAGACAGCTTCATCATCATGGTCATAACAGCGGTTCCCACCTTCCAGGGACCCCCGCTCAACACCCGGATAGCTCCGACGCACATCCGGGTCTGCTCCATTAATTTCGAGCTAATACATAAATACGGGCCTGTCCAAATGGCCAGGCCACCCATATTGCTGTCCATAGGAAATGGACAGCTTCATCATCATGGTCATAACAGCGGTTCCCACCTTCCAGGGACCCCCGCTCAACACCTGGATAGCTCCGACGCACATCCGGGTCTGCTCCATTAATTTCGAGCTAATACATAAATACGGGCCTGTCCAAATGGCCAGGCCACCCATATTGCTGTCCATAGGAAATGGACAGCTTCATCATCATGGTCATAACAGCGGTTCCCACCTTCCATGGACCCCCGCTCAACAACCGGATAGCTCCGACGCACATCCGGGTCTGCTCCATTAATTTCGAGCTAATACATAAACACGGGCCTGTCCAAATGGTCAGGCCACCCATATTACTGTCCGTAGGAACAGGACAGCTTCATCATCATGGTCTAAACCGCGGTTCCCACCTTCCAGGGACCCCCACTCAACATCAACATCAATCAACTACTCTTAATCACAAGTATCATGTTCGTCATCTAATTTGCCACTAAATGATAATATAATAAAATCAGTCGCCCATCCAAAGATGGATAGATTGAAATGCTATCATTATTTCCATTTAAATGCCCAAGCCTAAATTTCGACAGCATCTCCCCCTATCTCTCCAGATATATTTATCTTACATTTAATTTCCACGTCAACTATCCACACATTGTGTGGATTAAATTGACAATGGAATTAAACATAAGAAACATATCCAGAGAGAATAGGAGAGTTACCGCACGAAACTAATAACAGAGCATGTAAATGACAAACAACGATAACATTCCAATCTATCCAACCTTGGACTGTCCAACAGGACAATTTGGCAGATTTCTATACCTCCAAAACACACTTTATCTATGCTCGGCAATATAGAAATCTCCAAATGGGCTAACTGATTCTATTATACTACCATTTGTGGACAAAAAATAACTATTAATAATAAGCCAAATACATCCACAACATACATCCACATAAATCAACCACGGGTAGCTCCGACGCACATCCCGGGTTTGCTCCATCAATTCTAGATACACAAGCACATAAAATGACAGAATCATCAACACCATGAATCAAGTCTAATCAAATACCTAATGACTGCTACTTTCTCAACAAATAAGTATGTATGGGGCCCACCATGGGAATCGGATTGCGTGCAGAGTAACTCTGCACGCTCTTATCATGTAGAGTAAATTCAGTTGGGCCCACCTAGAATGTATGTGATTTATCTATTCCGTCCTTATGTTTTTTCAGCTCATTTTAGTGGTTGAGCCCAAAATTTAAGCATATCCAAATCTCAAGTGGACCATGCCATGGGAAACCGTGGGAATAATGATTTCCACCATTCCCAGGACCTACAGTGATCATTATTTGTCATCCAACCTGTTCATAAGATCACATGGATATGAATGAAGGGAAAACACAAATATCAGCTTGATCCAAAACTTCTGTGTCCTCTAAGAATTTTTCAATGATAGACATTCAGTTCACACTTGTGCTGTGGTCCACTTTAGATTTTGATATGCTTCATTTTTGGGCACCAGCGGTTCCCATCTTCGGGGGCGCCACAGGCAGTGGACAGCGACGGTGGGCCCCACAGGCAGGGACAGCGACGTGGGCCCCACAGCCAGTGGACAGCGACCGTGGGCCCCACAGCCAGTGGACAGCAACGGTGGGCCCCACAATTACGTATTTCATTTTTTTTAATTTGTAAAACAAAATTTTGGATTTAAATTTTAAATCCCTAATTAGGGATTTAATATTGAAATCCCTAATTAGGGGATTTTAATTTCGAAATTCCTAATTAGGGATTTAATAAATCAGTGGGCCCCACCAAATTGTAGACATCTAAGGTGGACCCCACATGCAATGGACTATAGAAAACGACGGTGGGACCCACATGCAATGGACGATAGAAAGCGACGGTGGGACCCACCAACATGCATTGGACAGCGATGGTGGGACCCACATGCGTTGGATTTTGGGAGTGGGCCCCACAATCAACAACGAGGAGAGAGGGAGAGAGGGGAAATGGAGCAAGAAGAAAGGGGGAGAGGGTTACCGGAGGAGGCGGCGGCGTACGGAGGTCGGTGGAGGCGACCGGCGACCGGCGACACTGGTCGGCTGGGGGGGGGGGTGGTCGGCTGAGGCGGTGGGCCGCCGGTGACGTTGACGGCCGGCGGTCGGAGATGAGATGAGAGAGAGGGGTGGGCCGGCAGCGCGCGCGCGAGAGAGAGAGAGGAGAGAGAACAGAGCGAGAGTGAGAGAGATGGAGAGAAATGAGGGAGGCCGATCGGGTAAGTGAAATAAAAGACTTTTACCGACGAAAATTTTCGTTGGTAAAAGCAACATTTTTCGTCGGTAAAAGTCCTCTTTTTCACTTGGGCGGGAATCAAATATTATTACCGACAGGCAATAATCGTCGGGAAAAATGACTTTTACCGACGAACACTTTCGTCAGTAAAAGTCCTCAACTTACGCAGATACCACACATTATTACCGACAGGCAATAATCGTCGGGAAAAATACTTTTACCGACGAAAACTTTCGTCGGTAAAAGTCCTCTTCATTAACTTACGCAGATACCACACATTATTACCGACAGACAATAATCGTCGCCAAAAAAAGACTTTTACCGACGAAAATATTCGTCGGTAAAAGCCAAATTATTTTTTAGCGACGGTAGTTTCATCGGCAATAAACTTTTTACCAACGAAATCATGATTTCGTCGGTAAAAGTGTGTACTGAATGTATTTTACCGACGATTATTTTATTTCGTCAGGGGAAATGGCTTTTTACCGACGAAAATAATTTCGTCGGTAATACTTTCGTCGGCAAAACACCGTTTTCTTGTAGTGATAGCATATAGATTGAAGTCGAGAGTACCTTCGTATGGTGGGAACAACTAAAAGTTTTTCGAACTCGTCAAAATAAGCTTGTTATCTGATCATGGCCGAGGATGAGGCAGCTTCTTTGCGCACGATTCCTACCCCACGATTAGGAGAAAGTGATATTCCACTAATATCAGAATTGTCGTTTGGGTAATCGATACGTTGATGAGTATGTAGCTGAATTTAATAGACTAGCAACACGTAATGACTTGTCGGCGACAGATGATTAGAAGGTTGCGAGATTTGTCGATGGCTTGAGAACCAACATCTAGGATCATGTACAGATGCTTCCAGTCTAGACCGTGGAAGAGGTCCTATGGTATGCTAACCATGAAAAAATTTAACTCACTAGAATCGATGCACGTCCCTCTTCCTTGACTCATGTTGCTACGATGGACCCCACTCGGGACTTATCACTATCTAAAGGGAAGGAGAACACTGTTGGGCATTCTCAGCCCCCTTACAGTCGCAACTCGTGCACCCGGAAGTGGTCCAGCAATGCCCCAACGTGCAGTAATAGCACCAGGCCTGAATAAAGCTCCCAAATTGTATGCTCGGCCTAGGCCTGATCATTGTTTTAGGTGTGGGCAGCTATGACATCTCTCAAACATATGACCACAGATACCAACGATTAACCTAGCCATCACTGAAGAAGAAACATCGGTCGATCTAGAGGCTGAAAACGTTGAACAAGCTAACAATGATGAGGACAGTACTGAGTGGATTTCAGGAGATCAAGGTGTATCCTTGGTCGTGCAACGGAAGTCGTATACGCTTGAGATGAGCACCAACCCTCAGCGACACAATCTCCTGGTGAGAGGGAAAATCTGTGATGTGATTATCAATGGTGGTAGTTGCAAGAACATTGTGTCGTAGACAATGGTGGATAAATTAAAGCTTAATGTTACACCACATCTATTTCTGTACATGATTGGCTGGATATAAGCGGATAGTGTGATGACATTTAAGGAACGATCCCTCATCTTCTTTTCGATAGAGAGGACGTATAAAGACCAAGTGTTATATGACGTTATCGACATGGACGCTTGTCACATGATACTTGGGCGACCATAGCATTTAATCAGGATGCCATGTAACGCCCCGAAATTTCAGCTCTCGTGGACAACACGATGGGCCGAGTTTCTTAGTATTAACTAAAATGTTTTAAAGATATATTTTCATACATTCATTTTTATTTTCCACATTCATGGCATTCATAGCACAAAGACGGAATTCAATGTTCTTATTCCATGTTTTTCTACTCTACGTTATCAACATAATTTCCTTAAATTATACAAAATATATAATATTTCACTTTCCGTCTCTCTAGGAGACCTAATTCGATTTACATGAAAATAAATCTATTCTACGAAAATGAGAACAGTAAACATTATTCATCTTCAACCTGATACAACTTCATTGTCCGTCATTAACCGCCATGAAACTTTATACTCTTCAACTTGTGAGTCAAATTCGTCTAATGGATCGTCACCTGCAACAAGCTGGTGGTGTTGTATAACACCGTCCCAGGAGGGAGTTAGTTGCTCGCGATCAATTCAGTTAGGGTTACCTCCTAAGATTAGCACACTAATATCCAAACATAAGCATACCCAACCAAAACATACATGATAAAATCTTAGTTAATGCAATGCATGATATGCATGCTCTGGCTAAGTGTAACGCCCCAGTTTTCATGATTCGGGTGTTGAGCCCGAGTTCTGAAAACCCGAGTGTAAACATTCAAAGATAAACTTTACAGTATAATTTTTTTTAAAAAAAAATTTAAAACACAATGGAAGCAAATCAAGACATGTAATGTCCAATATAAATCAAATTGTACAAGTGGTGCCCATAGGGCTTATACAAATCAATTGTCTCCATATTACATTAATTAAAAAGGAAACCAATGGAAAGAAACACTGCAAGTAGACTTAAGTTGCACCACTTTCCAACTTCTCATCCATAGACACCTGCATCAACTGTTATGGTTCGATAGCGTTAAAACACTATCATAGTGAGGTAAAAACCCTCCAAAATTACCAGGCATGATAGCAGTTAAGTAAAGACCAACTAAAGATAATATATTGCACAATAAGCAATTTATACAATTCCAAAAGAAATGACATTTAAAACAATCAAATGTAACACTTTACTCATAATATAAATACCAACAAATTATAACATTCAATCCATATATTCCAACTTATATCTCGTTTACATGAATGTATGCGTGCACATATTCTTCAGCGTGGGGATGTACATCCAGCTGGTGAAGTTCAAACCGACAGTAACATAGCTCGTCACCAATGTTACCCGGAATACAATGCATATCAAACCGACAGTAATGTGGCTCGTCACCAACATTACCCGCAAATGCCATGTATGTATATTTAACCAGCTTTTATTAGTCCAATTTACAAAACAAGGCAATTAAAAGCTCACGGTCACTATTGGGGGGCGCACAACCCAGCATAGGCCGACGGCTCGGGCATAGCATCCCATAATACCATCTCCGGCCCATGAGACGTCCGACAAAATATACTATAGTATAAATTTTATGATTCTCTATAATTAGACAATTAACGTTATATTTCGTGTGTTCCAAAGTTTCCAACAAAAGGATACTCTTCTTCGTCCAAGCCACCTGAAAAACAAGTCCATTGATGGACACCAAGAAGGAGATCTTTCCAACAAAAGCCACATGGCATCAAGTCCATTTAAGGACACCAACAATATAAATTTCACTAAATGGCAACAAGCCATTCTCTCAAAACACAACATATAACATTTCACAACCAATTCTCCCAATGACAACCTCAATTCATGTACAACCCATCCACTGAAATCATTTGAAACTAACCAACAAGTAAAAGTTGTATCCATTGGAATCTAAGTATAAAACAATTAATAAAAGATATTCATCACAATTTATCCAAAGCAATTATTTCAATATATATAGGAATTCAATTAACAACGTGTATTTAAACAAACAATACTATATAAGAAATACTCAATTCAATTAATGGAAAACTTGATGGGTGAGAACCTCACTAAAGTCACGTTGATAATCAAGCATGAATCTCAAACAAGTAAAATAATTTGGAAATCAACTAAAGAAGCACCACTAAATTATTAAACAAACACTTAATATAAATAAAAGGAAATCTTAAAGGGAGAAAACCTTACCTTGAACTTGGATTTTCCTCTACATTGGCTACGCCAATTCTAAGCCCTTAACTTGAGATTGCATGACCGATTCGAAACAACTCGATGAGGATGTACTCAACTGAGTTCCAACTTAAACATGAAAAATGGTGGAAATAATTTCCTACATACAAATTAAAAGTCAAAACATCAAATCACCTACAGTTGCACTAAGGAGTTGCAATGATACTCTTCGATAAACACATCCCCAAATCGAAATTTAAACCCAAATCTTGGTGTAAACTCAAAAGACTAAATACCCAATGGAAGACTCAATTAATTAGTACTAGAAGTTGGATTTATACCTCAAGATATAGGAAAATCACAACTCTAAACTAATTCTCCAACCAGCAATACCTGCCCCCACTACACACTTGCAAAACTGAAATACCATAAACATAACGCAGGCCCCCATTTTAACCCAAACTCAATGAGTTTCGGTCGAAATGGCTTAACCACAACTATTATAATCTAATCCAACCTGAAACAAAATAGAATTCAATTAATGATGAATTTACATGAATTAAATCAAAATGTTGGATAGATCTAACTGCTCAATAGCTCAGCTCTGACCTCACAGCTAATTCACTCAACTAAACTAAAAAATAAAAATGAACTGAGTTGACTCGGTTTGCAATTCCACATAAACCTTGTCAACACAGTCCCGCCATAAACTAAAACAGGTTTGCAACAGTGACTGACCTGAAATTAGCACCAGGAAGAGTTCTTGCTAGCAAGCCAAAACTCCAGCAACGACTAGATTCTGGCCACTCAGCAACGAGTCACAAACGAATAACAACCTGGACAATACCAGCAACAGTTGCGCCTGACCAGCTCCCTCGCTATCTAATCTTGATGGAGATCTAGAGATTGTGCGCTCACAAAAACTATCGGATGAACGAACCAGATCTGAGCTCTGGCCCTATCAACGATCGTGCGATTTCACCGCTAGCCAAGGAAGAAGACCTCGCTTTAATGGTGTAATCTATCCCGAGACAGATTTCGAGTTGGAGCTTCTGGACATGATAGATCTGACCTAGAAAGGTTGTAGGAGGAAGAAAGGAGAAGCTCCGACGCCATAACTCAGGTGATCTAAAGGTTGGAGAGAAACCAGTCGATTTCCTTGAGCAATCGCTGGATGATGTAGCTGAGATCTGGATCAAACACATGGTGTTGATCAGATTCGATATAGGTATTGGAG
The DNA here is from genome assembly GCA_003013855.2 of Liriodendron chinense. Lineage (NCBI taxonomy): Eukaryota > Viridiplantae > Streptophyta > Magnoliopsida > Magnoliales > Magnoliaceae > Liriodendron > Liriodendron chinense. Next base: position 2,956,207 of record PVNU02000133.1, on the reverse strand, counting down.
AGTGGTCCCCTGATCTGACGGTGATGCAGATCTGATCGTAGAGATCTGAGAAAAGAAGGGAAGCAAGGAGAAAATGGAGAGAGAGAGAGAGAGAGAGAAAGAGAGAGAAAAGGGAAATAGAGAACTTGAGATGTTCTTTGAGCTGTTGGGATAGGTTTAGATGGTCTAGATCGATTGTGACTAGCGTTTCTAGATGGGGCTGCGTTAGGTTTCAAAAACAGAAAAAGAGGAGAAGAAATCCAGGGTGCGTTTTTATAGAGGGGTGTCGATCCGCGTGAACAGTAAATGAATGGCTGAGATCTCTCTAAAAACAAGCTTGCTTTGATGTTATGAACGGCTTAGATAACAGGAAACAACTATACACGGATCGTAGTTGAAATAGGAACCAGACAGTTTCTGTTTTTGAAAAGGCATGGTGAAAAAATTAGACTTTGGCTGAAGATTCGTTTGTACCCATTGGCCCCTAATAGAGTAAGGTAACTTTTTTTGGTAAATGTGCTCTACGAAATGGACGGTTTGGATTTCCCCAATGTGGTCCACAACGATCGCAGTTTGCAGATTACCAAGCTACTGAAAACACACTATACCTTTGGACAGCCTATCTTCTACTTCAAACTGGCCACAACCTAATAATAGAAAACATGGCCCACAACCTGGGGTTTGGTTTATCCTACGGTAGCTACAACCTGGACGGATCAGATCTCCTAGACGAACATCAAAGGTGGGCCACACGATCACCAAAACGGACCGTCCGTCCGTTAACGCACCCGCTGAGCGGGAAATGGAGAAGGAGAGAGAAATCTCCCTATTTTAGGGAATTCACGGGTCAGTGCCCGCTGACCAGTTTGGGGTTGAATGCAGTGCACCACGTACTATACTCACTCTCACTAAAAGTGGGGTCCACTGAGATGTTATATGAAATCCACTCCGACCACCCACTTCTACAAGCCATATTGAGGTGAATGGCCCAATATGGGCAGATTCCATCAGCCATGTGGGCCATTCACATCAATTCGACCCTTAATTAAGGTGTTTAACACATTCTAACCATTGGATTATCTTCAAACTAACTATCAACGGCTAAAAATGTTTTAGGACTAGTATTGTCTATTCTAAGATGAATAATGACCAAAATTACCATTAATATTCCTTTGACCACTCCAATACTAATATAATTATTATTACTATAACAACTTTTATTATTAATTTAATTCACAGTGTAGGGACCAATGTGATATTAGGTGAATCCACTCTGACCATTTAATTCCAATGGTCCAATTAGGGCCCTATACAAGGTTTGAAGCAAATCCATAGCTTATGTGGCCCACATCAAGTGAATCTAAATGCTAATCGTGATGACATCATCCTACGGTTAGATTTCTACCAAGTCTGATCTACACCAATTCAAAAGGTCCCAGGGGGACCTAATGTCTGATCTGATGACATTGTCCAATTATATTTTGAGGTTTAATAGTGGGTAATTACCTTTTAGTTGTACATTGCTCAAAGATTCGTTGGATCTGATAAATGGTAGACCGGGGTTTGTATAACTAATGGTTACTTCATTACCTACAATGTATGGTTAGAAGCCCCACCTCATGGTTAATCAAGTTCACCATTCAACTAACGGTTGATCATAAGATCTAATGAGCGATTTTGAACTTCAACGACTAAATTAATTCAAACTATTGATTGATGGTCTTAGGACTAAAATTAGAAGTGTTTCAGTGGAATTAAATGGATTACTTTATTATTATATGGTTAGATTTACTTTAAAATATAAACAGATAGTTGAAATGCACAATTACATACGCACGTGCTACATTATATTTCTACAGTAACACCCAGTACTAAAAGTACGGGGTGTTACACTAAGGCACCCTGACTAAATGAGACGGGACTTATTCCAACTCTTCTCACCAGCCACTAGTCACCAGAGTCCACGATGAAGCGGGTAATTCCACAACTTCATGTCAACAAACCCAGCCAATGGAGGTGATGGCCACCCATCCGCCTACCACAAGCTAACGCTGCAGCGCCCGCCGGGCTGAACCACCAAGTCGGGTCCAGTGAATGCATGATTAGTTTCACCTTTAGTTAAGTAATTTAACATTCAGCCAATTTAATGATGTTAGCGATTAATGATCACTCCTTACCCCAATCAACTCAAGGAAGCTCAAGGTCACTATAGGGGGCTCGTCACCCAGCATAGGCGGACAGCTCAGGCTTAGTATCCCATACCACCAACCCTGGCTCATGAAACTTCTCGCACGTATTCATCAATTTCATTCCTCAAAGGGTCCATCATAGGTAACATATCAAATAAGGGTCCCTCGACACGTATCCAACGATGCACACGGTAGTGCCCAATTCAACATCATAGTATATAAAACCAACATCACATACACGGTAATGCCAACACTTAATTCTTAACAATATGGCCCATACAGGCTTCATCTCTTTACATCAATGTGAGGTGAAGGGGCGTTCATTAACGTAGCATTCACACACGTAATCCCACATCATATAACACATTATTCGCCATGTTCATCATAAGCATATAGGAATCATAAACTAAGCATAGATTTCACATAATTCTCATATAGGCGTGTATACCATCATTTGACATAAAACATGGTCCATAACAATCCAAGAATTTAGCATAAACACATCCAGGAACATCATAAGAATTCATGATTTCATAGAGAGGTTTCAACAAACATGTTCTAAGCAATCACACAACAAAACCTAAATTCTAAACATGGAACCGACAAACAAAGTGATACTATTGTAACTAGGCTTAGAAGAAACCCTCGCCTCTGAGGTTGGATGGATTGAGATATTGTTGGGGCCGTAAAATCTTCCTTAGGTCCAACCCTAATACGTTTAATGTAAATCACGAGGTTAGGGTATAGATTGGTAGGGTTTCTATTGCCATGAACATCTAGGGTTAGGATTATGCTAGATTTATGAAACAAAACCGTTGTTAGATGGATCTTACCTCTTTAATGGTGGCTAAATTCGGAATCTCATCCGAGTTGACTCGGCTTGACTCGGCTTCTTCTCCTTTCTCTCTTGTCTTCTTCCTTCCTTCTTTTTCTTTCTTTTCCTTTTCTTCTTTCCTTGGGCTAGAACAAACCTTCCATAGTAGTTGGGAGCAGCATTAGAAGCAGCAGGGAGCACTCTCTCTCTCTCTCTCTCTCTCTCTCTCTCTCTCTCTCTCTCTCTCTCTCTATCTCTCTCTAGAACATTTCTTTGGGAGATCTATGAAGGAGGGGAGGAAAATGAATGGGTGGATGTATAACTTACCTAAGTCGGTGCGAAGGCGCAGTGCCAAAACGAGATCCGATTTTCTCGGTTTGAAAAGGAGTCGAAGAACGACTTGATTCTTAGGATCACTGATGCATGGGAGCTGTTGGGATAGTAGGTGGGGTCCACAAGAAGATATGGGTGAAGTATGAACCGTCCATGCAAAGTAGATCGACGGATCTTGGCATTCCTGGTCTTGAATGTTAGATCAGAGTGGATTGTACGGATGACGGATGACAGCGAAACTCTGGATAACTAGGTTTAGGTGAGGCGCTATCTCGATGGTCTGTAATACCCCGGTCCTTTATAACACAACCCGAGCACACACGCGTCTCAATTGATGCCTTTGATGGCCCGTATGCGGTGCCCTTGATCACTTAGTATCAAAACCTAACGATTTATCTCAAGAGATCTTGAAATCTCTATCATGTCAACCGCGTCGTCACTGCGGCTGCATTGTCGAAAACCGCACGTCAATCCGATACCCGAGCGCAAAGTTAAGGCCCTTTGATCGAAAACCTCGAAAAACATAGTTTTTACACACTTGTGTGGGGCCCACCACAAGGTCTCCTTTGCAATTAATATATTAATATATTCATATATATATATATTATAATAATAATAATAATAATAATAAAATAAGAAAAATATATATATATATATATATAAAAGAAAATAATAAAAATAAATTTTAAAAAAAAAGTACAAAAAAGGGGGAGGCAATGATGGCTAGAATCTCACCACCATGCCTCCCTAGTCCTCCCCACTCCTCCCCATGTCACCCCATCCCTCTCCATGCTTGCATTAAAATAAATAAATAAATAAATAAATGAATAAAAGGTTATAAAGGGGGGGAGGGATCGTGCATACCCTCACCCCCATCTTCCATCTCCTTTCATCCATATCAAGAGAGAGAGAGAGAGAGAGAGAGAGAGAGTAGCAATTTTGGTGGGCCATCATCAACCTCCCATTCTATCTCAACCATCCATCCGCTTCAACCGTCAAGATCGACCCTTGATCAAGGAGATCAAGGTGAGTGCAATCTTCCCCCCCTTTTTCTCATTTACTTTTCATTTTCTTCCCTTGGGCCCACCTTGTGATGGGCAATGTGATGGATGGGCTGGATCGTCCATGAATGGGTCCCACCCTTTGATGGTGTGGATCCCACTTGGGGACCCACTTTATGTCATAATTAGTGTGGCCAACAGCCCACCATGATGTATGTAGTTCACCCACGCTGTCCACCCTGTGGACCCACCATGCGATGGCCCAGCTGATGGAGGAAGTGGATCCTGCACGTGTGGACCCCACTGGTTAAGGCTCAACAAAAAAAAAAAGAAGAAAAGAAAGAAACAAAGAAAAGGGCTGCTGGGCAGCCAGCGTCCAGAGGACGCTGGGACGAAGCCCAGTTTGGGCGAAATCCATAGGGCCCACTCGTGGGACCCACCTTGATGCATGTATGTAATCCACGCTGTCCATCTGTTTCTCCAGCCCATTTTAAGACTGGGTACAAAAAATGAAGTAAATTCAGATCTCGGGTGGACCACACCATAGAAAACAGTAGAAGCTAGGATGCCTACTGTCGAAACTTCCATGGCCCACCGTGATGTTTATAGACAGAATCACCTGCCCAATATTAGGCTTATTAGGTCCCCAAGGAGCTGAAAAATCTGATGAATGGGGTGGATTGTCCCTAAGTGGGCCACATATGAAATAACCATAAGAATATAATAAAAAAAAAAGAAACAAAAAAAAATAAAATAAATAAGGCACTGGACGTCCAGCGTCTGGACGTTCTGACGCTGGAACGTCCAGCGTCATTTGACAGTGAATGGGGTCCCCACTCGTGGGACCCACCTTGATGTTTTTGTTCCATCCACTCCGTCCACTTGTTTTCCCATATCATTTTAGGGCCAGGCCCCAAATTTGAAACTGATCCAAATCTTAAGTGGACCGCACCGCATAAAACAGTGTAAGTAATGATTTCTACTGTCAGAAATCTTTCGGCCCACTTTGAAGTTTCTAGACCGAATCATATACCAAATATTGGGCTTATTGAGTCCCCCATGAGATGGGGAACCTGATGAACGGAGTGGATCAGACCCATGTGGGCCCCACTTGATATGAACACAAAAAAAAGAAAAAAAAAGAAAAAAAGAAAGAAAATAAGAAGATGAAGGAGAGGCGCGTCTCTGACGCTGGTGTACCCAGCGTCCACGGACGCTGGGCGCGTGGTGTCTAGCTGGTGGCCCACTCTGTGGGTCCCACCATGCTGTATGTGCTATATCCACACCGTCCATCCAATTGGGGAGATCATTTTAGGGCATGATCTGAAGAATGAGACAGATCCACATCTCAAGTGGACCTCATTTGAAAGAAAACAGTGAGGACAGTGACAAGGCTGTTGGACCTTCCTACGGCCCACCATGATATTTATTTGAGATCCAACCTGCTCATAATTCCACACACGTGTGGAAGAGGGAAAACAAAATATCAGCTTGATCGAAAACTCAGTTGGGCCCGCCTAGAATGTATGTGCCTTATCTATTACATCCTTATGTTTTTCCAGCTCATTTTAGTGGCTGAGCCCAAAAAAATTAAGCACATCCAAATGTCAAGTGGACCATGCCACGGGAAACAGTGGGAATAATGATCTCCACCATTGAAACCTTCCCCAGCCCTACAGTGATGTTTATTTGTCATCCAACGTGTACATACCATCACATGGATATGGATGAAGGGGAAAACATTAATACCCACTTGATTCGAAACCTATTGGACCCCAACTGGGCACCATAGGTGGCAGTGTGCTTGGGCACGCTGACCCAGCGGGTGGCCCACCCCATGGGTCCCACCGTGGAGTATCTGTTTTATCTATGCCGCCCATCTGTTTTTTCATATTATTTTAGTCCATGGGCCCTCCAACAAAAGATGAGGCAATCCAAAGCTCTGGTGGACCACATTGTAGGAGACAGTGGTCATTTTATTTCTCTAAAAGATGGCCCCTTGTGATCACAAATTGGACCCAAACTTAGCCCAAAACCATTTATGTATGTAAAGTCCATTTAATTAAAAATCTACGTGGGGTCACATCTATGGAATCCACCACCTTCCTAAAGTGTTAAATATGTCATTTAAACCCTAAAACTTGAATTTAGATTATATAGGCCACCTCCTTAAAATTTTAGATCCACCACCATAGGGTTGATCTTAACCATATAAATTATGGATATGACAATCTAACCGCATAAATGGTCTAAAATATGGTAGGGTCGAATTCTAGCAAGCGTGTACATGTTTCAAGCAACATTGAAAGATGCTTCGATTCTTAAGGTGATGATTCCTCCCCTTGAGCTTTCCGCTTCCACACTGGTTAAGTTATAGTTCTATTTATTTTGTTAAGAAAACATGTTACAAATGATTTAAACTTTGTCTTATGATTATCTGATTTCATCATTAATTATATGCTAAATTATGAATTGCTCCACGTTTTTGTGAATTATTACGTATTTTGAATTGTCAAAGTTATTCCTCTTAGAAATCTGGAAGTGAATTGCGAATCTGGATTGTAGTGATCACATCTGTTAGATGAAACCTTAAACCAGTGGCCTCTGTAAGCAAGAAAATGGAATGATCCCTAAGGATGGAATCCTTGAATGGATTTGTTGGACTAAAAGTCCTGTTAAGATGAATCGTTGTGATTATGTCCCTAACTGAACTTATAATGGATACATTTGAAAGTTATGGAGATGAGAGGCCACTAGTTATAAGGAAATGTCATAATTGGTTTGGTTGTAAATTGGACTAATAATGGACGATTAATCATGCATATCATAGCACTGACGGGACATGTGGTGACGAGCCATACTACTGTCGGGTGGTTTGGTTGCTGAAAGCACGTACCCTTGAGGTATTTTCGCTGGCCCCAGACCACCATTAGGTGAGCCATACGCTGATAGCACGTACCTTTGGTATTTCGCTGGTGATGGCCGCTCTTGATGGAATTACATGGTGGGGCTGATGTGTGTCCTTAGGGACTTCCAGACCACGTTTTCCAGCTGGATGAGCATCCCCAGGCTGAGGGACATGTGCATGCATTCATGCATTTAAGAAAGATCACATCTTGGATGTTTTGTATGTTTTCATTTCTCTAAACTGCTCTTGATTAGTGTGTTGGTGTGTAATCTTGAGGGGACCTCACACTGAGCTGGCCACTCATGTTTAGAATATCAACCGTACAGATGATGCAGGAGTGATGGTAGAGGATGGAGAACTTGGAGTTACTCCCGATGACACTCTTGCTAAGGAGGGTGTGGAATATGCTGAGGAGGAGCCATATGCCGATGTTGCTGAGCTTTACGAGCTCAATCAGTAGAGTAGTTATTTCCATCTATTTTCCCTATGACACTTGATATTTTGGGTTTGTACTGAGTCCCAGATGGGGGAAACTCGTGAACTATTAATACTTGTGTTTGATATGGTTATATTTTCATGGAATGGTTATCTTTTTGTCTCTATGGTGCCCACTAGTGCAATTGTGAATGTGGAAACATAATCCAACTGAAAAACCATACTTAAAGGTGATACTTTCTCCCTAAATTAACGTCCGGGTTCTCGTGGTAACAGTCATACTCAAGCCATGGGAATCGGGGCGTTACATGGTCGGAGTGGATTGATCAATGGGGTCCACTTGATGGACAACATGGAGCTCACGGACAGACAGCGTACTTTGGACGAAGAAGACGAAAGAGGAGGGGGAGGTCGTGCGCACGCGATACAGAGACCGTGTGTGACGGGCGCTCTCTATGGGTGGGGTCCACTAAGGTGGATTTGGACAATTTCCTCCGTCCTATAGGTGGGAAATATAAAAATAACCGTTGACAAGAAAAATGAGGCAGATCCGAGTTAAGGTGGGCCACTTATGATTCGATTTCTGATTAGAGCATTTGTAGGATGATCGGAGGGCTGAAATACGACGTGTATAGCTAAAATGTGCCCAAAAGCTCATACACTAAGTTTTGTATAAAATTGATCGTCAGAAATCATAATACTTAAAAATGGTGCGTTACGTTAAGTTTAGCTAATGACATTTTCGTAATTAACTAAAAACATTGAGATTTTTTAGTCATTGTTTTCAAAACAAAGTAAACGTACGATATAAAATCAAAATAATTTTTTTTTTTAAATTCTGAAATAAATCTAAAAAATCTAGGGCATTACATGCCACCCATCGAGGACGAGACAACTCAATTGCCTTCATCAAGGATGGAAGGAGAATTATGCTCACTCCTAAGACCCTAAAAGAAAACCCCAAAATTTCTAAGGTGAAGGGGCAGTCTTTCCTTGCAGTGTGCAGAGTTGAATAGAAAAAAAGGGCGTAAGACTGAGACATGCATGCTTCGGGTGTCATAGGTGAGGGTTGCTACGACACACCCAATGAATCCAAAGAGGGTGGACCACGAATCAGGGTCAAATTGAAACTGGAGGTCAAGTTTCTCTCAAGTGAGGAAGATTGATGTAGCAAGGCGAACCTCTAATCGATGAAGGAAAAGTACCAAGAGAAAGACCTGAGAGTGGACCTAAAAGAACCAAAGAAATGACCAAAGGAAGGAACTGAGAATTTAGAAAATTCTCAAATTAACACTTTCCCATGACCGGTCGTCCGACCGATCTAATTTGTGAAGGGCGGCAGCCCGTCTCACTGAACTGTCTGGACGCTCCACGACCGATCATCCTACTAGTTGGACCATTTGACGACCGGTCATTCGACTGGTCAAATTTTCGCCCAGAAAGGGGCCAACATGCTAGACAGTTGGGGGTCATCCACAATTGGTTGAGGCCCCTGTCGACCTGTCATCCAACGTGCGGGTCCATGCACAAACACCCCACGTACTTGCTATTTTCGAATTTCTACCTTCTAAGTTTGTTTAGAACTTTTGATTAATTTACGCACATTAGGATTTCTTTTACTAAACTTAAGATATAAATATTTCTTTTAATTTATTTTTGGGACATTATTCATTATTATTCCTCTTCTATCTATAAAAACTTCATTTTTCTATCTTTTCTTCGTGAATTTTAACCTATGTCTTGCGAATTCGAGATATTTCCTCACGTATTCGAGGAAGATCGGTTGAAGAGTTTCAATAGATCCATGGACTTGGATCAATTATCCAATAGTCAGATGGTCATCAATCTCACATCCCATCTACACGGGGCCAGGTAGTCCACCTATGGTTTGGATTTACCATATTTTTAGCCCAAAAATGAGCCAGCAAAATTGATGGATAAGACACATACATCATGGTGGGGCCCACGGATCTTTGACACCAGCTAGTTGGCTGGCGGAGTGACCAGCTAGCCAAACCGCGTTCGGCATCCATAATGAGCCCTTCAATTTTAACGATCTAGATTGAACGGTGTGTAGGTCGAGTCTAGACAACGTGGCCCCACGTTAAAAATGGTGGTGAATTATCTCCCGGATTTGTGACCACATTCACTGTTTTCAAAAAGTTTCCCTTAATTCAATTCGCAAAGGACGCGGCATTGAAATGTCATCAACCTTCGAGAGATTGCCCGGATGTCCAAGTTCTGCGAGTTATGACCAAAATACCGCCAATAGCTGAAGTTTGCTCGAGTACGTCTGGCGTATTGCAAAATACTATAAGATACACCGGGGCTTTATCTTTTGATCTGGACCATTAGAATGATCCAAACCGTTTATGTAACGGTTCTCACTTTTTGTGGTAACAGTCAATGAATAAAAGTTTCCAGTTGGATTATGTCAGCCCTTTTATAATTTGGCTCTTTTGCATTGAGCATGAACGTTCATCATAGTCTTTTCATAATCAAAGGGTTAAAATATTCACTCCGATTGTATTTGTGAGCATCTCCATCCACCTGGGCCTATAAAAAAAAAAAAAAAAAGAACGTGGATTCGGTGAGGCCGTCACCGTAGGTCCCACTTTGATCTATGTATTGTACATCCGGGTGTCTGTCTGTTCTTCCAGCTCATTTTAAGGCATGGCCCAAAAATGAAGCCGATCCAAGTCTCAGGTGGACCATATATACCACTGGAAACAGTGAGCTTTCCAACAGTCGAGATACACTATTTAGATCTTCTGCAATAAAATTAAAAAAAAGGCTACTTCACGCCTGGGCCACAAAAAATAAAGACAGAATGGCTAGAAAAAGAATTTTAACCGGCAATTGACTTTGCGCAAAGCTAGAGATATTTTAGCATTATTTTCAACCTTTTGCAAAGCTTTTGATTTTTACAGAAAATTTTTGCTACACCCACTGTGATGTATGTGTTAGCAATGACACCACCATGATGTATGTGTTGTATCCACGCTGTCCATTCATTTGATGAGATTATTTTAGTGAATGACACAAAAAAAATAAATTAAGGCAGATCCAAAGCTCAAGTGGCCCCAAGAAGTTTTTAATGGTTATCGTTCAATCACCACTATTTTCTGTGCTGTAGTCACAGACGTTTGCATGTGTGCCTGCTAGATGCAGCCTCACACACTGCCTGTAATTAGCAGACCTCATGGCCTAAAGATTTGGACGGTCTAGATCAGTTACAAAGCGGGTATTTTCAAGACACAAAGGACACGCATTGAAAAGACTACGGAAGGTTTGGGTCGTACATTGACCCATAGACTTTATGTGGTTTGCTTGAATACATCCACGCGTAATGAAAGACGATATATCGGGACTTTAGTCCTTGAATTTCGGTCACCATCCAATGATCCAAACCGTTCATGTGACAAATCTCACCTTCTATGCTGGAGAAAAAGAAATCAAAATTTCAATGGACTATTTCTGACCTTAGATAAAGGGTTCCTTCCATTGGAAAATGCTTAAATCCCGATTTATCTTACTGGAGGGGATGTATACCTGAGCCAATTTCAACTTCTCTAGCCACAGAACATCGAGAGCTCCGCTTCCTGCCTGTAACACGAGCAATCTCATCCTTCTATCAATGGCTTTTGCTCTTTTTCATCTTCTCTTCTTCCTTATGCTTCTTCCACTATCTGTCACGGCCCAAACGGGCCGCAACGTAAGCTTGGGATCGTCTCTCTCTGCAGGCGGCCAAAACTCTTCATGGGTCTCGCCATCTGGCGATTTCGCTTTCGGATTCTACGGTGTCCTCGGCAACAGAAATCTCTTCTTGCTAGCAATCTGGTTCGAAAAGATACCCGAAAAGACCATGGTCTGGTTCGCTAACAGAGATAATCCAGTGCAACAAGGATCGACGGTCCAGCTCACAGAAGATGGACGGCTCGTTCTCAAGGATCATCAAGGAAGGATGATATGGGAACCCAAATCCATAATTAATGGTACTGTCTCCTATGCTTCCATGCTCGATACTGGCAACTTCATTCTATCAAGCAGAGATTGTTGGGCGACTTCCCTTAGAATCCGGGTTGGACTATGTGGCCGATATCCTCCAGAGACTAGATGATCTCAACAGAGGCTGTGTGATATGCTGTTGAGAGGTTGGATGCTGGATGATTGATTAGCTTTTGCAAGGCTATAAAATGATAGAGAATATAAAATAGCTAACTGGGAATCAAAAGAAAAAACTAATTTTTAAAATATGCAACTATCTTGCTTACAAGCTTTTCTTCTTTCTTTTTTTTTACTTGCTGCTTTCTCTTGCAAAAAACGTACAGCATCCTTCTGTATATATAGAGACTACAATAGTCTAAATTAAAGGGCTAGATTTAATGTGGCAGTTTCCAATGCAGGGAAACTCCAACAGTCACCACGTTTGGAATTACCAACAGCCACAACGTGATGGAAATGCCAACAGTCATGGCTTTTCAAATTTCAAGAAGATTCCAGAGGATTGCTGGACAATCTAGACCGTCCATTTGGTTTGGACGTTCCAACAGAGATTCCGTCGTCAGATGGGGAAGCTTCGACGAGCCAACCGACACCATCTTGCCGACACAGGTGTTGAATTTCGGCGGCAAGCTTTCGCCCCGCCTGACAGAGACCAACTACTCAATCGGAATGTTTGAGCTTCGTTTTCTGCCCGATGGTAATCTTGTTCTCAATCGCTTATCACTCCCAACTGGAAATGCTTATGAAGCTTATTATTGGAGCCATACGTATCTTTCGGGTTATCAGGTGATCTTCAATCAATCGGGCCACATTTACATCCTACGGAGGAATCAAAGCATAGTCAATCTCACGCCGACGAGCGTTGTTTTAACGGAAGACTTCTACCATAGGGCGACGCTTGACATAGATGGAACATTCAGGCAGTATAGATACCCGAAGGCCGGCACAAGCGATGGGAGTGGAGACGCAAGATGGTCTCCCGTGTGGTCCGCTCCCGAGAACGTCTGCAAGGCCGTCCAAAACATAGGTGGCGGCAGCGGTGCTTGTGGATTTAACAGCTATTGCAGCCTCAACAACTCTGGATGGGCTGTTTGCCGGTGCCCTCCTGGGTTTTCCTTCTTCGATGAGACTAACAAATTCAAAGGTTGCAAGCCGAATGATGTTGTACAAGCTTGCAAGCTTGATCGGGATCTGTTTGAACTGAAGGAGATGGAGGACGTGAATTTTCCTTTTTATGACTACGAAAAGCTGAAATCCATGACGGAGGATGAATGTAAAGATGCTTGCTTGGATGATTGTCGCTGTATGGCCGCCATCTACGGGAAACCCGACTGTTGGAAGAAGAAGCTTCCTCTATCAAATGGGATGAGTCCTATTACCGGCTCAAAATTTCTCATTAAAGTACTGAAGGCTAATTATTCACAGCTTCTTCTTCCTCCGGATTCGAAGGAGAAAGATCAAGAGACGACGGTCCTTGTTGGATCAATGCTTCTAGGCAGCTCCATGTTGATCAACTTCGCATTCTCATTAGCGATCTCTCTGTTTGTTTCATATAGATACAATAAGAGATCGCTGAAAGTTCAACGGAATCCGAATATGCTGCGATCAAATTTGCGGTCTTTTACTTACGGAGAGTTGGAAGCAGCGACAGACGGCTTCAAGGAAGAATTGGGTAGGGGCACTTTCGGCACAGTTTATAAAGGAACCATGCAATTAGATTCCATGGCTACTTCTGTTGCAGTCAAGAAGCTCGTGAGGGTTATGGAAGAGGGGGAGAAGGAATTGACGACGGAGGTGGGAGCGATCGGCCAGACCCATCATAAGAATCTAGTCCAATTGCTTGGATTCTGTGATGAGGGGCCCCACCGTCTTCTGGTGTATGAATTCATGAGCAATGGGTCCTTGGCGAGCTTGCTCTTTGGGACCTCAAAACCCAACTGGAATCAACGGCTGAAGATCATGTTCGGGATCGCTAGAGGGCTCAGGTACTTACATGAAGAGTGCCGCTCCCAGATCGTACATTGTGATATAAAGCCTCAAAACATACTTCTAGATGATAATCTAACAGCCAAGATTTCTGATTTTGGATTGGCAAAGCTATTGAGAACGGACCAGACCCGAACAAGCACAGGCTTCCGAGGCACAAGAGGCTATGTTGCACCGGAATGGTACAAGAACATGCCGATCACGTCCAAGGTGGATGTGTACAGCTTCGGTGTAATGCTGTTGGAGATTGTTTGTTGCAGGAAGAACGTGGAATCAGTTCTGGGGAATGAGGAGAAGGCGGTCTTGACAGACTGGGCCTATGGATGCTATCGAAGGGGGAGATTGGACATGTTAATGATGGACGACCGAGATGCAATGGAGGATATGAGGAGGGTGGAGAGGCTGGTAAAGCTAGGGATTTGGTGCATACAAGAAGAGCCATCGTTGAGGCCTTGCATGAAGAAGGTGACACAGATACTTGAAGGTGCAGTTGAAGTTTCAGTGCCCCCTCACCCTTCTTCTTTCATTAGTTCGCTTGGTTGAGTTGGAACGTCCTTCCACTTCCCTCCTGTCAATACACAGGATGTTCGGTATATACAAGTGTGTTGGTGCACGTGTGCGCTCTCCTTTGCTTATTGCATTGAAATTTTCTGTTGTCTTTTGCCCTAGTATTTTCATATTTTACCTCTTGTCAAGGCCCTTTTGCGGGGTGAAGGGTTCTCCGACTATCATCAAAGTTAAAAGCTATTGCCCAAATAGCTAGGGGTATTTTGGTGGAATTCAGATCGTCCGCTCTGCTCGGATTGAGTAGGAATTTTCTGTTTGTCGGCGCTTTATTGGTCCAGCTCAGCACATGTCAGACTACATTAAATGCAGCAGTGCTGATTGTAAGTACTTAGCTGGACCAATCAGGTGGGCAAACAAAAAAATTTTGTTCAGTCCAAACAGACCATCCAGACTCATTTTAGTGTTGTGTTTGGATGCATGTAAACTAGTAGTAGAAGGTGGATATATGTGGAAATGGAAAGTAATGAATTTCAATAGTAACTGGTTAGGCTACCTATGTTGGGGCTAGGAGCCCGCAGCGAAAGCAATCAAAGCAGGTGAGAAACACACCACAATGGCAATCAACAAGAAAATCATCACACACAAGAAGGCAATTCGATTTTTACGTGGAAAAACCCCTCAAGGGTAAAAAACCACAGCACAAAGCGACACCAATCCACTATAATATCAGAAGTTACAAGAGATTATAGAAGAAAACCCTGGATCACAGCCCACAAGAGAAATCCCAAGCTACCCGAAGCTAATTCTCACATGAGAAGGACAAACACAGCCCTTTCCCTCAACCCAGAGAACTACAAGCTTCCTCCCTAGCTCTCTCTCACCCTAGAACCCTCTCAATACCTTGGCCCATAGGCGGCAACCCTAATCTCGGATTACATCCCCTTAAATAGGAAAAATCGAAATTAGAAACTCCTTGCACAACAAACCCGCACGATAAACCCAGTCCAAAAAGGAAACTGCCGACCGATCGGACCCCCCACCGACCAGTCGGCCGGCCGGCCGGATGGCCCAAAAAAGTTCCAGCAAACCTGTTGTCTTGCTCCATCGTGACCGACCAGTCGGCCGACCGGTCAGTGGTCTTCATGCTTGAAGGTTTGAGGCATCCAAGCCCAACAACCTTTTCGAGCCACATCTTTATAATATATAAAACAAGGAAAACAAGTTGACATTCTTTATGGTACGACATGTAATGGTTTTTCCCACAGTATCTTAACAAAGTTGTTATCCGCCATAGATGAGTCTTTGGTGATCGGGAGGGTTCCCTTCCTTGTATTCAATTTGAGACTTGACATTCTGCATGATATGGCAACGCTTATAGCTAGGCAACAAGCCAAGTTGAATCAAGCTGGCCCTAGCTTATGTGCCGCTTGGTCCTAGGAAATTCCGGCTTATGTGTGGCTTGGTCTTAGAATCAAGCAAGACTTTTATGCTTGAATTGACTTGATCGAGCTATCAAGCCGAGTTCAAGCTACATACGAGCTCAAGCTTTTTGAGCTTAAGTCGAGTTAAGAATCGAGCTTGGTAATAATAAAGAGTTGATGGGTTTGAGATGGGGCCGCCGCCTTGGCTGAAAGAATTAAAAAAGGTGAAGATCAATTCGAAGCAGGAATTATACTCTTCATTGCTGCCACTAGACGATTGCATGCTCCCACTGTTACCAGAATCCCTGGCCAGAGAGAGAGAGAGAGAGAGAGAGAGAGAGAGAGAGAGAGAGAGCCTAGTTCTAGAGTCATCATACGGCGGACGGATGGAAAGTGCGGTGGCCAGTAAGGTGCGGGCGGGGGGTAAAAGTTAAAACGAAAATGGAGAAATGAAAGTGAAATAGGATTAAAGTTATTTTTTAACATTTTTTATTATAAATATATAATATAATATATTTATTATTATTAAGCCAAGCCAAATTAAGCTGAGCCGAGCTTCGAGTCAAGTTAACCCGAGCTAGGCTGGGCTTGTGTACGGCTTGAAACTCCAATCAAGCTGGAATTTTAGCTTGGCTTGACTTAAAAAGGGACTTCAAGTCAAGCCGAATCAAGGCGAAATGAGCCGAGTCAAGCCAAGCCATCAAGCTAGCTAGGCTTGTCCCCCCCCCCCCCCCCCCCCCCCCCAAATATGTTAACAAATATTTTCATAAAAAAAAAACCAGGAAAACAAATTCCACCCTTTTCTCATATGGAATCATCTTCATTTTTTAGAAATTCAAAGTTATTAAGGACTGGCGGAACGTGGGTATGAAATTTTGTAAACTCCAATCCTTTGCATTGAAAAGCGGTGGGTTTTGATTTTCCTTCCATTGTTGTTTTGGATTCCAACTAAAAAATAGTGGACCACTTTTTCCTGTGACGTGGTCCACCTTAGATTTGGCTTTACTTTATTTTTTAGCTCATGCCTTAACATGATTTGGGCAAAATTGATGAATGACCTAATCAAAACACATACATCATAACGGGGCTACAAAGCACCATGTATGCAATCAGTGGTCCAAATTAAGTCATCTCTCCGTGGTCCACAAGACAAGGTGATGTGTCAATGTGCATTGATTTCCAACTATTGCGGTCCTGATAAGACAATCGGCCACCTAATAAAAGATAATTGCCCTAATAAGACAATTGTCTTAGTTGAATATTGACTATTTGTCCTCCTAGTAAGACAATCAGCCACGTGTATATATTCCATGAGTGCATTGAATGAGGTAAATTTTTATAAGGATTTTACCAAAATTACCTCATTATATGGCCCATTGGATGAGAATTACTTTTTTTATTTTTATTTTTTATCTGACCTCCTAACAATTTTTAAATTTTATAGTACCAAAATACCCTTGCCTTTATGAGTTGTGCTTGTATCTACTTTTCCTTGTGGGTGAAGCTTCATAGCACCCAATGCCAACGCATAAGGTTTCACCGGTAAGAATTTCCCAACCCACCATTTCATTTAATGCCACCCACTTGAGTCTTGGATCCAGCTCATTTTTGGTATAATGTCTTAAAATCATCTTACAAAGTGTACAAAGGGCATGAATTTCTCAAAAACATCCAAGTGGGCCCTACCTAAGTTCTGAACACAGGATCTTCAAGCCCAAGGCTTTTGCAGGGAATCTGCATCCGTTGTACATGGTCCAATTTCAATTCATGCATTGAAGTTTCAATGAGACCGGTGTATGTATGGGAAGGATATAAATCTGACGGGGAATCCACGTAAGGCTTTTGCAGGGAATCTGTATCCACATGTGCTGCGGACGATTGAGTCCAATTTCAATTCATGCATTGAAGTTTCAACGATACTGACATATGGGGAGGAGAGAAATCTGACAGAGAATTCACATAAAGATTTCGCAGGGAAACCGCGTTTGTGTTGGTCCAATTTCAATTCATGCATCGAAGTTTCAACCAGACAGAAGGCCAGGAAGGAGAAAATCTGATAGGGAAACCGTGTAAGGCTTTGGCAGGGAATCCGCTGCGGACGATTTGGTCCAATTTCAGTTCATGCATTGAAGTTTCAACGAGAACCGCGTATGGAAAGGAGACAAATCTAACAATCAACAAATAAAGATCACGCACCCATGTGTGGAGAGGACCCCACCTTGAACACATCGCATCATACACGGAAAGTTCAGTTTTTTCTTTCTTTCTTTTTTCTTTTTTGTATTTTATTTGGTACTCGGAGAGTTCAGTTTGGGCGAGCGAGGCCCATGGTCCACTACCAGACCATCGGCCTAATCAAACTTTCTATATGTGGATTGATCGTGGCCTACAAAATCTCTCACATTCAAAGATCACACACAAATCTTAGGTTTTTCTTAAATTGAATATGGATTGGGTCAAAAGAAAATGAGTAAAATGCTCCGAATCCAACCAACAAATGTGTCAGATCTGCCCGATTAGTAGATTGGGTCTTGCACTCGTGTTGCACGCGCACCCGAGTAACGATCGACAGAAAACTAAAGTACTTTTATCACATACTCAACGCTTCTTAAACGGCCACGTGTCATGTGATCATTGGAAAAAAGCGTACGGTTGAATAGGGCGCATCAGTTCTTCAATTTTCTCGTTCTCGAAGGAACTACCTGCTTAAAGCTCCCGAATATGCTTGCCTGCAAGCAGTATTTGACACAAATATCATCACCAAATCATCTGACATTCATCAGGGTGGGCCAACTACAGCATACGTGGCAATCATTTCAAATTACAAACCGTCCAAATAGTCGGACCCGGCGTAGATGGGCCCTGACAATGGGGCCATCTTGATGTCTGTGTTGCATATCCAAGTGGTCCATCAGTTTTTTTAGCTCATTTTAGGGATGGTCCAATAAATGAAGCAGATCAAAATCTCAAGTGGACGACTGTTTACTCTGGTGTGTTTCCACTTGAGATTTGGATCTGGTTCATTTTTTGTGTTTCCAGCGACTGAACAGCAAAACCGGATGAATTTCGGGCGCCCGGCCATGGTTTGGTGTGGTTGTCTCCATACTCAACAATCTCCCACTTGGAGACAATCACCACATGATCCTTCGTCTTCTACATTCGGAATGCACCACTTCCCAATCTTCAAGCCTAAAGACCAACCAAAGCTGAACAGAGCTTCAGCTTCTCCCGTGTGACCGCCTTGGTCAACATATCTGCAGGATTCTCACTTGTATGAATCTTCTCCAAAGCAATCGATCCATCTTCCAGTAACGAACGTATGAAGTGATATCTGATGTCAATATGCTTGGTCCTTGAATGAAAGGCTAAATTCTTAGCCAAGTGTATTGCACTCTGACTATCACTGTACAGCTTGCAATATGCTTGCTTCTTCCCCAACTCTTCCATAAAACCTTGCATCCACACCATCTCCTTGCACGCTTCTGTAGCTGCAACATATTCTGCTTCCGTTGTACTGATGGATAGTATCTTCTATAACTGAGAGATCCAACTGACTGCAGCACTACCCAAGGTAAAGATATACCCTGTAGTGCTCCTTCTGCTGTCGATATCTCCTGCCAAATCTGAGTCGACGTAGCCTTGTAGCTTGATTTTCGATCATCCATAACACAGCCCTACATCCACAATACCTACCAGGTATCTGAGGATCCACTTCACAGCTTCCCAATGTTCCTTCCCGGAGTTGTTCATGTACCTGCTAACAACTCCCACTGCTTGAGCAATGTCTGGTCTCGTGCTAACCATAGCATACATGAGGCTCCCTATGGCTGACGCATAAGGGACTTTAGCCATGTAGTCCCGTTCCTCCTGCATCTTGGCTCCTTGCTCCTTAGAAAGCTTGAAGTGATTGGCTAATGAAGTCCTAACCGGCTTAGCACCTCCCATGCTGAGTCGATCAAGTACCTTGGCTATGTACTTTGCTTGTGACAAAACTAGCTTCTTGTTTTTCCTGTCACGCTTTATCCTCATGCCTAAGATTTGTTTTGCAGCTCCTAAATCCTTCATGGCAAACTCTCTAGACAGTTGTCTTTTGAGATCTGAGATGTCCTTCATGCTTGATCCGGCCACAAGCATATCATCAACATACAGAAGAAGAATAATATACGACGTATCAAACTTCTTCAAGTAGCAACAGTGGTCTGCATGACATCTCCTGTACCCGTTTCCCGACATGAAACTGTCGAACTTCTTGTACCACTACCTCGGGGCCTGCTTTAGACCATATAGACTCTTCTTCAGTCTACACACCTTGTTCTCCTTTCCTGGTGCCACGTATCCTGTCGGCTGATGCATATATATTTCTTCTTCAAGGTCTCCATAAAGAAAGGCTGTCTTAACATCTAGCTGCTCTAGATGTAAGTCCTCTGTAGCCACCATACTCAATACCATGCGAATCGTAGACATCTTCACCACAGGTGAAAATATCTCTGTGAAATCGATACTTGCCTTTTGTTGGAACCTTTTCACAACCAGTCTAGCCTTGTATCGTTTCGAACCATCATGCTCCTCCTTCAGTCTGTAAACCCACTTGTTATGAAGAGCTTTCTTACCCTTGGGTATAGTGACTAGCTCCCACGTACGATTAGACTCAAGAGAGTCCATCTCATCTTCCATGGCTTGCTCCCACTTAACCCGCATATCTGACCGTAACGCCTCTTCAAAACACTCTGGCTCACCATTATCTGTCAGCAGTAGATAATGTAAGGAGGGTGAGTATCGGACCTTGGGTCTCCTCTCCCGAGTAGACCTTCTCACAATCAGTGTCTGCGGCTCTGCCTCATCATGCTCATGTGCATGCTCATCCTGTGGCACTGTAACACCCATGTCCGGTAACTCTTCCAACTCTACGAATTCCTTCTCATCGGCCTTGTTCTGCTTTTGCTGCACACTGTCCTTATGCATCACTTTTTCATTGAAGACTACGTCCTTGCTTCTGATAATTTTTGGGTTCTCTGCATCCCAAAACCGGTAGCCAAAATTATTCTGCCCGTAGCCTATAAACGTGCACCTCCTGGACTTCGCATCCAGCTTATTTCTGTGCTCTGCATCAATGTGAACATAAGAAGTGCAACCAAACACTCTGAGATGTGCAAGGTTCACCTCTTTCCCAGTCCACGTTTCTTCTGGTAGCCCACCATCCAATGGTGCTGAGGGACTTCTATTGATGAGATATATGGCAGTATTCACAGCATCTGCCCAAAAGGTCTTGGGCAACCCTGCATGTAGCCTCATGCTCCTAACGCGCTCAAGGATGGTCCTGTTAATGCGCTCTGCCACACCGTTCTGCTGCGGTGTCCCTGGAATCGTTTTCTGATGTTTGATTCAATTTGCTGCACAATACTCCTTAAATTTCTTGTCACAATATTCTCCCCCATTATCCGATCTGAGACACTTCACAGTTTTACCGGTCTCATTTTCTACCATAACCTTCCACTTCTTAAATACATCGAATACATCTGATTTGTGTTTTAAGAAGTAGACCCACAGTTTTCTACTAGCATCATCAATAAAAGAAACAAAATAACGTGAGCCACCAAGAGATGATACCTGTGCCGGTCCCCACACATCAGTGTGTACAAGCTCCAATAGATGCGTCTTTGGAGCGCGTCCTGTCTTCTTGAAGCTAACTTTCTTCTGCTTGCCATATACACAATCCTCGCAGAATTCCAGATCGATTGCTTTCAACCCTGATAGCTTCCCCTTTTACAATAGCACTTTCAACCCTTTCTCACTCATATATCCCAACCTCTGATGCCATAACTGCCCGTTCATTCCAGTTGATGCAACTGCGAGTGAACTATACGATCCAGAAGTCACATACAAAGTTCCTTCCTTCTTGCCTCGAGATATAACCAAGGCACCTTTTGTGACCTTTCATGCATCGTTCGTGAATGTCATCACATATCCGGTATCGGCTAACTGCCCCACTGAGATCAAATTCCGTCTCAAACTCGGTACATATCTGACATCCTTCAGCTTCAAGACCGTTCCATCTTTTTGACTTAAATGAACGTCTCCCTTGCCAACAATACTGCATGGCTCATCATCACCCAGGTAGACTCTTCCAAAGTTACCTGAGACATAATCACGAAGAACTTCTTTTGATGAAGTGGCATGAAACGAAGCACCCGAGTCTATAACCCAAGACTCATTCCGCGCATCAAGAGACAAGATCAACGCCTCTGTGTCACTCTCCTCAGATTGATTCACTGAATCCTTCCCACCTTGAGAGCTTCCTTCTTGTTTCTTAAGCGCCCTACAATCACGCTTCATGTGCCCCTTCTTCCCACAATGCCAACACCCGTCCTTGTCTTTCGGTCTCTTGGACTTATTCCTCGACTTAGAACGCCCGTGTTTATTGCCTCCTTTGTTTGAAGATCTTCCTCTTCCTTCAACGTTTAGAGCATTTCCTGAATCCCCTGAAGTTCCTGATGCCTTCCTTCTAGATTCTTCGCTTAGAATTAGACCGGCCACATCATCGAATTTCAACTTCGTAGATCCTGAAGAATTGCTCACGGCAATCACCAAACCATCCCAACTGTCTGGCAAACTCGATAAGGTCAATAGCGCCCTGACCTCGTCATCAAAAGTGATGCCAACGGATTCCAATTGGCTCGTGACTGTATTGAATTCGTTTAGATGTTCAGCCACGCCCCCACCATCTGACATCTTCATGTTGAATAGCCGTTTCATAAGATGAACCTTGTTGGACGCCGAGGGTTTCTCATACATCGTAGCCAAAGCCTGCATTAATTCTTTTGTGGTCTTTACTTTGGATATGTTGAAGGCGAGAGAGTCGGATCGTTCCTAAAGCCTTCCGATCCATTAAAGCCCATTCATCATCTGTCATCTTTTCTGGTTTCTTCTATTTTCCTTCTAGATGAATGCAAAGGTCCTTCTGATACAGATAATCCTCCATCTGCATCTTCCAGAAGGTAAAGTTTGAACCATCAAACTTCTCAATTCTAGTTTTCCCATCTTCCGCCATCGCTCCCAGTTGAACTAAACCAATAGCTTTGATACCAGTTGTTGCACAGCACGCCAACAATGCCGGTGAACCTGAGATCCAATCTCTGGTCTCACCCACAAACGATAAACAGGAAGTAATAATAACTAGAAAAGGAATCAGACAAACCAACAATCCACAAGACAGAGATTTACGTGGAAAAACCCCAACAAGGGTAAAAAACCACGGGTGCAAACTTCACTATGAAGAAAAAATGAAGTTACAAGCAATACACTTACCTTCTCCTATGCTTCCATGCACAGAGATGGCCCTTTTGCTAATCATCTCGCCTTTTTCTCACCTTGGACGTATAGAAGCCCTAATTCCCATTACTAATCCCGGTTTACACCCCTTTATATAGTAAACCCAGCAATTAGAACAAAAAATAGAAAACCCGCACATTAAGTCCGCGACCGGTCGGGCGCCCGGTCACTTTGACCGTCGGGCGCCCGGCCAATGCAAAAAACGTCCAGCGTGAATAAACAAGAAACATATGAATTTCAGGCGCCCAGTCACTTTGACCGTCGGGCGCCTGGCTACTCTCAAAACAGTCCAGCGACTGAACAGCAAAACCGGATGAATTTCGGGCGCCCGGCCATTTGACAGTCCGGGCACCCAGCCATGGTTTGGTGTGGTTGTCTCCATACTCAACAGGATGGCCCAAAAAAGTTCCAGCAAATCTGCTGTCTTGCTCCATCGTGATCGACCAGTCCACCAACCGGTCAGTGGTCTTCATGCTTGAAGGTTTGAGGCGTCCAAGCCCAACAACCTTTTCGGGCCACATCTTTATAATACATCTAACAAGGAAAACAAGTTGACATTCTTTATGGTATGGCATGTAATGGTTTTTCCCACAGTATCTTAACAAAGTTGTTTTCCGCTATAGATGAGTCTTTGGTGATCGGGAGGGTTCCCTTCCTTGTATTCAATTTGAGACTTGACATTCTGCATGATATGGCAACGCTTATAGCTAGGCAACAAGCCGAGTTGAATCAAGTTGGCCTTATCTTGTGTGCCGCTTGGTCCCAGGAAATTACGGCTTATGTGTGGCTTGGTCTTAGAATCAAGCAAGACTTTTATGCTTGACTTGATCGAGCTATCAAGCCGAGTTCAAGCTACATACGAACTCGAGCTTTTTGAGCTTAAGTCGAGTTAAGAATCGAGCTTGGTAATAACATAGAGTTGATGGGTTTGAGATGGGGCCGCCTGCCCTGGCTGAAAGAATTAAAAAAGGTGAAGATCAATTTGAAGCAGGAATTGTATTCTTCATCAGTGCCACTAGACGATTGCATACTCCCACTGTTACCAGAATCCCTGGCCAGAGAGAGAGAGAGAGAGAGAGAGAGAGAGAGAGAGAGAGAACCTAGTTCTAGAGTCATCATACGGCGGACGGATGGAAAGTGCGGTGGCCAGTAAGGTGCGGGCGGGATGTAAAAGTTAAAACGAAAATGGAGAAATGAAAGTGAAATAGGATTAAGGTTATTTTTTAACATTTTTTATTATAAATATATAATATAATATATTTATTATTATTAAGCCAAGCCAAATTAAGCTGAGCCGAGCTTCGAGTCAAGTTAACCCGAGTTAGGCTGGGCTTGTGTGCGGCTTGAAACTCCAATCAAGCTGAAATTTTAGCTTGGCTTGACTTGAAAAGGGACTTCAAGTCAAGCCGAATCAAGGCGAAATGAGCTGAGTCAAGCCAAGCCATCAAGCTAGCTAGGCTTGTGTCCAGCTCTAACAACACTCCACGTAAGGTGCCCCACCCCCCAAATATCTTAACAATATTTTCATAAAAAAAAAAAAAACCAGGAAAACAAGTTCCACCCTTTTCTCAAATGGAATCATCTTCATTTTTTAGAAATTCAAAGTTACTAAGGACTGTCGGAACGTGGGTATGAAATTTTGTAAACTCGAATCCTTTGCATTGAAAAGCGGTGGATTTTGATTTTCCTTCCATTGTTGTTTTGGATTCCAACTAAAAAATAGTTGACCACTTTTTCTTGTGACGTGGTCCACCTGAGATTTGGCTTTACTTTATTTTTTAGCTCATACCCTAACATGATTTGGGCAAAATTGATGAATGACCTAATCAAAATACATACATCATAATGGGGCTACAAAGCACCATGTGTGCAATCGTGGTCCAAAGTCATCTGTCCGTGGTCCACAAGGCAAGGTGATGTGTCAATCTGCATTGATTCCGACGATTGCGATCCTAATAAGACAATCAGTCACCTAATAAAAGATAATTGCTTTAATAAGACAATTGTCTTAGTTGAATATTGGCTAATTGTCCTCCTATTAAGACAATCAGCCACGTATATATATTCCATGGGTGTGAGGTAAATTTTTATAAGGAATTTTACCAAAATAACCTCATTATATGGCCCATTGGATGAGAATTACTTTTTTTATTTTTATTTTTTATTTGACCTCCTAACAACTTTTAGATTTTATAATACCAAAATACCCTTGCCTTTATAAGTTGTGCTTGTATCTACTTTTACTTGTGGGTGAAGCTTCATAGCACCCAATCCCAACGCATAAGGTTTCAACGGTAGGAATTTCCCTGCTCACCATTTCATTTAATGCCGCCCACTTGAGTCTTGGATCTAGCTCATTTTTTTTGTATAATGTCTTAAAATAATCTTACAAAGTGGATGAAGGGTGCGAATTTCTCAAAAACATCACAGTGGGCCCTACCTAAGTTACTGAACGCAGGATCTTCAAGCCCAAGGCTTTTGCAAGGAACCTGCATCCGTTGTACATGTGTTGCAGGCGATTTGGTCCAATATCAATTCATGCATTGAAGTTTCAATGAGACCGGTGTATGTATGGGAAGGATATAAATCTGACGGGGAATCCACGTAAGGCTTTTGCAGGGAATCTGCATCCACATGTGCTGCGGACGATTGAGTCCAATTTCAATTCATGCATTGAAGTTTCAACGATACTGACATATGGGGGAGGAGAGAAATCTGACAGAGAATTCACATAAAGATTTCGCAGGGAAACCGCGTTTGTGTTGGTCCAATTTCAATTCATGCATTGAAGTTTCAACCAGACCGAAGGCCAGGAAGGAGAAAATCTGATAGGGAAACCGCGTAAGGCTTTGGCAGGGAATCTGCTGCGGACGATTTGGTCCAATTTCAGTTCATGCATTGAAGTTTCAACGAGAACCGCGTATGGAAAGGAGACAAATCTAACAATCAACAAATAAAGATCACGCACCCATGTGTGGAGAGGACCCCACCTTGAACACATCGCATTATACACGGAAAGTTCAGTTTTTTTTTTTTTTCTTTCTTTTTTCTTTTTTGTATTTTATTTGGTACTCGGAGAGTTCAGTTTGGGCGAGCGAGGCCCATGGTCCACTACCAGACCATCGGCCTAATCAAACTTTCTATATGTGGATTGATCGTGGCTACAAAATCTCTCACATTCAAAGATCACACACAAATCTTAGGTTTTTCTTAAATTGAATATGGATTGGGTCAAAAGAAAATGAGTAAAATGCTCCGAATCCAACCAACAAATGTGTCAGATCTGCCCGATTAGTAGATTGGGTCTTGCACTCGTGTCGCACGCGCACCCGAGTAACGAGCGACAGAAAACTAAAGTACTTTTATCACATACTCAACGCTTCTTAAACGGCCACGTGTCATGTGATCATTGGAAAAAAGCGTACGGTTGAAGAGGGCGCATCAGTTCTTCAATTTTCTCGTTCTCGAAGGAACTACCTGCTTAAAGCTCCCGAATATGCTTGCCTGCAAGACACAAATATCATCACCAAATCATCTGACATTCATCAGGGTGGGCCAACTACAGCATACGTGGCAATCATTTCAAATTACAAACCGTCCAAATAGTCGGACCCGGCGTAGATGGGCCCTGACAATGGGGCCATCTTGATGTCTGTGTTGCATATCCAAGTGGTCCATCAGTTTTTTTAGCTCATTTTAGGGATGGTCCAATAAATGAAGCAGATCAAAATCTCAAGTGGACGACTGTTTACTCTGGTGTGTTTCCACTTGAGATTTGGATCTGGTTCATTTTTTGGGATCGTGCCTAAAATGAGCTGGAAAAACTGATGGACGGCGTGGATATACAACACATACATCAAGGTGGGCCCACTGTCAGGGCCTCACCCACTGAGTTGTTACCATGTGATCTGACCGCTGTGGCCAGCAATTTTTTTTTCTTCCTCTTGTTCTATTTTTTTTATTATTATTATTATTATAGACGCACTCGCAACCCCACACACACTCACACCACAATGGGTACTGTACCCATGACAAGTGTCCCACACACGAGTGTGAGATCTAGGCCATTCAAATATCGAGTGGTCCACATATGTTTGGGAAAAGAGATTGCAAGAGAACAGTCAATCATTTATCTTCTTGTCATGATGAGTGGGCCGCACGTTCATCAAGGGAGATCCTGACAGATGAAGGTCTCAGATGTTCCACATGTGTGCTACATCGGCATTAGTGGGATGACCGTAACATATATGGATGTGCAGCTGCAAATAGCATTCCTGACAGGTGTATGTATTATGTATCTACGCTATCCAACCGTTTATACACGTAATTTTAGGGTATTATACAAAAAAATTAACCAGATCCAATTATCAGGTGGACCATATCATAAGAAACAGCGGTGATTGACCATTAATGGGCCCCAAGAGTTTTGGATCAAGCTGATATTTGTTTTTTACCCTTCATCCCATTTTATTTAACCTTATCCATAGATTGGATGGTAAATAGACATTATGGAAACATTAGGGAGCTCCCTAAGAAGTTTGTAATGGTAGGATGGGCAATCACCACTATTTCTTATGGTCCAGTTCACCTGATAATTTGATGTGCTTAATTTTTTATATAATGCCTTAAAATGATGTGAAAAAATAGATAGACGGCATGGATACATAATACATACATCAAGGTGGGCTCCATGGCCTCGACCTTCCTTGTGAGGCTCGCTAGCCTTGCATTCACACCATCTTATCCCAACTAACTCCCTCTTTAAAAAGAAAGAGAACGAGAGGGTTATTCATCGTTCATAAAAAAAAAAAAAGGGAAAAACGGAGAGAAAGAAGGAAGAACGAAGGAATATTGCTGTCGACTAAATGAGGTAAGCATTCATTTCCTTCTATTTCATTTAAGTAGGTCAGACACAACCAATGAACGGGTTGGATCGTCCGTCCATTCATTATACGGATCTAGGGACCCTATTTTGATTTCAACCATTGAATGTAAAAACTTGATTGGTGGGGACCAATTAGGTAGGTCGGAATCGATCTAAGCGTGTCATAATGACCATAAGGCCAAAATATAAATGGGCTACGAAATTCAGATCGATTGGACCTACAGATGGGCCACATCGATTAGATAAATGATAGTCTTTAAATTCTTTTTATTATTGCTTTATTTTATTATTAAGGTAATTGTGGTGAATTTGTTATATTCCAAATTTTATTGGGCCCACAAAGACGTGGCCGACCCAATGGTCAGACTAGATCTCTAATAAACCCCACATGTAAGGCTAAATAATAATAATAATAATAATAATAATAATAAAAGAAAAGAAAAGAAAATCCCTTGCTGGATGTCCAGCGTTAAAGACGCTGGAACGTCCAGCGTTGGAGGCAATTGACATTAACGTGGCGGCCCCACTCGTAGAACCCACCTTGATGTATTTAGTACATCCACTCCATCCAATTAATTCTCTATTTAATTTTAGGACTAGTGTCCAAATTCGAACCCAAACAGAGGTTTGAGTGGGCCTCACTAGACGGATCAGTGACCATCGTTAAAACCATTCTAGGCCGCTGAAAGCCTTTGATTTTAATCCCTTCATAATAACAGATTTAGAGCCATGCATCCGTGAATCTATGATTGTCATTTCATGGTCCAAATGATCATCCATGTATATGAGTGATGGATGTCCATCTGAACCACGACCAGAACTACTTGAAGTCCAAATAATTGTCCAGAGTAGAAACTAGAATGAGAGAACCAACGCCCTGGGATGTTAAAATTATCCTAGGGCCACAAAAAGATAGAGTAGGGCCCACTAAATTTCAAATCATGATCTGAACCGTCCTTCCAATCAAGATCATTATTTTAAGATGCAAAGCAAAATATGAACCAGATAGAATACTCTGGTGGGCTACACTAATAACATTAAATGTAACTTTTAACACGCCCTAGGATGAGAGATATGTCCTATGCCCTTTTGGTTGTTTTTATAAAATTTTAGAATATCATCATCTCACTTCATCTAAACCGTTCACTTGATGGACCATCCTATTTTAAGACATGAATTCAAAGATGAGGGAAGACTATTGAATAAGTGGACCACACTACATAAATCAAACCAGCTATTGGAATCATTTTAGTGTCATTTACGTGGTTACCATGCATAAGGTGTTGGTTTGAAAAAGACTTTTACACCCTTGTTCTTTTTATAATGTCTCGTGTATCATTTAACTTTATAACCATAATCTACATTGTGTTTACATTTATGACACTCCCCCATTAAAAGACACAAATCACATTGAATTCGTTTGTAATCGGTGGAGATTATGGATTATTTTACGACTAGGTTATGTACATAAATTGTTTGTAGGTAGTTATGTATATGGGCTATTTTGTAAATAGTCATGTACCTAGACTACTTTACAAATAGTTATGTCTATGGTCTATTTTACAAATAATTATACTAAAGGTATGTTTTTGCGATTAATCAAAATAATGACTGAAGGTAAATAGTTATCATAAGGATGTTCGTAAGAAATTATGAGTGTGAATTAGTTCGAATAATCAATATGGGAACACTCCCGAACTCAACATATCCTAAACAAATGATTAAACTATAAATGATTTCCTGAAACCATTAGAAACCTTAATCCATTCTGAACTATCGTATTAGTCTAGATTACTTCTATTTCGTGGAATCGAGACTAACCACACATGAGTAATTTTGAGCTATGGACCAACGTTTGAGTTGTCGCAACTAAACACAAAATAATATCCATTTACAGCATCCAAATTAACCTTCACAACCATACTATTTATATATTGATCATGTATGAAACTTTTCTGCCTGTTCGTAGGATTATACCAAACTTTGTTTACTCACAGGGATTTGTTAGTAGGTTGAAGGTTGTTGAGCCTCCAATTTATACATTTGCCGACCCATTACACCACATTATATGCATGGTTTTCATGTTTAAAGACTAATCTAATACATGGTTTTGTGATTGTAGGAATGAAAGGGAGATTTCACCAATTCATGGTTAAAAGAGTCACTTTGTATGCATTGAAGATCAATATAACAAGTGCCAAAAGGTGGAGGAAAGAAGAAGAAAGAAAAAGAAGAAAATGTGGAAAAACTGTCTCAAGACCTGTCCTAAGACCTGTCCCAAGACCGATCGCCAGACAGGTCTACATAGCTAGACCGGTCGCCAGATAGGTCGTCAGAAGTCCAGAAAAACATAGCTTGCTGGACTATTTTTTGGTTTCTTGGATCGTCTAAGGTGATCCAGAAACTCCGATTTTCAAGGCCAACTTTCCAAATTGCGAAAGGACTGCGGATTCTTAAAGTTTCCAAGTTGGTGCGGAATTTCTCTTATAAAAGGCCACCTCCACTGTCTTCACAAGGTATCTAGCAACGTAGGGAGCAAAGATATCAAGACCTAGGAGGCTTTCTAGCCTCCTACAACTAGTTTTCTTTTTCTTCTAGTTCTAGTTTCTAGTTTTAATGCTTTCTTCTAGTTAACCTCTTAGCTAACGTTAAGAGGTGAAGCTTGTAGTTAATTTCATGTTTAATTCAGTTTAATTAAAATACCTTTATTGCAAATTGGATTTTTGAATGTTCTAGTTTGAATAAAGTTGATATTTTTAGAAGTTTTATGAGAGTTCATGTGCTTCGGACATGGATTCCTTGCAATTCTCTGAGATTATCATGTTTGGCTTGATTAGATTCGAATTATGGTAACCCTTAAGCATGCCATAGTCCATAAGCATGGCTGTTACTCCGAAGGCCATGATTTTGAATGCTATGCACTTGAATAGGACTTGAACTTGAATTCCTAACTTAAGTGGGATTGAATGTGCTTCATTGCTTTATCTTCCAACTAGATGAGAGAGAACTTCGAATCTAGTTGTATTTTATGCTCGGATTGAATGGATTGACATAAGATTGCTATGAGTGGATCCTTAAAGCCTTAGTTTTCTCTCTCTCTTATTCTCAAATTTTTCTTTTTAAATTACTGTTTAGTTTTAGTTTTCTTAATTGAAATTCCAATCCAAGTTGCTGGAATAGTTTAAAACTATTTACCTCTTTCCCTATAGATCGACCTCGGTCTTACCGAGAATTATTACTACATCGCAGCCTTGCATTTGAGGCGAGCGAATAAGTTTTTGGCGCCGTTGCTGGGAACAAAGTTAAACGGTTCTAATTGTTTTAGTAGCTATAGAGTAGTCTTAGTTAGGTATGATTTCAGTTTTTTTAGAAGTAGGATTTTTTTTTTAGATTACTAATAATTTCTTGTTTGATTTTATAAGACATTGTTGCTGACATAGATCTCACTCTGTTAGGTAAATCTCCCCATCTCCCTTCTTTTTGTTCTTTTTTCTAAATTATGGTAGTTTTCAATTACTTAAAATTTCATCATGTATGATTGGATGAATGGTGCATACAAGTACCTTTTGGAGGATGAGACGTTAGATTGGGGGACCCAAACTCATTATGATCGGGATCCCTCCAAGCATGAGTATTTTTCTGAGATTCAAAGAACCTCCACTACCCCCCCCCCCCCCCCCCCCCCCCCCCATGTAAGACGATGTGTGATTACATTAATGAAAGTAACACACATATTGAGACACGACGTAAGACGATGGGGGAATACCGGAACGAAGCAAAATCAAATAATGATCATCCAGGAAAAACATTACATGATTATCGGATTGAAAATAACATGAGTGTTCCACCGAGTATAGTAGGAGGTATGCAACAACAAAAGGAACAGGTGAATAGTGGCCAATCGGTTAAGACAATGCGTGATCACTTGTATGGATATGCCTATCAACCATCATATAACTCTTCATCCTATAATGCGTACAGTCTAAATTGGGAAAACTACCATTCTCCTAGTTTAAGGGAAGAACCAACCGTGGTTATTAACAATCACCCTAAAACATCTTCCTCTTATGATGACATGTATACACAAATACTTGAGGAAATATGGAAAGAGTATGTAGATGAATAATCAAATCAAGTTTACTCGTCATCTTGTGAAGACGTTAAGCCCGAAATTGGGAGCATCGAATCAATCTCCTCTAATGAGGAGGATGGGGCTACCCAAGTCCCACCTTCTTCAGATTTAATTAATAGACTTTTAGAGGAGATTGATCTCGATGATCCCAATGTCATCATCAATTATGGTGAGTCCACTATCTCTTTTGGATGCTTTGAACTTAATGATGATGGAGCCTCCAATTTATACATTTGCCGACCCATTACACCACATTATATGCATGGTTTTCATGTTTAAAGACTAATCTAATACATGTTTTTGTGATTGTAGGAATGAGAGGGAGATTTCACCAATTCATGGTTAAAAGAGTCACTTTGTATGTATTAAAGATCAATATAACAAGTGCCAAAAGGTAGAGGAAAGAAGAAGAAAGAAAGAGAAGAAAATATGGAAAAAACTGTCTCAAGACATGTCCCAAGACCGGTCTACATATATAGCTAGACCGGTTGCCAGACAGGTCGTTAGGAGTCCAGAAAAACATAGCTTGCTGGACTTTTTTTGGTTTCTTGGACCAGTCGCCAGACCGGTCTAAGGTGATCCAGAAACTCCGATTTTCAAGGCCAAGTTTTCAAATTGCAAAAGGATTCCGCGGATTCTCGAAGTTTCCAACTTGGTGCGGGATTTCTCTTATAAAAGGCCACCTCCACTCTCTTCCTAAGGCATCTAGCAACGTGGGGAGCAAAGATATCAAGACCTAGGAGGCTTCCTAGCCTCCTACAATTAGTTTTCTTTTTCTTCTAGTTCTAGTTTTTAGTTTTAATGCTTTCTTCTAATTAACCTCTTCGCTAAGGCTAAGATGTGAAGCTTGTAGTTAATTTCATGTTTAATTCAGTTTGATTCAAATACCTTTACTTCAAGTTGGATTTTTTAATGTTCTAGTCTGAATAAAGTTGATATTTTTAGAAGTTTTATAAGAGTTCATGTGCTTCGGACATGGATTCCTTGCAATTCTCTGAGATTATCATGTTTGGCTTGATTAGATTCGAATTATGGTAACCCTTGAGCATGCCATAGTCCATAGGCATGGTTGTTCCTCCGAAGGCCATGATTTTGAATGCTATGCACTTGAATAGGACTAAAACTTGAATTCCTAACTTAAGAGGGATTAAATCTGCTTCATTATTTTATCTTCCAACTAAATGAGAGATAGAAGTTCGAATCTAGTTGTGTTTTATGCTTGGATTGACATGAGATTGCTATGAGTGGATCTTTAAAGCCTTAGTTTTCTCTCTCTTATTCTCAATTTTTCCTTTTTGAATTACTGTTTAGTTTTAGTTTTCCTAATTGAAATTTCAATCCAAGTTGCTGGAATAATTTAGAACTATTTATCTCTTTCTATGTGGATCGACCTCGGTCTTACCGAGAATTATTACTACATCGCAGCCTTGCACTTGAGGCGAGTGAACAGAGGTGGGGTAACTTTTGGATTTCGCATCACCCAACGAAAGGTGAATACATCCCAATATATTTCTTAGTCATTTTAATTGAGTAAATTGTGTGATGAACATAATATGTGATACTGATTGGTTCATGCTTGTTTAAATATTATTTAAATAAATTTCATTTATAATAAATGTCATAAAATGTTGCCTTTCAAAAGGAGAGATGGAATGTACGGATGTGAATTATTGCACGCATTCATGAGTTATTGTGTATGGAGTTCGACTCTGGAAGATCGGTAGGTACTTAAGTACCCGGTTACGCAGGGACCATCCTAGAAGCCTACTAACACGTGGAAGTCCGCCCTACAAGGAGGGGGAGCCGATTGATAGGATCCGATCGAAACAAGCGGAATACTAAATATATGCCAACTTAATACATCATTTCATATTAAACTCATTCTTGCATTAATTATATATTACATGTATTTGATGGCATGTGCTTATCCTGCTTAGTTGAAATGCATGTGAACCGTATTGTGTTACTCACTGGACTTCCCCGCTGACGGAAGTAAATATATACAGATGGTACATATGATATACATGAGCAGGAACCTGAACAAGTGGAGGAACTACCAAATATCTTAGCGAAAGAAGAAGTGGCTGCTATGAATCAAGACATTCAGATTATTTTTATAATTTTTCTATTTTATTTTCGTTTAATGACATTATTAATAAGTCCCAAATGGGTGGACCATTGTGTATGGATTGTATTTTTATTTAAATTTGAACTTAGTACGTATATGATCTCATGCCTCTATAACAGTTTAACCTTTGAATTAAGTGCTTTTGTGCACGAGTCATACTCCGTAACCTGGGCCTGAGGGTGCACACTCTATGTCCAGATTTCGGGGCGTGGCAGATCTCCTTCACCTCAGAATTCTGAACATCATCTAAGATGGTGGTGGGTTATACTTTAGATACCTCATCCGAAATTGCATTATCTCGAAAATTTCTTTCAACATACTCCCTGCAATCATTCTCACGTGCAGGCTATCATACGATGATATCTTCGACCTCTTTATCGGTGAGTTGAGAATCATCTGGGGTAACCATGCGATAGGCCACTTGGGGTGCTCTATAAGATATGGGGTTATTCCGTACAACGAGCATAGATGGTTGTTGACTGTTGCCTTGGGCTTCGGGCAAATTGAATGCCGCTACGATGCAGTCGAAGGTTGCTTGTATACCTTGCAGGATCAACAATTTCCCGTCACGCTTTATCGAAAGTTGCCACTATGACATAATCCTTTGGAGCACCGTCCTTAGGATGAAGATCCAACCCTTCATTAAAGGCCATCGTCTTGAGGAATAAACATCGCTCTAATATCACTGACGCGGGGAGGACGTGGTAGGTCAATCACCGTCTCCCCACCTGATAGATACCTTGAATGCACAATGTGTTCTTGAATCCACGAGAAGATAAAATGAAAATAATTCCTATAAAATTCGTAATAATTGATTGAAAGTTATTAAATCATCCCTACAATGTTTTAAATAATAAACTAAACCATAGGAAGGAGTGTTAGACTCCAATTACAACTAAAACTGATAGAAAAAAGAAAAAATAAACAAACTAAAATTCAGAATTATTAAAAATAGCAGATTTTTTTCTAAAATTTCATTTTTCTACTATAACCATGCGTTTCCTGGCAAAATGGATGGATGGACATGACCCACTTTAGTGGGTGGGTCGGTTCACCCCAAAACGAAATTTCAGTTTGAATCCATATATTGTGCGTGCCGTAACTCCTCTTAGATCAAAAGTTATGGCCGACTTACGGTCCGCCTTCTTTTGGTCCATCCATATAAAAATTGCCAATTTTATCGACTTTTCCTTAATCTTTGTCTAATCCATGTGCAATAGGAATGTGCTTGATTCACGCTCTTCATCAAGGGAGTTCTTATCCTACATCAGGAAGCAAGACGAAGATGGTCAAAATTTTGCTGAATTTTTCCCATACAATACTAGATAGCCCAGGGGCATATAGTGGTAGGATTGATGGCCACCCCCACCACAATCTTAGAGTCTAATTCAACAATAATAATGGATAGACCTAGTCTAGCACATATATCCAAACCGTCTAACATTGCCCTAGCCTCCGCCTCCATATTCGTTACCCACCCATAAGCTAGCCTTGTGGAATGTAAATATCATTCAACCATTGTGATCTCTGCAACCCCCTAGAAGAGCCATCCACATTAAGCTTCAGCTGGCCCAATCCTGGATTGATCCACTTCACCACCTAAAATCTGGTCTCTCTGACCCTTTTCCTATTCTAAATTCCAATGGGCCTGCATGACAATGGAATCATTGAGCTTCTTAACAGGGATAAGAAAAACTTACCCCCTTATCCAGCTGTACACCTTCTGTATAATGCGCTGCATGCACTATCATTCTCCTACCCTCATATCTAGACGCATAGTGACTCAACCAAACTTTTCATGTTATGATGCACGGCACCAGGCCCACTGAGAGCATGGTTATAATTATATCAAATTAAGCTGTAACATGGCAGATATTATATCAAATTAAACTAGCTAAATTGTGAAACCTACTGTTAAAACTCAGCTTGATTAAACAATCTTGTATGCTTATTTTAGAGATAAGACAATTAGATTTTTTCTTTTCCTCTTCGTTTCTAATAAAAATTAGAAGATTGATATCATCTCTAGATTTTCTGGTCAAGCTTCATCCGTAATTCGTATGGGAAATTATTGTCATGGAATCATGATTTGTGTGGTTTAATGGTCATGCCCCTATTTTTTAAACGGTGTTAAACCAACTCCATGTAGCTTGCGCACGCATACCCAACAAAACGGACGATTTCATTGATTTGGAGAGTTACTTTGATACTCTGGTTGTATATGATGCTTGACAGACAAGCACTTATAAACTGTAACATTTTTAAGCCAAAAATTGTTTTCACAGCTGTAGAGGGATTCAGGCTGAGCGCCAAACAAAAAGAACTTGGCCATACCTATCATATGCTAAACCTGAAGATAAAAAGAAAGAAAAAAACACCCACGCGAATCCGAAAACAACCTGGCTCAAGGAACTACCTCACTAGCCCTACCCCTGCATTGTCTAAAGTCAAGGATCCTTGAATATGCCTTGGGAGCTCCATTCTGTTAGAATAAACTCTGTTAGTACACCCAGCACTGGCTAGCTTTGTTAACGCGTCTGCGGCAGAGTTCCCTTCCCGGTAAATGTGAGAGAAAGCAAGATGAAGATGGTCAAAATTTTGCTGAATATTTCCCATACAATACAATACTAGATAGACCTTTTTTTTTTTTTCTTTTTTTTAAAGATAGACCAGGGGTTGATAGCGGTAGAATTGAGGGCCACCACCCCCACAATCCTAGAGTCTGATTCAACAATAATATTGGATAGACCTAACCTAGCACATATGTCCAGACCGTCTAACATTACCCTAGCCTCTGCCTCCATATTCATCACCCGCCCACAAGCTAGCCTTGTGGTAGCTTGCACACGCATACCACGTTATGTTTACCAATTGTCCAGTTGCATTGATTTGGAGAGTTATTTTGATACTCTAGTTGTATATGATACTTGATAGACAAGCACTTATAAATTGTAACATGGCAGATATCATATCAAATTAAACTGGCTAAATTGCGAAACCTACCGTTGTTAGGTTAAAACGTAAAAATCAGCTTGATTAAAAAATCTTGGATGCTTGATTTTAGAGATATGGCAATTAGATTTTTTTTTTTTTTCTTTCTCTTTTTCCTTCCTAATAAAAATTAGAAGATTGATATTGTCTGTATGTAGATTTCCTGGTCAAGCTTCATCCGTAGTTGGCAAGTGACATAGACGAATGTCACTATTGCCGTGGAACCATGACTTGTGTGGTTGAACAGTCGCACCCCTATTTTTTAAACGGTGTTAAACCAACTCCACGTAACTTGCACACGCATACCGATTACCGCATTATGTTTACCAGTCATCCCGTTGCATTGATTTGGAGAGTTATTTTGATACTCTGGTTGTATATGATACTTGATAGACAAGCACTTATAAATTGTAACATGACGGATACCATATCAAATTAATTAAACTAGCTAAATTGTGAAACCTACTGTTGTTAGGTTGCAACGTAAAAATCAGCTTGATTAAACAATCTTGGATGCTTGATTTTAGAGATAAGACAATTAGATTTTTTCTTCTTTTTTTTTCTTTTTTTGCTTTTTCGTTTCTAACGGTGGATTGTCTAGCAATATGACTTTTCAAAAACCAAATCAGAGTAATCTTTTGTTCACAACATATCTAAACTGGTGCTCATAATTTGAGAGTTTATTTTGAATTATTTGTATGCTACCTTTGGATGGATTGGAAGGCCCTTCCAAATTATACAAAACACAAACACTTGCCTCAACTGGATATCTGAGTAGGGATTGCAATGGTCCAGGGAGATGGGACGGCCTGCCCAGCCCTGTAGGGCCAGGGCTTGGCCCCTTTACTTGACCTAAGGTTGGGCTGAGGCTTGAAATTTAGGCCAGTGTTTGGTTGGGCTGGGCTAAGCCAAGACAAAGGTGAATGGCTCGGCCTGGTCAAATCATCAAGTGGGTTACCATTGTAATAGGAATGAAGATTTAAAGATATTTGTAAGTAGTCCCATTTAACATACGTGATAGTTTAAAAGCTTCTTCTTCTTCTTCTTCTTTTTTTATTCTGAGTCATGTTCTGCTATCAAACCATTCATATAATAGGGTCGTGGTGAATAGAATGGATATCTCAAAACATTTTAAATCTGGACTTGCAAATCTTTGATCGTTTCAGTACCCTTTTTCCTTATAGAGCCCGGCCCAGCCCAACTTAGGCCTGGCCCTAGGGCCTGGGCTAGGCCCTTTTTAGCCTGATTAGGGCCAAGGCTTTGGGACTAAGGCTAGGCCAGGACCAACTGTGGCCGACCCATCTGCCACCTCTACAGCCAAGTCCAGTTGATTCTACTCTATATTTAATATATAATTAACCTAAGAAGTGACCAATGCTGGTAAATGGTGTCTCTCCTATTCGAGGACGTGAGTTGGAATATTTTATATAATAATAATAATCACCCACCAGATTATTAGCCAGCTCAAAGTTAATAACAAAACTTGCAACTACGCCCAAACTCAGGCAGAACTTGAGTAGTCAGTCAGGCCCTGCCCATTTACACCTTTAACAAGGGAGATAGATCAGAAGAGCTTTGTAGGTTGTATGATCTTAAAAGGGTCAAATCCTTTACCCCTCAATGCCACATTGGAGGAAGAATATACATGCTCCTAATTTTTATCTAAAAGTCAATTATGATTCAGAAATCATGAATTGATATGGATGCCTCAAATTTTGATTTCTAACTGTCCATTTAATAGTAACTAAATAAATGGATAAGATTATTGCATCCAATTAATTTGGCTTCTCATTACACCTCATCGATAATGTACCCTACGATTTGAATGGTCCAGATTGATGGAGTTGGTGACCCCACATCGTGAAAATGGTGGTAAATTATCTGGCTTGCTTTTGGGGGGAGGGCTGCAACAAGAATTTGGTTCTTTTCAATAACCGATCCTTTGCATGTGATAGGGCTTCTCTTGGATGAGGATGCCCAAAAATTCCCTCCCTCAATGTCCATTTTATATTCTGATTAGGGGTAGAGGTGGCAATGGGTCGGGTCGGATCGGGTTCGGGTCGGGTCAAGTTCGGGTCAGGTCGTTTCCACCTCAACCCTAACCCAACCCAAATTGAATTCGGGTTAGATTTTCCTAACCCTTACCCAACCCAAATTAAACCGGGTCGGGTCGGGTTGACCCACATTTTAATGATCAACTAACTAATTTGTAAATTAAACTAAATGCATATGAAACCAGTATTCAATTGAAAACCAAACCATCTATGTTTAATAAGTACATAAGTGCATGTGTATATATATATATATATATATATATATATATATATATATATATATATATATATATATATATATATATATATATCTGTGTGTGTGTGTGTGTGTTGGGGGGGGGGGGGGGGGGGGGGGATGGTACTATGAGGTCGACCTTATGGGAACTTTCCATGAGGTTACCCGGGGGGGGGGGATGGTACTATGAGGTCTACCTTATGGGAACTTTCCATGAGGTTGCGCTGTGTGACCCTACCATGATGTGTGTCAAACATTTACCCCATCAGTCAGATGCACCATTTCATGGTGGGCCACGAGCTTAAAAATCATGTCAATCCATGACTTAGATGGGCCACACCACAGAATAAAGTTAAGAGGGGTAATCCGCCCATTAAAACCTTCATGATCATTTATTTGGCCCACTGAGACGTGGTTCACAAATTCAGCCCATCCATTGTATGTGTCCCACTTGGATGAGGGGTTAGACCAAGTTTCAGCCACAACCAAAACTCAATTGGACCCCACCAAGTGCTTTTAGATGTTTTAGGCATGTCTTCACATGGTTTTAGATGGTATGGCCCACCTGAGTTTTGCATACGGCTGATTTTTTGGGATATCCCATGACTTAAAGGTGACCCATCAAATGCACGGTGTTGATGTCTGACACGTTGGGGCCACACAGCTCTTTCCATGAGGTCGACCTCATAGTACCACTTCCCTTATATATATATATATATATATATATATATATATATATATATATATATATATATATATATATATATATATATATATATAGAGAGAGAGAGAGAGAGAGAGAGAGAGAGAGAGAGGCTTTTTTTCTAGAGTATTTCTATTAGGCAAATATTGAAAGAGAAAAATAAATGGATATAATGGAATGCAGATTTAAAGCATACTTCTTTAAGCATCAACATAATTAGAGTAATGGGATGATGCTTCAGACACGTTGATTAAGTTTATTGAATTGATGGACATGTGGACCGCTCTCAGCAAGGTATGTGAGAGAAAAAAAAAACTATATATTATTTAACTAATAAGAAAATCAGTATATGTTAGTCTTAGGGCCCACCGTAATTTTTATTAAATTCACAAACATGTGGACTGTTTCTAGCTGGGTGTGTGAGAAGAAAAAAAAACTATGTATTATTTAACTAATAAGAAAATCAATATATAATTGTCTACTTAACCCCTATATGATTCGGGTCGGGTCGAGTCGGGTCACCTTTAACCCTAACCCGACCCATAAAAATTCGGGTCGGGTCGGGTCAACCCAAAAATTGAATTCGAGTCAAAATTTCCAACCTTAAACTAGAAAAACCCAGGTCGGGTCGGGTCTGGTTAGCGGGTCGGGTCAAATTTTATCAGGTCTAATTAGGGGTGGCATACATAATGGACAGCGTGGATTTCATGCACATTTACTCAATCCAAAACCTGATTACCCGCTTCCAGTACTGGTCTGAATACGGAACTACCTTAAATCACTAATCACTGAAATTTTCAATGAGTACTTGATTGTATTTTTCTTTGGCCGTAAAAATCGTCTTCTGCAGGTTCTTCTCAGCCAAAAAATCATATCCTTTAACCTTCTGAAATATGATTTTAACTGTAGACGATTTAACTAGTTTACTGTCGAGATCTAAGATCTCTAAACAAAAATCTAGGTCATTGCAAGCAAAAATAAGCATAATTAAGTTGGGCTGTTTTGCCGAGATTTATAGCTTTCCTTGCCAATAATGCTGTCAATGGGACAGGCTAAGCCATCGGGCTTTTTAGCCTGACCCACCTAGGGATGGGCATGGGCTTGGGCTTGGGTTGGAAATTAAGTCCTAAGCTGGGCTCAAGCTTAAAATTCAGGCCCATTTCACAATCAGGCCAGACGTGGACTGTGTACAACAGTCCATCAGCCCAGTCTAAGTTCATCAAGACCAACACATTGGATACCACTGCTAATCGTCTTATTACATGAATTACACTACCTTCCATTAATTTATATTGGTATGGTAGCAACTTCTTTGAATGCTTTTAACCGACTTTACGAATGCAATTTCAACTGTACATTATCCAGTCAAGGTCCATATAAACCAAGTTCCTCAGGGTACATCTTTTCTTTTGAACTGCAAACTTTGTTAAATCTGAAGTCCAAAGCTTGAATCTGAAATCTAAATTGGAAGTCTGAATCTGAAGTTGGAAAACATATTTATTCACCCCATACATCCATTTTTCCATACCATTTTAGGGTATATGACTAAAACCGAGGCAGATCCAAGGCTCAGCCACTGCAAGAAACAGTGGGAATTGGGAGCCTACCGTTAAAAACTTCTTGGGGCCACAAAAGGCTCTAATCAAGCTGATATTCATGTTTTTCTAGGTCTGTGTGACCTTATGAAGAGGTTAGATGGCAAATAAACCTCACAGTGAATCCTAGGAAGGTTTCAAGGGTAGTTGTCCAATTCCCGCTACTCCCTATGATGTGATCCACTTAAGCTTTGGATGTGCCTCATTTTTTGGGCTTAGGCTTTAGAATGATCTAAAAGAGTTGATGGATGGTGTGGATCTATCACATAAATTACGGTGGGGCCAAAGAAGTTTAACATATTAAAAGTTGGGTTGTGTATTACGCAATCTACTCGGGAATCTACGTCACAATGCGTAAGGGCAAATTTGAAAGTACCAAATTTTGGTTTTAGAAGAATTCACAAAGCACATTCTGTATTCCCCATTCATCTAGACCTCTATCACAAAAAAAAAAAAACAAAAAACAAAACTGCTAAAATCATGGAGGGCTTTCCACATTCGCAGTTAACAAACAGCACTTAACACAGAGCGCTTTCAAAGTTAGGCAGTAAGTAATTTTTTTCAATATTGACAAACATGCCCTTAGAGTTTAAACCAAAGATAAGTCTATACATTACTATAAATAGCCCAAAAGGGCCTTGCCGAGATGTAAACTATGAAAAAATCATGGCAAAACATAACTGAAAATCCCAATGCTATAAAATAAACGAGTGTACACAACAACGCAGTGGGTACCTAGTGGAAAGAGAAGCAGTCACCGTCTTCTTCTCAGAATTGCCGTCAAGAGAAATCTTAAAAAAAAAAAAAAAAAGAAAGAAAAGGAGAAATAAAAATGACACTGTTGATTAAAAGTTTGTTTATAAAGCCCTGTCATGTGACTTAGGAAGTCATAAACCTTAAATTTAAAACTTTCTTAAAATAGTAAATGTTTCCCAATAAATTTACTAAAAATTGGAAATGCCTTACAGACTTAAACCCTTTATCATGAGTTATATAGAAAGGGGCAACTTTGATAGAAGGATTTGGAGATCTAAAATGGAGATGAAAGGGTTCCATTCACTAGAGCTACCCCATTAGCATATCTGAAAGGTGATGTTAACCCACTTGCAATACTTTAGGCCTAAAGGGCATGCGTGATCTAAAATTTCATTCTCTTGCTTTTTTTTAAATCTAGCTTAACAAATGTGAGCTCCTATCCCAAATTATGAGTCAATTTCATTAAAGGTGACAATGATACTATTATAAAGATGAATTTGTTAAGTCTTGATTGGCCTAGTTTTGTCAAAATCGACAATTTTTGTTACATCACAACTTCAATTCTTGCCACATCACAATTGTTAGATGTGCCCATTACTACAGTTATTTTGTTGGGAAAACAATGATCGGCCCCGCAACGGAAGGGAGAGGAAATCACACGAGATAATCACAATGATCAAGCAAATCAACACACACAAGAATGTAATCCAAATTTAACGTGGAAAACCCCCTCACGAGTACCATGGTACAAAGCAAACAATCCACTATGAATCAAAAGTTACAAGAGATTACAGAATAATCATTACCCGAATCACAGCCCACAAGAGAAATCTCAAGCTAACAAAGCTAATCCTCACATGAGAAAGACAAACACAGCCATTTCCATCATCCCAGAGAACTTCAAGTTTTCCCCTAGCTCTTTCTCTCACCCTAAAACTCTCTCAATCCCTCTAGAATACCAGGTCCCTTTGGCAGCAACCCTAATTCCGCATTACACTCTTTAAATAGGAAAAAACAAATATTAGAAAGAAATTTCGCACAAAACCGCGTCACCGACTTAATAGTTTGCACATCGTCGGGCACCCGACAGATCCAAAATATGTCCAGCGAGCTCTAGCATAAATCCAGTCAAATATTGGGTGCTTATTCAGACCCCATCGGGCGCCCTACACAGTCATCGGGGGCCCTACCAACAGTGGCCGGGTGCCCTACAGCCCCAAAAAACATATCAATAATTCCAGAAGCCATGTCCGGGTGACGTCAAGCGTCCGACCCGAACCTGTCAGGTGCCCGACACCCCCTGGTGTCCAAGATTGAAGATAAAACCCCAATAATCTCCACCGTGACTTCAATATTCAATCACTTCACTGCTCCAAAGCTCCATTCTTCATCTCTACTCGTCTCCTTCATAATTTCATCACTTCTCGTGCCTCTACTGACTTTATCCTCGCACTTTCAGATCCCTTTGCTCTTCTTACGTGACCCTTGCCCACTTGCCACATACGAGCAATCGTGGATTCCACTACAATCGTCGTAGCTCCATCGTGAGAAGTGCTCCTGATCACATTGTAAAGATGGTCATACCTCTGTGCCTTCATCATCATGAGTGCTCTCACTGTCACTTTACAAACCCGATCGCAACCGATGAACCTGCACCTTGTAACATCGAGTGCATCAAGAGAAATTAAATTCTTCCTCAATCTAGGGGCATGCCTCACATCTGTCAAGACCCATTGATTATCCTAATGCACACCATGCCAATACCAACAACCTTATAGGCGATACCATCGCCTAAGAACACCGATCCACCATTATACTCCACCGTATGTCATGAATGAATTCCATTTAGGACACATGTGATACGATTCTCCGAAATCCAAAAGTCACTCTCCATCGAGGGACCCCTTACAAGATATGATAAACACATCGTTATCATCACAATTGTCATCTATGGCTTCCACGGTATTAGCCACTTCCTTAGAAGAATCTCCAGATCGACTACTCTTACCTTGATTAAGATATTGGTTTTTCAATCCACCTTCTTCAACTCTACTTCTTTCATAGATACCAGTCAATTTTCATGTTTTTCTTTTACGGAATCTTTCTCTACGTCAAATCTCATGCTAGACTCCATTGATACCTCGTTTTAGATTTCGATCTACCTCCCAACGTTTGCTCTGATACCACTTTGTTGGGAAAACAATGATCAGCCCCGCAAAGGAAGCGAGAGGAAATCACACGAGATACTCACAATGATCAAGCAAATCAACAAACATAAGAAGACAATTTGAATTTAACATGGAAAAACCCCTCATTGGTAAAAAACCACGGCACAAAGCGAACAATCCACTATGAATCAGAAGTTACAAGAGATTATGGAAGAATCCTTACTCGGATCACAACCCACAATAGAAATCCCAAGCTAACAAAGTTAATCCTCACATAAGAATGACAAACATAGCCCTTTCCTCATCCTCGAGAACTCCAAGTTTTCCCCTAGCTCTTTCTCTCTCCTTAGAATTCTCTCAATCCCTCTAGGATACACAGCCCCTTTGGCAGCAACCTTAATCCCGCATTACACCCCTTTAAATAGGAAAAAGCCAAAATTA
The DNA here is from genome assembly GCA_003013855.2 of Liriodendron chinense. NCBI lineage: Eukaryota > Viridiplantae > Streptophyta > Magnoliopsida > Magnoliales > Magnoliaceae > Liriodendron > Liriodendron chinense. Next base: position 2,911,212 of record PVNU02000133.1, on the reverse strand, counting down.
GAAACAAATCCCGCACAAAACTGTGTCACCGACTTAACAGTTTACACATCATCGGGATCCCAACAGATCTAAAATTTGTCCAGCGAGTTTGAACATAAATCCAGTCAAATATCGGGCGCCCGCCCAAACCCTGTCGAGCGCCCTACCAACAATGGCCGAGTGTCCTACAATCCTAAAAACATATCAGCAATTTTAGATTTCAGAAGCTATGTCCAGGTGACCTCAGGTGTCTAATCCGAACCTGTCGAGTGCCCGACACCCCCTGGTGTCCCAGATAAAACCCCAACACATTTCTCTCATTCAAGACATGCCTCCTCGTTTAGGTGCATCTCAACAAATGTTGCATATGGTTTTTATAACAGGCATATTGTTAAGGTGTAATTCTTTTATTTATTAAAAAAGGATTATTACCTTAGAAAAAAAAAAAAAAAAAAAAAAAGAGAGAGAGAGAGGAGGATCATGGCCCTCAGGATTTTTTCACGCAGCAAAAAATCTCGTCTCTGAATTCATCTCCTCTCTTGCTCTTCTTTGGGGCATACGAAGGAGTGTTTTTCTATGGTTTTAGTATTGAATTTTTTCTGTAGCCTGTGCATATGGTGAATAGTTGTATGTTAGGCAATTATATCTTATACCTTGTGGATAGCGCGTTTGGAGCCTGCTACACTAGTTATCACAAAGAGAATATGGTGAATAGTTGTATATTCTCTACCCATGGAGAATATGCACCGGTTGATCCCATGCAGAACACAAATTATCACAAAGATATCAACCTAGCATGTGCCTTGATATGGCATGGAATCTGGATCATCATCTATAATCCCAATCTTCAAATCAGGCATAGTGTTCCATTTAATATCGGAATTGTTTTGTACTTTTTCCCAGAGCATCATATTTGAGATCAACATTCAATTGGTGGTTATCAAATGGATGGTCCAGCTGAGTTGGAAAATGCAGGGTGAGAAAAAACACATAGTTAGCATCTTGGAATTGAACCTTTGGGTTATGCTCCAACCACAAGTGGGTCCATTCCCACTGTCTGGACGGCACACTTAAAAAAAAAGATGATCAGAACCGTCCATGTTTTGTGTGCTGCGCAAGAGACACATTCAGGACCATCCATGTTGGTTCACATTCAACTCAATGGATCAAAGGGACATTATAGATGGCAAAGCAACAGTTGAAAGCAATGCCGACCGTTGAATGAGGCATGAGACCAAAAATGAGGCATATCCCAGTCTCAAGTGAGCCACATTAAAGGAAACAGTGAGAATTGATTGCCTACCGTTGAAAACTTCTCTAGGGAATAAAAGGCTCCAATCAAGTTGATATTTGTGTTTTCCTTTCATCAGGTCTACGTGACCTTATGGAGAGTTTAGATGGCAAATAAACCTTAAGAAGGTTTCAACACTAGTCGTTCAATCCCCACTGCTTTCTGTGGTGTGGTCCATCTAAGCTTTGGATGTGCCTTGTTTTCGGCCTGTGCTCTAGCATGATTTGAAAAAACTGATGGATGGTATGGATCTAACACATTAAATCATAGTGCGGCCCAAATGAGTTCCACACGTTAAAATTTATGGGGTGCCGTGTACAATCTACTGGGGAAAGAATATGTGCGTTTTGTGAGCTGGATTCATCAGCGATGACATGGACTAATGAGAAGCCACAGCACTGAATTTTCCTGTGCCAGACAATCCCCACTCCAATAATGAGGTGGACCAATGAGATATAGCGGCATAGAATTTTCCTGTGCCTTAAGTACAGACTCTCTCTCTTTCGTTTGAATTGCTTGTTGGGCTTGACTCATTGACTTATTCCACCTTAAACGTCCATTAAATGTCCACCAATGCTCCAGTTGTGTTGGGCCTTTCGCAGGCATCTCCTGCGCAAGGAATATGGGTGGGGCCACCGTAAAGTTTGTGAGAAATCTATGCCGTCCAACCGTTTTGTGAGATCATTTTAGGCGTTGCGACCAACGGGATCCAAAACTCAAGTGGGCCGCAATAAAGCAAAAAGTGTGTAAGGAAATTCTTACCGTTGAAACCTCTATGGGGTCCACAGTGATGTTTATATGCCATCCATACCGTTCATAATGTCATTCCTACTAGGATGAACTGAAAACACAAATATTATCCTGATTTGAAACTTCTGTGGCCCCATGAATATTTCAACTGTGGAAGTTCAATCGTCATGTTTTTGGCCCACTTAAGTCTTGGATCCCATTCAATTTTGGTTGCAACGCCTAAAATGATCTCACAAGACGGTTGGAAGGCGTAGATTTCTCACAAACCTCACGGTGGGCCCCACCTAAATTACTTGCGCAGGAGATGCCTGGGAAAGGCTTTCGCAGGCAATCCGCGCCCAGTTGTGTTATATTTTTTAGGTTATTTTTATTTATGACCCAAGGTAGGGCTACCATTTGGCCGGCTTTACTTGGAATCACATATTTTTATTTATGACCCAAGGTAGGGCTACCATTTGGCTTATTTATGACCCAAGGTAGGGCTACCATTTGGCCGGTTTTACTTGGAATCACATATTTTTATTTATGACCCAAGGTAGGGCCACCAATATACTCCATTTTCAATTTACTCAGCATGCCAAATGTTCTACTTGCAGTCACGCACCATTTTGTACGTATGGTGGACCAGAATCAATTTTTGTTTGGGTAATGAGCTATCAGCTAGATTGATAGATATTTATTAGATGACTAAAATGAAAAATATCCTATGGGTCTTATTACGAAAAAAGTGCCAACAAATCAGAGGTCAACGTCGTTCAACTAATCTAATTTTTATAATGTACAATGCTCGAGACTTTCAACTGCCGGCCGGTTTTTATCTTTTCTGCGGCACTATGTTAATATAAAAGAAAGGAAATTTAACATATTAGAATGCCTATTTAATATAGAATTTACATTTCGATGTCTTTTTCAAAAAAGTTTTCAATAAGCTACCTACCTCAATAATAGAAGTAATTATCATTAACATAGCTTGGGTCCAATTTTTTTTATCTCAAATAGGTCAGCGGATGGGAGCAAAGAGCTAGGTATGCACCTCAGGTGGACCTATAGTGACGTTTATGTGTAATCTGCCCTCCACTGTGTGAGTCAACCCATATTAGGCTCGGGGCAAAAAATCAGCCTCATCCATGATTCAAGTGGACCACATGATTGAAAATAGTGTACAGGGCAATGTTCACCATTCAAACTACTTCCCTTGATATGGTCCAGTTAAATCACAAAAGGACCTGAATTTTGAGTGCCGGACCTAAATTTTAGTGTGGCATCTATTAGCTGTAAAGGATTTCATATAATCACCATTATGGGCCTCGTAAAAAACAAGGGTAGGTGCCTCTCTCTCAACTTTTACCTTTAGCATATCCTATCTAAATCACAAGCTAATCTAAATTTTTAGCCTTAGGCCTAACATGAGATTACACATCTAATAATCAGAGTAGATCTCACAAACACATTAAGGTAGACTAATAAAAAAAAAATCAAAGATCTCCTTTTTTAATATATCATGAAAATTTCCATATTCTTCATAATGGTTACAAGAATCTTACATGCCCTTGAATTTTTATAGGGCCCACCTTGATGTGTATGTAAAATCCACATTGACTATTAGATGTGTGATCCTAAGTAAGGTTTTGTGCTAAAAAAATAAGCCTGTATACCTTAATGTGTAATCTTTGTATTCTTCGGGATGGTTGGGAGAGGCATGCACACCCTGGCATGTGATTCAAGTGGACCACATTAAAGGAAAGAGATATCCACCCTTCATTTTTACGAGGTCTATACTATGATGATCATATGAAATATACTCCAATCATTAGAGTCCACACCAAAACTTAAGCTAAGAGCTAAAAAAACAGGGCAATTCATTATTCAAGTGGGCCACACCAAGGGAAATAATTTAGTTGGTGAGAGTTGCCCTGTATACTGTTTCCAATCGTATGGTCCACCTAAATCATGGATGGAGCTGAGTTTTGGGCCTTGAGCTTAACAAGGGTGACACACCTAGGTAATGGTTGGGGTGAATTTTACATAAACACCATGATGGGGCCCACACTAGACACTGATCCCTTTGCTCACATGGCCCACCCAAGTTGTCTTTCTTCTAATGAGACATAATTAGCATAATGATGTGGTTTTTTAAAAAGGTACTTAGAATGTAATTTCTTTATTAAATAGAGAAGTTTTTGTAAAAATCCCTAAAACTAGTGTCCTCATAGAAAATTACTAAAATGCCATGCTATATTAGGGAGGTTAGAACTCTATACATATACATAGTATGGATGCACTCTTTCACCTTCCCAAGTTCAAGAAAGGTGAATGCTTTTTCACCTTCTGAGGGTGAGGATCAAAGACATTTTTTTATGGAGATGGACCGGAAGAAGATCGAGAAAAATGATGGTTGACATCATAATTCGGTCGGCTGAGCACCCTGTTCAACCGACCAAACCGGATGAAAAATCTAGAGGACTTTGAAAAAAATTCAACAAATTTCTGACGATTTCCCAACGGATTTGGGCCGTCACGCTTCATCGATCCTATCGATGGTTTTGTCGATCCTATCGACGATGCTGCAGTTTGTTCTCTAGATCTATCGATAGGTTCGTCGATCTTATAGACGATGCTGCAATTTGTCTTTAAACTATTTTGGAGTCATCATAGATCCTATCGACAATACTGCAGTTTGTTTCTAGACAGTTCTGGAGTCATCATAGATCCTATCGATGATTTCGTCGATCCTATCGACAAAGATGCGGTTCTCTCATTGGACAGTCCAGGACCATTGTCGATCCTATTGACAGTTTCATCGATACTATCGACAGAGATGCAGTTTACACTCTGGACAGTCTAGAACTATCGTCGATCCTATCGTGGGATTGACAGTTTTATCGATCCTATCGATGGACCATCGCCAGATTGCGCAAACTTGCACTACTTTTCTATTTTGTTTCTGTTTTGATTCAAATTCTTTCTAATCTTAGTTTTTAGGGTTTTATTGTGTTTAGGAGTATATAAACTCTTTTTAATTCGTGCTTGAGGAGATTATTCATTATTTTCTATCAAATAAAGCTTACTTTATCTTTCTTCTTCGTGGATTCAAAGTGTTGGTTGAGGATTCTCGGATTGCTCTGTGGATTTAGAGTGTTTATCTCGTGAGAGAGATGGTGTTCGATCTCACCCTACCTACGGCTGCGCCAATTTGGTATCAGACAGAGGAAGACCCTCAGATCGGTATCTATTTGTGAAGGATACGACAAAAATCCTATGCATGGTGATCTAGGGATCCATCTTCTTAAATTAGCAATTTTCGGGTCAATGCTTGAGACACTCCAACGGAAGAATTGTCAAGCTATACAAGGGTTGCATACTGATTCAACCACAAAACAAAGACCGTAATACCACCCCACGTTCTGGGCGATATTTAGACTCCATTAATGGTTAGGTAATGCAATCGTGTTGTTCGCAGTGTGATCCTGGCAAAAGATCACAGAAACGTGATTGTTTATGGCGGAAATTTGGTAGATCGGACGGGTCAAGTCTACACAAAGGTCAATCTTCCTAACTTCAATAGTACGAGTCGTGTCGACAACTGGCTATGTGAAGTTGACCGCCTCTTCGAACTTACACAAATGTCCGAGGAGAAGAAAGTACATTACATGCAAGTTGAAGGGCAGTGCGTTGGTTTGGTGGGAATATTTTCAGCGCGATCGGAAGTAAAGATGAAAGCATCGATACGTTCGTGGCCACGGATGAAACAGGAGATGCTGAGACGATTTTAATCCCTATATAACGACTATGAAAATCAAGTATTGTCTCAACAACCCCTAACATTACAGGCGTCAATCTCGACCAACGCAGGATTCCATAGAGGTATCTTACTATTTTTCAACGCAGGACAAACTGTCTGAGACATGATCGCGACAGATCCCCAGATCCATCAGTAGTAGACGAGTGGTCTATGTGAGAACGAAAAATCTACCCAAAGCTTTTAAAGTAGAGGGGCAGTCTTCCGTACCTGTACGAGGTATCACCACAAAATTTGAGAGTGATGTGGTGGGTCTGGACGGGTGTAATGCAATTACAGATGAGATCTCTAACATACAGCCCATCTGTATCTCAGAGGTTGTATAGAATTCTGAGAATGTGGGGGAACTCAACAGCTCTGTTGTGACGGACATAAAGGTAGAATCTGCAATTATCCCCGAAGTTATTGGACTAGTTTTGTTGGAGTCCAAAGAGCGGATTCAAGATGTAATCAGTCCAAATGATGTTAAAGAAATCCAAACTCCAAGGACTGATAAAGTTACAGTTGAATCGCCAAACCCCACAACTGCTATAGGACAATATTGACATGGTGTTTGAAGAACTGAAACATGAAAAGATTGGTGCAATCAAGACTACAGTAGTTGCACTGACAGAAGAAGAAGAGCTCTTACAAAAGAATGTCGAAGACCAACCCAACACGTTAAAGGTAGGGGAGCATTCTACTGTTCCTACCCAAGCTCACACTAATGAATTGGTTGAGTCGGTAGAAGTTTAGGTCGTGAAAGGAGAGAACATTGTTTCTATGGTTACAGAAGGTTACCAACATGGGAAAATCTCAAGCGAACATGTGGTTAATTATGGGAATGTGGTTGTCATACCCGGATTGATCAACAGTGCACCCACATCTTGATGAACCTGGAAGGACGGAATGAGAAGGATCTCCCTTAAGAACTAATGTAGCTGCTACTGGTGGTATCACAACATTGATTAAGTTGCCCCTCAATAGTGACTCATCAACAGTGTCTGAAAAAATATTAAGACTCATGGTTGAAGCAGCCCATGAGAAAATCTACGTTGATGTTGGTTTCTGGGGAAGACTTGTTCCTGATCATGCCTTCAATAAGAGATCTCTTAAGGGTCTTCTTGAAGCAGGTGTTCTTGGTCTGAAGTCCTTTACGTGCCCTTCAGGAATAAATGACTTCCCAATGACAACTACAAGCTATACTCTAGCAGAGTACAACAGGCATATGCTTGTACATTCAAAAATTCAGTTGGATACAGGAAAGCGAGCTAAAATCAAAAGATGGTGTCGAATGGTGTTTGATATCACTCAACACCTTAAGACTAGGCCACCATCCTGGGAGGAGACAACTACACAGGAACTTCTAAGTCTGACAGAAGAACTAATGAGTAGAGGTTATACAAGAGCCCCTCTTCATATTATTCACTTAGCGTATGCAATAACTCCACTAGATCTTATCAAATGAGCAAATAGCTATGGTTTTAGCCCAAGCCTCGAGACATGCCCCCATTACCTGGCGTTTTCATCCAAAGAGAGAACAGAAGCTGTAATAAAAGGTTGGAACACATTGCAGGAGGGTATAGAAGAAGGTGAACAAGGGGAGGGCAATTTACTTAATGAACCCTAGAAGGCATCAACTCCCAAAGATCAAGGCTGCTAAAGTCCCAAACCTGAAGCAAAACTCAAGCACGAGTTTGTTTGAAGTGGAGGGGTCTAATGTAGGGAGTGAACCCCATGATCGAGGGCGATGATCGAAGACATTCTTGGTAGAGATGGAAAGAAAGAAGATCAAGAAAAATGACGGTCGACATCATATTTCGGTCGGTCGAGCACCCTAGTCGACCGGCCAAACCGAATGAAAAATCAAGAGGAATTAGAAAAAAAAATCCAACAAATTTCGAATTCTCGACGGCTTTTTGACGGTTTCCCCACAGATCTGGGTCATCGCGCTTCGTCGATCCTATCGACGATTCTGCCAATCCTATCGACTTTGCTGTAGTTTGTTCTCTGGATCCATCGATAGGTTCGTCAATCCTATCGATGAGTCTACAGTTTGTCTCTAGACAGTTCTAGAGTCATCATAGATCATATCGATGGTTTCGTCGTTTCTATCAACGATGCTACAGTTTATCTCTGGACAATTCTGGATCATCATAGATCTTCTCAACAGTTTCGTTGATCCTATCAATGAAGATGCAATTTTCTCACTGGACAGTCCAGGACCATTGTCAATCCTATCGACGAAGATGCAGTTTATTCACTGGACAGTCCAGGACCATCGTCGATCCTATCGATGGACCACCGCCAGATTGCACGAACTTGCACTGCTTTTCTGTTTTGTTTCTATTTTGATTCAAACTCTTTCTAATCTTGGTTTTTAGGGTTTCTATTGTGTTTTTACTCACTAGACAGTCCAGGACCATCGTCGAGCCTATCGACAATTTCGTCAATCCTATCGACGGATCACCGCCAGATTGCGCGAACTTGCACTGCTTTTCTGTTTTGTTTCCGTTTTGATTCAAACTCTTTCTAATCTTGGTTTTTAGGGTTTCTATTGTGCATGTTAGGAGTATATAAACTCATTTTAATTTGTGCTTGAGGAGATTATTCATTATTTTCTATCAAATCATTAAAGCTTGCTTTGTCCTTCTTCTTCGTAGATTCGAAGTGCTGGTTGAGGATTCCCAGATTGTTATGTGGATTCAAAGTGTTTATCTCGTGAGAGAAATGGTGTTCGATCCCACCCCGCCTATGGTTGTGCCACCTACATCAACCACTGAGTCATGAGTAGGACCCAAGAGTGCCCACGTGGCGTGTGTGGGAAAAAAAAAAAAAAGGGACATTATTGATGGCAGACAACGCAAATATTCCTGAAAATTACAAACATACAGAATCATGCAGAGAGAGAGAGAGGCCACGGCATCAGCCCAATGAGCTAAAGAAGGAAGATGGATCTGGAGGCACTGAAACTGCAACCGCTCCTTCAAGCATTTGAGTCACCTTCTTCATGGAAGGCCTCAGGGTTGGCTCTTCCTGAATGCACCAAATCGCTACTTTCACCAATCTCTCTAGCTTCTGTTTGTCTACCATCACATCTTCGTCACTTTCCACTAACAAATTCAACCTCCCTTCTCTGTAGCAATTGTAAGCCCAATCAGACAGTATCTCTTCCTCTTCGCTTGCCGGCTTTGACTCAACATTCTTCCTACAGCAAACAATCTCCAACAACACAATACCGAAGCTGTAGACATCAACCTTTGCCGTGATTGGCATGTTCATGAACCATTCGGGCGCCACATACCCTCTAGTCCCTCTGATGCCCGTACTTGTTCGGGTCTGATCTGTCTTCAAAAGCTTCGCCAATCCAAAGTCGGAGATCCTTGCCCTCAAACAGTCATCTAGAAGTATATTTTGAGGCTTTATATCGCAGTGTATGATTTGGGTGGTGCACTCCTCATGTAAGTACATGAGCCCTCTTGCGATCCCGAATGCAATCTGCATCCGTAGGTTCCATTTAGGTTTCAAGCCTCCAAAGAGGAAGCTTGATAAAGACCCATTACTCATGAACTCGTAGACAAGAAGCCGGTGCGGCCCCTCGTCACAGAATCCAAGCAGTTGCACTAGATTCTTGTGATGGGTCTGTCCAATTGCGATCATTTCTGTCGTGAATTCCTTCTCGCCCTCTTCAACGACCTTCTCTAGCTTCTTGACTGCAACGGAAGTTGTAGAATCGTCAGTCATCAATGACCCTTTATAAACAGTGCCAAATGAACCATGACCCAGTTCTTGCTTGAAGCCACCAGTCGCTTCTTCGAGCTCTTTGTAAGTAAAACAGCGCAGATTCTTTCCCAGCATGGTCAATTCTCGCTTAAGGTCCCGAAGTTTTCTGCGATGTAAGATGAAACCAAGCAATAACATCACAGAAAAGAACATGAAATTGAGAAACACAGAGCTGCCCAAAAGCACTGATACTACAATGATCAAAGTCGACCGACCTTTCTTCCCTCCACCGATGCTTGTAGGTGGAAGAGCAGAATTATTCTTTGGTACTTTGATGAGAATCTTAGCTCCGACGCTAGGGTCCTTCTTCCCATTTGAGAATGGAACCTTCTTCTTATAACAGCTTCCATCTTTATAAGAGGCCGCTATGCATAAACAATCGTTCAGGCAAAATTCTCGACATTTGTCTTCATTTATGTTAGTGTATCCTTCATAGTCCGAATTTGGCCAATCCGTGTTAAACAATGCCTTCATCTCAAACTGAGGCTTTTCTTTTGATCTATCCTGATCGCAACTCTGCAGAGAGAAGTCTGGCTTGCACCCTTTGTATTTGTTGTTCAGATCCAGGAAAGAATATCCAGGCGGGCATTGACAACTCGGCCTTTGATTCTCGTCCGTCCAGCAGTAGCTGTTAAACCCACAAGCTCCGGAACCCAAGGTACCAAAATCCCTGGCACACATGTCCGGTGGCAAGAAGCACACAACAGACCATGACATGGCCCATCTCCCATCGCTGAATTGGGTCTTTCTCCGGACGTATTGCCTGAACACTCCGTCAAAATCGAATGTTGCTCTCTGATAGACTTCTGTTGTTGGAGCTTCGGTCGCTGGTGCAAGATCATATGAACCCCCATCTGATAGCTTGAGGTGAATGCGGCCCGACGAATTGAAGAACAGCTCCAAACCCTTCCCATTCGTCATGCTAGCCCAGTAAGCAGAGTAACGGAGTTCCGTTGGGAGAGCAACCGAAGTAAAAACTAAATTTCCATCGATCTGAAAACTGAGTGAGAACCTTCCCCTCGAATAGTCCGTCTCAGTTAAACGGGAGGGAAGATTACTGCCCAGTCTCAATATCTGTGTAGGCAAGATGGTGTCAGTCGGATTGTTGAAGCTCGCCCATATAATAGAATCCATGCTCATGAGCACAAAGTTTCCGCTGTCAAGCATTGCTGCAGATATAACGCTTTCACTGTTGTTGGACTCGGCCTGCCACACCACTTGGCGTTGATGGTTGTTGAGAATGAGCCGACCATTGGCGGTTAGCTCCACTGTCGATTCTTTCTGCACTGGATTGTCTCCGTTTGCCGACCAAACTATTGTTTTTTCAGGTATTTTGTCAAACCAGATTGCTAGCAAGAAGAGATTGCTGTCTGGGAGAAGGTGGAATCCGAAGGCGAATTCACCGGAAGGCGAAAGCCATGACGGGCTTTTGTCTAGGGTGGAAAGAGAAGAGCCTAAGCTTATGTTACGTTGAGTTTGAGCAATGGCAGAAAGAGGGAGAGAGAGAAGCAAGAGATAGAAACGATAAGAAAGAGAAAAATGCATTTTTCTAGTTGAGGGGCATTGCTGGAATCAGAGAAGAGAACTGAAAAGCAAGCTAACACCAAGAGGAGGGGAAGATGTTCAGGTGGAGTTATTTGATACGCTGGCAGCGCAGAGGTTTTATAATCATGCAGTCACATTTTGAACGCTTGGCAATATATTCAGGAGTGCGGATCGTCTGTGTTGAAGGCACAAGAAATTTGCTTCTCATTATTCCACGTCATTTTCGATGACTCCATTTATCAATATACAACCCGATATTTCTCGCGCATACATTGTTAACTACACAACCGACCTTTAACGTGTGAAACTTTTTCTGAGTCTCACCGTATTTTTTTTGTTAAATCTATACCGTCCATTAATTTTTCCTGATAAATCTACAGCAAGATCCCAAAAACGAGGGACGTCCAAACATCAAGTGGATCACACCACATAAAACAGTGGGGATTGAGCAAACTTCCGTTGAAACTTTTCTAGGGCTAACATCGAGGCTTATTTTCCATCTGACCTATTCATAAGATCACACATGCCTACATGAAGTTAAAATGAAAATATAAGCTTGATAATAGCATTCTGTGGCCCCAAGAAATTTTCAATGGTAGAATAATTCCTAACGTCCTCAATAATGTAGTCCACTTTAACTTTAAATCTTCATTATTTTTAGGTTCATAGCCTATAATGATATGAAAAAATGAATTGACAGTGTGGGTCTAATAAATACATCATCGTGGAGCCCACACAAATTTCACACATCCTGTGCTTGCCGTGTGATGAGGGGAGCAGATTAGGTGAGACTGGGCATCACCCAAGACGGTGCAACCCTTACCATGGGGCCCACCTTGATTTGTTTGTTCTATATCCACTCCGTCCATCTGAATTTTCAGACCATTTTAGATCATTCTACCAAAATTTAAGAATATCCAATTATCAAGTGGACCATACTCTAAGAAAAAGTGGTGATTGAATACTCTACTATTAAAAACTTCTCAGGGATCACCTTAATGTTTCTATGGTTTTTATTTGACATCTAATCTGTTGATATACAAAACTTTTGTGGCCCCTTTATTGGTAAGTCACCACTGTTTCCTATGGCATAGGTAATAGTAAGCCGCCATTGTTTCATTTTTTGGATAATTCTTTAAAATGATCCGAAAAAACGGATGAACAGGGTGGATATAGAATAGACATGTCAAGGTGGGCACCACTGTAAGGGCCGCACAGTCTTGGGTGAGGCCGGGGTCTCATGCTTCCATGGTGTAGCACATTCCCTTGAGAGAAGAAAGCCAAAAGTATTTACAGGTGAAACTTCGGTGGGCCCTGTTATGATGTATTTATCATATCAACACCGTCCAGCCATTTTTTCATATCAATTTATGGAACTAGACAAAAAATGAGGGAGAACCAAGCTCAACCGGGCCACATTAAAGAAATAGTCTGAATTGAACACCTACTGTTGAAAACTTCTTGGGGCCATAGGAGGCTTTAATCAAGCTTATATATGTGTTTTCCCTTCATGAAGGTATTTGTAACATTATTAAGAGGTTAGATAGCAAATAAATGTAACAGTAGACCTTAGGAAGGTGTCAACGGTTTCCATTCAATCTTGGCTACTTTCTTTGACGTGGTTTACTTGAGCTTTGGATATGCCTATGTTTTGGGATCATGATTTAGAATCATCTGTAAAAATTGATGGACGGTATGGATATGAAACATAAATTATTGCAAGACCCAAAGAAGTTCCACACGTTAAAAGTGATGTTGTGTAGCACGCCATGTACTTAGGAGAGAGAAACCCCGCGTATCTCGTCAGCCAGAGACGTGGACCAATGAGAAGCAATGGCACTGAAATTTCGTGTGACTTCGGCACAAACGATCGGCACTCTATATGCAGGGATTTTTACCAAAATGGCGATATCGCCATATAAAGAAAATAGCGCCCTTATAAGAAAATAGGGCTCTTTTCATTTCCTTTTTTTTAAAAGCCTCATGATACCTTTTTAGCTATGAAATTAAGCTTCCAAGCTCCACTCAAGCATGATGTGGTATCAATTTGATCCACTTGAAGGAAGATCTAATCCTGTTAATTTTTTTATGGTCCACTTTTTCAGTGACAAGTCACAAATTTCAGTTACATATGAGCTTTATGTGACCCATAATAATCAATAACGGTGACCATTACTCTTTACTGTTTCCTTATGGTGTGGTCCACCTGATCTACAAATGTAGCTCATTATTTGCTCCATAGCCTTTTATGAAATGCTTATTCCAATGGATTGAGTAGATTCGACACATACCTAGCAATGGGCCTCATAGATGACGTCCATGTGGTGCTAATGGTCAAGATCTAGGTTATCATATGTTAAGGGTGAGGTTGCTATGTGTTAAGGGTCTAGGTTGTTAAGTTATAGGTCAAGCTTGTCATGTGTTAAAGGTCGAGGTTGTCATATGTTATGAGTCTAGGTTGTCATGTGTAAAGAGTCAAGGTTGTCATGTTCTACAGGTCTAGGTTATCATGCATTAAGGGTTGAGGTTGTCATGTGTTATAAGGGTTATAGTTGTTTATATTAAGGGTTGTGGGGCCCACCATGGGATATGTGTTGAATCCACTTTGTCCATTAAATTTTAGAATTTAATTTAAAAATATGGGCCAAAGAATAAGTCACATCTACGGGTAAAGGTAGACCACACTACAAGGAAACTGTTGAGAGTAAACGATCACCATTATCAGTTGTTGTGGGGTACAGAGAGCTTATATTCAGCCAAAGTTTGTATCTTTTCATTGAAATGATAGGTCATGAAAAAAAATAACAAATTGAATCTACCTATAAATAGCCTAATTATCACGTGATGTCACATCATGCATTGGAATTGGGACTAAAATGCTTAAAGGCGGTGGCATTTTGGTCCTAAAAGAACTAAAAAGGTGTAAAGAAGCTTAAAAGAAAAGGAAATAGGAAGGGAGGCTAATTTCATAAAATAGCCATACTTTTAGATTGTTTTAGCAAAATTCCAATATTTAAATGCCCATTGGGTTTGACTCATTGACTACCGAGTGCGGATGGTCCTATTCTACGTCCACCGACGACAAAATTTTTGCTACACCCACGCGGTAGCTGCGGTAGCTAAGCTGGGTGTAGCAATGACCCCACCATGATGTATGTGTTGTACCCATGCCACTCATCCATTTTGCAAGATCATTTTAGCGGATGATACCAAAACGAGGCAGATCCGAAGCTCAAGTGGCCCACAAGAACTTTTTAATGGTTCATGTTCAATCCCATTATTTTCTGTGCTGGGTCCACTTGAGTTTTGGATCTGCCTCATTTTTTGTGTCATGCCCTAAAATGGTCTTGCAAAATGGATGAGCGGCATAGATATAACACATTCATTATGATGGGTCATTGTTACACCTGACGTAGCTAGCTTAGCTAACGCGTGGGTGTAGCAAAAATTTTCTCTCCTCCAGCACAGGCCGTGTTATTATTTTTTATTTTATTTTTAATTATAACCCAAGGTAGGGCCACCATTTGGACCGTTTTACTTGGAGTCACATATGCCACGTATATCAGGGGCTTTGTGGGGCCACCGTGATGTATTTTTTTTTTTATATCTACGCTGTCCATCCATTTTGAAAGATTATTCTAGGACGACGCAGATCTAATGCTCAAGTGAACCACATGACCGGAAGCAGTGGAGATTGAAAGCTTGTCATTGAAAGCTTCCCAAGGGCTAAATAAGTTTTTCCTTCTTTGGATCCTGATATTTTTTTCTTTCATTCATCCAAGTCTATGTGATGTCATGAACAGGTTGGATGGCAAATAAACATCACGGTGCGCCCTAGGATATTTACATAGGTAAAAGTTCAATCCTACGGTTTCTTGTGGTGTGGTCCACTTGATCCTTCACTCTACTTTGTTTTTTTGAAATCATGCCCTAAAATGATCTGTCAAAATAGATGTACAGTATGGATAAAACAAATACATCACATTGGGCCCACATAGTCCCGCGACAAATACATCACGGTAGCACCCAATCCCCGTACCCAAATGTTTGTGGGACGCGTATTGCGTCCCCCATCTGCCACGACCAGTCAATCCATTTTAACATATCATTTTAAGTCTCCAGGCAATCCGTGTCCGCTCTGATCTGCCCAGATAGGATATGTTTACACCTATAGAGCAATGACGAGTTAGGACCAGATCAGCCCAAACCCGCAGCCCTCGTACAGATATGGACCCGGATCCAGGGTTCGATTTAAAATGGGTAAGATCTAGGTCGATCCTCGCCCAGCTCAAATTTGGGCCATTCAAAGCGCTAGCAGTGACTTAAAACTCCTTTCATGGGGCACACTTGTACGACTGTCTAGACCATCCAAATTGTATTTGAGAGGTACATTGTGGATGGAGCATTAGAAAATCCCACTGGTTAAGCAATCCTAACCGTTCAGTTGCTGGCAATTGAATACACGGTTAAAACTAAGATGGTGCATGGTATAAACTGAATGGGAAAATCATCCGCCTAGCGTGAGTTTTGGGGTTATGATCCGTCCGTGCTTGGGTTGACAATTTCCACAGCCTGCATTTGCAGGCAGACTTAAAATGATGGCAGGATGATCAGAACCATCCATTTTTACAGTGGCTCAAATTCAACTCATTAAATCAAAAGGTCATTATAGATTGCCAGAAAATATGGTTGAAAAAAATAATACAAAGATATATTATAGATTGTGAAAACTGTTGAAAAGACGATACAATTCCTAAAAATTACAAGCAATAGCCACATACACAAGCACACTCACAGAGGCACCAGGGCATCAGTCCAGTAAGCTGAAGGACGGGTCAGAACCACTCCTTTGATCATTTGCATCAGCTTGTTAATGGATGGTCCGAGGGTTGGCTCGTGCTGAACACACCAAATGCCATCTCTCTAGCTTCCTTGAGTCGATCACCCTGACTTCCTCTCTTTTCACTGACAGATTCAACATCCCTTCTCTATATCAATAGTAAGCCCAACCAGATTGATACAACAGAAGGCCACACAATTTGCCGGGTTAAATATCTAACATATCCAACCGTTTAGATTGTCTTGATCAATAATTCAGACCAGATCCATAATCTAATGATAAATCTAATGAAATCAACAGTCATGACACACTATACATAGGGCCCATGGGATCAATGAAAAAGTCATCAAATTCAGAAGATTTATTTTTTTTTAATTTTCTTAATGTTGTATTGAGTCATGACTTATCTAATAAGTTTTCCTTTTTGTATAGTCATCATTAGGCGTCAAACATTGTTAAAACAATGCAACATTGGTCCAATAGCTTATTGACCTAGCTCTCAAACGAGCCCAAGATTAAGCAATTTCAATGCAGTTTGAGACTTGATCATAGTTTTAAGATTTAGATAAATCCAATACAAACTCGTGCAGGTCAACTCAGTTTGGTAGTACCCTCAAGTTTCCACTGGCTTCCCCAAAACCTATCCCTAGATCCATCTCCAAGACCCTTAGGTTTCCAACAAACCCAATCTGCCCGGTCCTAAAAACCCAAGAAAACATTGTATCCAAAATTTTCCCTTTCCCCCAAATTATTTCCCGATGAGCCAAGTCAGTGTTAAGATGTCATTCTAAGGAAGATTCATATGCTCCATACAACTGTTCCTACTCTGACCCAGCTTATTGTGTCCACCTTATCCATCAAACGTTCTTATCAAGTTACCATAACTATAATAGTTGCCCTTCATATTTTCCTGATTCTTACCCATTTTCCTATTTATTTTATGGCATTCCCTATCAATGACAGTCCTGTTATTACGAAAGAGAGCAGTTGTTCATATCCAAGAAGGAAAAGCCAGGTCACCAGGCCTTTGATTCTCATCCACCTTGCTTGGGGTGCAAGATCTCTGAAATCAACCCAACAAATGTCCAAAAGCAACCATCGCACAACGGACCAAGATCAGCAGTCAGCCAGCTTCCATGGCTCCATTGGGTCTTTCGGTAGCATTTTGCCTGAAACCTTCCATCAAAATCAAATGTCACTCTTTGATAGAAACCTCTTCTTTGAGCAGCTTTCAACTGAGTAAGGTCACATGACCTTCCATTGCTTCAGTCCCATGTAAATATGGCCTGATGAATTGAAGACCAGATGAGAACCAGACCCTTGGTATTGCTGACCCAATAACGATCATCAGCGGAGTACAATAATAAGCATGACTGGATTCCATCCATACATAGACGGGGAGAAGCAAAAAGTTGATATTGTCATGGTCCTGACCATGAAATACGAACTTCCCTCAATCAGTCAGTCCCCGTTAGGTGAGGTGGAAGGCCAGCATCAATACTCAAATATCATATCTGAGTGCGCAAGAGGGTGTCGGTTGGATTTTTGAAGCTCATGCATTTGATGGAATCCATCCTCATGAGCACAAAGTTTCCAGCGTTGAGCCTGGCAGCTGGTACAACTGCCCCGCCGTGGTCTGACCCAGTCCACGATATCTCTTGGCCTCGATGGTTATTGAGAAAAAAACCTGCCAGTAGTAGTGAGCTCAACTCTTGATCCTTTCTGCACCAGATTATCTCCATAACAATTGTTGTTTCAGATATCCTGTCAAACCAGATTGCTATCTATCTGGGAGATGGATTCCCAAGGTGAATTCGCTGGAAAGCAAAAGCTATGATGGGTTTTCATCCAAGGGTGGAAAAAGGAGCCTAGGCTTATGTTAGGGTGAGTACTAGTAATGACAGGAGGAAAAATAGATGCAGGATCTGGAAAAGATGAGAATGAGAGACATTTTCGAGTGAAATCCTACAAAGAGCTTTGATTTCTGTGTTCTTTTGTACGTTTTAGCTCTCTTTAGCGGAATTACAATATGCTCAACCTGAGGCTTTGCACGCTATACTTAGCTTTTTAATTTTAAAAAGTCAGGTTCCACGTATCGTCATCCAGATTCCAGACCATTCGTCTGTTCCATCCCACTGTGGATGGACTGCAGGCCAAAAGTATTCCATATTGGAGGGATCCCAGCCACTATATGCTGGAACCTTTTACAGTTGACCATAGATTTCAATTTATTTGGTAGCAACAAACCGAAAGGTCACCATCATATTAGGACTTCAGGGGTGGTCTACCCACAGCAGGACCCAACAACTTTCTGGACCAGCAGCATGTGAGCCCACGGGCTACAGAGTGGACAGTGAAGAACCCACATGTGTACAGCTGTCTGCACCAGAGAAGGGAGTTGTGTGGGACCCACTAAACAGTGGGAGTGTAGTGGATCCCCCCGGTTTCATAAGCTAGATTCTACCACAAGACCAGGCCCATCAGGAAACCTGTGATCTTTGGCATAAGCTATATTTCATCAATAGCTCTTCCTGTAAATTTCCTTCCATACTTTTGAGTTTCCAGCCAACCTCAGGATTGTCTCAGCATATCTTCTCCATGAAGAATTCCATCACTGGATGCTGAAATCAGCTGATGAGATAAGACTCCCAACTCCATGAAAGACAGCAGGCTTACAAAACTCTTCCTATTTCATTATATAACAGGAGCTGTAACTAACTTTAGTATGTACAATCAAACTTACATTTTTTTTAAATGTGTGTTGGGAGCATACGAACCTCAGGAAGAGCAAGACAGCATGCACACACCTGGCCGATGAGCCCATGCAGGCGGCAAGTGTGCATATTTCTCCATTCCCGGCTGCTCATCATATGGCCGTTCCATAACTTTGAGGAGCCTGCGAACTTCTCCATAATCACCTTGCTCTGCAGTGTCAATTGCACTTTGGCATAGATAATTCCTAAGAACGAACTTTGGGTTCACAGAATCCATGGCAACCTTCCTCTGCACGTCCGAAACTCCGTTGGAGGCCAGCTTTCTCAGCAGAAAGGAAAAAAAAGGACCCAAGTCAGAAAATTTAAAGGAATTTGTGAGAAACGTCCGGATTTCTTCGTGAAAAACATGCCTAGCATTTCTCAAAACAGAATGTTGGCCTGTTTAAACCTAAAACCTAAAACTGTCAATGATCAAAATATCACTACCTCTCAAAATCACAAAAACATCTAGCTGTTCCAAAAAGATCACACGGTCTGTAGACAATTCAAATATATTGTCATAAGCATCTGGTATCCATAAAACGCAGGTGTGCTTTATGATATTTTGATTGTTTTCCACTTCCTGAATGATCAACAGATATAAAACAACTTGCCAGAAACTAATAGAGTCTGTTCAAATTTCTGTCTGGCCCAACTTTTTGGAACCAACAAAAATTACAGTAATGTAAATTTCTTTCCCAAATGAAGCAAGCAATCATCGCCTTCTGTGAACTAATATTGGAAAGAAAAACAACAGAGACATTTTTTATTCCCTGTTTATTTTCCCACTTTACGTCAAATTGAGCTCATTGCCATCAGCCTTTTTCTTTAATGACGAAGATACCCCTAGTGCCAGAAATGACAGAAATACCCTCCATTGAAAATGACACAATAATCATGTTTTACTGTTGAGTGTGGACAGCAACCTAGACCATGAGCAATGGACAGTGGAAGCAATCTAGATCGTTGAGTGTAATTTCACTCGCACAAGTGGGGTGAATGATATCGCAATCTGGACCGTACATTAATGGACTTTCACTTGTAGGCATGGCTAGTGGACCATGTTTCCAATGGCATGCCTGGGACCCATGATTTCAACTATCCAGACCTACAAATCACACAAGCATATTTGCTGTTGTTGGAAAACAGGGAACTGTTGTATCAAATATGGGTGACAATTTGATGTCTTATGATAATACATTGTTATCAAGTAAGAAATCAACAATGAAGCAGGAAACGGAAATGGGGGAGGAGCCTAACAAGTTAGTAGACACTTGCCTCAAGGATAAACACAGCAAACTCAGACCTTTAGTTTTACAATTGAAGCCCATGGTCCGGTAAACCATATCGTTGGTCTCATGCAGCCCACCCTAGGATGTCACATGTCATTAAACCCTCTTGGACAGAGTTTAATGTGGACTGCTACAGTATCTCTTCTTAACTGTTTGTCTAGAGGCCACACATCAAATGGATAGGATTGTCCTATTGAGAAGATTAGCTAAGCACAATCCATCTATAGCAAGTTGCATCGAACCATAAGCCTTGCTTGCACACACTAGAAACGTCTGCCCAGCTCGTATTTTCAACACAAGTGACATGAACTGTTGGCCCCACAATCGAGTGGGCTGTGCAACATATCCGAATTCTGATACACCTTCAGGACATTTTCCACAATCAATAGCCCAGTGAACTCAAACTGCTAGACCAAACCAACTCCGCCTTCCTCTTCCTGAACCAGGACAATTCGAGATCAGTGGGCTATGGAACCGGAGGAGGGAGAGAGACAAGGTAGTAGGAGGGTTTGGTCAGAATTCCCAGTGGAGGATGGTTTCAAGAGGGGAGGAGAAAATTTTTTTTAAGGGATCTCCACCTCTTCTTGCTCTTTTTGAGAGAGAGAGAGAGAGAGAGAGAGAGAGAGAGAGAGAGAGTATGGCACAGGTTGTTTTGAGATTCTTTTTCACTTAAACAATGCGAGACACGTGTCATAAAGCCAGCCATGTAGGGCCATCAAACAAATTCAGCTGAATGGCAACTTTTGAATTTGAGACGTTAATCAGGTGGGTTACCCTTCCAAATGCGTAGACCATTGTCTCACAGCTATGGCCACTAATAAGTTGTGCGATGTGCTGTCTGGAAAATTGAATGGTTACACTGAATACGAGTATTTTCATCATTTTCAAAAAAGAGTGGCGACCATGAGCTCAATGTAACTAGAATTAAGAAAATAAACTAGGCATAAAAATGTGGTATGGAAATCTGACCCCATGTTATTTGGATGGTACTGTCTAATTAAGCCAAAAAAAAAAAAGGTGGCTTTTCATAAGAATCCAAAAAAAAAAGAGAGAGAAAAAAATCAAAAAGCCAGCATTGAGTCCATACCTGTTGCAAGTAGATCCCCAGTAGGGATAGCAATGGACCAGGCAGCCTGGCCCTGTGGAGCCTGGGCTTGGGCCCCTAAACTTAACCCAAAAGCAGGGCCCAAGCTTAAAATCTAGGCTAGTAATGAACAGCCCAGTCCAATCATCAACTGCGCCACCATTATATAATAAGAATGGACGGTTTAAAGATGCTTGTGAATGATTCCCATTCAGCACATATGTGACACATGTTTGATCTGGGTCATGTTTCAACAATCCAAACCATATATATGATGGGACTCATCATGCATGGAGGATACCAAAAAACAAATAAATAAAATAAAAATCTTTAATTGGACTATTGCAAATTATAGATCATTTAAATCTTTCCCTGACAGGGCCAGCCCTAACCCACCCTGATCTGTAGGGCCATGACCAGGGCCAGGTCAAGGCTATGACTTAGGGCAATAGGAAAGGTTAGGGGAGCCAAGCACATTGCCACCCCTAAGCCCCAGACAAAAAAGAGTACAAAAAAAGGCAGTATTGATTTCATACCTCTTGTATGTAGGCATGCACCCAGCTCACCCATGCTTCCTTCCGTTCCTTGCCAATATCTAGCAAAACGGCCTTAAGCGGAATAAGCAGCTCAACTTCCGGAATGCTAGGGTCTGCTTTAATATTCGAGAGCAACCTAAAGAAATTTGTATAGTCTACTTTATCAACAGCCATGTTGTTGAGAAGCTTGCTGATCAGTTGTTTATTGTACTTTGGTAGGCCAAGTTTTCTCGTCATTATAGACTGATATTCATCCATGAATTTAACCCCGTACCTGTTAATGGTAAAGGACAGACCATCATTATATCACCAATAGAATATTTGGTGCATTATATGATACAGACTTTTGATTGTTCCACATAGAGATCCAAGCCCGACTACATGCTGCCACATATGCGCCATTGTAGACATATTCAAGATCCAAGCTGTACATCAGCTAAGCCACAGCCAAAGAAATCAGATCAGTTGATAAAAAACTGGGAAAAGCTTATTTCAGTGGTCCACTTCTTGTACACTATGGCCCACCTAACTAGTGGACCTGAAAGATTTTGGGCCAGGGATACACACTGTGGTGCCTACCTGATGAAAGGCTTGGATCTCGCACTGCAGTATGTAGAATGGTTTGGGTTTACAGTTTACACTGATGTGGAACTTGCAATCCTCTAAGTTGGAAGCATGGTATCCCAAAACGGTTACGATACGGCCGTATCGGCTGATACGTATAGGAAACGGTGGTGGCCGTTACGCGTTACGGGGTCGTAACAGCCGTTACAGAAAAAATAGGCCGTAACGGCCCCGTAACGGCCGTTACGGGACCGTTATGGCCCCGTAACGGACCGTTACAGCCCCGTAACGGCCGTTACGGGCCGTTATGGCCCCGTAACGGACCGTTACAGCCCCGAAACGGTCCCGTAATGGTCATGTGACTGTTTTTTTTTTCAGAAAATAAAAAGGGGTCGTATCGGCCGATATGGGGTCCGTAACGGCCGTTACAGCCCGTATCGTAACGGTAACGGTGGTGGCCGTTACGGCCACCGTTACCGTTATGGAACACCTTGGTTGGAAGAGTCATCAATACCTTTCCATAGAGAAGTTTGCCTCCTCATCACTAATCAATTCGGCAGCTTTTAGAGTCGCGGTGAACTGTGCAATATTCCATAAGCCAATATCTGGCTGGTTCGCAAAACAGTACCTTCTCCCGGGAAGGTCCGTGGTATTTGGAGTATAGCTTGGATCAAAAGCATCCAAAAAGCCAAAAGGGCCATAATCAATGGTGAGACCTAACACGCTCATGTTGTCTGTGTTCAGAACACCATGAGTGAACCCAACCCCCTGCCATCTTGCAATCAACGAAGCTGTTCGCTCAGCAACCTCAACTGACCAAGCTGATACCACAACAATTGATGCGTGTAAATGTTATGTTATGTATGCATGTGAATGTGTACATTAGAGAGACCAAGTGGGACCAGTTGGCAGCAATAGGTAGATAAAGACAAGAACTTCACCTGCATACTTGTTGGATGTCAAGTCCACTGCCGAATAGCCTTCCTGACCTTCTTCCCTAAAAGATAAGCTCTCGCTCTTCTGCGTATTCTCAAGATGAGAGAAGTGATGCCTGATGGTGTAATCTGCCAAAGCACGAACAATATGGAGGTCTTCCTTGCCTCTAGAGGCATGTATTTGGAATGAACCGAAACGGAGGAAGGATTGAGCAACTCGGCAAACAATTGCCCCGGGTTCTTCCTTTGCATTACCACTGCATGGAACAACATGATGAGTAACAAATATACGGATCTACACCAGCAGAGAATAAAACTAGTCTACATGTGCATTTTACTAAACAAATATCCATCCAACTGGGCACAGCCTGTTTACAGATTTTATTCATAAAATTGAAGTATCAGATGCAATGTGATATAGATATGTTGCCTATTTGAAGTATCTGAGTATCACAACCATGTAATGCCCAATCCCATAAGATAGTGGCCTATTTTGCTGTAGTTCAGTGATAATGGGAGAATGCCATTACCACAAGACAAAGGATACTTGCACACACGACTGCCTTAAAGTGGCATGTCCAAATTATATGGATATATTGGTTATTTAGTATTGTAACAAGGACTTGGACTAGATTTTGGAAAGAAAGCCATTTCTTAAAGATGACGCAAGATGGTCGCCTGAAAAAAAAAAAAAAAAAAAAAAAAGGCCCTAGCATTCATTTCTTGTCAAGTTGTATCCTTCTCAAAATGAAATATGGAAAACCCCAGAGGTCATTCTTTTTTTTTTCTTTCTTTCTTTCTTTCTTTTATATATGAGCAATCACTAAATGACACTCGAGAACGGAATATCAGGAAAACTAGCATCTGCAACAACCTAGCTGTCAATTATCTAGATCAGTTGGGCATACTCATAAAACATGTCACGGATGACACCTTTGCCTGTCGTGAGAAGACAAAGGGCACGGGTTGTTGGGATTCCCAAGCTGTGCATTGCTTCACTGCAGAGAAATTCTCGGATGCTACTGCGAAGAACTGCAAGGCCATCTGCAAATCGGCTGTAAGGTGTCTTTCCTGCACCTTTAAGCTGCAATTCCCACCTTTCACCTCGAGAATTCAGAAGTTCCCCAAGAGTTATTGCACGTCCATCACCCAGCTGACCAGCCCATGTGCCAAACTGATGTCCTCCATAGCACTGGGCATAAGGCATCCTGCCAGAGGCATTTGCCAAAGTAGGCAGATATGGTATTAGTGGGGGGGGAGGGGGGGGGGAGGTCATCTATCCATAAGGGAATCACAATGATGAACAAGATATATAGTATAACTTACCCTTGTGGCAAAAGAGATGCCCCAGAGAATATGAGAGGAAAATCTGGCCTTTCAAACCTGAAACTCCAACATGCGTTCGGTTGTAAGTCACAAGCAGAACCACAGTTATATGTGGTAAGAATGTTAAAGATCCACGGCACAAATAAGATATACATGAGAAATGAACAATGTAAGAATTTAGCATAGATATGAACTGTGAGGAACTGCAGAAGGATCATGGAGACTAGGAGAAGGACCCAGTCCAATGAGGCAAGCGGAATCCCCTAAGGCTGATCCTAGAAATCAGTAAACTGGCTCCAATGAGGCAAGCAGAATCCCCTAAGGCTGATCCTAGAAATCAGTAAATCAGTAAACAGAGGTCGTATTTAACTTGGTTATTAATTCAATGATTAGTTCTCTGTCAGTCAAATTATTCAGAGTGGTGCTACTCATTTAGCTTTTATGTTAAAAGACTAGCCCATGCTTTCTTCGCAACTAAACGGCTGGCATGCAATAATTCAAAAAACTTGCTCACGGGAGCAGTTGCTCATCGATGAAGTTGTGTATGCATGCATGCAACATACAATGTATTGGTTTAAGAATTATTTTTGGACACCATAAGATAGGGTAGTGATTCTTATATGCAGCATTGAATACAAAATGAAATGTGAAGTACCTCCGGAGCAAGGTGTTCCATAACGGTAACGGTGGCTGTAACGGCCACCACCATTACCGTTACAATACGGGCTGTAACGGCCGTTACGGACCCCATATCGGCCGATACGGCCCTTTTTATTTTCTGAAAAATACCGTTACAGGACCGTTACAGGGCCGATACAGGGCTGTTACGGAACCATTACGGCCGTTTCGACCCCGTAACGCGTAACGGTTATGACCATTTCCGTTACGAATCGGCCATAACCGTTTTGGGATACCTTGCTCTGGAGTAGCTTCCAACAAATCTCTATTTATTTCCCTCATATTTGAGTGTAGAAAGGGTCTAATCTCAAACCGTAAGGAAATTCTCTTGCATTGCCTCTGTGCCAAAGGATTTCATCCCAAACTACATTATCCTACTGTTTTCAAACAAATGTGTTTTGTTTGTCATTGAGAATGAATCTTTCACTTTGAAAAAAGGGAAAGATGGACTTGAACCAAATGTCCCTAAATGTCCTTTTCTAAGGGATTCATTAATAGTGGGAACAATACATTCTAGGCCATAACGTACCACAGTCCTTAATTCCATATGCTTGGAGAACCTTTGGTTAAAAGGGAAAAACCAAGGAACTAACATGCATGCCTGAATTCAACACATGTTCAATGAAATGTGCCACATTGTGCTCAAATGATTCTAATCTAGTCCTTCGCCTCAAATTGCCCAGAAATGCTGATGTCTTATTTAGGCTTTGAAATCACCAAGGAACTTGATAGCTAGACATCAGGCATTTTGTTAGTTATACTGTTCGAAGTTTCGGTATCGCTACAAGTTTCACTAGCCAGGGATACGGAAACAATATCAATATCGCCGATAATATCGCTGATAACCGGAAATGTGGGGGGAATGGAAAAACAATGGAATTTTTCAGTGAAACCTCAGGAGATGATGAAATACACATATTTGCATATTTAGGAATAAAAAAAATTTGCAAAAAGAATGCATACATAATAGGTGTCTATTTAATGGGGGCCTAAAAGCATGCGATGCTATAAGAAATCAGTCCAACCATCTCATCCATCCCATCTATCCATCCAATATCCGACTTTCCATCCAGACTTCCATATTTCAAAATATCGGCAACACATGATATTTCCAAACAAATCGTTGACAATTGAAAAAGAAACTAAAGATTGTGGTCTCATTATTGCCATGTTGCAATAATGATAATATTGTGATATTATCAATATTATCATCGACAAATTGAACGCTGCATACAACCGTGCACCCATGAAAAATATTTTTTTTGAAAGGTAATGACTTTATTGAGAGCCAAAAGGCAGCAAAAACAGAACAAGAGATACAGAGAGGGAGAACAAAAGGAAATGGAAAACCTAAAAAGAGAAAACTAGCCTAAAAGACGACAACAAAGGAAACACAAAGAATTACATAGAAAGAAAACAAAAACAAAAACAAAAGACCACCCAACCAAACAGCCCCAGACCGCCACGGCTTTAGGGAGAGCCCAATCTCTAAAGAAAACTAGAACTCTGGAAAACGCTCCTGCCGAGGAGATGGAAGAGCTCCGAAAGCAACGATTATTTCGTTCCATCCAAATGGCCCACAAAGTTGCTAAGAAGACTCTCCACTTTCGCGCGCCCACCACTCCTCCTTGATCTCCATGCCAAGTGTTAAGAAGACCTTCAATATCTCTAGGCATCACCCAATAATTTCCGGCAAACTTTAAAACACTGCCCCATATATCTGAAGAGAAAGAACAGTGTAAAAGGAGATGATCCATTGTTTCTTCTGCTTTGAGGCAAAGCAGACAGACATTTGGAAGCTGCATGTCTCTCTTCTTCAGGATGTCTACTATCAAGATCATTTTCCTACCAGCTAACCACCCGGATACTGCAACCTTTGGCGGCACCCCATAAGACTAGACATTGCTAGTATGACAGGAGGCTGAGAAAGAAGAAGCTAAGAGAGACTTGTAGAAGGATCCGACGAAGAAGGATTTGGAAGAAGATAATTTCCAATAAAAAGAGTCCTGAGGCGACTGGGGAAGCACATCCTCTGACAGCTGAGAGAAGGGA
Source organism: Liriodendron chinense (assembly GCA_003013855.2). Taxonomy (NCBI): domain Eukaryota; kingdom Viridiplantae; phylum Streptophyta; class Magnoliopsida; order Magnoliales; family Magnoliaceae; genus Liriodendron; species Liriodendron chinense. The sequence continues at coordinate 2,884,026 of PVNU02000133.1, read as the reverse complement.
GTTGGGGCATCCTGCAATAAAGAAAGCATTGCAATGAATTCCTTCGTCTCGACATCAGAGAGGTATCTACGAAACGTGGGATTCCAGGTACCACCGATAACTGAGAAAGAAAAACATTCTCTAGCAGTGACATTAGGATTCACACAAATCATAAATAAAACAGGAAAAGAAACAGCCAGAGATTGGCTCCCATGCCAGGTATCCATCCAGAAACGGATTTTATCTCCTCTGCACAAAGAGAAGGAAATTTTGTCAAACATAGAGGGGGCAACTTTGGCTATTCCTTTCCAAACAAAAGAGCCCCGGTATAGAGAAGAGAGCTTAGTCCACCATCCAAGAAGGGAAACACCATATTTCGCAGCTATGATTTGACGCCAAAGGTTGTGCTCCTCTATCCCAAACCTCCACACCCACTTGCCCAACAGCGCCTCGTTAAACAGCAAGAGGTCTTTGATGTTGGCCCCACCTTCATCAAAAGGCGTGCAGACTTCTTTCCATTTCAACAATGGGAATTCGCCAGACGAAGAGCTGCCATGCCTCAGAAAGCTTCTTCTATGTTTGTCCATTTTACCAATCACAAATTTAGGACATCTAAAAAGCGAGAGAAAGAAGACCGGAAGGTTAGATAAAGAAGCATTGATAAGATTTAATCTCCCTCCCAGGGAAAGAATCCCCAACTTCCATGCAGAAAGCTTCCAATCCATACGTTCGATAATTCTGTCCCAAAGAGCTAGAGGATGCTTCCCAATACAGAGAGGGAGACCCAAATAAAGAGTGGAAAGCTGACTAACCTTACACCCAAAAGATTCAGCCAGCAGAGAACCTAACTCTGGCTGAAGATTAACACCAAAAAATTCTGATTTTGATAAGTTAATTTTCATACCTGAGACCACCTGGAACCAAGTGATAGTCATACTTAAAAGAGTAACCTGATCTTCATCTGCCTCACAAAATAGAAGAGTATCATCAGCAAATTGAAGATGCGATATAGGAAAGGGAAAATTTTCCACGAAGAAACCTCTAAAAAAATCAATTTGCTGACCCCAGGAAAGCATTCCATTGAGCGCCTCTGTAATCAAAACAAACAAAAAAGGAGAGGGGATCTCCCTGACGAAGACCTCTGGAAGCCTTAAAGAAACCAAACGGGGAACCATTAATGAGAATGGAGAATTTAGGCAATCTGGTACAAGATTTAATCCAGGCTTTCCATTTGAAACCAAAGCCCACACGATCCAGCATCTAATCCAAAAAAATTCAGTCGACATGATCGTATGCTTTTTCGAAATCCAATTTGACCACAATGCCCCAGACTTTTGACTTTCGCTTGAGAGTCCAAACATGAAATGGGAATTTTTTAATATACAAATTTTCGACGTATTGATACATTGGCGATATTATCGAAATATTGCACATACATTGACGATATAAGTGACACTTTGAATTTACACAGTAAAAAATATTGGCGATACATCGGCGGTATCAATGCATTGACAATACAAATGACGCCTAAAATTTACACAGTTGAAAATATTGATGATATCGATACATTGGTGATAGTTAGTGATACATCGGCGATAGCTAGATTTTTTATAATATTAGTGTTATCGGTATCGCTGAGCTAGAAATAGAGATAATATCGAGAATATTTCGATAATATCGGATATTATTCAAACACTGGCAATATGGCGCTAGGGATCCAATATTTATAGTTGCTTAAAGTGTCAAAATAGTCAGTATAGCCAGGCAGTCAAGATAAAAGTGTGGCTAGCTAACGCAAGACAATGGGCCTTTCTATATGATGCGGAATGAAACTAAAGCAGAATGATTCAACAATAAATAATTAAATTAAATCTATACAAATCACATGTGCGAAAATCCAAATATGCAATTAACATGAACTACAACCACAAACTACAAGAAAATAGTAAAGGAACTATGAAATCTCAAAGGCCATGACCCATGGAAGGCAGAACTTCCATGTACAAGCACAGAGTTAATCCTAAATTCAAAGATAGGGCTCTAAGGTTCCTAGGATAGGGATGAGGTTAGGGATTGATGTGGATTAGGATTAGGGTTAGAATTGGGTAATTTGGGAATTGGGAATTTAGGGTTTTAGAGTTATAAAATGGGAAATTCGGATTTGTATGTGATGGAGTGGTCAGATTTGAGAATCGGCGTAGGATTAGGCTAGGTTTGATGAAAACGGATAGGAAAAGGTTAGGGTTTGGAGGAAAAGCTAAGAAAAATGGATTGTGGCCCTATTCCGAATGAAAATCGGGTCAAGATATGTAGGATTTCGGCTTGGACTCAAAGAAAAGGCAAAATCTCTTGATTCAGATGAAAAAAAAAAAATCACTGACCTGATTTTGTGGAGAAGAAGAAGAGAAAAGAGATAGAAATAAGATAATCGGCATCACACGGTTGGCATCGCACCAAAAGGGACTCCAATCACTGGAGGATCAAGCTCATCTCAAGCTAGAAGAGGGTTTCTCTCAAAATTCATAAACTTTCATTAAGAGAAATAGCATTTCTAACATATATATATAAACCACGAAATAAAAAGTGCAATAAAGTGCCTAACTAATAAAAAGAAAACAAAAAAAAAAAAAAACGCCTAAAACAAATAAGTCCAAGAAAAGTGCACTAAATTGACTACAAATATTTTAAAAAATAGACAAAACGACACCTAAAACAGGTAAACTCGCGCACCAGGCCTGCTGTTGTACTCCTCTCATGTGCTCCTCAAGTGTCGTCAAACCACAGCGAGAAAGGCACAACACGTCTCCTACGCTGGTACACTCGGGAAAAAGATCGTGGTAGTCCAATGTCCGCATCACTAGTGTGTTGTGTATCCATTATACCTGCTCAACTAAGACAGCCATTATCCACAAGACTGTCCTGTATAGATGTGAGGTATACAATTAACCCAATGGACTCATACAACTGTTTAATTGAATGACAAGACTGGTTGGTGTTTAAACCAAGGCTGGTGTTCAAATGAAAGTTGGTGTTGCATGGCACCATTGACAACTGGGGTCTACTCAAAGGTGTTGGGATGGCATGGAGGCCAAAAGAGGTATGACGCAAGGCACCAGTGGCCATTAAGCTGGTATCAAGGTAGCTATATGTTTAAAATTGGCATAGTTTACACCAATGGGCATTGGAAGTCACGAAGCAACTAAAACAGGTGGCATAGGGCCATCATGGAGAACGGCACCAAAGGGAAAATCCAGTCTGCGACATTACTCTGGAGGGACTTCGAGGCCAGCACCTATCCTGTCCAGAGAGAGGTATCCTGGGGAGAAATCCTAGGCGCAAGAGCACGAAATCGAGCTTTGGGCTCTCCTCGACTCACAGGAAGTGCAATGAGATAAGATTGATTCACAAGCTCACAACGTTTGTCTTGCGTTGTCTCTTAAAAATATATTGCAATTTGCAAAAAAAAAAAAGAAATCCAAATGGGTATTTATAGGCTCTAGATCTTAATCTCCTAGCCAAGAAGCAATTATTTCCAACTCAAAATGTTACAGGATAACATGGTGCCTCCTTGTTGTCAAAGTTTTCCAAAAGGTAGTGGAATTTAAAATTTTCAAAAAGTCTAAATTTAGGACAAGCCTAGTTCTATGGATTCCCATCTAGATATTTTCAATTTTCTACAATGGAAACCTACAGCTAGGATTACCCCTTGATCATCGCCTCTGGATGGAGAAGAAGATTCCCACGCAACCCTAGAGTGGGGCTAGAGAAGTGCAAGAGTCGTCTAATGATGGACCCCACACGTCGACATGTGGATGTGATGAAGGAGAGAGGGAAGGATTCTCTCTCTTTCTCCTATTCTTTCTCTTTTCTCTTTCTCTATTTCTCTCTCTATGTAGCGACAGCCCCTTCTCATTATCCCTCTAGCATAGGTCTATTTATACAAAGGAATTAAGATAACGGGGAGAGATGCCAGTGATGGTGCTCCACCACCCTACAGACATTAGTGTATGCCCTAATACATCTAATGATCTAAAGCCTACAACCCTGCCTAACCAAATACCCAAATTGATCCAATACCCATGCAAACCAAGTGGTGCACCACAAGATCTCAACAAATGGAATTACCATCAAATGCAATAAATACATTTTTAACTATTAAAACAAAAGATTGGCAGTTGAAGACATTCAAAAAAACCTTTTTACGTGTCGAACCCAACGGAAAACCACTTGATGAATGGTTTAATCCCCAAATTTAAGCCATGAGAATGTTCCTAGGCAACTAATAGATCCCCTATTCAATCATTTGTGCCTCAACTGTATCCAAATGCATACACCCAGCCACACACATATGAGTCACTATAATGAGGCGAGACAAAGCACATTACACCAGGAATTTGAACTCCCCATATGTCTTCAGCCCAAAGGATTAGTTAAAGCTAGTATCTACACAAATCGATCTAGACCAAGTATGATGGGCCTCTCGATATAGAGATTGGAAACAATCATCCAATGTAAGATCCAATGTGTCTAACAACAAGATCCCATATCCATGGACACTCACACTCATATGTAGGGTAGGGCAAAGACACCAACTCGTTGTTGAGCCTGATGATAGAGATCTTCCAACCGGACTTGTCATTGGTTCCCTCGCACAAGATAACTGTGTAAGAATAGCCAAAGGTTCATGCCAAAACCTGCTAGGTGGTCATGGACGAACATAGTACTAAGATCCATGGAACACAACTCACCCTTGGCTAGTAGCCATTGTGCCCAAACTCAAGTTCGGCAAGACAACAGAGGAAACACTCCTTTAACATACGTTCACTTATGGTTAAGATATATTCATAATTTTAAGTAAGGCATTAATAAAATGTCCACACATGACCCATGGTCATCATGATCTACAAACAAGATCATCAATTCAATAGCTAAAATCATCACATTGGCTTGTCAATGCATACAACACTAATACTTATTGGTTAACAAGACGTGGCGTGCAGATCATTCTGATTGGACGAGAGGTTCTGTCAAAGCAGAGCGCTTGTCGAAGTCGACGTCGGCACTAAGTGGGTATCCACCTGACGCTGAGTTGAAGATCATTCAGTGCTCACTAGATATAGTGCAATGTTATAGTAGAGGTGATTGGCGCTACTACAGTTTGAGGCTGCTAAGAGGTCAACGTTGCTATGCTACTACGATACTTGAGTGTTGCAAGGGCACATGTCTGCTTCTTGAGCTTTCACCTGATATGGCAAGAGCCATATGTGTTTATTCAACTTCACCTGATATGGCAACTAGCATATGGCGCTATGTGCTACTACGATACTTAAGTGTTGCAACGGCACACGTGTGATTGTTGAGCTTTCTAATGCAGGGGCATGCGATGACCTAACCCTAGATGCATGTATATTCAGTTGGAAGATATTCAAATAATAAAATTATGAAACTAACTACTTTCAATCAGAAGGAAACTAACAAATCTCAACACAAAGATGAGATCCGTCCGTCCGGATCATGCCCCTTAGCATTAAATCATAAAACAGGGAGGATCTAGGGATATGAAGATATCTCAGATCTAGCATAAACCAGTCTACAGTCAAATCTGGATCCGATTTTCATGGCTAGGCATCCCTCTTTTCGATCGTACTAAAAGGGGGGGGGGGTTCAGAAAAGGACGAAGGATGTCGAAAAACAATGGGTTCTCACGAAGTACGAATTAGGAATCAAAAGAAGCTTACATTTCCTCGCACCTTAAAGAAATAGAGAAGAGAAAACAGGAACTCCGGAGTGAAATCCTCAACACTCGAAGGTCAATCCTGAAACCCTAATCTCTCAAACAAAGAGGAAGAAACACACGAATTTTCTATTCATTCAATGATTTTGAAATAAGGTTTCTCACAGTATATATAAGCTACGAAAATAAAAAGTGCACTAAAGTGCCTGAAAACCAAAGAAATAACATAAAAACGCCTAAAATAAATAACGACACTAAAGTACCTAGAAACAAGGAATAAACAGAAAAGTGCTTAAACATAAATCCGCTCTATGGTCCAGCGGTCATAATGCTCATGCGCAATCCTACAGCTCGCGTACTCGTAACGGGTCAAAAAATGGGCCCAATGGACTTGGTGTCCATCTACATCAACTCGTTTGCTCCAACCCTCGATCTGCGACGTCGCCTCCTCTGGTACACTCTAAAGGGTGCACCACTGATGTCCACATCACTTTCACCTGAAATGGCAAGAGCCATATGTGCTTGTTCAACTTCACCTGACATAGCAACTAGCATATGTCGTTATGCGCTGCATGCCTTATGATGGTTCAGTACTAAGTACTGGTTGTGTTGTGTGATACGGATTTAAGTCAACGTGCAGGTGCTTTTCCATGCAAATACCTATGATGCTTCCTTAAATTCTGTCTTCAAGTGTTTTATGTTCCCATAGTTCAAAATATTGATCAATACATATTTATCGGCCAATACATGTTACATATGAGAAAACTCTCAGGCACATGTGGCACAAGCAAGATAAACATGAGACTGAACAACTTCGAGGTTCGTGAGTGAAAAGAGTAAGGCAATAAGTTCACTACACTCTTATTGATCGTTAACCAACTCGATGTAAGCTTCAACATCCAAGCCACACACAGTTTCAGACAAGTTCAGTAAGTTCCCAATGATTTTCACAGCATCCTTTTTCCAGTTGTCAACAATATACATGTCACATTTCCTTATTCATAGAAGTATATACAAGTTATTGATGGATGGATTGCCTACTGATAACTGATAACTATAGTTAAGGTGCCAGTACAACTTGTGGTACTGTAAAATCTTTCCCAACAACATGCCTCCTGCATAGGACATCAGCACCACTAAGAGAATAGTTCCCCACCATGAAGATGACATGGCACACAGATCTGGTGAGTCTTTTCATCAGGTGGGCCACACTGTTTCAATCAATGGACAGCCAATGCTCGGACTCAACATACAGATATGGCCCCCTTAGCAAGCAGATCAGCATGATTTTTTAGAAAGGTGATCTTCATGGTTGGGATCTACTGTTTTCATGGTACTAATTTCTTAGAGAAGTGGCAGGTTGACAGGAAAGATGGTACGGTGCCACAAACTTGCCTGCAAGTGATCAGTTCTCCTGCCTGGTAAATGCTGCTCCTGTGCTTCCAATGATGGAAGAACCAGATGAGGCCCATCTTCAGAAATGGACTAGACGAAGGCCCATACCAGGAACAAGATCACTATTTCAGCGATGTTTAAATTAACCAAAGCCCGTGTTCCATCAAATCGAAAGTAAAGAACAATGGTGCAAAAAGGTGAGGTCACAGGGTTTTGTTTATTCATATAGAAGCTCTGGGTAAAACAAGGTGAGAGAGATTCTGAAGGGTTTAGCAATTTAAATTGCTTTGTACATAGAACCAACAGGCTAGCAACACTATCCAGGAGCACAAGCGAAATCTCTTACTCTTTCGGATCCAAATCAAGTAACTCAGCAACTGGTTCTGACCACGCCACAAGTTCAGGGTTCTCCACCTCAGCAGAAGGCAAGACTTTTGTATAACAAGCATGCAGCACCTGCAAGCCAAAATAAAATAACGGCAACACATCAGTCAGGTTTATCAAGTCAGGTCATTGAGGAAAATTATTTCTAGCAACAGAACTGCATGTGCATGACTATCCTGCTCATGCCTACGACAGCACCCGCATGCAGTTCCACACCTAGCCCAAAAATTTTCCTGTCCAATCATCAAGCAGCACATGCGTACAAGACAGTGGACAGTTAAAACGGGCCAACCAATAGCCTGCTTTCGATGTACATGCCCACCACACCTGATCAGTGGGCCAACATGCTTCTAGGCTAGGACACATTCATCAAGGAGCCCACCTGATTGCATCAGTAAGGGGTTGTTTGGATGCCTGTAAATCATTTACAGCTTAAAGCCAGACAGGATAGACTGTAAATGATTTACGCCTGTAAATCATTTACAACTTAAACCATTTACAACCCCCAAGGGGTCGTTTTGATGGTGGTAAATGAGGCAAGTCGTAAATGATTTTACTACAGCTTGCGTTTGGATGCCCTAAAATGCTTGTAAATGATTTACCAACTTTTTCCTCTTTTCATTGGCTAGCACAAAGCTGGGATTTCATTTGCTAGCAAATGATTTACCAGTAAATTTGTAATGTAGAGGGAAAAAGAGCCAAAACGCTCTTTTGCAGCTCCACGCAGTGGAAGAAAAATCCCTTTGTGTTCTATATTGGAAAATACTCACCAATCCAATCATAAATTAAATCAAATAAATACGATCTAAATTCTCCAATATCGATAACAGAAATAGTAAATCCTATTATATATCTCCCTCGGAAAATCTAAGGGGTCGTTTGGATAGGTGGTAAATCATTTACTAGTAAATGATTTACTAGTAAATGGGCATTTTTTCTGTTTGGATGCTCCCATTTGCTAGTAAATCATTTACTAGTAGTAAATCATTTACTAGCAAAACCCCTCTCCCATTTTACTAGCAAAAAGGTGAGATTTCATTTACTAGTAAATGGGCAAGATGGCAACGGCTCTATTTTCAAATTTCTGCTTTAAAAGCAGATTCGCACCTGCTGTGAAATCACATCCAACAGCTCTCTCTCCCTCTCCTTCTCTGCAATCTCCCTCCCTCCCTGCCTCCCTCTCGTGATCTTCCAAGCTTCAAACACCCTTCGGGCAGCAACTCTCCACCTATATGGCCTTTGACAATAGCATTTGAATTCATGGGCCCACTTGTATGGCTCACATACTACTAGGTTTTTTTTTAGGATTAACTCTAAGCTTTAGTGGCATGGGCTTGACCCAATGATCCACTTGAAAGGAAATTCCAACATGTAATTTGAATGTTATTTGCTAAATTGATTTTCAGGTGTTAATATACAATTACAGGATATAACCCATTTACAGGCTATCCAAACACTGTAAATGATTTACTATAAATCATTTACAACTTACATCCAAACAGAAGGTAGTAAATCATTTACTAGAACTTAAGTCATTTACTAGTAAATCCAAACGACCCCTAATTGTTAAATTGGAAAAGAAATCCGTGGATGAAAAGCAAAAACCTGCCGGGGAATCACATCCGTCCGTGAATCTCCCGGCAACTCCCGCACGAAGGAATGATCCCAGTTCAGATCTTCAAGCTGTGATCTAACGCTTCCATTGCTTAGATTAGGATCCTGCCCTCCATCGGCCGATGTCGATGGCTCCATTCCCCGAGCCCCGTCTTTCGGAGAGAAATCAATGGAAACGGAGCTGGAAAATGCCTTTCCAGCGTTGAATGCATCTGGAGGTTGAGAGACGTAGGGAAATTTCAGACGATCTGCCGGAAAATATGGCGGTTTCCGACGGATGGACGGAGACGATGGCGGTTTCCTGTGTACGGACGGGAAGAGATGAGGAGGGTTTGAAAAGGAGAGGATGGGAAGAAGAGCAGTGGGGAGTTTTGGGAAGGGTGAATGGAGAAAGGAGAGAAGGCCGAGCATCGCTCTGTTATGGGCACGCTCTCTCCCTATTTGGATACGTGAATAAAAATGAGCAGCTGACGCTGTCAGTAGAAGGGAGAAGTCTTCAATTTTTGCAGATGAGTATGCTCTCTGTCCTATACACGAGTAATTCTTCGTGCAGCGATGTCACACGTGGGGAGTTCCTAACCTCTTGCCTGGTTTGAAATGAACCGCGCGAGCTCATGTGATGGCGTGCCTGCAAGTAACAGAGCACCACGTGGACAGAACATGCATGAGATCTATGCCGTTAATGAGGTGCGCTGCTTCACGTCCATTTTGGAAACCGGAAAGTCGGCTGGCCCAACACTCGTGTAGGCCACGCCCCAGGAAGAGTTTCATTGGAGTGCACGCCATTGTTTGGATATTAGCTCACATAACATAGTTATACCATATGCCATTCAAACATGACCCGGGTTGAAACTCTTGTGAGTGGACCACTGAGAAATGAGTAAGGACTCCAAAATCATACAAACATTATTGGTGAAGTGAGAGTTTGATTGTAACGTGCCATTAGTTTTGTTTGAGTTAATCCTAAATATAGGGGTTCTCATCCTTGCCTCGGTGGTAGACGACGACTAGGAGTTTCAACACGAAGTCTGCTGTTCGATACCCATAGGAGGTGAAATCCCACTATGTCATGTGTGGGGCTGTGTGTGCATGGGTGTGTGTGTAAAAGAATAAAAAAATCCCAGTTATATTATTCCCACCAAGGCAAATGATGTATGTGAAGGTTTGTTTGTTTCCCCAGTTACTTTGATGAATGGAAAGAAATGAATAAGGGGAGCAACATTTGATATTAATGATAACATGTTTTTAATATATAATGAGATTTTATAATATAAAATTGTAATTATTACAATTGCATTTTTCTCTCCTATTACACATGCATTCAACTATTGATTTATGTATTATAATATTTATTTAAATTGATAGCGGAAGATGATAATGTTGGCTCACTTACATTACTTTACCATAAAATTCAGAAAAACAAACAAGCCCTAAAAGCCATGCGAGTCTTGAACTCTAGCAAACTACACCAATTGAATCTAGAGATTTTAGGTAAATTTTACCATCTCCTCTCTAATTGAATGGAGCCACTCATTGTTGCATCATGCATAATCCATCAGAATTAACACATGCACATCTTTATGTTGGCCAAATCATTGAACACATGAATTTAAATATGTATGTCAAGCCCATACCATTCATCGTGCACCCAATTTGTGATTGCCATTCATGTAATGATGATGTATGCACATCATTCTTTAGCATACCTAACACATTATAACTATTGTAAATAGTCATTGATTAAAAGGCTTAGCCCACTACCTTTTAGCACGAGCCATTCTGTAGGCATGCCCAATGGGTGAAGTGCATGATAAGTTGCATATACGTATAAGATGTACCTCCATCATGATCCATGTGGGATCAAGTTGAGATTTTGCTAGGATTGGTGCAATGAGTTGGATGCTCGAGTGTATTATGTAAGTGTATATGTTGCAATGGGATAAATCGTAGGTTGACTGGATGAATCTTACATAAGGGTTGCATGTATGACACAACTTGATCAGGAGCAGTATTGTGCGATTTGGTTGGGCTTGGAATGGGGCCATTTACCTATAAAGAAACCAATGGGTTTTAATCCTGCTGTTATGCAAGTGCATTAGTCCTATGAGTAACTTATGCATCCATGTTACTCCATGTAATGCGGCGGGATTATGGCGAGAGGTGGCACTACTCCTAGCTAGTGTTCATTCTCGAGGTTGAGCGTACAGCTATCTGAACAAATTGGGTCAGAAGCATGCAAGAAATTGGTTAAAGCAATCATTTATCGCGAAGATAGGTTAGAGAAATATTGTAAATTATCATATGATGGTATGGTGCGTGAGACTTGCTTAAGGAGTTGTATTGAATTTATTGTGAGTGGCTTTGAATTTTTTACGAGACCTGTTTAATTAAGGAGCCGTATTGAATTTATGGTTTATTCTATTGCGAGTGACTTTGAAAATTTTATTTATGAAATTATATATTAGGCATTTTCAAACGAGCTTTAATCAATTATATTTGCAAAGTATGCTTGATCTCAAAAGTACAGTGAGTCCACATGAATGCAACGCAGAATCAAATGTGCAATCGTGCATGATTAGATTAACAATATCAGACAAAAGGTTAAAAATTGAGATTGGTTGTTGTTAATCCATTTATGAATTTTGTATTGTGTCGTTCTTTGTTGAAGATTATAGCCTTAAAGGTTTTATGCTGGACAGATTAAGTTAGAGGCTACGGATTTTTTTTTCTTTTTTTTCTTTTTTTCTAACTTAGGCGTGAGTGTGGTAACACCTTGTTACCGTGAAACAAAAAGAACCCGGAGTTCTTTTTAAATTGGATTCTCCAACAAAGAGGCCTTTAAATGCAATTATTGAGCTTAGTGTGAAAATACTTATCTATCTTAAATCTCAAATATAAGAAATTATTTTTCTTTTAATATTGTTTTGATTTTTGGTTATCATATTTCTTAGAGCCCTTTTGGCACCATGGATTTGGGGGGGATTTGAGGGGGTTTTAAATCCCTTAGTACGTTTGGCACATAAAGCAATTGGGGGTTTCAAATTCCCTCGATGAAGTGGTTTGCAATCCAAGGTAGAAGCTTGGATTACATCTAAAATCCTTCCAAGAGTCACATATGTAACATGTGTGTCACTAGGCTACTAATCTATTGGTCATGTGGCCCACTAATGATACCCCAAAACACTTATGGCCCATTTGGCACCATGGCTTTAGGGGGATTTGAGGGGTTTTCAAATCCTTTGTGTTTGGCACATAAAGCAACAGGGGGTTTCTAATCCCCTCAATGAGGGGGTTTGCAATCCAAGGTAAAAGCTTGGATTACATCTAAAATCCTTCCAAGAGTCACATATGTAACATGTGTATCACTGGGCTACTAATCTACTGGGCACATGGCCCACTGATGATACCTCAAAACAATTAGATTATCAACTACATCACTAAAATTACTTTAATATGATGATTTGCACCATCTAAACATTGTCCAAGGAAATCAACGATTAAAATCGTAGGTTAGTCATTTGGATGTGATCCTGTGCTTGTGGCCCATCCAAAACTTAGAATTTCATCATTTTCGACCAAAATATATATTTCAACGGGCTTGTTACAACCATTGCGTCGAACATTACATGCTTATACTGACTGGGGATATTAAAGTTGATATAGAAATTAAATTTAAACCCTCGTAAATATCATAACTTTGGACAACAGGAGATTCCAAATCTAAGGTGCCAAACATAACCAGAGGGTTTCAAATCCAAGGGGTTCCAAATCCACGCTCCAAACAGGCACTTGGATTATCAACTGCATCACTAAAATTACTTTAATACGATGATCTGCGCCGTCCAAACATTGTCCAAGGAAATCAATGATTAAAATTCATAGGTTGGTCACTTTGATGTGATCATGTGCTTGTGGCCCATCCAAGACTTGAATTTCATCATTTTTTGCCAAAGTATATATTTCAAAGGGCTTATTACAACCAGTGTGCTGAACATTGCATGATTATGCTAATTAGGGATAGTAAAGTTGATTTAGTAATTAAATTTAACCCTATAAAAATCATACTTTTGGACTATAGGATATTCCAAATCTAGGGTGCCAAACACAGCTAGGGGGTTCCAAATCCACGCTCCAAACAAGTCCTTAGTTTTGTAATTTCCTAATTTTCGTATAAACGGAAAAAAAAAAAAAAAGAAGAACATATTTCACTTATACATTTTTATTGATTACATTATTTGAAAAAACCATACCCAACTTTTCCTAGTAAAATTTACCTTGCATTTTATCCAGGGAGTAGAAAACATAAGACAATTAAATAGAATTTCAGAGTATTCCTACATTTTTTTAGGGAACCTAACATCAGTCATATAAAATTTAATTATTATATGAGAAATATTAGACAAACTCTAACATTTTGTGAGAAGCATAAAAACCAAGGAATGAATTTACAAAAAAAGTCATGACTTATATGAGATTAATCCACAAGATCAATAAGTCGCATAGTGTGCACAGTGTCATCTTCACACTTGTGGTTGAGAATTAATATCTTTATTAGCTTTTTGTTGTCTTCCTTTTGCTCCATTCGTGAAAATGAGTAGGATATACATGCTATGCATGAAAAAATACACTATACTAAGTGACTAACATTAAAATTTAAGAACAAATTACATTCCAATTTGTGGTCTGGCATAGACCCCTATTGTATCCATGAAAAAACTCTTGATTAAAAGGCAAGACTATAGGATGCTATTTCCTTCATAGGATGGCATTATTAGTCATGATCTAGGTTTTATTTTTATGCACACCCACCCACATGGGCACTCGAACCCATTACCTCAGCGTTGAAAAATACTCATGTCCATCACCCAGCGCCATGGATTCATGATCTACGATCATTCACCTTCAAAGTGTTCAAATCTTTAACTAGAGGTCTCGTGGTGGCCTTAGTGTGCACGAACAACTAATCCAACAATGTTGTGGGTTTAATGTGCTGGAGATAAACGGAGAACCACCCTCCAGCACCCGTCCCCAAGCACGAATGTTGTAGTAGATCTACGATTTAGCACAAAGAGTTGGGCTGTGAGAGAGGTTGGCCTTAAGGTGGCGTGTCCTTGGTCATTTGATGAGGAGCTAGAGGTGAGTTATACATCATGTTGCCAATGCCATGATGGATTAACGCCATTGCATTGAGCTCTCCATTTAAAGGCCTAACGTATGGTGATGTGGCCAGACCATGGAAAAACTATGCATATGACGCGGGATCCCCCCCCGGTAGGAAGGGCAAAATCTTTAGGTATGTGAGGCTCACATTGGCGAGCATATGTACTTCAAGTTTCTTGTAGCATAATGTCTGTCTTTGTTGATATTTTAATTTTTCATTTCTCAAAATTAGTGTAAATTTATTTATTAGTCATGGGGCTCAATTTTCTCAATAGTGTGATCTCTATGCTTTCCAAGGCATTCTCGTTGCAGAGGGCTTTATTATTTTGTCGCATAAGAGTCTTTGATTACCTTTTATTGAAGATAGGTGGCTACTACTACAGAGGGGAACTTTAACTATAGAGACACTGCTTTATCTAAGCAGACTTTTAAACTCATTTGTTTTGTCGCAAAATATATGAAGATGACTTTAATTGGTATAAAGGCGACGTCGGGTGTATGGGGGCTCATTTCACCAAGGGCTTATTTGGATACCACCAGACAAGTTACTTTTTAACTTATGTTAAGTAATTTACTTTTTTCATTAAAGTTAGTTCAAGATGCATCATGGTAAAAGTAACTTATGTGCCAAAAGTTACTTATCTTAATATATATATATATATATATATATATATATATATATATATATATATATATATAGATAGAGAGAGAGAGAGAGAGAGAGAGAGAGAGGAATGCTCACCTGGGCACTTCTCGTGAGAGACACTCGTGAACACTTTTTCTTGGCTCATCGCACGTGATGTGAGCCCAAAATCTGAGCCGTCTATGTGATGCAGCACCCCAAAAAACCCCTGAGGCCCATCTTTCAACCTGATCCAAAACTCTGGTGGGCCACAACAGAAAGTAAGAGGCAAATCAAGGCACGTGAAACTGTTTCCTTCTTTCATGGCCCACCAAAGTTCTGGAACAAGTTGAAAGATGGGTCCTAGGGGTTTTTTAGGTACTGCATCACATGGACGGCTCAGATTTTGAGCTCACATCACGTGTGATGAGCCATGAAAAAGTGCTCATGAGTGTCTTTCACGAGAAGTGCCCAAGTGAGCATTCCTCTCTCTCTCTCTCTCTCTCTCTCTCTCTCTATATATATATATATATATATATATTTGTTTGTTTGTTTCTTTTAATCTTGTAACTTTTCTATTACTCTCTCATAGTCCATGTCAAAGGAAGGCCTCTCTCACGGTCTATATTAAAGGAGGCCTCACGTGGTGGATTGTCCGCATTGAAGATGGGGCTCACACGATGAATGGTCCACATAAAAGGTGGGCCCCACATGATGGATGACCCCACATTAATGTGGGCACACATATAGATAGTCCACATCAAAGGTCGGCCCATAATGATAAAAAGCCCACATCTAGAGTGGGTTGGTATGATGGACAACCCACTTCAAAATTTGGGCCAACACGATGGATGGTCCACATTAAAGGTGGGCTCCACATTACGAGCAGTGTACACTGAAGTTGGACCCCACATGATGGATAGTCCACATCAAAGGTCGACCCCTAATGATGAATGACTCACATCCAAGGTGAGCCCTACATGATGGGCAACCCACATTGAAGGTGGGGCCCACGTGATGGGCAGTTCACATTGAAGGTAGGCTCCATATGATGGGCAATTAATAAGGCGAGCCCCACATGATGGATGGTCCACATCAAAGGTCAGCCCCACATGATGGACAATTAATAAGGCGAGCCCCATATGATGGAGGGTCACATCAAATATCAACCTTAATGACGAGTGGCTCATATCTAAGGTGGGGCCTGCATGATGGACAACCCACATCAGAGGTGGGGCCCACATGATAGATGGTCCACATCAAAGGTGGGCTCCACATGATGGGTGGTGGATATTAAAGGCGGGTCCCTATATAATGGACAATAATATTGATGGTGGGCCCAGTTGATGGATGACCAACATTAAAGGTGGCTCTACATAATGAATGATGCACATTAAAGGTTGGGCTATAATGATGAATGGCCCACTCCAAGATGGGCTCGATATAATAGACAGCCCACATCAAAGGTAGGGCCTACACAATGAATGATCCACATCATAGGTTGGCCCCACACCATGAATAGTGGATGTGAGGGGGGTCAAACAAACTTGAGGGATAATTAAAAAAAAAAAATGTCGAAAACCAAACATGCTTTTCTACATTTTAGTAGTACGTTGGTTACCGAACATACTTATCGAATGAATAAGTAAAAATCAAGATAAACAACTCATAATATAAGTAGCTTATCCAAAGTAACTTACTATCCAAACTCCCCCAAACATGAAAATTTCATTGCCAACAATATGTAATATCTTTGCTAGGAACTCAACAAAACTGCCACGTTTGAACAATATCATAGCTGTCTGTTTGTTTGTTGACACCACCGGTCGCAAGGCCCAGCTAAAAATCTGATTCCTCAGCTAACTGGTGGGCCACATTGATGACTGCCGGAATGGTTCCCATCATGTACTTCCTAGATAGGAACCATTGTTAAAGCCAAATTATATCTATCTTTTTTTTTTTTTGTTAGTCATGCATAGTTAGTCACAAGATGCACCCATCCACTGGCAAGGTTAGTGTGTCTCCTTAGCACTCGTGCCTGAAATCTGCTGTTGAAATGCGTAGGCGCTTATTTATTTATTTTAGAGTCAAATCATATTTACAAATATGCCAATGCACCACAGGGATTGCCACTATTCATCACATTGCCAAACTATATTTGTGCCTTGGCAGAAATTACCAGGGCAAGAGCGAACACAGGCCCACGGCACAAAATTACGGTGGCCATGCACCGCCGGAGCTTATAGGGATGTGTGGACCGAACTAGGGGCACACACGCACCTCGTGAGTAGGGCTCTTAATGGAGTGGGTCAGATCCGAGATCCGATTTGCTCCAAATCCATATCATGCGGATTTGGATCTTAAAATAGGTCCGATTAGTTAAATGGACCGGATTTGGCTCTTAAAAGAGGTCCGAGTACTTAAATGGACCGGATATGGATTCACAGGAACATATCCGAGTTCGATCCGAATCCGACTAAGATCCGACTCATTGTCACCTTACCGTATATGTTATATTCATGCTGACCATCTGTTTTACTAATTATTTTAGGCCAGGTCGGCCATACCATAGTAAATAGTGAGATTTGCATCATTTTTCTACTAAATTAAACATATTATATTATATATTTTTTTAGATTTGTAATGGGGTGGATTGGGACCTAGATCCAACCCGAATCCGATGGTTATATGGATTTTAGATTGGATATGGATCTAACAATTTATAAATGGATCAGACATGGATATCACCTTTTGGACCTGAGATGGATCTGAATCCGATCTGAATCCGTCTACAGGTATACGGACTTGGAGCCGGATCCAACTGGATCCGATCCAGATCCGACACATTGAGAGCCCTACTCGTGAGTCGTCGCACGTGCCAGTGTGTAAATGCCTCTATATGGTGGCATGCACGTGCCGATACCCTGCTCTGACACTAGGCGTCACACACATAGACGCTGAATCACAACCATTGGCAGCTTCCATTAAACCACCCGCTGTCTTCGCACACGTGTGGCCCAGCCTAATGATCTCAAAAGCCGGATTCTCGAGCCCAGTTTCGAAAACGTGCGTCCCACAGGAAGTCCGGTTCGGATGTCCAACATGCCAGCCTGATCGACACGTGTCCGCTCCTGCGCAGGTGCGTGTGGGTCCGACCAAAGCTCGCATTTCAAAGCCCTAGATCAAAAATAGCCCCGGGCGGAACTCAAACGGACTAATAAATCAAAAAAGCGGGCGCTATAAAACGCCTCTCGATTCCGCGTTTTTCACCTCATTCTCTCTCTCGCTCTCGCTGCCAAGGGCTCTCTGGTCGGCTTCTCTCTCTCAGCGTTTCCGCGGCTGCGTGAGAAAAAGAAAATCCCTTTTTCGTCTCGAATTCCCGCGTTGGAATCCTCATTTCATCTTCTCCTCAATCGCTTCTCCATCGATGATTCGAAGAAAATCCTCTCAGGAAATCGCCGATCCGCTATTCTAAGCCAGTTGGAGCTTCCGCTTCTGAAGAAGCATTCTCTCACCGTCTTCCTGCCAAGGTTGTTGCATTCGGTTCTAGGGTTACAGATTCGACTCGAGATCCAGCTCAGCAAATCTGGCCATGGACTATGATCCGTCTGACAGCAGCGGTTAGTTTTTTTCAATCATTTCTCCACGGCATTTCGTGGTCTCTGACCATTTTTGATGATTTTGTGGTTAGGGCATGCGGAATTTCTTGGCATTTTTATACTAGAGGAAGAAATTTTATTGCTTGGACTGTTGAGAGATTTTTTAGCTGGTGATTGGTGGGGTTAGGGTTTTGAGTTTGATCCGTTGGTAAGTGGGGTTGGGTTTTTGAGCTGGAGCAATCTGTTAAGGGGAATGTTCTGCATTTTATGTTCTCTGTGGTTGTGGGGTGTTGGTTTGACCCAATTGAGATGAAATCTTCTTCAAGAACAGAGAAAGGGCTAGGATTAGGGTTTTCTTAGCTGCTGCTTTCTTTTGCTTGATAAACTTTGAGAATTCGTGGAAAGATGGTAATAATCATGGGTGGATAGTGTTTGGATGGTTATAGGAAGACATATGGCTTCTTCTTTTGGTTGAAGTTGCCAGATTGAGATTGAGCTCAAACGAGAGGATCTCTAGATAATTTACAGTTGTTCTTTTAGGGATGTAATTCAGCATGCGGACTTTCGTTTTGTTTTTTTTGTTGGGGGGTGGGGTGTGTTCCTCTGAGAAAGCATTTTCTGGATTTTCCAGAGAAATGAAAACATACAGAATGAAAGAGTGATTCGAACTATACATGGAAACAACTATTAGTTGCACATGGATACATATTCACTGGATACGTTCAGTTTATATATTATAATTGCATATGTAAGGTCAGTTTGAATGAAAATTCTGGAGGCAGAAAAGGTTCTCATATTTGGTGGGGCTCATTGTGCCAGCTCGTTCGTGAAACAGGAATGTGCAGAATTTCAGTCCCCATCACATTTGCTAACCCTTTTCTTCAAAATTTTTGTCCAAGCTAGCCCATAAGAAATATTGTACTATTTATTCAAATAATATACAAGGGAAATGAATTATATTAATTACAGAAGTCGATAGAGATGAAATCCTCTCGTGTGGGAAAGAGAGTTGCTCCTCTAAAGTCCTAATCCATCCTTTAATTTAATTTAATTTTTTAAAATTTTAGTCTGGCATTTCTGAAGTAAAACACCTAAATGTACCATTCCACAGTATGCAAAATGTGATGCCCATTGAAAAGATATTGACAGCTATGGGTGGAAAGTCCCACCAGTTGGACGACTGTGAAATTTGATGGTGTTTTGTTAGATGTTCTGGTGGGGAGTTCTCTTTTGGCATGTTCAGGATGTTGTACAGGTGTTGTATGTATGTTTGCTATCCATTAAAGACTAACAAATCTTTTGAATTTTTTTAAATTAAATTTTTTTTTTTCATGTTTTGGATTGTTCAAGCTGGTTTCTTAATGCAATCTCACGGGGGAATGCTGATGGCCCTGCTCCTTGGAGACTGAGGAAAATCCAAAATTTGAATGGGCTTAGAGTACATTCAAAATATGGGCCAAATGCCAGTCTGGGTCCACCAGATGCTACCCTGACACGAGAGAAATTGGAAGAGCTTCATGAGGCAGTTGAGGGAGGTTTCTTTTGTTCATGCCCATGTTCTTTAACATGATGATCTTTGTGCATTGGGAGTTCCATTCCCCTTTAGTGATTTTCGGTTTCTGATTGTATATGTTATCATATATTTCTTTCTATTTAATAGATATTCCAGTTACAAGGAGAAATAATTAATCCTTGTCAAGGGGCATCATAACACAATAATGCAGAGAATTCTGCACCTAATTGTATTTTTATTTTGCTACAAAGATGATACACATTTTCATGACGTGAAATCATCTCTAGTTGATTAGCCATGGGCACTTTTTAAAGGATCTTGAATGTTCTTTCTCATAATTCAGTGTTATGAAGTTCATTCACCTACATTTAGCTGAAAGCCTAAAATATTTGTCCGTTATGCAAAGTAATAATTTGATTTCTTAGACAACATCATTATTATTCCATAGACCATCAAGGGCATGTTTATTCCTATCTAATAATTTTTTCCCAGTCAAGGAGATGCTATAGAAGTTGGTTATCATATAAACAGTAAAGCCACTCTAAATTACTAATTCCATAGGTCTATTAAAATGTCATCTGCATGCTCTACCTGATGCATATGCACATACATGCATTTTATTGTGTCTGCCAACTTGTTGCTACTTCATACATGGATTTTCTGCCTAGAGTTTCAGTAAAGCATTCGTCTGATGGATCTCTCTGCATGTGGTTTCATAAACTTATTTTCTTCCATGTGCATGTTTTGCAGACTGATTTGTGAATATTTGAAGTAATCATCATTACCACCACCACCACCATCGTAATCTTTTCTTAGCAATTTGGGGTTGATTTTAAATGGTTTATGATTGGCTGCCCACTGACCATCAATGCTTCCTCTTAACCTAGGCTCTGGAATAAGGTATTCTGTAACGGTGGTCGTAACGCCCACTGCCATTATCTTTAAAATATAGTCCATAACGGCCGTTAGTGTCTCTCTTTTTATTGAAAAAAAAATAAAATCCAAAACACCTGTATCTGCCTCATAATGGACCATTATGGGGCCGTTACGGCCTTTAAAAGGGGCATAATGGCGGCCACGGGTAATTTTTTCTATAACAGCTGTTACGGCCATTACAACTCCGTAGCGTGTAACGGTTTCCTTCACTACCTTTATGGCTCCATAACGGCCGTTACAGCCCTCCTTGCTCTGGAACCAGCCATGACAGAGCTCACAATGATAAATATAATATTCCCGCCAGTTCGATACCACCCAGACAGCCCAAGCAATACACACACACATCTGGAAGTTTAAACAAGCCAAGGAGGATCATGGAGGGGCTGTTGCCAAACATTCAGCTGAGCACAGGGCAAACACACATCCTCGAGTAGTTGGCTGCGCAAAAAATACATGCCTGCTAAACACCACTCAGATGCCACTGTCGTCACACTCCCTCTACACCTTACCCCAATTTTTGTGCACTGCCTAAAAATGGTAATTGCTGAACAGTCAAGGTCATGAGCTCACTGCTGGCACACACAGATAACACCATGGTACCAAAAATGGGAAAGACTTGTACCTGTAGTTGGCTGCACAAAATAGTGGGAGTTCACGAATAAATATTAACCAAACACTACTTACATGCCAACATAGTCACCGCCTATGCTGCACCTTAACCCAATTGCTGTGCACTACCCACAAAGTGGAATTCACTAAAAGATAATGTCTGGATCATTTCAGAATTATGAGAGGCAAAAACACAAATTTGGCATGTTGAGTCAACTGCCATGTGCCTTTTACTTTTGCAAACTCAGGCAAGTTGCCTGGATTGGACATTTCATTTGCATTTCTCTGGAACCAATTTAATCACAGATAAATTGCATGAGAAGCATTGATCGTTTCAGTCTGTCATCCTCAGTGAATTTGAGTAGGATCTAAAGAGTCCTCTGTATTGTTGGAAATTTAGACTGCTTGAGCACTTGTCCATGGCTTTGGGTCATCTTGTGTTCATTTCCTTTCCTAATGACTTCAGGAACCGATGATGATCTTCCTCCATCACATCAAAATAGAGTTGCAAGAGGAAGCCGCATCACTGGGAACGGAAGAACTGCTATTACGGGTGCTCTTCCCTATCCTAGGTTACACAATGATATGGAGACCCAGATCCACCAACTCGAGCAAGAAGCATATAGTTCAGTTCTGCGGGCCTTCAAGGCACAATCTGATGCCATTACCTGGGTATTCATCTGCAGATCATTTGCACATCATTGTCTAAATCTGTTGCATTTTCTGATGAGAAGTCTCAAATTGCTATTCTATTAAATATGATTTCTTCAGGAAAAGGAAAGTTTGATAACCGAACTAAGAAAGGAGCTGAGAGTATCTGATGAGGAACACCGAGAGCTTCTCAGCAGGGTTAATGCAGATGATATCATCCGAAGGATAAGGTGTAATGATGTTATGTATAAGATTTAACAATCATTAGCATATTCTGCTGTCTTAAGTTTTATGCTGGTTATTGATTAAGCGGAAATTACGCAATGCCAATAGGGAATGGAGACAAGCAGGTGGGGTCCAACCTGGCTTACTTAGCACTGCTCAAGCTGTTCATGATGCAGTACCCAGTCCTACTGTGTCAGCATCTCGTAAGAAACAAAAGACATCACAGTCAATGCATTCCATGTCCTTAGGTGCACCATCCCCTGCTTTGCACCAGCAAACAATTGCTAATTCCATGCAGCCGTCACCATCAGTTGGGAAAAGAGGAGCTGCAGTTGGAGGCAGCAGCAAGAAGCCTAAATCAGTAAGTTAGAGATTTTGAAAGAAGCTTGCGATTTCAAAATTACTAACATGCACTTGTTTTCTCTGTTTCCCTTTTTCTTTTACAGGGTCAAACATTGCCTGGTGCATCCTCAATGAAGTCGTTACCGTTCCCTTCTTCTGGTCCAACTGGAAGGAGCCAAGTTGCAAATCGGGGTTCTTCGGGTCCTATTGTGACAAGTGAGCCTGCCGAAGCAGCAACTTTTGATCCATTAATTGGGCGGAAAGTGTTGACAAGGTGGCCTGCAGATAACAACTTCTATGAAGCTGTTATAACTGACTACAATGCTATGGAAGTATGTTGGATGATTGATTGCTTATAATATCAGTTGTAGGCATGGTCTGTAGCTGCTGGCTGTGCCCTCTCACTTTTCACTTTTTATTTAATAAAATTCCCAATTTTTTTTTTTCAGGGCCGGCATGCTCTGGTTTATGATATGAATACAGCAAATGAGACATGGGAATGGGTCAATCTCAAAGAGGTAAAGCATACCTTCTTCCCACAGGTTTTCTTCGCTGTTATTGTAATTGTTGTATTGGTTAATGAAAGTGCACATCTCATTATTTTAGATCAGTGACATAGAGAGAACTATTGAATCTGTTCATAATTGTGTTTTCACGTGCTCATGTGTGTACTTCTGCACTTGCTGCATTTTCCAGAATGTTGGACTCCTTGCTGGACCACATGTTTGTTAATGTTTATGTAATTTTACCATATGCATTCTTTTTCATCATAAAAATGTCTCTCCAGTCACATCTGTGCGTATGCATTTATTGCATCAATCAAATCTCATCCTAGTGGAGTAGGGAAATGTAGTCAAATGAGTAGGCAATATGGTGATATTCTTATTGAAACGTGTAAATCTGAGGCATTTCTGGAAGATTGTTAAGGATAGTCTTTGAAAGAATTTTTATCAGAACTTAGAACATTCAAATGTTCCAAGGAAGTTAAAAAAAAAAAAGGAATTTTAATTGAAAAGGAACAATGCAAGCTTGTGGTGTTAAAAAACAACATGAAGTTAAGCTGAGTAACACACTCATATTATGTTAAAAGGATATAGAAATTGTTAGCTCTTCATTCACTGCAAGATAGTTGTGATCTTGTGATTGCTTCTTAAACATTTTTTTTCTCAAGATTATATGGATATGGGTCTTGCCTGCAAAAGATTCATTCCAAAGCGAGGGGTCTTTCAAACAATTGGATGCTGGAAGAAGAGGTCTTAGATCCTTGCACATTGCATGGGCTGTGTTAATCTTGCCATCCAAGAAGATAACTGATTTTTTGGAATCAGACTTTCAAAATGCACCAAAGTTGTCATTGGATAGCCTACCAAGCAACAATTTCCCTTCCAAGGGACCCAATACCATGTGGCTTGGACAAGCATTGAGCAAGTTATGACTGACATAGCGGTTCAATTCATGGTTGTGATGAGATTTGGGCCTTGATGTGGTCATATGCTTCATTAGTGGTCGGTTAGGATTGACTTTGTTAATGTTTATTATTAATTAGGACCTCTAGTTTCCTATAACTTTTTAATGGCTGAGAAGTTAATTTTAGTTATTATTAACGAATAATGAGTAAAAGTTAAGTCTAGTCAAAGTCTATTCGTAGAACTTAATAATAGATTCAAGAAGTTATTTTTAGTTATTCTTAAGAAAAATATGTTTAGGGTGAGAAGGAAAGTAGCTTGAGTCCAAAGTCTGATCAAAGTAGTAGAGTTTTTGAGTTGAAGAGTTGGCGAACAAGATAAGACAATTGTGAAGCTGAGTTTGAACTGTTTTTACCATTCATGGAAATTTAAAAAAATAAAAAAGAACATAAAGAACACCGGGTAAAGACAGGTCACAGGCTTATCTTATGTCTTGAATGAGAAGATTGGGCCTTCAGGCTCCTGATTTAGGTAGACTATCAGCATCATCATTGCCTTCTCTGGAGATGAGAGAAAGGAAATTGACCGTACGTCAGAGCATAAGTCCAGCGCTTCATTGAAGAGATCAACAACTCTCCAAGGGAATAAACCAGATTTGGCCCAAGGAAATCACATTGGATGAATCACCTTCAAAAATCACCAGGAAGAAGTTGACATCAGTGGCCATTTTGACTGCATACAAGAAGGCAGCAACTTCTGCAAAATGTGAGTTCTTGATTCCAATAGGCCTAGAGAACTCAAACCAAAGATGAGCCCACATCGTCTTGCAGTAGACCACCGACACCTGCCAAGCCAAGGCTACCATAAGAGAGGCCATTGAAATTAATTTTGAGGCAACCTCTGGGAGGAGGATTCAAACAAAGTGATAGAGTACCCTCTGAATATTTAGAACACTTTAGCCCACAAGGAGAGAAGCCTGAAAATTTTTCACTGTAGCTGAAATAAAGTGGATGTTACCTTTGAAGATTTGTGATTTCTTTCACTCCAGATGACCTAGGGAGTTTCATGAGCAACTGTGTTCCAAAGCAATGTATCATGGGATCCCCATGCCTTAGCCCACCTGCTTTCCAAGAGGCTCAATACAGACTTAGGGAAGACCCACTTGAGACTGAATTTGGAAATAACAGCAGCCCAAATAATTCTGCCAAATTCGCAGTGGACAAGGACATGATCAATTGATTCCTCATTAGCACAGCACATAACACAACGATTGTGCATAGACTCCTCTGCTTCCTCCAGGTTTCTTTCGAATATGGGGCACCAAACTGTCCTACCACCGATCCTTCGAAAGAGCTGATTCACATGGGCCCCTTTACTATCTGAGAAAGCATAAAGCTATTTGAACAACTCACATAATGGAACTTCAGCACACCAGACATCTTCCCAGAATCACATATTACTCCTTCAGCACAGAAATGATTGGTTGGGTATTTAAATATAAAAATCAAGGGGGGGAGTCCTACCAAAACAACGTCACGTGTGAGCAATATGATTTCTGCTTGCAACCCACGTCGAGTGGCTGTAATGTTGAAGTGGAAACTGGATCACACCGCAACCCAATCTCACCCCTTTTATTGCTTTGTAAAAGTCAACTTCCTTCTTCTTCTTCTTCTTCTTCTTCTTCTTTGCTGAAAATGGGTCGTTGGCTGGTCTGGTCTGGTTTCATGGCAGCAAACCTTGTGATGTATGATCTTGGGAGCAACACCCTCTTGATCCGATCCAATTAGATGGTTTTAGGGACATTTGGGGTCAGGTGGAGTGTCTACAAATTTTTTTAGTGGTCAAGCATCTCTTGGATTTTATTGGATGTGTCGTGTATTTTCTTCAACTTTGCATAGGAGGCACGTTATGGCTCTATTAGCTGTATGAGGTCTTAAAGGCTTTTTAGGGTTTGTTCTGGGGAGTTTTTTGCTCCATGGGTGGATGTATCAAGCTTGCTTGTAAGAATTGACCTCCCTTCATCCTTTGCATTTGTGTTCTGTTTCTTTTTGGATTGGTGAAATTGGTGTTACCGTTCAAAAGAAATATGGTGAGTTGTTTAACTTGGCAAGAACATGTGTTAGCATTGGACATGGATACAAGTGTTGGACATGTTGGCTTTTAGAAGTCAGATTTGCCATTACAGTGATAAAATAGTTCATCATGCCCTTTGAAATGGAAAAAAAAGGTTCATCATCACTGTATCCTTGTCCTACTTGGGGTCAGGTTTATGGATCCTGTTTTGCAGATCATTCCTGTCCAAGGCCCGTTAAAATGTTTAAAGCAAGCTCCCTCCTTACAGCACACGTGGTAAACATGTGTTCTGATCAGGATTGTCGATCTGGTGGGCC
Organism: Liriodendron chinense; assembly: GCA_003013855.2. NCBI lineage: Eukaryota > Viridiplantae > Streptophyta > Magnoliopsida > Magnoliales > Magnoliaceae > Liriodendron > Liriodendron chinense. Next base: position 2,857,467 of record PVNU02000133.1, on the reverse strand, counting down.
ACCTTGCGGACAGGTGGCAGACCTGAAAGTGAGGGGATTGCATTGTTGTAACAATCCAATTGGTTCTGCAAAAGGAATGCTTATAGAAGGGTCTGTTTTCAACTGGAAAACTCATTATGAAAGGATGGTCATAGTTGTCCAACCAGCATGACTTTTGGCCTATTGCCCATGCATGAAGTGGCCCACCAGACTTAACAGTTCTGATCACCACATGTCTTTCGTGCATTCTGTGAGGAACCTGCATAGAGTTCTGTGATCGCTTTTTTTTTTTTAATACTTTTTATGCATGGAAAATCCAAAAAACAAATGACAATAGCACTCAACCTAAGAAATCAATTATTTATGTAAAGCAGTCTCCAATTTCTTGTTTTATATATATAAGACATGTCCGGGAGCGTGTGCGAGCAGATATTTACACGCGTTGGCCTGGCACAATTTCAGAAAGTGTGTTGACCTTTTTACATGGGTGTCAAGGCATAAGCCTTTTGGATTGAGCTGATTAAGAGAGATTATATTGGGTAAATAGCAAAAGAAAATTGTGAACCCAGTTAATTTATTTTATTGGAAGCCAGCATTACCTAATATTCCAATGGAAAGTTGTCAGTATTTGTTAATTATTGCAAACCTACATTTCAAGTCACTGGTGGCAATGCTCTTACTGTACACCCAGCTCCTTCCATGCTGACACATCAGCAGAAAATCAACAGAAAACCAGGCAACCTCACTGAAGGATGCCTGGCAGGATGCTACATTCAGCGTCATCAACTTCCACTAGAATACTGATGTCTGGCTGCTTCACTGAAGACAAAGTGTAAATTGACCTGTCTTACAGAGAAACTGACCCATGGCTGTGCAGAAGTTATTGGCAGAATCAAGTTTGCTTTCAGCGTTTCTTATGCATTCTCTTTGAATATTTGGTCAGGTCTCTTGTTCTGAGCTTTGCTGGGGGTTACTCATTTGTCAATTGCTTTTAATTTGATATGTATCTTTGCAGGGAACTCATACTCCCTTCATGTAGTTAAAGAGACCTACTTTTGATTAATTTTGATATTGTAATCTATAAATGGCAGATTCCTCCTGAAGACATCCGATGGGAAGGCGAGGATCCAGGTATCCTTCGACGAACAGGCCGTGGTGGACCAGGGCGTGGGAATAAGAAGTCCACAGGCCGGGCCAATGCTGTTCCAGGTGCAGGGAGAGGGAGGGGGGGCACAAAGAACCAGACAAAGAAAGATTTCCTGCCATCTCAAAATGGCATTGGAAAGAAGGGCTTAGATGATATCGAGATACTTCACACAGATACTTTAATTAAAGAGGTATGAGGGAGAAACTTTGACCAGCTTGTAAAGTGCAATCATGTTGATTCCATTTCTTTTGTCTTGCTTCTTTTTTCCTCCTATGATTTCAAGCAGGTGGAAAGGGTTTTTGGTGCTAGTCATCCTGATCCTCTTGAGATGGAAAAGGCGAAGAAAGTGCTGAAAGTGAGAATTGATCCTTGTATGCCATTAATGTCTTGTACTTTCCACTGCTCAGCAAACTTGAGTATAATGGTTGTATTGGCAGGAGCATGAGCAAGCACTGATTGATGCAATTGCTAGGCTTGCAGATGCATCTGATGGCGAAAGCGGTAAAATACACATGGACTCTTATCTGCTAAATGCTGCAATTTTTTCCCAAGCTCAAAATTAGGGCTGTCAATGGCATGGGCCAAGCAAAATCATTTTTAATATGCTTCGTTTGAAAAGTCCAAAATCCTGGCAGGAGCTAGCCCCAAGCCATTGATGGTCCTAATAAAATGTGGACCGGTATTCAATAACAGTAATGGTGGGCGTAGCAGCCAGCCTTATGGTTGTTATGATACGGGCTGTAATGCCCTCCGTAAATGGTTGATTTTTTTTTTTTAAAGGAAAAAAAATATATTGGTCCTATTTCGGTCTGTTTTTTCGAATTGGGTGTTATTGCCTCATGTCGTGTAATGGTCACCACTGTTTCTGTTATGTAACTGCCTCTACGGCTGGTACCTCATCTCAACTTCTAATCCTAATCATCGATTACAACAAAATATTGGAAATGACAAAATTATCATTTAATTCCATCACGACTGTAGAGGTCATTGGTAAATCAACTGTCACTCATCCAAACGGTATTGGAATTGCATGATTGAGTTCATTGGGAAGCTAACTCTATAAGCCTTCCAATGAGACTAGATGTTTTTTGGACATCGTTTGAGAGTAGAAAAATGGGCTGCAAGAGTAGTGATGGAAGGAGCTTGCTGTCCTAGCCGGACAAAATAAACATTTAAATATGATGAGAAACACTAATATGTGCATCCCACTAAGGTGGGACATGTCGTAAGATGATCAAAATCATGGTCCTTGAGGGTCAAAGGTGATGACCATACATGATTCAATATGTATCTAGATCCTTGAGTCCATTGATTGTGAAAACATTGGTAATCAAAGGTGCAATATGTTTGGGGGTGGGGCCAGCCTTTAGATGATCATGATCACAATCCTCCATGTTCAAAGGTGACAACTGACAACCCCATTCGTGATTCCATATGAATCTAGAACGTTGGGTCCATAGATTTACAAGCCCTTTGTGATAAAAAAAAAATAAGATAAATTTTTGGCGCATATGTTATTGCATCATTCAACACCTCACTAAAGAACATTACTGTAGCTGCTTCTGTAGCAACAATACAACATGCCTCTTTTCTTGAACATTGGTGATTAATCCCCCATCACCTGTGTGATTTTGGCCTTCCCCCACCCTTCACCCATCACATGAGCTACATTTAGCCCTTAGGTTATGATAGAATATCCTTTAGATTTGTGTTAACTATATCTTTTTAATTCAGGGAAACAGAAAAAGAGTTAGTCTTTTTTAAAAAAAAAAGGGAAGAAAGGAGCCTATTTTCATTGGCTGAATGTTCGCAGGGTGCTAAATCAGGTACTTGGGCATTTTCTGCTTCTTTCTATACACTAGATGATTGAACATAATGTTTTGTCTCCCACTCATTAGATGGGCTGGCAGAGACAGTGTAGTGTGTGTGAGTGATCCAGGGTTCAATCCCTGGCAATGTAAACCTTTCAAAAAAACAAAAAAAAAACATAACGTTTGGAGAATTCTTGAGAATGGTAGATGAGTGTCCGAGTGGTCTAGAAATCTCTGGAATGAAGTAGAGTTATCAAGTGGGTCTTTATAGGGCTAGCAGCATGGAATTATCTGGAAGGTTTCTAAAGTGTCCATGGCCATTGGATGATGGTCACATTACAAATCCCAGCCATCCATATAAAGTTGCTAGAAGATTCTCAGGTCTAGAGGTCTTCATTTGTAAACCATCCTCATTAGTAACCATCTATGTAAATAGCTGGAAGATTCTAGGTCTTTGGAACTGTTGAGTAATAAAAGCATTCTTCCACTCTCAATTTCTCTCTTGCATCTTATTGGGGTTTGGTGCATGACAAGCTGGGCGTGTTTGGTTACCATTAAAGTTCTATTTGGATAGGCTAATCTGAAAATATTTGTCCAACTAATGAGCCATTTGGTTATGTAAAAAGTTATATTGTGATAGCCTCGTTTGGATTCCGAAAAGGACACGTCCATGGTTGTCAATCACCATTATTATGACGGCACCAGTATCAATAAAGATGGGGATAAGACCATCAAAAAGACCGATCGTTAGTATGTACAAGGCAATATGGATAGAAAGTTGGTTTTAGCCCATTTTTCATAAAATACAAGAATTAGTAGCTTTTTTTTACACATGCATGACATGTGCGCTACATGAGCTGCACATATGAATGCGCCCTAAGTGAGACCACTGATCTTCGTGCACTTAGCATGTGTCAAATGTCAATACCCACGTGTACATATGCCACGTGCTTCATGTGCTTCCATGCATCTTAAGTAACCCATATGTGCTAGTATTAATCTATAAGTATATGTGCCCATGTGCCAAAATGTTCAAGAGCCGTATGCTTGTCTAGATAAGGTGCCTGACTAACAGTAGTCAGTACAACAAAGTAGAAGGATGCAGTTGGACGTGTTCAAAACAGTCTATCCAAATAGAACTTCGATTGTAAAATAAAAGAACAGTACTTTGATAGTAAAAATAGCCTAAGGATTGTTACCACAAGGTTCCTCAGTAATTCTGACTTATCAAATAATGGGCTAACTAAAAGTATCTGAAAATGCTTTCTGAGGGGTGGAATGACCAAAGTGTCCTCATCCCTTTCTTTTCCAAAAAGGGGTGTGGTTGAGCATTTGTGGCCAGCTTGTTTTGTGTATGACATCTGAAGCCATCCAATAGGTGCAGCCCATCAGGTTGATCAAATAATTAAGTGGGCCACATCATTAAAACCAATGTACAGCACCCAAAAAGCTCCAAATTCACTTGTGGCCCACCTAATGATTAGATTGGCCTTTTTTTTTATTCGTACGAGCATTATGGTGCCATTCATTTCATCTCTCTCTCAAAAAAAAAAAAAAACAATTTGTGATGCCGTTCATATTTTAGCTCTTTGGATGTCATAGACATACTACATGGGCCCCACAATCATTGCGATCACTACTTTTTTTTTGGAGAAAAGATTAGATGACAACGCGATGGTCATTTCAACATCCATAAAGCACTCTTCGGTTCTTTCAATTCCTGGAGGCATTGTTTGGGAGAACTAGAATTTGTGAGGACTGTTGTAGTAAAAATCCCAGTAGCCCAACGGAATTTTGATGGTAACTGAACAAGCCCTGAGGCTTGTTTGAATAGTCTTTGTATGGATATACTAATCTGTTGTATTGCTTGTTGCCTGTCAAACCCCCCCGTCTTGACAAGTATTTATGGATCTTGTAACTTTGGTACATGGCCACATGTGAACATGCGATGCGCCGGTAGATTAATATTGACACATGTGGGTCACTTGAAGATGTGTGGTGGCACATGTGGTATATGTACATGCGAACATGTGGCATATATGGTGTGCTTGAAAATGACTGGTCTCACTTGCAGCACATGGAATGTAACACACGTGACATGCATGTGTACAAAAAATAGCTACTAATTTGTTTATTTTATGAAAAATAGGCTAAAATCAACTTTCTATCCGAATTTTCTTGTACAAGGTATTGACTCTTTTTTTTTTTTTTTTTTTAAATATTGGAATTGGTGTCACTGTTCGAATAATGGTGGTTGACAAACAATGGATAGTGCCACTATCTGGACGAGGCTATCCAAATGGAACCTTTTTGGGTAACCAAGCAACCCCTTGGTGTCTTTACTTTATAACTACGAGCATCACACAATCCATGCTTGGGGATGCACTTGGGTCATGACAAATGTGGTATTAGAGTTAGGTTACTTGCAATGCTTGCGGGACAGGAGAGACAAATGTCATCTCAGGTGATCAATGAGCAAGCATGTGGGAATGGAGCTGGTCCGAACAAGCTTTGGAGGAGAAGTTCGGGGACATAGTGGCAACTATGGACGTGTGACTCGCTTGGTTGGAAAATGTTGTGGCTGATGGGCAGGATCAGTTTGAGTTGATGGATAGCAACATAGTGGGCCTCGAGAATAGGCTCAGGAACGCAAGGGGAATAGCCGGTTGCTCTGAACATGTTGTTTACACTAATCATCAAGAGAGGGAAGCTGTCCAGCCATGCTAAAGGAACAGGTTGAAGAGATGAGATATAATTGGGCCTTGTGGTAAATGGCATGACCAACAAGAGTATGGCCATTGGGGAACATTTAAGGTACAGACATTGAACCGCAGGACCTTCAACAGATAGAGGAATGCTAGGGTGTTAGACAATTTCCTTTGGCATGTAGAGCAATACTTTTGAGGTCATCTCATTGGATGATGAGTGGGCGCTGTTCAAAAAATGGATGATGAGAGGTCCAATGTATGACAATCCTATGGTGGCATAGGCATTGTCCGGAAACTTGGGGAGAGACATACACCAATATTTGGGAAGGAAGCTCGAGCTGTTGGGTCTAAGCCAAGGAGGACAGGGGCCCAAGAATCAGGTTCTTAAATACATTGAAAACAAAGAGGGTTCAATTGGTGAAGAAGGCCAAGTCTCTTGGACGAGAGTTGATTTATGTGGAATTGTGGATATCCTACGCGAGTTATAACGGACATAGGGATGGCCCATAACTTCATCTCAAGAGAGGAGGCAAAACAACAAGATCTGAAACTAGTGAAAGATACTTGCAAGATAAATGCGGTTAAACTCAAAAGCCAAACCCGTTTAAGTTGTGATAAAATATGTGGAGCTATGTGTAGGTCGGCATGAGTAGTCTCTTTCCCATTCCACCGGACGATTTCAAGGTCATATTAGGCATGGATTTCCTTAGCAAGGCAAAGGCAATTCCAATGCCTGTTCTTGGGATGGTGTGCATCATGGATGAGGGGTGGTACATATGGTACAAAAAGGGAAGGCATTGGGATGATCTGAGCCTTGCAGCTGATCTACAGTAACGAAGAGGAGATGACACTATGACAATTCAAACCAACATAGGAGATTGTTGAGAAGCGGTTGTGAGGGTGTCAATGCAGTAGGTGGGAGATTGTCACAGGCCAAATGTTCACAAGGATCTAAATCAAGGTCTTAGCCATTTTCTGCTCCTTCTGTACACGAGAGGCTTGTGCGTAGTGTGTAGAGTCGGGTAAAGAATTCTTAAGCATGGTCAAAGAGTCTATAGAGATCTTTGGAATGCTCTAGAGTTCTCTAATATAGAGAGTAGCGTAGAATCATCTAAAACGTTTCAAAACTGTTCCTGGCCATTGGATGATCTTGGCACTTTCCTGTACGACTGTTGCATGGTCTAAAGCTTGGGAAGCACTTGGGCATTCTAATTGCTGGTTTAACTAGATTCTAGTGTCACCAAAAAAACTAACCGTCTTGAGCACTCCCAACGTGTGGAGCCAATGCTTCAAAATAATTAATGATCCTTTCTTCTGATTATCTTGAAATGTTTCTGATTCTAATTTGCCAGAAAGGGCTTGATTCCTTACAGACTGAAATACAATGTTATATTGCCTTTTCCCTGCTGATATGGTCCAATGTTCAGATCAATAGTATTTCTATTTCATTGAAATGAGGACACTTCAGTCTATAAATACCATGTACAGTGACAGCCATTGTTAAAGGCAATGCCTGATTCCTTACCAGACTGGAAGACATTGTTATATACATCTTTTCCCTGCTGGAATGGCCCAGTCCAGATCAATAGTATTTCTATTCCATGTAGGTGGGCACACTTTAGTTTATAGATACCAACATACAATGATGGCAATAGTTAAAGGTGCACTCCATGCTATGGCACCAGCTGATAAGCAGCACAATGGCGGGCCACCAGCATGCTGATGCTAGCATATCAGCACATTGCAAGTTTAACATTTTATTTATCAATTGAGGAAAAGCTCACCTTGAATGTATTCTCTATTGGTTGTGTGAAAATGCAATTTTAATTTCAGTTGCAGTCATAGTGACAGATCTTGCCCTTGACAATTTATTGGCTGGGAAATTTCTTGGGACAATTTTAACATTTGGAGTTTTTTCTCAGAACATTATTGGGAAAATCTCTCCGAAAATAAAAATATTTACTGTAAACTACCAAAGAGATTTAACAATAAAAAATATATTTATATAACAAATTCCTCTAGGTTTTTACCCTTTTTGAAGTACCCAAAAAAAAAAAAAGTGATAAAAACACTATGAAATCTTCTGAGTTTCTGAAAATATCATGATAATATCGGCTAGTGTATTTTTCTTGATCGTATTGCAAGATCTTCAAAACCTTGGTGATATTTGTCACACTGGTGTCAGTAACCCCCTGTAGGTTTCATAGAAGCTACAGATAGGAACAGTTCAGCTACTCTATGAATTGGCTGTAAACTTGTAATGCTGGTGGTTCTTTTTCATTGAGCAGAAGAGTTCTCACACGGGCGATCCATGGACCGAGAACGGGGATGGAGGAATCGGCAGTATGGCGACAACATGGCTGGAGATGGTAGAGGAGATGGCTCAGATGGTGATCAAATGGCTGGGGAGGGCAGAGTTGCATCCGATGACCAGCAAGACGGTGATGATGGTGATGAAGACATCTGATTTATGGGCCACCAGCCAGACTTGCATTCATCGGTCATCGTCCACCGGAAAAATCATGCCTGTAAAATGTCGTGCCCTAATTTATATCACGAAACGCATGAAAAAAATAACAGCTTCCTTGAAGTTAGGTCTTGAAAGGTGGAGAGAATGTTCCGGGTGGGGCGGATGATGTTGTTCATCCTTATCCATCCAGTAAAATTCACTGGGAAAAGTTTGGGATGATGCCTCTTGTAAAATTATTGAGCAGTGAATAACCTGTAACCATGTAAAGAGTCTTGAAAATGGCTACCTTTTTTTGGCGTTGCAGGTTCCCCCATCCGTTGAGTAAATGATACGAGTTCCCGCGGTACTGTTTTTTTTTTTTTTTTTCGGTGCCATGCTCTTCATCTGATGGTTGCATGCTTGATATGGGATGAGTTGGACGTGACTAAACTTGGTTTTCAATTTCTAACAAGTGGGGCCTATTGTTTGGTAATCCAGACGGTTGGTTCGTTGCCTCCCCATTTGGTGGACCTTTCAGAAAAAATAAAAATATCCTGGGGTGGAAGATTGTGTACAATCCTCGAGACATTTTTCAGCTAATGTCGACTTGCTGTATTTTTCTTTTTGTTTGTTTAGAAGCCAGAAGCATGTCCTATTGAGGAGAATTTCGGGGCATGATGCATGCCATTCGGGACACTGATCCTATGGATTTCATCTCGTATGGATGGTCCATAAAAAAGCTTTGGCAAAGAAATGCATAATTGCCACCAGCCAAGTGCCTGACATGCACGTGAGGCAGTATCAAACTCCAGTTTTGACTTTTGATTATATGGGGTCGTATAGATGCATGAAAATGGTTGAAGTGGTAAAAGATTCACAGGCAGCCTGTCCTCTTTGGTTAAAAGTGGTAAAAGGATTTACAGGAAAATGAGTCTGTGTTTGGATGGCCTTTAAATTGTTTTGTGAGTCTTGTAAATGGAGAGCCTGTAAATAAAATCACAGCTTTTTGCCTCTTAAGTGAAATAGGGGCAGAAAGCTGTAAGGTATTTTTCAACATTCAAACAGTCTTGAAACCATTTATCTCTAAATCATTTACAGTTAGCCCCATTTACAGGCATCCAAACAACCCCGAAGGGTGTATTTGGTTTCACCAAATTTCATGGAAAATTATGATATTTTGCACCTAATTACGCTGATTATTCCTGAAATATCATGATATTAGGTGCAACCAACAGCGCCCTAAAGGTACTATTTGGAATGCAGGTGGACTTGCTCGTGTACCTCTTCCAATGAGAATGTGATGATGGCCAGTGTATGACTCGTGCGCAGGTGCTTTTTGCTGATGGGAGAGTTAACAGTACAGCCAGTCATTGGGGATTGAACGCCCACGCCCACCATTTAAAAAACTCCTTGAGGGCCGCAGAAGTTTTGGACCAAGCTGACATTTGTGTTTTCCCTGAATCCATATTTATGTCATTTTGAGTTTGAACGGCCATGAATCAGATGAGCCAACCACGTTACATGAAATGATCCAAAAGGCATGTTGGTCCCCTCATGAAGCAGGCTGCATGTATGTGGATCATTGTGGCATACAACAATAGAGTTTAGCTCAGCGCAGAGTACAGGTCACGCATGCTAGCATGATCTAATCCATCATCAGGTTGGTCCCACCATGTACATACTCTCTGAGAAATAAAATCTGGTCCAATCAGTATGTGGGCCCCAATATTGGAAACACGTGGATGGGTTAGAAAACTTCAGCCAAGTTCTTTCAGAGATGGACATTTTTGTTTTGCAAACTGTGGCAACCTGACCAGTAGATCAATCCGGTTGTTGGGTTAGGGCATCATGTCCCATTCTGATAGATGGATTGGATCTCAGACCTGTTGTGCGACTCACGAAGTGGGTCATACATATATTGGAAGCTGCTGGCTATTTTTAAAAACTCTATGCACGTGTGACCCGTTTGCTAAGTTGATTGACATGAATTTTTTGGGCCAGGTCATTTAAACAGTTGGTTCCGCCTGATGCGCGGTTCAGATATCCCAGCCGATCCGGGGCACGTAGAAATGGACCATCCCAAACTTTTCTACGAAGTAGGCCCAAAAAAAGAAGGAAATCGTGCACTTCCCATGACGTCCAAAAGCCAAGAGCCTTCCGGCTTCTCCATACCAAATCTACTGAGAAAGCCACCTGAGGGCCCGTTTGGATGCACCTTCAAAACAGCTGTTTGTAAATGAAAGTCTCGGTTCGGCTTGAAGCGGGAGATTTCGCGGTCCGTTTGGAAACCCAGCGGAATTGTCGGTTGCAAGACAACCTGAAGAAAGGGGCTAAAAAGCTCACTCGCTTAAATGAAATTGTTATTTTTTTTACGGAATTTGCATCCAAACGGGGCCCTAAAGCTCTCTCGCACTTCACCGATACGGACCCATTTGGACGCACCACGAAAACCAAAAGGGCATTTTAGCACATGTTCCGTCCACGTTGACATTTTAGCGGCTACTTTGTTGGATGGGATGGGGATTTGCAAATTGCAACCAAACACATAAAAACTCTAGTTTTGCTAAAAAGGGTGTTTACACATCAAAAGCCCCTTCGGAGAGAAATGAGCATCCAAATGGGCCCCTAAATGTGACAAGTGTTTGGATGCAAAATCGAATTGAATCATAAAAACTCAATTAACAAAGAAAAAAAAAAGTTACGTCTCTTTGTATTCATGAAATAGCAGCACTCAAATTGCATTGTCACTCCTTCCGAGTCCAACTGAAACTTGAAAGTAATGCAACTGCAATGCGGAAAAGAAATGGTCTCTTAATCGAATAACAAGAAAGACAACCGCAAATTTTGGTTATTTCCTCATTGAACTAAAATTATTGCTTTGCCCTACCAACAAAGCAATATCTACAAAATCCAAACTGTAGCCAAACCACAGCAGCAACTCAAACATCTGTCACTGAAAGCTTGCTGCATTGGCTTGATCCTTTACAAGGTGGTTCTAAAACTCGCTGACTCAACTCAAAACTCGGGCAAGTCAACTTGGTGAGATTTCGAGCCAAGTCAATGAGAAACTCGCTCTTCAGTGTGACTTGGCTGAGTTTGGGAGAGACTCAAGTTGAATTAACTTGCTGGCTCGGTCAACTCGACTCATTATGACTCGAGCCAAGTCACTCACCCATCCAACTTTTTTCGGAAAACTCAAAAAGCCGTGAGATTCAAACCCTCGCCCGTAAACCAGTGCATCACACTTGATGTTAATTTATGATATTTTAATCTCTTTTACTAATTTAAATGTTTGTTACTACCACTAAGTCATTGGAAGACTCAATTGAGCCTTCGGGTCAACCCAACTCGGCCGGGTATCCAGTCGAGTCAAGTTTTCAATTTGTGAACAATGCTTTATAAAGGCTTCTAGAATAACTTTAGTACATAATCAGAGATCTTTGCTGCACTCAAGAACTAGAACTAGGGTTTGTTTGCGTGGGAAGTGGAACACCAAATCATTCCTGCCCCACTGTTTATTTGCAAGGAGATAAATATGTCGTGTTTACTGACCCTAAGGGCCCGTTTGGATACCACCAAATAAGTTGCTTTTCTTGCTGGTGGCAGCAGTTAAGTAACTTATTTGAGACAAGTTAGTTTGGTTAATAAATAATGAACAATACTTATTTGCTGAAAATCAGTTAAGTATTTCAGCATTTTTATTTTGCTTTTCTACTTTTTCACCAGAGACTAAAACAAGAGGTGCTCGTCCATAACTGGAAAAGTGCTGATTTTCGTGGCAACCGCCCAGTCCACGTTGACCATCCAGTTTGCTGGGCCCACTGCAATATATTTGATCCGTGCCATCCATCTAATTTGGATGTGAGTGGGGCTAGCATGTGAGGCAGATCTAAACCTCAGGTGGACCCCACATCAGGAAGCAACATTGATAATGATGACATTGTTGAAACCTCCCTGCCCAGCATGATGTGTTTTACTCCTGCCATTCATCTATTTTTCCAACTAGCTTTGAGTTGCCCACTAGGTAGTGGGGCCACATGCTGTGCACATGAAATCCACACTGTCCACCCTTGTTGGTTCATCCCAAAATAAAATAGAATCCAATCTCAAATAGACCGCACCTTAGGAAACAGTGGTCATTGATGCCCACCATTGGTTGGCCCTAATGATGAGTGGCCCATATTTAAAGTGGGCCCTGCATGATGGACGGCCCACATTAGAGGTGGGCCCCACATTTGGGACTATCCACATTAAAGGTGGCTCCACATCATGGGCAGTGGATATTGATGGTGGGCCCACTTGATGGATGACCAACATCAAAGGTGGGCCCCACATGATGTATTGCCCACATCAAAGGCGGAGCCCACAGAATGAACAATCCACACCAAAGGTTAGCCCCAAATAATGGATGGTGGATGTGCGGGGACCAAACTGACTTGAGGAATGATGTTGGAAATAAACATGCTTTTATACTTTTTGGTTGATAAGCATGTTGTTTACCAAACATACTTATTTGCTAATTAAGTAGAAACCAAGATAAGTTACTTATCTGATAAGTAGCTTATCATAAGTATCTTAGCCTTGAATATTGAAGGAAGGCACACTGCTGTTTGGGAATTAAATGCTATATCTGGTGAAGATAAATATGGAGTACTGTGTGACTCATCTGAGTCAACTTGGACTTGGTCTGACCTAATCCGGTCAGAACTGAAAATAGATCAGCCAAGTCGTGATTCAACTCAGGAACGAACAGCACCACTTCCATTTAGGAAAAGTTCAAGATGGAGAGATTCGGGTCCCAGAGTTTGTAGGACATTCCTAATCTTTTGACTCATGTCCTCGAAATAGATGATTAAGAACAGAGCAGAACAGAAATACAGCTACTGTCGTTCAACTGAAAAATGTTCGGAAATGGTGTGGCAGAACTAACACAAAAACATGAAATATATCATACCAGAATATCAAAAGCAGTTGTAATCCTGATCACAGTAAGAACTGGAAGACCAAAATAAATGTTTCAAGACTAGCATAAACCAAAACCACCATAGGAAATTCGACAGCGAAAGCAACTTGATCAGACCCTATGTGGAAGTATTATTATGTTGTGTGTATTGAAAGAACAACAGAATTGTTAGAAGGTAACTCAGTATGAGTTCGAATCTACGTGCAAGGACATCATGTGAAAGATCGATTGCAGTTAAGGGTTTTAATCAATGATGCTAGAACTGATAGATGATGGGAGCATGGACAAGACTGTAATGGATGAATGAGAACCCATACCCATCATGATCTCCCTTTCAGCGAAGCCACCACCTTCCAATCTGCTTTAAACATCCTCATCTTGTCACCAGCCCTTTTCTTCTCAAGAATTTCTTGATAGGGGCCTTTGCTACTGCTTGTGGATCAGAAGCAGCTTTCTCAACTCTAGTCCTGTGTGGCATCACCTCCTCTCCTTTCGCCACGCTATCTATCATCAACTGCAAAACATCGAGATCACAATGAAGAGAGGATACATTTAATGTCCAGAGTCAGAGTCCTCAAGGCCATTGAGGAAAGAAAAGGAACATTTTAATCTTAATCATTATTTTTGGGAAGAAAAAAGGTGGAAAATGCTAGCCCACTTAGGGCCCGTTTGGATACCACCAAATAAGTTACTTTTTCTACTTACAACAGTAGATAAGTAACTTATTTCAGATAAGTTTGGTTTATGATTAGTAATAAGTAACTTTTTTACTTAAAAGTATATAATTACTCAAGCTAATTTTTTTAGCTTTTTAACTTTTCAGGAGAGATAAAAGAGAGGAAAAGCTGATAAGTATGTTGCTTACCAAACATACTTATTTTCTTAATAAGTAGAAACTAAGATAAGCTACTTGTAGCATAAGTAACTTATCTTAAGCAACTTAAGATCCAAACGGGCCCTTAATGTGAGTTCCATTTTCCACACAACCCCTAACTCTTAAGGTATGCTTCTCAAAACTACAGTTAGGTGACCCACTCAAACACTACGGAAGAAGCAATGTTACAAGTGCAACGAGGACCGGATTATAGAATTCCACTAAAGCAGGGTATTTTACAGTACAGAAATCGATAGTATTCTAGTTGCATCTGTGACAGGTGATTAAAGCTGATTTCGAGGTGTGAGGCTGTCTATGTGAGTTCACAAGTAATATGGTGAACCTTTCTGGGCCTACCTTCCAATCCTTGTAATCAAATCTGAAGATGAAATGGTGGTAAGTGACCTCCCCACTTGCAATAGCTGCTGCAGTAGGAGCATTTCTTGGAACTGGGAGATGAGATAACAAATATGCAATTTTTGTCAAAAGCAGGATCTAAAAGGCATTTTGGTATAGAAATAATTACTACAAAAGGAATTAGTTATTCTAGAAATCTTACAGACAAGATGTGTCCCATGGTCATTGATAGCTATTTCAGCTCGTCCGTCTTTGACAAGGAATGAAAGAGCGAAGATATTCTCTACTGTTTGTGAAAATGATAATCTGTTTAGAACAAGCTTGTCCAATTGGATGCACTTCTGCCTCTTCAGTATCTCGAACATCGTCAACACATTCTGGTCGGTTTCTATTTTGTTATTGCAGGCAGTATCTTCCACCTACAGGTAGACTGAAAGTAAAGGAACTGCACTGATCTCTCTAGATAAGAATGAAATATTATATATTCAGAAAGGTTGAGTTTCCAGCATTAAATATAGGAGGCTCATTAGCTCCACACGCACAGCTGCACGTGCGAACCTGGCCCATATGTACAACATCCGAGCTGTGTAACAGGTAGGCACCATCTAGCCCAAGCTAAGGCCAGTCAACTATCAGGTAGGCCACACATGAATGCAAACTGGATAGTAAAAAAAATGTGTCCCCTCTCATTCATGTGGCCTACCGGACAGCTGACCATCCTGAATTTTTGGCCACATGCTATCAGATGTAATACATACGCTCCAGGCTGGATGTCTAGCCACATGCAGAGGCATGTGACCAACACGGCGTGCAAATAGTCTGCTGTCCAAATTAATATTTCAAAATTTCTTTGGAGACAACCACTAAAGAACAAATTTAGTAGACACCATATGCTTCAATGTGAATAATTGGTCAGAATGTGCCAAAATGCTACTCAAAAGACTGGTTGAACCTCAGTCATATCAGCCATATTGTAGCGAATGATTAATTGTATGGGAGAAATTTACAAGACATAACATTGTGAAATCGTACACAATCACCTCTTCGGGATGATAGACGTCTGCAGGCTTTGCACGTTTCCTTCTTGTAAAAGCCTTTCTTTGAGTTGGTTTGGTGTCCATTGGTCCAATCCTGAACAAAATTAGGAATGTGGCAGAACTCGTAATCTTTTATAAACCAGATTAATCATTGCTTGGATGAAAAGTTCAAGAAGGTTTACATAGTGCATATTTCCTGTGCTTTTCTAAAGATATGAGATGCATTGAGGCCCATGCTCATCCAGGATAAAACTTTGCTGTCCGTGGGACCCCTTCTTTCTTCATATCGCTCTATGAGACGCAAAATAAAATCTGATAGAAGAACACCCATAGGCTTCTGAGAGGATTTGAGAGATGAAAACAAGGAACTTGCAATGTCAAGAAGGGCCTCTGCATCAGCAACTTGATCTCTAGGTTTCTGGACTGAAAAATGAAAGGAAGTATGAATAACACTCATAGGCACCATGGAACATGACAGAGAAACCCTAGAGCTTTAGATCACCTAGTTGATGTAGGCTCTCGACTTCGCGAATCAGGGAGTAGAACTCACGAGACTCTGATCTTGCTATTTCTCCTTCTAGTTTGACAAAAATGCTCGACCATTGAATCAGTCAGTGTGTATGATCCAGAAAAATGTTCTGGTAGCAAGAGATTAAAAAGAGAGAAAAATACCCATGATTGAATCCTTGAAAGCAAGATAGTGTGATCTAAGACAAAGTGGGTCTTTTGGACTTTGGTGGCTACTTGCAGTTTCACTACCATGCTCATGCTCTTGTGGAGGAAGTATAGTATCCTTCGGAGTTGCTCTGTCCAGGTTTAGAGCCTCATTCTGGCTATCATTTTTCTCATCAACCATCTGGCCTGCCATGTTCTCCTGCAACATCTTACCTTGATGCCTGAGTAATCAGAAGAAAATTAAAGCATATAAAGATTGGAGTCTGTCTCAATTTGACTCAGTAAAAAACTGAAAGCAATTATCAAGTATGTTCAACCAATCAGTGCACACATGATCTCATCTCTAGCAAACATCGCTGGCTTGAAAATGGCCGGCATGCCCCTTGAGTTCATTATCAAGTACATGTCTTTGTATTTGACCTTGGTTCTAGCCTTACGGAAAACACCCAACTTTTGTGAATAAAATCTCAATTTTCACCTGACTTGTGCCTTGGTGTAATTTCATCATTTAGGCCTGTTAGGTCTTGGTTATTTAAACTGTTTGTTTGGGTACAATGGATGGTCAGAATGTTTTTCTTCCCATATTAGATTTTTTTTTTTTTTTTTTTGAAGAATGTATGGGATGGTGACTCAGCAACAGCCTCAACTTCAACTTATAAGCACCAGTTATCCATCACTCTTGTGGATGGGCAAACATTCAACATCTTCGCACCATTTTACTTATTAGAAACATCACAGCATATCATGAGCCGAATCTTTTAGAAGCCATAGATACACACACAATATATAGATGCTAAAACCCTCAAAAGAGCTCTAAATAGCAAGGTTTTGACAAGATCAAGCCAATCAGTCTTTTTGAACTGATTTTCAACAGGTGCATGCATCTGCAGTCAACAGAATGGCCTTAAAATCAGCACTTAGACCACTTCAATTTCAAATTGCACAATCAATCACATGCTAAAAAGACATTCTACGTCGAACCTGCTGCTTCAATATTGCAGTCTTCATGCGGATGTGTAATAAATCACAGAGTATGCGTTCACTCTTAAACAGGAAAATTATGAAAATTTCCAGATAATCAAAGAGGATCAGAAAAAAGAACAAGAACAAGAAAAAACAAGACACGATTTGAACATGATAACAAAATAGGCACATGAAAAACATGAGACTACTCTGCCAAGAATCAATAAGAAGAAGAAAACAGGTCTGGATTTGAACTTAATTGCAAAACAAAGAAGCTACTGTACAAACCAAGTTCTGAAACATATGCACAAGAAACATGGAAGCTAGTCCATGCTGAATCAATGGAAACAAAATCATAAACCAGTAAGGAAAAAGATCAATCAAGTCATACTGCACGATACTTCCATGCAGAATCAAAAGAAAATCACATACAAATCATATCAGATCCTTATCTTTCATTTCTAACATTTCCGAATCCCACAAAGGCAGGCATTCTCAATTTCTAGATATTTCATCTGAAATTAACAGTGATGCAATTACAAGAAGAAAAATCTTCATCACTCGATCCAAAAATTCTCAAATTCTATTCCATTCGATCAAACGGAGAAAAGATGAGAATTACCTCAAACAGATGTAAAGATTACCTGAAAATTGAATTTCTAGGGTTCTTCTGTTGCTGAAACCTTGAATGTCTGCCTGAGATTTTCGAAACTCATCTGAAATATGTTGAAAAGCTCAAACCAGAAAAGGAAAATGGCGATCTCAGTTACAGATGCAAATGAACAAAATCGACAGCAATGTAATAAGAAAAAAACAGAAAAAAGAGGGAGACGGCACGAATTCATCAAGGAATCGAGGATCTTACCTCCATGGAATCAAAGATTTCAAATGGCGAGATATTTCGCCGTGCCAGGTGTTTAAATAGTTGTTCGAGAAGGGCGCGAATCTTTTACTGTTTTCTTGGTACAGCCGAATGTACGGTAAGTTATCGTACAACCAGATCATTCCCGTATACATTAGTCCTACTTAAGAAATCTGTGCCATCAAAACAGTAGGACCCACCATGAAGATCATCTGGATTAAAAAATAAAAAAAACTTTTATTGAGCTCATCAGGTGGGGCACACTATTGGAATCAACGGACAACTGATGGTCTGATTCAACATAAGGTATGGCCCACGATGGCTAGGTACAACTAGCAGTGCGCGGATTGGGTACTACCCCCTAGCTTGAATCGGACGGTCCTGTCAGGGGCTCTGTGGGGCCCACCGTGATGTATATATTTTATCCACACCGTCCATCCATTTTGAAAGATCATTTTAGGGCACACTACTAAAAGGGAGTTAGATTGAAGGCTCAAGTGGACCACACTACAGGAAGCAGTGGGAATTGAAATCCTACCATTGAAAACTTCTTGGGAGCGACAAAGGTTTTGGATCAAGCTGATATTTATATTTTGGCTTCATACAGGTCTATGCGACCTTATGAATAGGTTGGATGGAAAATAAACATTAGGGTGGCCCAAGGAAGTTTTCAATGATAGGAGCTCAATCCCCACTGCCTCCTGTGGTGTGGTCCACCTGAGTCTTAGATCCGCCTTATTTTTGGGTTCATGCTCTAAATTTGTCTTTAAAAATAGATGAACGGCCTGGATAAAACATATACATCAATGTGGGCCCCACAGAGCCCCTGACAAGGCCTTCCCTCTCTAGCTAGTCCTGGTGGGGGTAGTACCCAATCCGCGCTCCAAGCTACGATGCTTCCCGTTGTATTAATCTGGGAGAGAGATCCTGAGTCGACTCGGCAAAAAGATATTGACAGGAGATTTGTTCACACGTGCAAAATTGTAACACGGGTGAGGCATCGGCTCCATTCATCAGGTATAAGCAGTAATGTGAGCCGCATTTGTAGGTTAGATTTAGAGTAAACTTTCTAATCGTCCATTTTTCCTTGGAATTGTGGCCTACTTAATGAGTGGGCCAACCTGATTTCATGCCATGAAATGTTTAAGTTGGTATGTTCGTGATGAATGGCCAGGATATCTCACATGTCGGCCATGTTAACCTCTTCAAACTCTAATGTGTTCCTGTACTCAGCTCCCTTTCGTTTAACAATCCTGACCGCTGATTCGTGGGCATTTGCTTGTTGAAGGAGGATTACCGGGTTTTTTTTTTTTTTCTTTTCCTACTCTCAACCGTCCAATAAATGTCCACCAATCTTATACTGAGATAATCAAGTGACCTAATTGTTTGTTCACGAGGCATCTGAATAGGTGACCATAATTTGAACAGATCATATTGAATTAACTGCATGCAACGTATGCAATTTCTAAGTAAATTTTAAGTGCCTGCGTATCAACTCTTCCAGAGTATCAAAGTTTTCTCTCACTTGAGCCACGCGCGGGTGCTGAAATTGGACGGCTGGAATTATTTTTCTATCAATCGATTTCTCCCGTACAAGTGTGATGATTTGCCCAGTCAGTGGGTCCATATCTTTTTTTTATATTTTTTTTTCGGGGTGTTTATAATTTACACTACCTGATGAATGCTCCAGATGTCCGACACATGCGCCATCTAAGGGTGAGCAGGTTCGGTCAGGTTGGGGCCGTTGGGGACACCCAATTCTGTCAGGCCATGGCTGTGTGGCCTACCTTGATGTCTGTGTTGTATATCCACGCTGTCCATCCGTTTTTCCAGCTCATTTTAGGGCCTGGATCCAAAAACGAAGTAGATTCAAATCTCAGGTGGACCACACCACAGGAAACAGTGTTGATTGACCATTAAAAATTCTTATGGGCCAGAAAAGTTTCGGATCATGCTGATATTTCTGTCTCCCTTCATCTAAGTCTACGTGACCTTATCAACAGGTTCGATGACATAGAATTACGGTGGGACATAGCAAACGTTTAATGTTGGGCGTTAAATCACCACTGTTTCCTGTGATGTGTTCCACCTTAAATTTGGATCTGCTTCGTTTTTGGGCCCATGTACTAAACTGACCATTCAAAACGGATGGACGGCGTGGATATACAACACATAAACCAAGGCGGGCCCCGTGGTCATGGCCTGACCGAACTTGGTGTTACCCCGAACTGACCGCATCCGCTCCCGGTAGGACTTACCTCGAACATGTCATGCACAGGTTGGAAAAGGTTCGCTCGTTGGGCCACCCGCGTCTAAGTAAAATAGATGGAGAGAATTAAACTGACGAACGGTCTACGAGCAACGTTAATCGTGGCTTAACTGAATCGTGCACCAGCCTGATTTTAAGGTTGTGAGTCTGTGACATTCGGGAGCGGATTGCCTGTGACCCCGGGCACAGAGATATCTCTGTAGCCGGGGCTGTGTAGGGTCCAAAGGGATGTCCGTGACAAATCCACTCCGTACATCGTTTTTTAAAGACAAAATTAAATCAGGAATCTAAAAATCAGGAATATTCAAAACTCAGGTGGGCCACACCAACAAAACAGTGGGAACACCAACGTCCATCATTGAAACCTTTCTGGAGCTGACCATGATATTTATATGCCATCCAAACTGTTCACAGAATTATTAACACTCAGATATACTGTAAAAAAAAAAATATCATCCTGATGCCAAACTTTGTAACCGCTAAGTGTCCAATACCCACTGTTTCTTGTGGTATGGCCCACCTGAGTTTTGGATCTGCAATTATTTTTAGAATCCTGTCCTAGCTTGGTCTTTCAAAACAGATGGACGGAGTGGATTTGTCAAGGACATCCCTTTGGACCCTACACAGCCCCGGCTACAGAGATATCTCTGTGCCGGGGGTCACAGGCAATCCGCTCCCGTGACGTTCCAACGGTGATCCTCACGTGATAGCTGGATCAGATCTCAAACGTTGGCACGTGATGCGACGATCGCGTCCTCAATATTCGGAGATCGTATCCATTAACATCATAGAAAATACAACGAACAACATTGGAAGAGAAATTATAATAATCCAATTACCGGGTGGGCCACAAAATTCCATTGGATCAGATCATCGGCTGTGCAGTGATTTCAACGGTGCAGCCGCCTGACGAATGAAATGTTTTGATTTTCGTCCAAGGTGATCTTTTTTACACGTCCCAACTTTTCACGTGTCAGATTTCATAAAATAATGACACGTCAGCGTATAACAAAACGATGTATGTTAAGTTAAAATACAACAGTGTGTATGATCATTTTTCTCAAAAGAGAAATGCTCCAGTGCACTCAAGAGCACTATAAGTTACAGTGCTCCTAGTTGCAATGGGACACTCAAACAGTCCATTCCATTGATCTAGACTGTTCATGGTTGAAAAAGAATTTATTGGGATACCATAGAAAAAATAAACTGATATAAAGAATATTAACCACTCGATCAATGGACTTAAAAATGGACGGTCAAGATTATTTATACAATACAAGTCCAATAAACAATTTGATCCATCTATTTTTTAGGAAACATCATGTATTTCTTATGATTCTAAACAATCACTTTTAGAACATCATGTATTTCTTATGATTCTAAACAATCACTTTTTTATGCAATCGTAACCATCGAATCTATGGCTTGGGAAAAGGATGGCTACAGAAAATAAGGCCTATTTAGGAATGGTTTATATCATTCATCGAGTGTTATTTTTTCACAGTAGCCCAAGAAAATTGTTATGAATTTAATGGACAGTTCAGATCAACGATTGGATTGTAAAAATGGACAGATACAGCTAGCTAGGAGTAACATAACTCATT
Organism: Liriodendron chinense; assembly: GCA_003013855.2. NCBI lineage: Eukaryota > Viridiplantae > Streptophyta > Magnoliopsida > Magnoliales > Magnoliaceae > Liriodendron > Liriodendron chinense. The sequence goes on along the minus strand of PVNU02000133.1, from coordinate 2,835,769 downwards.
GGTGTATTTTTCTACTGAAAATTTCAGTTTTTCCCCTTTTTTTTCCTTCTTCTTTTTTTTTTTTTTTTTTTTAACGCGCGCGAGAAAGAAGGCGGGAAAAGGAGAAATCAGATGTCTTCCGAAATCGGATTGCGTACTGAGTAACTCAAGACGCTCTCATCGTAATGAGTAAACTATGTTAGGCCTACTTTGAACTTATATGGTTAATCCATGCCGTCCATACGTTTTTCTAGATCATTTTATAGGTCGATACAAAAATTTAAATATATCTAAACTTCAATTGGACCACACCACAGGAAACATTGAGAATAATATTTCCACTGTTGAAACCTTTCTAGGGCCCACAGTGATGTTTATTTATCATCTAACCTGTTAATAAGATCACAAAGACATGGATGAAGGGAAAACACAAATATCAGATTGATCCAAAACTTCTGTGGCCCCCAAGAATTTTTCAACGGTATACATTCAATGTACACTCTTTTCTCTGGTGTGGTCCACTTGAAATTTGAATATGCTTCATTTTTGGGTTCAAAATCTAAAATTATCTGATAAAATGGATGGACAGAGTGGATAAAATACATAAATCACGGTGGGTCCCACAGAGCTTACTCAGTACGCTTAGCGTACGGAGTTACTCAGTACGCAATCCGCTTCCATGTCTTCCAGGCCACGCCATGTCCTTTCGTCTCTCTCTCTCTCTCTCTCTCTCTCTCTCGTGTTTTTGCATTTCCATCGGTTTCAGACGAGCCCGTAAGATACAGAGATGGCTGGGATCGGGAAACACGAGCAGGGAACGAGTCGAAGAGGAGACGACACCGGAGGAGACACGGAACGAGGCGAGTCGACTCGGCAAGGCAAGACGGAGCGGCGAGTTCTCCGATCGCAGTACCTAGCCGTGAAGAATCTGATCTACGGTGAGGATCTGAAATTCCTTGTTTTCAACAGTCTATATGGAGCTGGTTCCTTTTCCCTCCTTTTTTTCATTTTTAAAAAATTTTCTGCAGATGAAAGAGGGGATATTTCTCGTTTGGATTCTCATAAATTCGAATCGCTTATCATCGAAGTGGAAAATCTGCATCAGTTAGGTACGAATCTGGAAATTTCCCAAAATTTGCTTCGTCTTTTTTTTTTTTTAATTTCCGATTTTTTCAGGAATTTGGTAAAAAATTGCTTCCCTTTATAAATGATGGTGATGATCAATGCATAAAAGTAGGGTAAAGGAACTTAGAATTCGCTTGTTTGTAGGAAAATGACTGGTTTACCTTTTGGACTGCAGTTGCTCTTTTCCTGAGTTTTCTTTTTTCCGGATGGAAGATGAGGCGTTGTTCTTCTTTTCAATTCCTTTTTCTTTTCCATCTTTGCATGGCATACTCGGTTTTTCAGTTCTGATAAGTGGGGTTCATTTTAGGTAAGAGTCCAGACCGTTGGTCTGTTGGGTCCCGCCATGGATGGTCTATGCATCAAGAGTCTCCTTGATTGAACAATATTAGCCTTTCATTTTTGGCCTACAGATAAGACTGAAGGAACTACAACATCAGTCTGCACTCAACTGAAATGTTGCTAATACTGGTTTCTGGGATCTTCCAATCTGGAATTTTCCTGGGGCATGATCTGTAGTGGGACCAAACAGGGCAACAGTCTGGATTACTGAACCATGCCCACTTGTCAGACTTTATATATATATATATATATATATATATATATATATATATATATATATATATATATATATATATATATATATATATATATTCAATGAGAAATGGATTGAATGGACATGAGTTGCCATGTGATTCCAACCATTTATTTTGGTGGGTCTCATTGTGGATTAGCTATGGTAGCTGCTGTGATCAGACAATCCTAACCATATCAGAGTTTTCCCCTCTTATTTGTTAAATACGCGCTGCTGTTTTTATTTTTTATTTTTTACTCATCTATTTTCAGCCCATAATCTGGATTATTAGGATTATCCAATTGGTGTTTGTTTTTGGGTAATGGTGCATTTGGTTGCACCAAATATCATGAAATTTCTTCATTAATCACTGTAATTTGGTGTGAATTTTCATGAGTTTAGTACAGCCAAACGCCCACTAAACTCAGTGCAGCAGTCCACTAGATAAGCAGTCAGGGTCATGTCTTGGCCCAATGACCGGTGCCAATCACTGCCAGTGTCATTTACATTAGTCATTTTGGGACAGCTCTATGGTAGAAACGAAGTGCTTCTTATTGTTTTCAGTTCAGAAGCCTCGAGAGCAGGTTGCAGATGCAGAAGCTTTGCTAGACATTGCAACCACGCTGGTAACATCAGTTCAGTCTCATGGCAATGGAGGAGTAACGCCTTCAGACTTCATAAGCTCTCTGCTTGCAGACTACGGACAACATGATGGAGTGGCAAGCAGGGGGAACGCTCGCAATTCCATGCCATGGGTGGAGATTGGATTTGCTGTCTCTCATGTCTTCAGGAAGGTCCATGGATGCTGCACCATGTAAATCAAATACACAATCCCACCTTCAGATTTTAAAAACCAAAAAAAAAAAAAAAAATTGTGCATAGCTTTTGTGTTGTTTTTAATTTTGTGCTGTGCTATCTTAGGATCGGGCCCATGAATACTGAAATGAAGAAAAGGAAGGCTGTAGCTTACCGGAAACGTACTAGACCAACTGAAAGCACTCGTCCTGAAGAGGTAGTTTGATTTTGCTCTCTTCAACAGCTTGTGTTTTCATCAATTACATTTGTGAAAAAACTGGTTTACAGTGCGCTTTGTTGCACTAAATTTCATGATATTTTGCACCATATTTAGATTTATCAATCATGAAATTCATGATATTTGGTGCCATCAAATGCACCCTTATGATAAATACATGACTGTCTTGTCTCCAGTGGCATTGGTTCTGTTCTGTAAATGGTGCACCTGCAGCATCCAGCTCGATAGTCAAATTGGCTGATGCACACCCTCTTTGGACAGAGGCCTGGGATCAAATCCTCTGATATGGAAACCCATACAAAATAAATTGTGCATCTACTAATTATAAGTAGGATCCAATCCCATCATTATCATACAAATTGACAATGGAAAAAATAACATTATTCTGATTCTTAGGGCTTGTTTAGAACCATAAAATCCAAAAATATAGCGTTTTTCTCTTCAAATTTTGAATCAATTGTTCTGTTTTTTTTTTTTTTAAAATCTGTGTTCTTATATTTCAGAAGAAAACTGATAAATCTATTCCACCCAGACAATCAACCTGATATGTTCTGAAAGTTGATTAGAAACTTAAAATTTGTTACACATTTTCAAATTTCTGCAAAAAGTCCTTGCATTGATGTGTTCATATACAGGTTGATGATGCTGGTGCAGAAGAGAAAACAGAGACGGATAAGAACATGTCGACCATGTTCGAGATCTTGAGGAAGAAGAGGTGTGTCAGGCTTGAACACTTGGTGTTGAACAGGTCCTCTTTCGCTCAATCGGTAGAGAACATATTTGCGCTGTCATTTTTGCTTAAGGACGGTCGAGCCGAGATAACAGTCAACGACAACCGGCATCATTTTGTTTGTAAGACTTCAATCTTGTATAATTAGGAATTCTGTTTTATTTTGTTTCAAGATTTCTTGCTTCTTATTTATTATGACCTTGATCTTGTTTCTTCCCAGTGCCCAGAAACGCCCCTTCTGCGAGTACAGTGGCCTCCGGAGAAGTTTCTTACAGCCATTTCGTTTTCAGATTTGATTTTAAGGATTGGAAGCTATGCAATGGATAGAATACAACTGTCTTTTTTTTTTTTTTAAAGATCTCATAAATTCCGTTTTGCTCTGGAGGTGTGCTCAGTTGTACCAGCTCCACCATATAAGGTGTTACCAGGCAGATGTGGAGCCCATGTGACGTATATATCAGATCCAACCCATCCATCAGATGCGTCACCTCAATAAGCCCACAGGACCCAAAAATCAGCTCGATACAAAACTCTCAGGTGGACCACAGAACAGAGAATAAGGTGGGAGGGGACACCCTTGATTTTCATTGCGACACACCTTAGCTGCAAAACAACCTGATTTTTTGGCATGACCCTTCATCCAGGTTCGATGAAAGGATTCTATATAAACAATGTGGTGGGCTACCCAAGCAAATCAAGGGTAAGCATCCCCTCCCAGCTTGTTCCATTTGTTATGGCCCACCTGAGTTTTGGATCAGCATGACTTTTGGGACTGGGAGTATCTTGGGGTGGAAAATCTGATGAACAGGCTGGCCGTTGTAAATACATACATGGACCCTGCATCTGCCAGCGACCACCTTTTGTCTTCAAGAAGTTGGAATCAATGAATGCAATAGCATTTGCCTTCTGCTGGTTTCTGTTAAATAGTCACATGTAATTTGTAAACCTTGGAGGAAATACCCTGCGGGTATTTGGATTGAAGGTACTCAAGATAAGCTACTTATGCCTTAAGTAGCTTATCTTGATTTCTACTTATTAAACTGAAGTGATTAAGTAATTTTCAATAAAAAAGCTACTTATAATCAAAACCATACTTATCTGCTGTTGTAAGTAGAAAAAGTAACTTATTTGGTGGTATCCAAACGGGCCCTAAGTGTACTAGTTCCAGACTAGTCTCGTTGGGTTACCCTGCCATGAACTGGCCATGTTGTAAAAGCAGGCCGATTGGATGGTCATGACCAGCCCGTGGAGAACTCATATTTAATAAAAATGTGTAGTAAGCTGCATACATTTAAGTATTCTTTTCCTGTGGTTTGCAATTTGCAGTTGATGATCAGTGTTGTTGGAGCTGGGGAGGAGCTGATGCCACATAGGAACACACGGAATGCATCTGGCAATTCTCCGACAGTGCCGATGACATTCAATTCACAAGTGGTCATGCCTACAACACCCATCAAAAAGCTGTCAAGGAACCACGGCCTCATTGTGCGGGAAGAATCTGTTGCTGATAACTGATACACAGGAAAAAGGGCTGACACCTTAAGCGTCTGATCCGTTGAATTGGGTAGAGAATGCTTGATCATGTCTGTTATTCTTGTTTTGGAAGCCAGGAAATGTTTTGTATAAATAGCTTCAGTGTCTGGATGCAGACTCAGCTTTTTGTATAGCTTAGTGTAACTGGTAATTTTAATTTAAGTTTCAAACAACGACCATGCATCTCATATTCTGCCAATGTCTTTCTTCTACCAACGGTTAGGAATCCCATAGATTTGGGATGGCGAAATCCCGTTGAGGGAGTGTTTGGGGCGGGCGTTCTCTACTAGTCTTACTTGTCTCCAAGGGGTTAGGAACCTCTCGTAAGGGATTCCAATTAGCTAAGGGTTAGCTCTCTTTCCTCAGGAAAGTAGTGCTGATGCAACTAAAGGGTAATTTGCAGTGGTGAGGGAGGTGAAGGGGCATCAATTGTGGCGGCGATCCTGTCTGATTCAGTAGCTATGCTAGCACTATGGGCATCTACCTTTATACCCACAATGATTGGCTATACAATTGTTATTCATAATCGAAAGGAACATTTGCCTATTTATATAACAGTATGGTTGGTCACAAATTGAGAGAATTTGCACTTACTTTGACTTTCGAGGGACATGTCAGAAACGATAGATAATAGATCCCGTAGTTAATCTATAAATAGGATCTATATAGACACATTTCCATGGATGCATACATCTCAATTGGAAAAGAATCAATAGAAAAAGAAAGAATTAAAATGGGTCGAGAACTTTTTCTAGTCATACTTTTGTCAATGCAATGAAAGAAGTGCTTGTCTTGTCAGATAGAAAGAAAATTAGACCCAGAGAGCCCTTCTTTACTATTTTAGGGGGTGGCGGTGAAGGGATGGCTACCAGCCCTCAGCTAGCCTGATAAGCACATCAAGTTGTGTTACCATCCTCAATGATTTTTGACCTTCGAATCGGCGCTCAGGATCCCTTTGATTGTGGGGCAGGATGGCGAAATCCCATTGAGGAAATTGGATTTCTATATTTATTCATTGATTAAGCTGTACTGATTTGATTTGTGTGGGCGCTTTTTCTAATGACCACGTCTGCATAGAATTAGAAGAAATTTTGTGTTGCAGAATTACAACTTAAGCTAGAATATGGCCACCATGGTTTTAAGATGACTCGCCTGAGTCAACCTGAACTCTGTCAGATCCAATCCAGTTTGAAGCCTAGACGATTCACCTGAACTCTTTTTTTAATTATTTTTTTTATTTTAAACACACAATCACTCCCAGCGCGCACAGACACCACGATGGGTACTCAAACCCATGATCTGGTGTTGAAACTCCTGTGAGTCTACCGCTGAGGCATGAGTAAGGACCCTCAGTTCACCTGAACTCGAGACTGAATGAGTCGGTCTGAGTTGCCCAGCCTTTTATCCATGATGGCAGCTGGTGGGGACATCCATTGTACAGGTGCATTCATGAATGTCAAATGGGGCTGTTCATATTGTTGGCTCCTTTGTGGAACCTTCCAACTGCTAGTCATCACATGGTGGAAATGACACTGGTCGTGCTCCCCATCAAGTGGGCGATCAGATGGTCAAGGTTATTTTATTTTATTTCAGGATGTGCTCCACTGACTAGGGCGTACCAACTGACTAGGTGGGGTGGCACTGTTCTCAGATTGCCCCCACTCATTACACTGAAAATTGATGTAAATACAGCGAGCTGCTAGTATTAATGTCCTTGACTAAAATTGTGAGGATAAGATGCTCCTGACCGTCCGGTCAGTCAGCAAATGGATTGATAGAAAAGGGACGGGTACCTCCATACTGAATGGGCCAAATCCGAATTATCAGACAGCTAATCTTCCCATCAGTGCAATTTTTTCCGCTACAACCCATCCAACATTTGGCCATTTTTTATTGGACTGAACTACTGACCATGATTTTACAAAAGTCTCACTCCATTGTGTGCACTCGAGTCATTAGAAAATAACAAACTCAGGTCAGGGGAGAATCCCGGAACAAAATCCCCTATTACAAAATTGTCACTAAGAGAGAGAGAGAGAGAGAGAGAGAGATCCATAAGCATGAAAAATTAACATGAAATGTTATCTTTGATACCTTAGCTCTTGGGGTCGGACTTAGGAATGTTGAGATCTGCAAATATCGGACTGTCGACTCCCACTCCCATTGCATGCAGCCCATTGTCCACGTAAATAACTGTTCCCGTGATGGCCGAAGCCAATGGCGACGCCAAGAATGCAGCAGTATTGCCAACCTCATCTGTTCCAATTTTCTTCAATTTGTAAGAACACAAACCTCTTCCAGAAAAGAGAGAAAATTGCAAAACATGGCTTAAGAAATCAGTCGAATGCAAACCAACCTGATGTAGGACAACTAACCACTTGCTCTAAAAGCTCGAACTATTAGAGTATGGTGAATCAATCCCTTTATCTCATAGCCCAAGTCAAGAGGGCTCCGAATCCACAAGTCACCCTAGGCCCTCGGTCGAATCCTCCTATGTGGGCCTCGAATCCACTGGTGGGTCCGAATCCACGGTCCCCCTGAGTCCAGGGGCGTTGAGTCCATAGCTAACCCCACCTCAAGTATGCTCCTGAGTTCACAGGCTGCCCCACTCGAGCCCGATGTGAAAATGCCCCTGCATTATTCACCCCCGGTGAGGAGTTTCGAACATGAGACCTCTTGCTCTGATATCAATTTGATGCAGAACAACTAACCACTTACTCTAAAAGCTCGAACTGTTAGAATGTGACGAATCAATCCCTTTATCTCATAGCCCAGGTCAAGAGGGCCCAGAATCCACGGGTTAACCTCAGAGCCCCAAATCCACAAGTCACCCTAGGCCTTCGGTCGACTCCTCATAGGTGGGCCTCGAATCCACGGTCCCCCTGAGTCCACAGGTGACCCCACCCCGAGTGTGCTCCTGAATCCATAGGCCGCCCCACTCGAGCTCGACGTGAAAATGCCCCTGCATTACAACCTAAACACACACGCGGGGGGGGGGGGGGGGGGGGGCACTCAAAAACCTACTTATGATGAAAATGATGAAATCCAGTGTGATTTTAGGGACTCAGAGAGGTGTACCAGCATGGTTGTTGCTGGTAGACCAAGAAACCTGCTGCTGCAAGCATGGGAAACCCATTGCCCGTTACCTTTAATACAATCACAAAGAGAATGTGTAGGGTTTGAAGAAGCAAATGCATCATTGTTCTGTTGGAGTAAGAAACCCATCAATGGTGACCTTTGATCTGACATCAAGGGAATGGAAACGGCATATGAATTGAGAAATGATAGGCGAGGCTGTAGGGTTTGAAAGATTCAAGTTCTTGCCAAAGGGAGAAAGGGGATCCATCGTAGGACAAATACTGATAAATTGTCAGCATTTTTTTCAGACAGCAGTTATTGTAATCGGCAGCTTGAATTTTGTTCTGTAACCACCTATATGTTTGAACTATAAACCAACAACAGAAATTTAGGGATTCACCTGCCAGCAGTTCTTTCTGCAACGGTGCATTGGCTAATGAGTATTCAATCATGGAGTCAATGAATCCAATTGCTTTTGCTGCACGGCTTCCCAACGGGCCTGTTTTCGTCAAGATAGAATGTGATGATTGCAGAAACATTAGCATTCTTGAGCATTAGAAAAATGATAGTACGTAGAGACTAGAGCGTGATCATCGGCATACCAGCAGATATTGTATTAACTCGAACCTTGTGGCGCCTTCCTGCTTCAAAAGCAAGCACCTGAAAAGGCAGAAACAAGTGAAGAGGTGTGGTTCACTTGCATTTCAGAAGAGAGAGTAAATGGTAAGTCTGGAGAGCTAGAAAAAATCTCACTCTGGTATCACTCTCTAAAGCAGCTTTAGCTGAACTCATGCCTCCACCGTATCTGTTCATTATTATACGAAAACAATTAGAAAAAGAACTTTTTTCAATGAGAAAACTGATTAACGCAAACCCAATAAATATGACAAACTGAATAAAAAAATCATACCCTGGAATGATCCTTTCAGAAGCAATGTACGTGAGAGAAATGGACGCACCACCTGCAATGTTTCATGGACCTTAATTCCTGCAACTACTTAAACACAATAAAAGAGGAGGAAGAAAACTTTATCAGTTTGTCACAGAGTTGAAGCATGCCTGGATTCATTATCGGAATGAAATGCTTGAGCAAGGACACATAGGAGTAACTCGATGCTGAAATTGCTGCAAGATATCCTCTCCGGGAAGTCTCTAAGAGAGGTTTACTGACCTGTTAAAGGAAGTTAGCACCCTCACTATGGCATTAACAATAAAGAGAAGCACAAGATAAGGGGCGAGGATGGTACCTCCGGACCATTTGCAAGAGAGTGCACAAGGATATCGATGCTCCCAAAATCACGTTTCACAGATTCAGCTGCTTCCTGAGAAAAAGTTAAAACCAATATTTGGGCAAGGGATTAGTGATAGCCTGCATTTGGATTCTCAAAGCATCATTATAGAGACTATTTGCAAGAAAAAACTAAATCTGGATGGAGAACTTGGGCTCATAAAAGACACTGGACATGGCTTGATAAAACATATAGAACCGTATGTTTCATTGTTGCCTTCGTGTAGAACCACGTTTAACGCACAAGGGCTGCTAATCACCATCAAATGGGTCCTGGATGATTCCAACACCTGGTTGATGGAGAATCAGGCTCTCAGATTGCATATTTAGGCCCTGATCGGACCCATACAATGACTTCAATCAAGGATGTAGACAATCCAACTGTCCAGATTGTAGTTCTGGACCTTATTGAGGATCCAAAATGATCTGACAGATGATCAGCGTCGTATCTGTGATCTGATTGTCTTGTGGGGCCCACATGATCAATCTGATGGTCTTAGATGGTCCTGATTGATGATTGGGTGGACCATAGTACTTGTCTATCCAAGTGGATTCTTGAATATCAGTTGGTTTCTTGTTAAGGATAAACAAGAAACTATTTGATATTGAAGAATCCAATTCTCACAATCTTTCCTTATCCGCCCTTCGACACACAAGTGCATGGCTTGTAAGCCTCACGGTTCACCCAATCATTCATCTAGACTATCTTCATCGATTGAATGTCAATCTGGGTCCTCAGCCCTATATCTCCCATCCAGACCATTAGATGGTTGATGCAGACCCCACAAGCCAATCAGATTATACTGTTTGTAGGAAGGTTCAATCTGAAAGGTTGGATTGTCCAGATCTTTGATCAAGATCATCAGATGGGTCTGATAAGGACCTAATAAGCAATCTGAGGGCATGATCCTCAATCAGTCAAATAGTGGTAACCATTAGATTGTTTCATTTAATTTCAGTTTCAGCAGGAGGGCTACTGCGATGTGGGCACATGTCAGTACAAAATGACAGAATATTTAGAATAAAAGATGGATACTTTTCATCTTTTTTATATTACTCATGTTTTTTTCTTTTCAAGTATTACTAATATAAAATCATCCAGATTTTTCTATATTTTGTATGAATTAATATCTACATCATTAAAAAAAAGAAAAGCATCATCATATAATTGAATGGATGTGTTGGTATTTCAATGCTTTCCAACCATTCCATGTCTAACCCAGATGCAAGTCCATTTCGAAATTATAGGACGTGTAACCATTTACAATTATTCACAACATTTCATAATTTCTAATATCAGTTTCTCCGACCCATTAACCACCTTAGAGGCATTTCAAACACTGCTACCTGATTTTCTCTCTGCAACCTAAACAAACCAAAGAATTACCTGAACCGTCCAATTTGAAGCTCCAGCATACCGTTTATTTGTTTTGACCTGCACAAAGAAGCATCAAAACATGCCAGATGGGGACACAACACTTCATTTGATCCACCAAATACAGGTTGAGAAAGAATTAAAAAAAAAAAAAAAAAAAAATCTTCAATCCTGGCTTCTCATATTACATCTTCAGGAACATCCTCAAGACAGTCATAAACAGCATCCAATGCATATACTTTGGTAATCTCCATCAAAGAACCATCAGGCAACCTGCAACGTTCCGAACATCAGCTATTCGACCTCAGCAATTTTCAATGTTACCAACGGAATGATTGTCCTACGCAGCAAAGGCTTAGAGTATGATTGCAAAACTTCTAACTAGAGATCTTACACGCGTGATTCATCAAATTTCCCACGTCTCAAGCTGGTCTCAAAAATGTTCAGTGCCTGCAGGCAAAAATAGCTTTCGTTAGAAATCTAACTATAAAGATTGCAAATGGATGATTGTTAAGGGCAATTACATACTGGCACCCATGTGCCTACGAGGATTTCACAGCCAGCAGCAGCAAGAGATTTTGCAATTGCCCAACCATATCCATTGTCATCAGCTATCCCAGCAACGAATGCCCTTTTACCTGAGAAAAGAAAATAAAAAAGAAACAGAGATTTTAGAATGCAAGTAGAGTCAGTACTTGCAGTTACACTATGAAAGCATGTATGCTCAGTAATGTCATCAAGTAAAAAACAAATCAAGCCTCTTCACTGGGGGAATGGAACAAAACAAAAGGAACAGATGAGGGAAAAAGGATCAGATGGAAATTCAGAATACTCCTCTTATTTGGCATTGCAAACTAAAGGATTATTAGATAAAATAAGTTTTGACCTTTTCTTTTTTTGAAAGATAACGAAAATTTTATTAAAAAGCAAAAACAAAGCTACAACAGGGCCGGGCGACCCAAAAGCTACCCAAGAAACTCAAGATTACAATACCTTAATTTTGGAACACAAGAGGTCCATTCAACAACAAGCGACCTCGCCCTCCAAGGAACTGCATCCACCAATTTGGTGACGTTGTCGAAACATCTGGCATTCCTCTCTTCCCACATTGTCCATCAAGAAGCAATCAAAGCCATCCTCCATAACACAGACTTGTCTTTTCCAAGCCTCATCCCATGCCAAGCATACAAAAAAGAGATAACGGACCCCGATGAAGACCACAAGACACGGAATCGGCTCAAGATATCCACCCAAATCGACCCCCCGAAAGGGCAATGCAAAAAGAGGTGATCCACTGTCCCCTCATCATGCATGCATAAGATGCATATACTGGGCAATACCATAATCCTCTTACGGAGGTTAGCAATGGTAAGGACTTTCTTCCTTCCTACTAGCCAACCGAAGGCTGCAAACTCAGGAGGGATATGGTAGTGCCACATGAAACTGGTCACCCCAACCTCTAGTTGGGAATTGTGATGGCGCCGCGGATAAGAAAATAAAAAGATTTGACTGAAAAATGCCTCGAGCTTCCGGCCTTCCACATCAACTTATCCGATTCATCATTAGATGGAGCGTAAAGGTGAATGCGATCCAAAAGAGATGTGAACTTGAAAACCTCTTCGTCGCGAAGAAACCGCCTACGAGGGGGCTCCCAAAAAATAGATTCACCAAAGTGGGTGAAGCATTCTGCCACCAAAATGGAAGGGTCCAGAGCCAAGCAGAAAATTTTAGGAAACTCGGATCTCAATGGAGCGGTCCCCGCCCACACATCTTCCCAAAATCGGAATCTACCACCGTTTCCCAAAGAGAAGTCAACGCCTTCCACAAATGCCGACTTCACAGAGGATACCCCTTTCCACAAAGCGGAAGCTCTATACATTGATGATTCCTTAGTACACCACTCCCCATCCAAGCATCCATGTTTACTTTTGACCATTGCCTTCCAAAGTGTATCCTCTTCTTCACCAAATCTCCAAAGCCATTTACAAAGCAAAGCTAAGTTCCTGGATTTAGATCCTTTATGCTTGCTCATCTGTCTTCATAAGGTTTGCACGCCTCATTCCAACTCACTCAATGAAATTTCTTTTTCTCCTCCTTACATTGCCACAAAAAATCCCGTCTCAAATTCTCAAGCCTTAAGAGCACCGAAGACGGACATTTGAAGAGTAACATGAAGAGCAGAGTATGGTTTAACAAAGCTGTTTTTATGAGGACAATGCAACCTCCAATCATATCTAGACTTCCATCTTGCAAGCTTAAGAAAGCAAGTTTTGGCATTTCTCTTAGGAATTTTGTTTGAACACACACACAACATATATATATATATATATATATATATATATATATATATATAACTCTCTCTCTCTCTCTCTCTCTCTCTCTCTCTCTCTCTCTCTCTATATATATATATATATATATATATATATATATATAGAGAGAGAGAGAGAGAGAGATTCTCTTAGGAACTGGTTCTCATGAGAACCCTTTGAGAACTCATTTTTGCATGATGTGTTTATGCAATCTAGGCCATATAGGCCCCAAGTTAGATGAAGGGGCCATGAAGGGTTGGACAAAAAATCACGTTGTTTTGCAACTTAAGTGGGCACCGGTGAAAATCAAGGATTGGAATTCCCTCCCACTTTGCTATGGCCCACCTGATTTTTTGGATTAGGCTTACTTTTGGGCCTTAGGGACTTCATTAGATGACTCATCTAGTGGACGGTTCGGACTTTCTACACACATCACGTGAGATGAGTTCTTAAAGGGTTCTCATGAGAATTGGTTCCTAGGAGAAAATCTCTCTCTCTCTCTCTCTCTCTCTCTCTCTCTCTCTCGCACGCGCGCGCACGCGCACGCGATAGATGTGTGTGTGCGTGTGTAGACACACATAAGTAATAAATGTCAAGACCACAAGTGGAGAGACAAGCAAGTTCCCAATTACTATGGCATTGAGCATATACCATTTTGCATTGGTAATGATCAAATCAACAAGGCATTTGTAGGAAGACATCCCATGGTGTATGTTGGTTTTAGATGACATAGTTTTGATTGACAAGACGAGGGAGCGCATAAACACAAAGCTAGATTTATGGAGGGGTATGTTAGAATCTAAAGGGTTTAAAATTAGTTGAACTAAAACAAAGTATATGGAGTGCAATTTTAGTAACAATTGGAGTGAAAATGATGAATTAGTTAAGATAGTTGACCAAGAGGTTTCCCAAAATGATCACTTTCTATACCTTGGGTAAATAATTCATGAGAGTGAAGAGATTGAGAAGGATGTTGCCCATAGAACTGGGTGGAAGAAATGGAGATGTGCCTTTGGAATTTTATGTGATCGTTGTGTACCACTCAAACTAAAATGGAAATTTGATAGGATAGCTATAAGGCCACCCATGCTTTATGGGACAAAATGTTGGGTAGTTAAGTAACAACATGTTCATAGCATGAGTGGCACGGAAATGAGGATGTTGAGATGGATGGATCGTAAGATAAGGATAGAATTAGAAAAGAATGTGATAAGGGAAAGTGAACTTAGGAGGGTACTTGGGAGTAACACTGATAAGTAATACAATGAGGGAAAGTAAACTTAAATGGTTTGGTCATGTGCAATGGAGACCAAGAACTGTATCGGTTAGGAGTGAATTAACACAATTCGAAGGCCTTAACAAGGCAAGGGGAAGGACTAAAAGGATGTGGATGGAGGTAGGAGTAAAAGTGATGCAAGGGCATGCGATGACCTAACCCTAGATGCATGTATATTCAGTTGGAAGATATTCAAGTAATAAAATTAACAACTAACTATTTTTGCTCATAGGAAACTAACAAATATCAACACGGAGATAAGATTCGTCCATCTGGATTATGCCCCTCAGCATAAGAATCACGTAAACCGTAAAATAGAGAGGATCTAGGGATATGAGGATATCCCAAATCTAGCATAGACCAATCCACAGTCAAGTTTGGATCCGGTTCCCATGGCTAGGTATACCTCTTTTTCGATCGAAACAAAATGAGTAGATTCGGGGAAAGAACGAATGTGATGGGGAAGGAACAGGTTTGAGATGAAGGATAGCATAGATGATAAAAATAGAAAAATCGTACCTTTCCTGCACCTTAAAGAAATAGAGACGAGAAAAAAATATGAAAACCGAGGTGGAATCCTTAACACTCGAGGGTCAATCCTAAAACCCTAATCTCTTGAAATAAGAGGAAGAAAAAGCAGCTGAAATTTGTATTCATTCTATAATTCGAAATAGGGTTTCTCACAATATATATAAGCCACGAAAATAAAAAGTGCACTAAAGCGCCTGAAAACAAAAAAAAAATGCATAAACTAAACAACGACACTAAAACGCCTAGAAACAAGCAAATAAAAAGAAAAGCGCCTAAAAGTAAATCCGCTCCACTGTTTTGCGGTCATGATGCTCGTACGCGATCCTGCAACTCGCATACTAGTAACACGTCAGACAATGGGTCCAATGGGCCCGGCGTCCATCCAAATCAGCTCATCTACTCCAACACTCGATCTGCGACGTCACCTCCTCTGATACACTCTAAAGGGTGCACCACTGATAACTGCATCAAAAAGGCTTGATGAGCTATGGTCTAATTGAAGGTATGGCCCTTACCTTTCAAGAAAAAAATTGAAGGTATGGCCCTTGACAAAGTGGAATGGCGGAAGAGGATTCCTGTAGCCAACCCCAATTAATTGGGATAAGGCTTAGATGATGATGTGTATGTGTGTGTGTGAACAAGCTCGAAGAATTGTAATACTAATTCAAACCGAAGGGCGTACAACAAAATAGGCAAGGGCCCGCATATAACAATAGCAAGAATACAGTAAAGAGGCAACAAAATGTTTAATCAAGGACCCTGTGTGATATTAAGACAAAATGCTGCACCACTCCATCCAATCTCTGGGATGG
Organism: Liriodendron chinense; assembly: GCA_003013855.2. Classification (NCBI taxonomy): domain Eukaryota; kingdom Viridiplantae; phylum Streptophyta; class Magnoliopsida; order Magnoliales; family Magnoliaceae; genus Liriodendron; species Liriodendron chinense. The sequence goes on along the minus strand of PVNU02000133.1, from coordinate 2,820,129 downwards.
ATGAATGGCTGAATTTGGGGGATAGAGACACCCACTAGATAATTGCTTCTTTTAGGAATGATGATACGTACGCCCTCCCCTAATGTGCTAAATGCAAAACCAACCATCGTTATTTTTTTTAAAATTATTATCTTAATCCATCCTCCCTTTTGCACAAGGTTCAATTGATCCGGTAATCAATATGAAATTGTCACTGTGTATGTTTATTTATTTCATGTTTTCTCCTTTGTCTGTTTCAGACATCAAATTTATTGCTCAATCTGCAAATCCACCATTTTTTTTTTTTTGGTTTCTTCAATCCTCATCCTTCCCTGTGATCCACAGTTAAGTTGATCCCATTGCCACCACAAAATTTTCAATTTGGTTTTGAAAATCTATTTCTCTTGCCTTTTACCCTAGTACATTTCAGAAATCAAATCACTAACCTATGCTAGTGGTATTTAAAGAATAGTTCACACAAAGATAGGCATTACATTTGAATAGTTCACACAATGATAGGCATTACATTTTATGTGTGCCACATGCAATAACAAGAATCAACAATGGAATGGTTAACCAAGAAGCAGCCATGCACACAAAAGAGGAGATTTAAAGAATTAAGGTTTCTAACCTCTCAAATCAATAGGCAATCCTGTAGCAGCCTTTTCCTCACTTGTTCCAGACATTGCCTTGGTAATGACCTTATCGAATTTCGCTGGAGTGGATGTGAAGCTCCGAGAAAATGGTCGGATGGAGGAAATAGAAGACGAGCTTGTAAGCTTATTCAGTAGTCCTAGTTTCAGATTGGTCCCTAAAATTGCAGCGCTCGCGTTGCAAATCCTCCGAGAAGGAAGGCAAGGACTTGTTGCCATTTGCAACCCTGAACCCACCACAGTCGCCATTCTCAAATAAATTAAATTCAAACGGTAATAGGTCGAAATCTGCAAATGGTCGAAATCTGCAAATCATCAGTAGTGAGCAGAAATTACACACATTCTCCTAAGCGATATTCTGTGCTCTAAGAACATCACACAAGCCTTATTGACAGGATTTATTTTAGTACCATCCCAAGGGTCCCACAGGGCACACGTGCCAATGTGATACATGCTTGAAAGATCCAATCCATTCAACTGGTAAGCCCCACCAAGCTGAATGCTCTGCCAGAAACATCAGGCTGGACCTTATTCAGATGGGAAACACTCATGCAAAAGAAATGGATGGTTAACAAACTGGCTTCTGCTTCATGTTCGACATGCATGTCTATCCCATGGACCGTAGACTGGCCCGATTCTAGAGCCAGGACATCAACAATGTGGGTCCCTCCTCATGAGCAGCTCAGATCACACACACCCCAGCATTGAGCCCTTGATGCATGTTAGCCATGAGTAGTAGGTATTCCATTTTTATTTCTAATATAACACGGAACTCTGAGAAAAGCATGGCCCCAAATAAGTAACATGTTACTGTAAAACTCCCAGTCACATTTCTGTATGCCAGAAAATAAATAAATCTAAGGATAGATAAAACTTAAAGAGGTAAATCACACAAATGAAACACAAATTAGCAGTAATTTACATTGAATTTGAATCTCTTCAATTTCTCTGGAGAATATATATATAAACCAACAAAGACATCAAGAAAAGAAAAAGGAATTCCTAAATTACTGGCATTTAGCGACAAAATCATGGGCAGTTTATGCACTGCTGAATTCAACAGGAACACTAAAATTCCACAAATTCAAAACCAGAGCATAAAAAACTACATGATGGGAATTCTAGCAATTTACAGTAAATCCTGAAATCAGCCTTCCTTTCTTTCTTTTTTATTTAAAAAGCCAGTGCTGTAGCCTTTTGAAAAAGAAAAAAAAAACATATCTGAAAATAGCAAAAAGGCATATAAATTAGCAGCATTTTTCACAGAAACTCAAATGCACGTAAATCTGCAAAGGAAAAACAAAAAATCACTACAAACTTCTCCTCAGAGAAGAAAGGCTTGCCGAGATCTCAACAAATCAAAGATCGAAATGCACATTAATACGATGAAAACAAAGAACCAAATCAACCACATTTACAGAATTTCCTGAATCCCCTGTAACCCCAAGTTCTATGGGTACCACGGTGTGGTCTGTGTTATATCCACTCCGTTCATCCATTTCGCCAGCTCATTTTAGCACATGGACCCGAAAATGAGGCAGATCCAAAACTCAAGTGGGTCACACCACAGGAAACAATGACAACAGAAACGCCCACTGTTGAAACCTTCCTGCGGCCCACCGAGACGTTTATATGCCATCCAACCCGTTCATAAGGTGATTCCCAAATCTTCTATGCTCCCAAGAAGGTTTTCAATGGTTGGCGATTCGATCTCCACTGTTTTCTATGGGTGCCTCACTTGAGTTTTGAATCTCTCTCATTTTAAGGCTCCCATCGTAAAATGAGCTGGCGAAGCGGATGGACGGGGTGGATGTAACGGTGGGCCCAGTGAACTTAGTGTTACATGGATTTGAAAATTGCTTTCGTAAAATCCCTCGAAATCTCTCCAAAATCAGCACATTTATAACACATCCGAGAAAGACATCAGAATCAACACCAACTCTTAACAGAAATTCTCTTTTTTTCTGGCAGAATCTCACCTTTCCGAAACGAAAAATGGCGACGACGGAGGTTCTTCCTCCAAAAGCTCCGCGAGAAATAGAGAATAGATCTCGTTCTTATCAGCGCCTTTTGTCGAATGAGAGAGAAACGCTTAAAATGGGTTTCGATGGATTCGAGGCTGGGGTTTTGGAAGGTAGGGTTTTGTAGCTGAGGAATTAATCGCAGATCGGGACACCTCTGTTAGTTCATTACCTTTTTCATCCGTACACATGTCACAGTTATACGAAAATCCGAACCGTTCAAATCCTTTTCCAAACTTTGGATGATTAATAGACAAAAACTTAAACTGATAAATCTGAATCTTCCTTTAATTGAACTATTCTCTATTTTTCTAGCCGTCCATTATAAAGATGGTCAGGATTGCTTGATCATTAGATTTTAGAGATATGATCCGTCCACGATGACGGTCTACATCAAGGACATCTTAGGACGATGAGCCGCCACCATTTTCGAAATGGTGCTAAACTAACACAGAAGTCTACATCATTAATTATATGTATGATACAGAACACCGTGGTTTTTCATCGTACACCCTCGTTTTCAGTTTCAAAAGTTGGGCTCGAGATTACATAATCCAGACTCTTGATCCTTTTCTCTCAGCCATGGATGGATCATGATCGAAAATATATAATGATATAAATATCTTAAACTTTCAATTTGGGGCTTCAAAATAAACGGTTAAGATGACATTTAACTGAAAAAAGAAGAAGTCTAAAGGTTGTGGATAGGATCTTCCAATCCACGATTTTTTGGCGCATGGTCCACTCTCAGTTGGACGTAACATCAACGGTCTGAATTACCGAAGCATGGCACCAATTCTAGAGGTGGAAAGCCCGCGTATGAATTGGATCGCGTATATCTTATGATTTCTCTTTGCTAATTGCGTGTTCGCTCGTTGGTTTTCTGTGGTAGTTAGTTTTAGGTTTTGAAAGGTGGGTTAGTTGATATGCTGATAGAGTATGGTTATCCATACTCATGCACACATGAAGAAGATGCATGGCATATATTTAATTCAATCCAAACCGTTTAAAGAGTGGCAGCATCCTGAAGGTTCATAATCATAATTATACTGAAGGGTGGATACTAAATTTCCAGGTGGCAATTAAATGGACGGTTTGAATGGAAAATGGGAACTGGCTGACTTCAATAAACAATTGTTATTTCTAGCCAAAAGTATATATATAAATTAAAAAAAAAAAAAAAAACCAAGTGTTATGAACAAGAGATTGTCATTATTTTGGACGGCTTGATTCGATCAGGGGCCAATTGGATGGTCCTGATCTCCGATTCATGCACATTCATTTGTCAACTTTGGACCATTGGATGCAATTTCATCACTACTGGATGCTTACGACCATCCATCCCTTATAATTTTCGCATTACACCCATTTCACAATGTGGAGCAATTTTTGAAAGGCTTCGATTATGGTACATCTTGATGCCATGTCTAGAAGGCTGCATGCGAGTGGACAATTGCATCGTATTTCAAAGGTTCAGAAGGATCTTTTAAAATTAATGCCAGATTCCTAAAAAATGAAGCTCTGTGGGGCCCAATATGATGTTCATGTAAAATCCACTCGGTCCATCAGGTTTTTCAGATCATTTTATGACTACAGAACAAAAAATAAGAACGATCCAAATCTACGTGGGCCACACCACAGGAAACAGTTGAGATGGCAATGTCCACCATTGAAATCTTCCTTGGGCTCACAGTGATATTTATATGCCATCCAACCGTTAATTAGGTGATTCCCACCAGGATGAAGGGAAAATGAAAACATCATTTTGATCCAGACCTTCTGCGGGCCCAATCAGGTTTCAATGGCAGGAATTAAGTTCCCACCTTTTCTTGTGGTGTGGCTCACTTGAGCATTGGAACTGTTTAATGTTTTGTTTTTTTCATCGTAATATGAGATGGAGAAACGGATGGACGGAGTGGATTTTACATGGAAAGCACGGTGGGAGACACAGGGCTTTGTTTTGCAGGAAACTTCTGTCTTTGCAACAATCTTCTGAAAAAGATTTTCAGGCTCCGACTCGCACACGGGAAGGAGTCACGACGAGTTCGTTGCTGACTTTAGTTGGTGAGTAGATGCGTAGTGGTTAGGCAGTGGTTAAGCAGCGTGGAGAGGGGGTGACTTCTTCATGTCAGGTTCTCACATCACAACAATCTATTACTATATGATCCGTTGGCACTATAGTCATTGGATCTGAATCTTATTCGGTGATCCTAACCGTTTATGTGATGGGACTCACCATGGATGAGGTTATCGCAGAGCCACTCTACGGTGTCAATTTGGTAAACTGAAAAAAAAGGTCAGAAACTTAATTTTTGTGTTGAAAATTTGAAGTGTTGAATTTAAGTACTTATAAATATTGAAAAAATCTTTTGATAATTTCTTTAAAAGAAGTCATCATGTCTGGAGGTAAATATTTTTTTCACAAAATTCTGTTTGATAAAAACAAACCACAAATGTATAAAAATTGACAATATCTTGTATTTATCTTATTATCTCAATTTCTATCCTTTTAAAATATAAGACAAAACATGCAATTCCCTTGCCACCAAATTTGGCACCCCTATGGCTAGGAAACAATGGAGTCAATGTCACCACTTCCTGTGGTGTGGTCCACTTTAGCCTTCAAGTCCATCTTTTTTGCTCATACTATAAAATGACTCAATGGGCAGCTTGGATAAAACACATAGCCATTTTTCATAATCATTTTAGGGCATGAACCTAAAATTAAAGCATATCTAAAGCACAAGTTGACCACACTACATGAAATAGTGGGGATAATGATGATGATAATGAAATCGATGGTTAAAACCTTCCTAAGGCCCATGGTAATGTTTATTTGTCATCCAACTTGTAGACCTATGTGAAAGGAAAACAAAATATCAATTTGATCCAAAAATTATGTGGCACCTAAGAAGTTTTCAACGGCAGGTGTTTAATTCACACTATTTCTTGTGGTGGTCCACTTGAGCATTGGACAAGCTTCAATTTTGGGCTCGTGCCTTAAAATGAGCTTTTAACATGAATGGATGTCATGGATAAGATGTATACATATCACAGTGGGCCTCCACAAAGTTTACTTGATGCCCTGTAGAGTAGTACACAATTTATTTTGTACAACTAGATTATGGGCCATAAAAAAAAGGTGGCCCAGTTTGATGTCTATATGCAGTCCATGCCGTCCCACCATTTTGCCAGCTTATTTTAGGGCGTGAACCAAAAAATGAGACCAATCAAAATCTTAGGTGGACCACACCACACTAAACTGTGGTAATTGAACACCCACTACTTAAAACTTCATGGGCGCTGCAAAAGTTTTGGATGAAGTTGATATTTGTGTTTTCCCTTCATCCAGATCTGTTTGGCCTAATCAATAGGGTTAGATGTTAGATGGCAAATAAATGTTACAGTGGGAGTTCAATCACCACTATTTTCATGTGGTGTGGTCCACCTTAGATTTGGATCTGCTACATTTTTTGGACCATGCCCTATAATGACTTGGAAAAACTGATGGACGGCTTCAATATACAGCACATACATCAAGATGGGCCCATGGTCAGGGCAACACCCACTAACGTGTTACCCACCTTTAGTGTTAACCACCTTTACTCACGTGAAATTCGCTCCCTGCCTACTTGGATGCGGATTGCCTCATGAAATTCCTGTGGTGGAAGCTGGATGGGTTCCTCTAATGATGTTTGTGAGAAATCCACTTCATCCATCCGTTTTTTCATATCATTTTAGGACACAAAACTAAAAAGTAGTCCTATCCAAAACTCAAGTAGATCATACGAGAGGAAATAGTGGACACAAAACCAAAAGTAGTCCTATCCAAAACTCAAGTAGATCACACGAGAGGAAACAGTGGAGATAACTACCATCATTGAAACATTGGTATGGCTACAAAAGTTTTGTATAAGGTTATGTTTTTTTTTTTTTCCAACTCATCCTAGCGAGAATGACCTTATAATTTGGTTGGATGGCGTATAAACATCAAGGTGGAACCCCCCCCGGGTTTCTCTCTCATATGGCCCACTTGAGTTTTGGATCTGCTCATTTTTTTTATTTTTTATTTACTCAAGTCCTAGAATGAGCTAAAAAAAACCAGATGGATGAAATGGATTTCTCACGGACATTACGGTGAGCCCCACCTAAATTCCCAAGCTCCCAACTGAGGAACTTCATGCGAAATTTGCCTATTTGCATGGCTTATAACATGGAATTGTACCGTGTTGGTATGGGAAAGTCCCATGAGCTCCACCATAATGTATGTGTTATATCCATGCCATCAATCCATTGTTTGGATCATTCTAGGTCAGGAACCTTGAAACAAGGCAGACCCAATTCTCAAGTGGACCACTCCATAGAAAAAGTGGGGATTGAATGCCTAACATTGAAAACTTTTTGGGGGCCGCAGAAGTTTTGAATCAAGTTGATATTCTTTTATTCCCTTTATCCAGGTCTGCGTGACCTTATGAACAGATTTGATGGCAAATAAACATCATGGTGGGCCCTAGGAAGGTTTCAACGGTGGACGTCACTGTCTTCACAACTTTTTGTGGCGTGGTCCACTTGAGCGTTAGGTCTACCTCATTTTTTGGCTCATGCCCTCAAATGATGTAGTAAAATGGACGAACAAGGTGGACATAACATGTGCATCATGATGGGGCCCAAAGAACTTTGCAACGTCAACACTTCTCTCCACAATTAGCCTCGAGCTTGCACCTGAAAGTAAAGGGCAAAGTTATCATTTAAAAAAATATTTTACTCAAAATCACTTACCGCATTCCGTGTTAAGTTTTAAGTCAAAGGAGGAAAGCTTAAAAATAATGACTTTTTTTAGTGAAAATCTAAATTAAGCACTGAAACTTCAGCATTTAACAATCGATTTGAATGGGGAAAATCACTAAAAAATGTATATTTCAGTGATAAGAAATGAAATTAAGTTTTACCAAACAAGCCCTAGGTTGAAAATGTTTTAATCACATGTTTAAGGATAGTGTCTATATTAAAGGGAAAAGATTCAAATGATAATGGTAGTAAAATATTTGGACACATGGATTTTTTATTTTTTGTCAATTTTCATCCAAAGTAGGGGATATCGCAATAACGATTTGGATTGTTCCAGAACAACCTAATATCCAAAGGCTAAAGCCACGACATATCTTGTATAATACAGTGAGATGTATTGTAACAAACCACTCTTCGCGCTCATCTTGAATATATCGTTGAAGTGAGTGGATCCATGCATTAGAATGATTGAAATCCCATGCGATGGATGGGCATGGTTCGAATGAAAGATCCAGATCATCGGATGTGTCATTTTTTTTAGGATACAGCGAACGGTCAGGATCATGAATGAGTTGAGCAGCATTTTTTGAATTGTGCGCCATAAACACTCGTGCTCATTAGACAAACGGTTTTGATTTCACCCATCCTATGATCGCCGTAGTAGGTCCTGTTCATCGCTGCGTATTGGCTTATCACCCATCATGCATAGGAGCCAGCTATGGATATCAAGTGAAGAACCTCTCTTTTTATATGTCGTGGGGCCCACATTCGTAAAAATGAAACAATACACTGTATGGATGGCTACTGTGATATATGTTGGATCTAATTTATAGAGATATAGAATAAATAAAAAATAATAAATCAGAAATATGAACAGCAGGAGTTGGAGAGTTGAGGCACGTAACAGTCACTGTCCTAAAGACAAATTTGCCTCCATAGGAAGACGATCCTGATGCAGTGGGTCTCAACAAGTTTTCCCCTAGGATACATGATAGATGGTCCACAGCAAAGGTGGGACCTACATGATGGATGGTGAACATTAAAGGTGGGTCCCACATGATGGTGTGGACCCTCGCCGATTTTTCCGCTCCTCCCACACGACGTCGTTCTCCCTTTCCTTTCGGAAGAAGAAGAAGAAGAGGTGCGTGAGTGCGAAATCGCCGTTTGTGCCACTGGCTTGCCTCGTTCTCGAGGGCTTTGTTTGGTTGTCGTGTTAAGCTGGATATGTTTGAGTGAGTTCAGAGTCGCCACTAGCCAGTTACTTCGAATCTACAGTCGGCTAGACCCTGTAGAAACGTTAGAGAAGAGAATCCGAAGATTCCTTCCTCTAAAATGACTCCTGTTGATCTGCGGCCAGAGATTCAAGGTAAGGGATCACGGTTACAGGGTGGGAAGAGGTTAAGCACCCCACACACTGCCCGTACCTGAAGTACGGTCTCTACTTCACAGAATCGATCGAATACTTGAAAGTCTAATTTAATCCTCGTATATTCTCATGAATGACATGATGCATGAATGCGGGTCTGAACAGTAAGAGTTTCTGATGGGCAGGTTCCAACAACGGGCAAGCCCAGAGCGTACGCTCGAACTGACAGGTGCTTAATGTAAGACGTATGCAGTGTGCTTGAGTAATCAAGGTGCTTTTAGTGAAGCATGAATGCAGGTCTGAACAGTAAGAGTTTCTGATGGGCAGGTTCCAACAACGGGCATGCCCAGAGCATACGCTCGAACTGACAGGTGCTTAATATAAAGACATATGCATGTGTGTTTGAGTAATCAAGGTGCTTGTAGTGAAGCAGGGGGGTTGGAAGAAAAGTAAATGTTGCACTTATGCTAGATGCAAATGAGATGATGCTGGAAAAGAGTAGCTGGGTGGACGGAGGTGTCGCAAGGGTTGGCTTCGAGTGGCTGGATCAAGACTTGGATGGCTTGGGAGGCTGGGACCAGTGGTCAGGCTGGGCTGGACCAGGGCTAGGCTCTCCTTGGTGAAGGAATGGGCTAAAGGATGAAGGAGGGTGACTCAGACGGACGGGCTCTCTCTGGCTGAGTGGTGTGTTGAAATGAGAAAGGGAGGCAGAAGTCGTAATTTTGTCCGGGCGGCCTGCCATGGGCCGCCCGTACGGCCGCTCCTCGGTTTCCAGCGAGTACGGCCGTTCCCTCGGGGCTGCTGTTGGACTCGCTGGTCGACTCAGTGAGTTGACTCAGCGGGTCGACTCGGTGGTTTGACTCGACGGGTTGACTCGATGGTTTGACTCGACGGGTTGACTCGACGGGTTGACTCGGTGTTTTGACTCGACGGGTTGACTCGACGGGTTGACTCAGCGGGTTAACTCAGCGAGTTGACTCAGTGAGTTTGACTTTTTTTGGGATTTTTTGACTGGACTTTTTTATGGGGGGTTTTTCAGGGTGGTGTTTAGGACTGGGTTGACTGGGTTCAGGCTTGAACTGGGCTATGGAATGGGGCTTACAAGGGTGAGTTTGGCTGAGTTTGGACTTGGGATTTGGGGGTATGGTCCTCCGTTCAACCAGCTATCTCTACCAACAGTGTAGCCGAAGGTGGGGTGTCTACAGATGCCCCTCTTTGGCAGAGGTTGCATGCAACCGAATGCCAAAGCGAGTGGACACCCCACTTCTGACCCGGTCATTCATAGATCATGGTCTGAAATCTTTGCTTGCTTTTGCATCTATGCCAGTTGATCGTCTGGAAATCAATCACTCGCACATACCGCGGAAGTTTGGAGAAAACATTGCGATTGTCCCTGCAGTTTGCTGCAACCTAGGTACCCAATCGCAACCCTTCCATTCCCGATCGGTACTAACATCGAAAAGGTATAGCAGAGCCTCTGCGTCGACAGTCTTACGAGGATGCTGACCCTGAGACTGATTGTGTGATGTTTGATGTTTTCCCAGATCACTCCAGGAGTACTTGTTTCGCTTGACTGTCAAAGTGGTTAGACGCCCTGCGTCAGATAGTCTTACGGGATTCTACTACGCCGACTTGGACTCAGTCAAGGTACTTCAGGCATCCACGCCTAGGTATGTGCGGGTGGGCTCTTTCCACCCGATCTGCTGGTTTCGATGCTTAGTTTGTAATTCATTCTTTCCTTGATTGTGGTCTGGAATCTTTGTTATCCTTTGTATCCGAGTCAGTTGATTGTCTGGAAATTGATAACTCGCACATACCGCGAGAGTTTGGAGAAAACGTTGCGATTGTCCCTGCAGTTTGCTGCAACCTGGGTACCCAATCGCAACCCTTCCATTCCTGATCGGTACTAACACCGGAAAGGTACAGCAGAGCCTCTGCGTCGACAGTCTTACGAGGATGCTGACCCTGAGACTGATTGTGTGATGTTTGATGTTTTCCCAGATCACTCCAGGAGTACTTGTTTCGCTTGACTGTCAAAGTGGTTAGACGCCCTGCGTCCGATAGTCTTACGGGATTCTACTACGCCGACTTGGACTCAGTCAAGGTACTTCAGGCATCCACGCCTAGGTATGTGCGGGTGAACTCCTTCCACCCAATCTGCTGATTTTGATACTTGGGTTCCAATTCATCGTTTCCACCTGTTCAAATGGTTTCTGTGACCGAGTCTTTTGGCTCTCATCTTTTTTGTATCTTGGCATGTGGTACGACCGCACTGACACTGGAGTTCAGTTCGACCGCACTTTGAGTGCATTGGATCCGATGATCTCCGGGGAAACCGCGAGACATTGGATCTTATTTGATTTTTGCGTTGGCTCCTACCTAGAGATATGGAAGATCTCCTGGTGTGTTGGAGGCAGAACGCTCTACTGGAAAAATATTTTTGGATTTTTGAAAAGGCACCCACTCTGGGGAGTGATACTCCGTGGGGTTTTTATTTGCAAATGGAAATATTTTTTTGTCTTTTGAAATGAAAATCTGGTTTGCATGTGCCTCCACTAGAGATGCCTGTGGGGTCTTTGGCTAACCGGCTTTTATTTTGAAAGCAGGTAAACATGATGATTGATGCGATGGATGCTGATGCATGGAGATGCATGATGAAAGCATGGCTTGGCTCATTCTCTTTCAGTTTGATGGTTTTGCTTTTGCTGGAGATGCAGAGAATTTTGAGCTTATTGCTTGCAGGGTTGTATTCCCTTGGGGATTTTTCTTTTTGGAATGAAGGTTTGGACAGCGGGTTGGTCAAGATCCCGACCCGTGGTCGATCAGGTCCATCGTCCCAAGATGTTGTTTCTTTGCTAATGAGAATGTACGAGGATATCATTTGACTTCAAGATGTTCTTCTGGGCATACATGTGATTGAGATGGTGTTTGGTTACCCGTTTTGGTCAAGATCCCAATTTGCGGGCGATTGGATCCGTCATCCCATACTGTGAAGTGAGTGGAGTTCAAGACTCCTGAAGTGTAGTGCTGGGGATGCTAATTTTTGTGATTTTTGCAGATATTTGGATCCGAATATTTACCTGAGCGGTCAGAGTAGAGATCAGTTTATTGAAAACACAAGAAATATTTTTTGTGATTTTCGAAATATTTTTTATGAAAGCAAGAGAAGTATTTTTGTGATTTTTGACAATATTTTGATTTGAAAGCAAGAGAAGTATTTTTGTGATTTTTGACAATATTTTGATTTGAAAGCAAGGGAAATATTTTTGTGATTTTTGAGAATATTTTGAAAGCGATGGAAATATTTTTTGCGATTTTTGACAATATTCTGATTGAAAGCAAGGGAAATATTTTTGTGATTTTTGAAGAGGTGATTTTGCAATGTTTTTGTATTTTGTGATTTTTCTGAAATGCAGGGAAAAGATGTGGAATTTCCATCCACTTCCAGCTTCTACTGCTGGTAAGGCACCCGATCCATTTTACGTCAGCGAGCAAGACGAGTCTCACACAGTTAAGTGCCGTAGTTTTACATCTTCGGATGAGGAGATTTTGAGGGTTTTCAGTCAACACACCCACAAAGTTGCATGTTCCTCATGTGCAATGCACATAGACCACGTATCGTCCGACGGACTCCTTCGGCCACAAGATGAGCTACATCCTCACATTTCCCTTAGTCAATCCAGTTTGGGGTCTTACGTTGCTCACAATTCCGTGAGGGTGAGCTCCACCTCCCAACAGCCTTAATCCCCTTCATGAGTTCTAGGAACAGGGAACATCCGTCAGCTTCAACAGCGACTTCCAAATCAAGGTTGTCTATCACGGTGCGTTCAACACGAACAGGATTGCGGAGTTCTGCCCGCCACAGCCCTTACCTGTTTAAGAGATTCCAGACACCCGTACGATCAAGTGTCAGCCATGCCTGGAACAGGTTAGGAAAGAAAGCCCCCAAGAAGTTAATCCCAGTGTAGTTTTAGGTCTTCGGACCACTGAGGATAAATTGGTGCGTATGAAACTAGTGGTGAAATCTTTTTTTGTTTTATATTGTATCGATATTTTTTTTGTTTTGAAAAGGTTTCAGATTTCAACTCGGGTGATCAAGATTGATACTGGTTTTTATGGAAAGCTTTAAAATATTTTTGGTATTTTTGAAATGATCCGGGTTATCGAACCATGATCCCCACGGTCGAGGCCGATGCCGGTTTTTAGTTGAAAGCGAGAAAGGTCCCCCGAGAAATTAATCCCAGTGTAGTTTAAGGTCTTCGGACCATGAAACTGTACAAAAGAGGGGCAACATGTTTTTTTTTGTTTTTGGAAAAATGTCCGGTGTCAGCGGATGGACAATCCAGACTGATGCCGGTTTTTATTGAAAATCTCTCGGGATGTCAATCCCGACGTAGTTTAAGGTCTTCGGACCAAAACTTTAAAAGCGGGGCTGGTAATATATTTTTATGATTTTTTGAAAATGTCCGGAGTCATTGATCTTGATGTGAGCAAACAAGACCGACGCCGGCTTTTATTGAAAATCTCTCGGGATGTTGATCCCGACGTAGTTTAAGGTCTTCGGACCCAAAACATGTACAAGAGGGGGCAAACATATATATATATTTTTTTTTTGTTTTTCGAAATGATCCAGATCATCAGATCTTGGCCCGAAAGGCTGGGATCGATGCTGGTTTTTATTAAAAATCTCTCGGGACGTTGATCCCGACGTAGTTTAAGGTCTTCGGACCCAAAACATGTACAAGAGGGGGGCAAACATATTTTTTGTTTTTTCGAAATGATCCAGATCATCAGATCTTGGCCTGAAAGGCTGGGATCGATGTTGGTTTTTTATTAAAAATCTCTCGGGACGTTGATCCCGACGTAGTTTAAGGTCTTCGGACCCAAAACATGTGTACAAATAAGTGTTGGAAATGCATAAATATATTTTTTGTGGTTTTCGAAAGTACTCGGTGTCGTCGGATCTTGATTCGAGCAATCAAGACCAATACCGGCTTTTATTGAAAATCTCTCGGGATGTGAATCCCGACGTAGTTTAAGGTCTTCGGACCCAAAATCTGTACATAAGAGCAACAATCCAGGTTGGAGACTGCGGGAATTCTCTTTGGAATGGTTCAATCATCAGGTCATACCTTGGATGGTTGAGATCATTGTTTGACCAAGTCAAATTTTCCTTTCTTTTTCTTGGAAATTCCATGAAACTTTTCCACATCATCAACCCAATTTCTCACCCATTTCTCATGAGATGAGATTTTGGTGAGATTTCTTCCTTTTTCTCATCCTTCTCTTCTATCACTTCATTCTTACATGAAGGTACAAGATTCACTTGCAACCACCATTCCCAAGGGGGAGTTCTTCCCAAGGAGAGGGAGAGGGAGGTCGTTTCACCTAGGTAGAGGCTAGGACGGCCTCCCATGGGCCACCCGACCGGTCTGTGCCTCCTGGTCTCTTCAGGGGGCTGGGTAAAAGGGTGCCGTCCCCTTTTCTATATAACATGGGGCACCCTCCCCCCCTCAAACGTGCAATCTCTCTCTTCCTTCTCTCATACTCTTTCTTTCTTCAAGTTTCCTTTCTCTTCTTTGGTGGTCCTTTGCTCTTCTCAAGTGGTGGGCCTTAGAGAGGTCTTGGGACAGCAAGGTGGTCCTTCTTTGGTGAGTGGTAAAGGTATGGACCACTTCCTTTCTCTTTCTTGTCCTTTTCCATCTTCATTGTCTCTTCTCATGGTCCTTTTTCTTTTCTTCATGTAGCTATTTCAAGAGGTGTGAAGGTGGGCCCAAGTATTCTTGACCTTTTTCTAGATCTCAAGTCTCTTTCAAAGGTGGTGCATGGAGAAGGACATTGCAAGCTCTCCTCTTCAACATTTTTTCCTTTTTCACACTCCCTCCATGTGCATGTAAAGAGTAATTTTGCCATGTCATCAAGTGTGCATGGCAAAATACTCTATCTTTTTCATGGGAGTTGGGCCTCTTCTCATGTGTATCAAATGGGCTCAAAGTGAAGTCATAGCCCTTGGTGTATTTGATGGGCCCAATGCTTCATTTTGGGCTCCCTCATGCTTTCTTGCCCTTGTCATTTTTCCTTAATGCTCTTCCTTTCTTTTTCATCTTTTTTTTTCAAGGTTTGGGCCCATGGGCATGGTAGGGCCCATCTCAAGTTTTGGGCTCATGGGGCTCATTTTAGGTGACCCCATCTTTTTTCATATATGTATGGACCAAGATGACTAGCCCATTCTTCATTTTGGATCTCAAGTGGGCTAGTTTTCCTAGTTGGGCCTTTATGGACAAGTGGCCCAACTCTTCCATATGATGTACCTCCTTGTACAAAGTGTAGTGGGCTCCTTGAAGTTTTTCATGTGGATGGGCTTTTGGGCCTTCATTGAAACTTGGGCACTTCTTTGAACCATGTGTGCCCCACTACACTTTGTTCATGTGGGATTTTTCTTTTCATGCTTTTTCTTTTGATGGATGGAGGACTTGAGTTACTTGACCATCTACAAGTCCCATGAGTGAGTTGTTCCCACAATCTCACTAGTTTCAAATGGTTTTCCTTGTGGTAGGAATGTGGTTCTCAAGAGTTTCCCTCTAATGTTATCAATCTCGAATGGATGATCCTCAAGTGAGCTATCCATACAACCATAGCTCCTTGATCCTTTCTTTGAGGCTTGGTGGGTCATTACACCATCATTTTAAGTATGAGTGGTTTTTCTTTCCATTTGTGGGAAAGAATGATACCCATAGGTTGCCCATTTTTGTCCCATGCCTTGGGACATTTTGGATTTTGATATTCAAGTGGGCTATGTGTAACATTCTTATCCATTTTCATGATGGTTGAGTGACTCATCAAGCCATGCTCTTTTGTGCTCAAATGGTCTCCCCTTTGGTGAAAAAGTTGGTGCACATAAGTTGCCCAAACTTGCCTTTTCATGGGCATTTTCAACTTTGATTCTTCATGTGGGCTATGTGCATCAACTTTCTACCCTTATCTTCTTTGATTCATATGTTTGTGGGTAGACCTCCTTGTTGTATTTTCATGGTCCAAACTTTCATCAAGATGAGGCATATAAGGTTGCCCATGGTTAACCCATGAATGGGTCCTCATGTTCTTCAAGTGGGCTATGTGCTCTCTCCAATCCATTGAGATGAGGCATTTGGGTTGCTCTTGGGGGCCCGTTTCCTTTCTATTCCCCACTTGTCCTTGCATATGTGTAAAAAGATGAAGACATCCTAAGTGAGAATCATGACCTTGGCATAAAAGTGAGTCAATCCTTGGCCACATGTGGACTTTGAAGAGGAACTTCTCATGTGAAGTAGGACTCTCGTCCTTAGTTGATCTCATGGCACTTGAGTGCATTTGTTGTCCAAAATGTGTCCTTGGATGATGGACTTTTCTTACCTAAGGCATACCATGCCACCTTCTTTAAGGTGGGCCTTACTTTTTCCAATGGGTCCAACACATATCCTAAGTGACACATGGAGTTGGACTTTAGATTTTGCATTGGAATGTGAGTCCAATCCCATGGGTTTCTTGGATGAGAATTTGGATTTTAATGGGTAAAGGATAAGGACTTACCTTGCCAAGCTTGTAGGATTCCATGGCGGATGGTGCCAGGGGCCACCAAGTGGTTGACGAGGATGATCCTACTTTCATTGTCCGCCGAGGGGACCACATGTGTTCCCTAGCTATGGAGCATCAACCTCTTCCTGCTATCAAGGGTCGAGGGTACCAGGGATCGCTGGGACAATTGGATGAAAGAGCCACAGCCCTTGCTTGAGCGAGTACTAGATGGTACTCCTTTTGCTGGCCTCCTCACCCTACGCTTCCATAATAACGACGCCAACCGCATGATGCTTGCGGCCCTTTGTGAGAGGTGGCGGGATGAGAGCCCACACCTTCCAGCTCCCTTGTGGAGAATGGGGAATAACCCCTTTGGACATTTACATGCAGATAGGCTTCCCGTTTCATGGGGCAATTGTCCCTCAAGTGAGCTCTCTAGCTCCCCTCTCTTCCACTGATTGGTTGCGGCTTGTCGGTGACGTCCCTCCTGAGGGTGAATTCCAAGGCCATCAAGTGAAGATGCGATGGTTTTACAATAATTTCGCTTCCGTCGTCCCTACCACCGAGCGAGAGGCCCTCCACAAGGCGCGGGCCATGATCACTTATGCTTTTGGATCCTTTCTTTTTTGCCATGCGAATGAGAGAGTTGATCCTAAATTTCTTCGTTTAGTCGAGGATCTTCATCACCCCTATAACTGGAATGGGGTCATCCTGACCCGTCTCTTTCAAGGTCTGGACAAGACCTGTCGGCATAGCCGGTCCTTCACAGGCTTCTGGCCTGTCGTTGAGGTACCTCTTCTTTCATCCTCCTTGGAGCCATTTGCCTCCTTTCTCTCTCTGATCATTAAATATACTTTCATCCAGACTTGCTTTTATGACCATTTTCCGCATCTTGCGCCGAGGACGCGAGATGATATTGAACCCGCTCAGTATCGCCACATGTACTGGCATCAGCAGAATCGTCAGCGGAACTCCCGAGTTCCCAGGGACAATTGGCGTGCTAATATAGACGGGCTGACCGTTGAGGACGTAAGTATCTTGCTTGTCTTTGTCCTTGTGCTGTACTTGTAACTGATCGTGGTAACCTCTTCTGCTGCAGTTTGCCCGGATGCCGTACGCTAGTTTCCCTCTCTACTACACACCCCAGCGTGTGGAGGCATACGATGCTTCCTGTCTCCGTATTATGCTTTCTGACGCTGAGTCCTTCCAATGGTACTTGGGGGAGAGATTGCTTCGCCAAGTTACTGGGGTGGCTCGGGTCCCCTGTTCTGCACCTCCTCCAGCTGCTCGGATGCCAGCTGATGAGAGAGTTGAGGCTCTGGTGGGCCAGTCTGGCTTCCGTTTCACGATCCCGGATCGTGATTATGACGAGTGGTATCTGCTATTTGGCCAGGGGCCTTTGCTTCCTTCGCTTTACGTTCCAGGTGGCCGTCGCAGGTATGCTGGAGGTTCAGTGACTGCTCCTTTGATGGATCTTTATCGTCAGGGAGCGGGACGCGAGGAGGGGCGATGATGATTATGTTAGTGACTTGTAGCTGTCTCTGCTTTACATGGCCTTGTACTTTTGTTTTTGTCCCCTTTTGTATCAAGCTCTTTTGGATGAATATACAGGCTTTAATTTCTCCCAAATTCCTAGGTGATGTCTGGATGCTTTGACTCTTGACTCATTCCTTCATGATTTGTGATTCCTCAACTGCATGGACAATGACTTGAACGGTTTAGATTGCTTGTTTAGGCCCTGCGGGGCCCCCTTGATGATTGGATCTTGGATTCTAGCCCTTCTTTTGATGATTGGACTTTTGATCTTGCCACTCCATGACTTGTGTAAGCTTTCCAATTGTTTGGATCTTGATGATTTGGCCCTTGAATGGTTCAGATTGATGGATTTGGCCCTGCGGGCCCACCTGGGACCTTAGCTTTACTTTGGGGCACCTCTTTTGATGATTTGTGAGGCTAGGAAGGCTTCTCATGGTGTGGATGATGGCTTGAACGCCTCAGATCGCTTGATTTGGCTCTGTGGGCCCACTTGATAATTGGATCTTAGATTCTGGCCCTTTTTTGATGATCAACCCTTTGATCTTGTTGTTTCATGGCTCATGTAGGTTCTTCAATGGTTTGGATCATGAGGATCTAGTCTTTGAATGGCTTGGATTGCTTGTGGCCCCCACTTGATCACTTTCCCCCTTCTTTGGCTTGATCAGCCATATTCCAGGCCACATTGCTTCGTGATTGGACCAGTGGGGCACCTTTTGTATGATCTTGATCATCTTCAGTTGAAATTTGGAGTGGACCGGAGCCTTGGGCGGCCCATGGAGCGCCATCTGCTGACGTGGACTGTCAGCCTCACCTACCAAGAACCTTGGAGCCAATCCCGCGGAGAGAGGAAGTTTGCGTCCGTACGGGCGGCCCAGGGCAGGCCGCCCAAGGCTCGCCTCTTGAGCGGCCTGGGCTAGCCCTGGTTCGGACATCCTCTGCTGTCCTTTTCTCTTGTCCCCACATCCTCTGCACTGGATCATTCGATTCCAGCCATGAATCTACACTTTGTCCCCTCTTTTCTTCTCTTTTTGTCTTTTTCTTTCTTGATCTTTTGTTGGGCAGCCATTGATGATGGCTTGGGGGCCCTTGTGGGAGAGATCGGTGGGTCCCGTATTTCAGCAATCGATGAGGGCTTTAAAGATGATGAGGTATCTTTGATTGATGGTGGAGATGGAGCATTAAATGGGGGCATTGATGAGGGGTTAGGGATGGTGGTTGATGAAGCTTTGAATAGCTCCATTAATGGTGGGATGGCTGGATTTTCAAATTTGAATGGGACCTTCATCATGGGAGGAATGGATGGTATAGATGGGATGATGGGATGGGACATAGGTGAGGCTATGCATCCCTTGAGTGTGGGCCCCATGGATGATGTGATGGACGGTGGTGATGGGACCATGATGGACATAGATGGGCTGATCTCATGTCTGGATGGTATGGATGGCTCAGATGGTACCTTTGACGGTTTGGATGCTCTGGATGAGGGCCAGGATGTGCGGTATACTTCTTTGGGTGGACTTGATGTGATCATTGATGATGTCCCCTTGATGATGGACGGTGTGGATGCCTCGATGATCCCTTTGATCGGCCAGGATGATGACTGGATTCATGATTTTCTGTTGGAGGGGGCCGCAGGTCCAGATCTGACCGTTGATTCTTCGATCGGGGCTGCCCGGACCCTTTTTGATGGTTCAGATGTATTCTTTGACGGTCAGGTTGGTCAGGATGCCACGATGTGCGGTGTGATCTTCACTGATGGCTCTTTTGGTTGGGAGCATTGTCCTTCTTTTGGTCATCGGCCCTTTGCGCACTCTGTTCATGAGGTGGGCGAGTCTTCTCATGCGGCTGAGATTATGACAGTTTCAGACAGCGATGCGGCTATATCAGACATAGCTGTTACTGAGGGCAGGTCAGGGGCTGTCGAGTCTGCAGAGGTTCCAGCTTTTCCTTCTCCTTCGCCCGTTGACCTTCCGATCCTTGATGAGTTGTCCTCGATTTCTGGGCCTTTTGTGCTGGAGGGGATACCGGTGAGGACTTGTCAGCTGCTTCCTCGTTCTTCTTGCTCGCCACGACTGCTTGCTTGGCTTGACAGCTTGTCGGTTTACGAGATTCGAGATTTGGAGTCCTATGGCTTTGGCAGTCTGATTCATATGGCTAGAGTTGACATTGACTGGAGGATGCTCGGAGCTGCCTTGATTGACTGGGTCCCTTCGTTGAACTTGTTTGCGTTCAACGATATGGAGATGGGGCCTTCTTTGGAGGAGCTTGCACGCTTGACAGGCTTACCCTTGGATTATACTCAGTACTTCTCGCCGAAGACATCGCCGAAGACTGCTACACCGCAGAACTGGTTTGGGATCCCCTATCTTGTTCGGCCTGCAGCTGGTGGCCAGGATGTTGTTGTGTTCTCTTTGGACCTGCTGTATGATCTTTTTTCGGGTCCTCAGAGTACGGCCTGGTTCTACCTTTGCTCGGAATGCACTGATGTTCTGTTTGATTGCTGAGGTGCTGTTCTCGGGATGGCGCAGGTCCCAGACTCCTTTGCTTTTTGAGGTGTTGAGCTGAGCTGTCCGTCGGCAGGGGATCATTTCTCTCATTTTGGCCGAGCTATTCGATGGGCTGACTGACTGCGCCCTGGGTCGCACTTGTGTTCTTCGCGGCTGCTGTGCCTTCCTGCAGGTATTCTTTCTACACCTTTTTTTTTTCCTTCTTGCTTTGTTGGGGATTGCTTTGCTTTAGCTGAACTTCTTTTCCTTTTTGTGATCAGGTCTGGATATGGGAGCGTCTTTCTCTGACCGTTCCTGTACCTCTTCCTGGCATTCCTAGCTCTGACATTATGCGTTATATCATCGAGTTCCTTCCTCATACAGCCAGGATGAGCGAGCCCCTGTATCGCAGGATGTTCGCTGAACTTCGTGACTGGAACGTTCGTTGGGAGTCATCTTGGCTTTCACTTCCTCCAGTGCTTTGCGATGCACACCGCCATCCTCTGATGTTGGTAGGCTTTCGATCCTACTTTTCTTACCATCCCATCCGGTTCCTGCGGCAGTTTGGGTATGAGCAGGATGTTCCTCATTTCGCTTTCACGGGTATCGGGCGTCGAGTACTCCCCTCTAGATCTTCTGACTTCAGGACCCGGATTGATTGTTCCTGGGCGAGTTATTTGACAGCTGATTTGTTGGGATTTGAGCTGCGGACTTTTCCAATGGCGACCGCCCCATATCAGTACTGGGTTGCTGAGCAGTCTTTGTATCGACGTATCCCTTGTTGGCACCAGACTGCTGATGAGGATGAGCAGGATATTCTTGGAGATGCTGGCTCTTCATCTGGTTCATATGAACCTTTTGAGGAGCGCCCGTTTATCGATCCTGGCTTCCTCTTGGCCACTCATGGTCATCTGCTGTCTGAGATCTCTGCACTTCGGTATCATTGTGAGATGATGTCGAGGAGATTGGCTGCCGATCGGAGGTTGTCTGATGAGGAGACAGCGATCCGTACCCTTGAGCGCGATGAGGTGCATTACCTGCGTATGGAGATGAGCAGGTTGAGAGCGAGACTATCTTTTTATGAGTCAGAAAACTCACCTGATGTGGCCGAGGAGGAGGGTAGAGATTGATTGTGTTGGCCACCTGCACATTCTTTTTTGCATATATGATTGATGATGATGCATTTTTTGTATTTTTTGAAAAAGATGATATGTGTAAGAGAAATATAATGCATTTAAGTGAAAAGAGGAAATGTTTGAAAATCTACTGTGCCATGAGTTGTCTTGTGAGTGTGTCTGGATTTTGTGTCGGGATATAGGAATCAGAACTGGGGCTCGGTCAATGATTTGATCGATGTCTCGAGATTCGACTTGCTTGATCCTTTGGTTCCCTAGAGATGTAGGCAATGGAAACTTTTGCTTCCTGAGATTGTCAGAGTTTGTAGAGCTCTTCGTTCCTGACTGCGCTTCTTCTTGTTCTTGAACTGTAACCGCTTGAACTGATCTGGACCGTCTGCTTTCTTGGTACCTGCACTTTTTTTTCTTTTCATTTTGAGCCATTTTTGCCTGCAGTGCTCTTTCGAGTTTTCACCACAGCCGGCTTTTTCCCGTCATTTTTGCCCGTGGCGCCCTTTCGGGTTTTCACCACGTCCCGGGTATTTGGTCTTGCCTGCCCCTTGGCAGCTGTGCTGTTTTTACCCTTGGCGCCCTTTCAGGTTTTCACCAAGTCCGCTGTATGCCCACTGTTTTTACTCGGAGCGCCCTTTCGGGTTTTCACTCCGCCCTCTTTGTTTAGGCACACATTTTCTTTTTCTTTTTCTTTTTTTCTTTTTCTTTTCTTCCTGGATCTCTGGATAACTGCGGCGGCTAAAGGTCGGGAATCCGTCGTTGCCGGCCGATGGCAGTCTTTCAGCCCTTATCCTAAGTTACGATGATAGAGCTGTCGGTCTTTGCTAAAGACCTCTCTGAGATGAATGGATGGATGACTGTGTTTCTTTTTGGGTTGATTTTTTCTTGGGTGCTTTACTTTGGCTTCCCTTTTTCTCTTTTCTTCTTTTCTTTTCTTTTTCTTTTTCTTTTGCATTCTTTTTCTCTCTTTTTTTTGTCTCTTTTTTAATCCCCCCCTTTTTTTGTATTTTTCTCTTTTGGAATCCCCTTATTTGAAACACTTGTTGGTTGACGGAATGATTTCTCAGAGATCTTAGCTTTGACCCCTTGACTTCAGCTCTATTAAAGTAACCTTTGATAAGGTCAGAATAACTTATCCGTGAAAGATCTTCACGTTGTCGGCGTTGGTTGGCTCAGGAAGATCCACCCCTCTCATGCTGGTGAGTCTGAGGGCGCCTCCGGGAAGTACTTCTCTGACGATCAGTGGCCCGTCCCACGAGGGTTTGAACTTTCCTCTGGGATCTGGAAGGTGCGACGGTAGAATCTTCTTCATGACCATGTCGCCTACCTTGAAGCTCCTTTTTCGGACTCTCTTGTTGTAAGCCCGAGCGATCCTTTTCTGATAGCACTGTGAATGACTTAGTGCACGCATGCGTTTTTCATCTGCCAGCTGCAACTGATCGAATCTGGCCCGTTGCCATTCTCCTTCTTCAATTCCGCTTTTTAATAACACCCGAAGTGATGGTATTTCCACTTCGACTGGTAGAACTGCTTCCATTCCATAAGTAAGCTCGAAAGGAGTAACGCCCGTAGCAGACCGTACAGACGTTCGATAGGCCCAAAGTGCATATGGGAGCATATCTGACCAATCTCGATAGGTCACGACCATCTTCTCGAGTATCCTGACGATTGTCTTGTTTGCGGCTTCTACCCCACCATTCATCTGGGGACGGTAGGGGCTTGATCGATGACGTTGGATCTTGAATTTGCTGAGGAAGTCATCCATCTTCTTGTTGACGAACGAGGTCTCATTATCTGTGATGATGGCATTAGGGATTCCATACCGGCATATGATGTTGTTCTTCATGAATTTGATCACTTGAGATGCTGCAATCGTGGTGTAGGAGGCTGCCTCTACCCACTTGGTGAAGTAGTCGACTGCCACAAGTATGTATTCGTGACCATTTGATGCTTTGGGACTGATCTTGCCGATGATGTCAAGTCCCCACATGGAGAAGGGCCAGGGGGTGGTCAGGTTGTATAACTCTGATGATGGGGCATGGATTTGATTTGCATGCTCCTGACACTTGAAGCATTTTCTGACGTGCTGGCAACAGTCTGTCCCCATGGTGAGCCAATAGTAGCCGAGTCGTAGAATCTTTTTTGCCATCATGTGCCCATTCATGTGTGGGCCACAGATTCCTTCGTGTATTTCTTTCATGATCTTTGCAGCTTCTGTTTCATCGACGCATCGGAGGAGGATGTGATTATAGGATCGCTTGTAGAGAACTTCGCCACTGATGGTGAACTGGCTGGCCAAACGTTGGATGGTTCAGCGATCTGTTGCTGTTGCTGATTCTGGATACTCCTGGGTTTCGAGATATTGCTTGATGTCGGCATACCAGGGTTTGTCAGGGACAGCTTCGGCTTCTTCTATTTGCAGGCAAAAAGCAGGTTCTTCTTGAATTTCGACTGTGAGCTCCCATTCTGAAGCTCCTTTTGGGATCTCGAGCATTGATGCGAGCGTGGCGAGAGCATCTGCGAACTGGTTCTTGGCTCTGGGCATGTATGAGAAGGTGATTTCCTTGAATTCTTCGATCAGATTGTCAAGATACACATGATATGGTATCAACTTCTCGTCTTTGGTCTTCCATTCGCCATTGGTCTGATTGATGATAAGCTGTGAGTCTCCAAATACTCGTAGCTTCTTGACGCCCAAGATTATGGCTTCCCTTAAGCCAGCGATGCATGCTTCATACTCTGCCATGTTGTTGGTGCACTCGAATGCGATGCGCCTCGAGATAGGAATAGGGACATCATCTGGAGAGTAGAGGATTGCTCCAATACCACTCCCTTTAGAATTTGCTGCGCCGTCGAAGAATAATGTCCATTCATCTTTCTTCTTCTTTTCATCCTCTTCAATGAGCAAGAGATCTTCATCAGGAAAGAACGTCTTGAGCGGTTGATAATCTAGGAGAGAGTGAGCGGCAAGATGATCGGCGAGGGCCTGTCCCTTGATTGCCTTTTGAGTGACATAGGTAATGTCGAACTCAGACAGGAGTAGCTGCATTTAGCTATCCTTCCAGTGAGTGCCGGTTTCTCGAACAGGTATTTGAGCGGATCCATGTGAGCGAGAAGAAGAATAGGGAATGCAATCATGTATTGACGGAGTCGCTGAGTTGCCCAGACTAGGGCGAGGCAAGTCTTCTCGATGGGGGAATACCTGGTCTCGTAGTCGGTGAACTTTCGACTCAAATAGTATATTGCTTGTTTTTTCTTCCCGGTTTCGTCGTGTTGGCCGAGGACACAGCCAATGGCTTCTGCTGCTACCGAGATGTATAACAGTAGTGGTCGTCCAGGAGTGGGAGGCACTAGGACTGGAGGATTCATGAGATATTTCTTGATGCGGTCGAAGGCGACTTGGCAATCATCATTCCATTCTTTTGGGACGTTCTTCCGAAGGAGCTTGAATATTGGCTCACAGATAGGTGTGAGCTGTGCGATGAAGCGACTGATGTATTGAATTCTGCCGAGGAAGCCACGAATTTCTTTCTCTGTTCTAGGAGGGGGCATCTCGATGATTGCTCTGGTTTTGGTCTCGTCGACCCTGATGCCATCCTTGCTCACCATGAAGCCGAGGAGCTTACCTCCCATTGCACCGAAGACACATTTCTGAGGATTGAGACGGAGCTTGTACTTTTCTAATCTGTTAAATAATTTCTTCAGATCTTCAAAGTGTCCTTCAATTGTGCGAGATTTGACGATCATGTCGTCCACATATACTTCGAGCTCCTTGTTCATCATGTCGTGGAATAGTGCTGTCATTGCTCGCTGATATGTTGCTCCTGCGTTCTTCAGACCGAACGGCATTACCCTGTAACAAAAGGTTCCCCAGGGAGTGATGAACGATGTCTTCTCGCGATCTTCGACGGCCATCTTGATCTGATTGTAACCTGAGAACCCGTCCATGAATGAGAAGATCTTGTATCCAGCGGTGTTGTCGACCAGAGTGTCGATATGTGGCAACGGGAAGTCATCTTTTGGACTGGCCTTGTTGAGATCTCGGAAGTCGATGCAGATTCGAACCTTGCCATCCTTCTTCGGTACTGGTACGATGTTGGCGAGCCATTCAGGGTAGTTGGAGACTACCAAGAATCCCGCATTATATTGCTTGATGACTTCATCTCGGACTTTCAGAGCCCATTCTGGCTTCATTCTTCGGAGTTTCTGCTTCACTGGCTTCATATCTGCCTTGGTTGGCAGATGGTGTACAACGAGCTCTTCATCGAGCCCCGGCATGTCTTCATATGAGAACTCGAAGTTGGACAATCTTGGAGCTAGGAACTCTATCATTTTCTGTTTCATCTCAGGTGGCAACGATTTTCCAATGCGTACTTCCCTAGGGATCTCAGGTGTCCCCAAGTTTACTATCTCGAAATCATCAGCTACAACATTGGCTTTAGATTCGAACTTTTTGAGGAGATCCTCTAGTTCAGGAGCCGGATCATCATCTTCCTCATCCCGAGCTTCGTCCAGACCCATGAGCTCGAAGTCTAATTCGATGTCAAAGTCATATGATTCGACTTCAAACTCATGTGACTCTTTAGACGAACTTGGCACACTATTGAATGCAGGAAAAGAAATGTTTTTTGGTTTTTGAGATTTTTCTGAAATTGAAATGCTAGATGTTTTTGGTTTTTGAAAGTTTTTGATTTTTTTGGCTTTTTGAAATTTACGGGACTTTGAACAAGCGGGCATTGCAGACCATGATTGAGCCCAACTTGTTCCAAAGTTCCGGTCGCTGCTTAAACAGGCGTTTTTTTTTGGAAGCCAGAGCCCTCAGATGGCTCTTTGGCTGATTCAAAAGTTAGGGGAACAGATGACCATTCAGGACCCCACACTTCCTCCCCTGAAGAGGTGGGGGTTGATGATTTGGGCGAAGAATCATGGTCTGGCCCAATGACCATGACTTCTTGCTGGTCAGGTTCAAGATCTGAGTCGTACTCAGTCCCTCCCGGATCACTTACCTCGCATTGCAGTTCGTCTGGTTCCACAGTGAGACACAAGTTTGGAACCTGGACATCGGACCAATCTAGGGCTGGCCACTTCCCTTTCTTGGTCCAATGGATGGGCTGCTTCTGCCCCTGGCTGATGATTGATGATGTTGACTTTGCAGAGATGGGCAAGTCGTGCCCCTTGCTAATTGGTGCTGAGATGGGCGAGTTGTGCCCCTTGCTGATTGAAGTGGGCAGGTTGTGCCCCTGGTTGATTGATGCTGACGTGGGCAGGTTGTGCCCCTGGTTGGGAGCAGGTGTCAGGGTAACCTGGTCCTGAAGCTGCTGTATTTGACTTCCTTCTTCGTCTTCATCCTTTTCTTCTTCTTCTGGAGGCTTAGATGGTTCGAGAATCTGATCCCATCGAATGGGGGGCCACGTGGCCCAAACTAGGCTCATCGGGGAGCCTTTGTGCAGTGCAGTCGGTTGATTCCCTCCTGGATCTTTGCAAGGTTCTCCTGGCTTGACGAACTGGATGGGTGAGCACCGAAATTTCTTCCTTCTTTTGTCCATGAAGGTTGCCTTATATCCGAGTCCCCACTTGCGTTGGTTATATACTAGCGATACCTTTCTGGACTTGAAGTGATTCTTCATTCGGTATTTGAGGCTCAGACGCTCTGCCGGTGAAAAGACACGGTCCACCCTTATTGGTTCTGGATTGGCGATAGAGTTCACAGTCTCGAATTCGAAACTGTGAAACGGGATGTCTTCTTCAGAGTGCTGGATATCGATGACCGGGATGTCTGGTTCAGTGGCAGCAGCATTGGAAGGAATGACGAGCTCCTTCTCTGCATGGATAGAGATCACTTGATTTCCACAGATGTATTTTACCCGTTGATGTAAGGTTGATGGCACAGCTCCAACCTTGTGCAGCCACGGCCGTCCGAGCAGCATGTTGAAAGAGGCTGATATATCCAGGATTTGGAATGTGATGGTAGAAACTTCTGGACCTATCTGTACCTCTATGTCGACCTCCCCTTCCACTGATCGGCGGGTGTTGTCGAATGCTCTGACGCATATGGTGCTGGGTCGGAATGAAGAAGGACTGATTCCCAGACGTTCTGCAGTCTTGAGTGGGCAGACATTTAAGCTTGAGCCATTATCGATAAGGACCAGCGGGACGCAGAGGTCTTTGTATCGTAAGGCTATGTTGAGGGATCGGCCATGATCGCGTCCTTCTGGTGGCAACTCATTATCGGTGAAGGTGATGGCGCGCGGAGCCAGTAGCTGTCCAATCATCAATGCAATCATCTCTGGTGCCGTATCAGAGGAGACATGAGCATCATTCAAGGTCTTGGCAAACATCTCTCGGTGTATGCGAGATGTGCAGAGTAGCTCCCATACTGAGATTTGAGCAGGGATTGACTTGAGCTGAGTCGCCACATCGTATGCGGCTTCATTTTTGCTGCCGAGGCCTGAGAGGACGCCTTTGGGATCTCCTCTGTTTTGATTATCTCTTCGGATGCAACGCCCGTTGGGATTCATGTTTCCCACTTCTGCGCATTCTGGATAGTGCCATGGGACCTCTTTATAATTTTCCTCACCCTTGCCTTCTAGGACCACCGGCTCTTGCAACGGTGCTTGTGTGGGTACCAGATCTTCCTCGTATGGAGCTTTTTCCTTGAGGACTACATTGTTGCCTGTGCTGAAGGGGTAGTATCGAGGCTTGTCTTCATAGACCACATAAGGTCGTGGTCCTGGCTTGACTGTTCCTGGGGCAGGAGGCTCCCATGGAATGAATACTGGTCCTCTTGATATGGCAGGAGGTTTCTCTGTTCGTCCGAGCTGCCGTAGCGTGATTGACACGCCTCCGGAATTTGCCCCTTGCAATATGACTGGCTCAACTGGAAGAGCTTCTTCCAAGACAACGGGCTCTTGTTGTTGATGAGTATAATCCTTTCATTGTGGATTGGATTGTTCTTGAGTTACCCCTTGCAAGATGACAGGTTCGTATGTGGGCTTGATGTATGATTGTGCTCCTTCCAGGACGACTGGTTCCCAGCATGAATGGTTGTAAGGTGCCCCTTGAACAACTGATATATCGTATGAAGGTGCTCCTTCAAGCACTACTGGCTCGGAGATTGAAGGAAGAAAGGGACTTGCCCCTTGCAAGACTGGAGGAGGATTTGTTGGCTCATAAGTGTAGGTGTGAATGGATTGGATGGGGGAGAAGAAGCGATCGAGATGGTCCCCTTCTTCTATACTATTGACTGCAGGGCCACGAGATGAACTGGGGTCCGTCGGATGTTGAGGCAGAGGATTCTGAAGGATGTTGGTGGAAGCTGCTGGAGAAGTTCCAGGGACCGAGATGACGATCTTGCGGTCATCAATTAGGTCTTGTATAGCATTCTTCAAAGTATAGCATCTATCAGTGGCGTGGCCACGTCCTTGATGGTAGGCACAGTACTCATTTTCTCGGTAGTTTGGAGGCAGAGGATGAGGCGGAGGCCTAGGTGTCATCAGAGTGAGTAACTGCTTTTGTACCAGCGTAGTCATGATTTGACTAAGTGGTTGACTGAGTGGAGTGAACTTCCTGAACTCCCTGTAATTCTGCCTGTTCTGGTATGAGTATTGGCCATTTTCCCTGAACTGCTGCTGTTGTCGAGGTGTTGTGGCTGAGGATTCGGTCGTGGCTGATACCCCTGAGGCTGATGCTGAGCTTGATTCTGCTGATACTGTTGACGTCTCTGTGGGGGAGCATGTTGATTTCCTTGAGCAGTGGTGTTGATGTTGTTTACCTCTGTTGGGCGGGGAGGAGAACCACTGCGGTTTCCATTCCCGTGCCCGATAGGTCTTCCTTCCACTCTGTTCCTCTTGACTGGAGTGGCTTGATGAGGCCATGGGGAAATCGTCCCGGCACGGATTCCTGCTTCGACTTGCTCTCCAACACGGATTAGCTGCGAGAAGTTCGCATATGGATGCGAGATGAGATACCCGGATATGCCTGGATACGTTGAATGAACAATCATGGAGATTTGTTCTTCATCGTCGATGGGTGTCCGCATTCTGGCTGCCATAGCTCGCCAACGTCCCACATAAGCTGATAGTGTTTCATCACTCCTTTGCCTGAGTGCTGCGAGGTTGGCTCTTCTGGGTGCCATGTTGAGATTGTATGCAAATCTATCGACGAAAGCCTGGGAAAGCTGTTCCCATGTTCTGATGCGGTGGCAGTCCAATGAAGTGTACCAATCTAGGGCATCGCCCTTCAGAGATTTTTGGAACAAACGAATAAGGGCCCCTTCATTTCCTGCGATTGCACTCAGCTCCCCGCAGAAAGCCTTGAGATGTGCTGTGGGACAACCGCTGCCATCGTATCTCTTGAATTTTGGTACCTCAAAGTTTTGAGGTACTTGAGCATCTGGGAAAGGACACAAGTCTCTGAACTTGGTCGAAGGTAAGTCGATTCCTTGCTGTCGCTGAAGCTGATTTTGCAAGATCTGGAACTGCTCCCGCAACTCGTCCAGTCCTGAGTGATCTGTTCGAGCGACTGGTGCCTCCTGGAGTAAGGCACGTTCTTCTTCGGCATAGTGGTCGATGTCTTCGACCCTATGGGCTTGCTGAAAAGCAACCGCGGGTTGCTGAAATTGATTTGATGACTGAACTGGATTCTGATGAACTTGTGCTTGAAATGATGGTAACTGAATTGGAGACTGTACTGAAGGTTGAACTGGAACTTGTTGGAAATTGACTGGATTTTGCTGAATTGAAGATTGCTGAAAATTAACTGGATTTTGCTGAATTGAAGATTGCTGGAAATTAACTGGAATCCCATCGGCGGGGATGTGCTAGAATTGAAAAGTGCTCCTGTTTGCAGGAGGCTGAGATGTTGGGAAGTGACCCCCTTGTTGGGTATTCGCCACTGTCCGCTGATTGATGTGGGCTTGACACTGACCCCCATTGTGGGCATTCGCCAGTGCTGTCCCTGTTGCTGGAAATTGAATTGAAATCCCATCGGCGGGGATGTGCTGGAATTGAAAAGGTGTCCCATCGGCGGGGACATGCTGAGATCTACTGAGATTGTTGTTTGCAAGATTGACTGGAAGCTGACTGGATGTTCCTGCAACGGAAGTGCTCTGAGATGGCCTTGTCGTCGCAGAAAGATATTGAGAAGGATGCCCCATAGCGAAGGGCTGAGATGGATGTTGTCGGTAGTCTTGGGCAGACTCCGATGGTTGTGCTTGATTTGAACTGGAGGCCGGGAGGACCCGGCATGGTTGTTGAGATTGCTGAACTGGGCCAACCTGAATGTTGGCTGCTGCGGTGGTTTGTGCTTGCATGAATTGCAAGAGCATTTCTTGCATTGCTCTCATTCCTTGTGCCAATTCTTGTATGATTGGCGTATTGTCAACGGGCTGTTGCGCTGGAGGTTGCGCTTCGGTCATTTCAAGAGCAGGGAAGTGATGAGTTTCTTCTTCGTGGTCGGACATGGCTTGCTGAGCCCGAGTGCGGATTATGCTGCGGAAGGGAAGTTGTCTCCGCGTACGTTGAGCCCGATGAGGCGCAATGGTGAGGACTGTACTCTACTCTTTTTGGGTTTTGGGATTTTCTATTTTTTTTGTTTTGGAATTTTCTATATTTTTTTGTTTGGGTTTGGGTAGAATGCTATGCAGATGAGATTATATGAGGATTAGTGACTTTCAAGTATATGAAGGATTCTGTTTTTCAAGTCGGATCACGACTAGTGGGACTAATTCATCCCCAGCAGAGTCGGCATTCTGTGGACCCTCGCCGATTTTTTCGCTCCTCCCACACGACGTCGTTCTCCCTTTCCTTTCGGAAGAAGAAGAAGAAGAGGTGCGTGAGTGCGAAATCGCCGTTTGTGCCACTGGCTTGCCTCGTTCTCGAGGGCTTTGTTTGGTTGTCGTGTTAAGCTGGATATGTTTGAGTGAGTTCAGAGTCGCCACTAGCCAGTTACTTCGAATCTACAGTCGGCTAGACCCTGTAGAAACGTTAGAGAAGAGAATCCGAAGATTACTTCCTCTAAAATGACTCCTGTTGATCTGCGGCCAGAGATTCAAGGTAAGGGATCACGGTTACAGGGTGGGAAGAGGTTAAGCACCCCACACACTGCCCGTACCGAAGTACGGTCTCTACTTCACAGAATCGATCGAATACTTGAAAGTCTAATTTAATCCTCGTATATTCTCATGAATGACATGATGCATGAATGCGGGTCTGAATAGTAAGAGTTTCTGATGGGCAGGTTCCAACAACGGGCAAGCCCAGAGCGTACGCTCGAACTGACAGGTGCTTAATGTAAGACGTATGCAGTGTGCTTGAGTAATCAAGGTGCTTTTAGTGAAGCATGAATGCAGGTCTGAACAGTAAGAGTTTCTGATGGGCAGGTTCCAACAACGGGCAAGCCTAGAGCATACGCTCGAACTGACAGGTGCTTAATATAAAGACATATGCATGTGTGTTTGAGTAATCAAGGTGCTTGTAGTGAAGCAGGGGGGTTGGAAGAAAAGTAAATGTTGCACTTATGCTAGATGCAAATGAGATGATGCTGGAAAAGAGTAGCTGGGTGGACGGAGGTGTCGCAAGGGTTGGCTTCAAGTGGCTGGATCAAGACTTGGATGGCTTGGGAGGCTGGGACCAGTGGTCAGGCTGGGCTGGACCAGGGCTAGGCTCTCCTTGGTGAAGGAATGGGCTAAAGGATGAAGGAGGGTGACTCAGACAGACGGGCTCTCTCTGGCTGAGTGGTGTGTTGAAATGAGAAGGGGAGGGGGTATTTATAGCAGCGAGCAGTGGCAGAAGTCGTAATTTTGTCCGGGCGGCCTGCCATGGGCCGCCCGTACGGCCGCTCCTCGGTTTCCAGCGAGTACGGCCGTTCCCTCGGGGCTGCTGTTGGACTCGCTGGTCGACTCAGTGAGTTGACTCAGCGGGTCGACTCGGTGGTTTGACTCGACGGGTTGACTCGACGGGTTGACTCAGCGGGTTAACTCAGCGAGTTGACTCAGTGAGTTTGACTTTTTTTAGGATTTTTTGACTGGACTTTTTTATGGGGGGTTTTTCAGGGTGGTGTTTAGGACTGGGTTGACTGGGTTCAGGCTTGAACTGGGCTATGGAATGGGGCTTACAAGGGTGAGTTTGGCTGAGTTTGGACTTGGGATTTGGGGGTATGGTCCTCCGTTCAACCAGCTATCTCTACCAACAGTGTAGCCGAAGGTGGGGTGTCTACAGATGGTCTATCCATATCAAGTGGGCCCCACATGATGGATGGTCTACAACAAAGGTGGGACCCTCATTATGGATGGTGGACATCAAAGGTGGGCCCCTCATGATGAACAACTCATATTGAACGTGGGGCCCCACATTAAGGTGGGCTCACATAATGAACGGTTCACATCAAAGTTGAGCCCCACATGATAGATGGTCTGCATTAAAGTGTGGCCTTGCATGACGTAACATGAACATCAAGTGGGTCTTGTTTGATGGGCAATCCATATTAAAGGTGGGACCCACATGATGGATGATAGTCATTGAACATGGGCCCGCATGATGGTCAGTTGACATCAAAGGTGAGCCCATATTATGAATGACCCACATTGAATGTGGGGCCCACACAATGAATGGTCCACATTAAGGTGGGCCCACATAATGGATGAAGCGGGCTTCACATGATGGATGACCTACATCAAAGTGTGGCCCCTCATAATGAACGATCCACATCAAGTGGGCCCCGCCTAATGGACGGTTCACATCCAAGGTCTCGCACGATGGATGACCCATATCCAAAGTTGGCCACATGATAAATGATCCACATAGAAGGTGCACCAATGAATGGTGGATATCAAAAGTGGGCCCCACATGATGGACAATCCACTTTGAAGGTAAGGCCCACACTCTGGACACATCAAATGTGGATTCAACGTGATGGGTGATGGGTAGTGGACATTGAGGGGCACCATATAAAGGACAATTAGCATTGATGGTTGGCCTCGCATGATGGATGACCTACATTAAGTGGGTCCCCAATGATGAATGGTCCACATTCAAGACGGTCCTTGTATAATGGACGACCTACTTTGAAGGTTTGACTCACACAATGGACGATTCACATCAAAGGCAAGTTCCATATGATGATTGATCCACATCTAATGTATGATATAATGGATGATCCAAATATCTTAAAATATGAAGATGGTAATCATCCATTCTTTTATCATTTGGTGGCATGATTCATCCATGATGAGATCCACCAAAATAACCATTTGGATTGCTGTTATAATAGAGTTACTATAATCTTTAAAAATGCCATCAACTACCTTTAAAAAAGTTATTATGTGAAGGGTTTATCAAATATGCTTTCTTGAAATAAGAGCATTTTTACCAAATGAGTTTATTTAAGGGCGTGTTTGGCACATGGTATTAGATGGGATTAGAAGGGATGAGATTAGAAAAAGTGGTGTCATGGGATTGTCTCCTGGTGCAGTTGGAAACCATGGGATAAAGAAACTATATACCATGTTTGGCATCCGGTGGGATTCACTGGATGGAATATGCACTCGTTACTATGGGACATACATGAATGAACAAACTCTACACTAGCATTTGGAATCATTGATCTCATAATGTATGTGTTATATCTACACCGTCCATCCATTCCGCAACATAATTTTATGGCAAGTGCTAAAAAAAGAAGCAGGAAATACAATGGACCATAGCACAGCAGAAGTTTCAACAATGAGCGTTCAATCCCAGCTACTTTCTGTGGTGGGGTCCACTTGAGCTATGGATCTACCTGATTTTTGGGCCCTTGCCCTAAAATGATCTCGAAAAATGGATGGATGGTGTGGATATAGTCCATACATCATGGTGGGACCCACAGTACCATGTTGACATTAGCCTTACATTTTCAAACTTTTCAAACCATGTGAGCGGGATTCGTGTGGGACCAAATGCAATTCTATCCCGCCTAATCCCAACCTCTCCAAACGCAATATGGGATTTGCACGATGCCGGATGCAATTCCATCCCACTCAATCCCATCCAATCCCATGCGCCAAACACCCCCTAAAAGAAGAGCCGGAACAAAAAAAACCTATTGAAATAACTCTTATTGAAAAAGCTTGAATTGAATTAGAATAGATCCAAATCTCAAGTGGATCATACCATAGGAAACAATGGCGATTGAGTGCCTCTAAAATCTTAGGTGGACCACACCACATGAAATAGTGTTTATTTTGTGCCTCTCCATTCAAAATTCCAAAGGGCTTGTCATAAAGTTTTTGTAATGTTTATTTGCAATCAAACCTGTTTATAATGACAAAAAGTTCGGAATGAAGGGGAATTAGAAAGATTAGATTGATTTAAAACTTTGGTGACCTAGTTTTTAATGGCTATTCCTCATTGTTTCGATTCCTATGGTCCACCTGACATGTGGATCTTCTTATGATTTCGGATCACGTCCAAAACCGATATGAAAAAACAGATGAACGACGTGGATATAGAACTCATACATCAATGTGGGCCCACACGGTAGGGGTAGTGTTACGCGGGTAACAGATAATCCTCTCCCGCAGTTGACGGACGCCGATTAGGTACTGACAGGTTGATGGAGCAGCGAGACTCGCTACTAAAGTGACGTCACCATATTTTGTGGCCCCACCATGATGTATGTTGTGCATCCATACCATCCATCCATTTGGAAAGATCATTTTAGGGCATAAGACAATGAATGGGGCAGATCCAAAGCTCAAGTGGATCCCACCACAGAAAACAGTAGGGAGAGTGACACCCACCGTTGAAACCTTCCTACGGCCCATCATGATGTTTATTTAAGATCCAACCTGTTCATAAGTTAACACAGACATGATCGAAGGGAAAACACAAATATCAGATTGATTGAAAACTTATGTGGGCCCTAGAAGTTTTTAAAGGTGGGCGCTCAATCTCCACTGTTTACTGTAGTGGGTTTCAATCCAGCTTTGGATCTGACTCATTCTTTGGACCTTGTCCTAAAATGATCTCCAATTGGATGGACGGTGTGGATAAAACACATACATCATGATGGGCCACAAAACATGATGACGTCACTTCAATAGTGAGTCTCGTTTCTCAAGTTGTCATTTCCTTCGTCAGGTCGGGCGCGACTTGGGTGAGACCCCGTAACCAGCGATGTGGGTGGGATCCTGAACCTAGGGCCCACCTCGATGTATTCGTTGTATATCCATGCCGTTCATCTTTTTTTTTGGCTTATTTTATGCCATGGTACAAAAAATAAAACAGATGAAAGTTTCGGGTGGACCACACCGTAAGAAAAACTAGTTAATGACCATTAAAACCTTTTTGTGGGCCACAAAAGCTTTCTATCAAACTGATATTTGTTTTTTTCTTTCATCCCTACCAACGTGATCTAATCAACAGATTGGATGGTCAATAAACATTACGAAGGACTCCAAGAAGTTTTTAATGGTACCAGTTCAATGAGCACTGCTTCCTGTGGTGTGTTACACCTAAAATTTTCATGTGCTTTAATTTTGGTACTTCGTCCTAAAATAATCTGAAGACACAGATGGACGGCATGGATATACCTCGAATACATCGAGGTGGGCCCTAGGCTCAGGATCCCACCCACATCGCTGGTTCCGGGGTCTCACCCAAGTCGCGCCCCGTCAGGTCACACGTATTTTCAATTGTGTCATCCTGCGCTGGCCAACCTTTGTCGTGGACGATATCATCGGGAAGCGGATTGCCAATGACCTCGGCACAAAGGTATTCCTGTGCTGGGCTGTGTGGGGCCCATGAAGATGTCCATGACAGATCCACTCCGTCCATCTATTTTGAAAGACTACAGTGGGCAAAGATGGTAAAAATAATGAATATCCAAAACTCATGTATGCCAT
The DNA here is from genome assembly GCA_003013855.2 of Liriodendron chinense. NCBI lineage: Eukaryota > Viridiplantae > Streptophyta > Magnoliopsida > Magnoliales > Magnoliaceae > Liriodendron > Liriodendron chinense. The sequence continues at coordinate 2,783,738 of PVNU02000133.1, read as the reverse complement.
AGCACATGAAACAGTGAAAATTGAACGCTTAGGGGTGATAGAAGTTGTATCCGGATGATATTTGTTCCTACGTAATAACCCTATGAACGGTATGCCATATGAATATTAGGTTTGACAAAATTCCATACGACCCGTTAACACCCATGAAGCCTGCATGAAAAAAATCAGTTTCGTTCTAGCCGTATTGTGTCGGGTCACTAACAGGTTGACCCATTAAGACCCGTTAATATATGGGTCAATCAGTGTTTTACTTGTGAACTCGTTTAACCCGTTAAATTAATGGTCTAGATCACCAAACCATGGCCTACCTATGAACCTTGGCACTCCATCACATGCAATATTGCAATGTACATGTGATTCTTCTTTGTCTTACTAGTGAATCTTATTATTTTCGGTGATTGAATGGGCCCACTAGGTGGACCACAGTTGTATGTTGGGTTAGCCTATCAGTTGTCCTCATCACCTGTGTAGGCATTTGATGAGTAGATTGGCCTAACGGGTTAAACAAGTTAGGTTATCCCATAACCCAAGTTAGGTTATCCTATAACCCATTAAATTAATAAATGAGTTTGGGTTTCTAAATTTCAACCCGTTAGTCTGCGGGTTTCAGTGAGCAAACTTTTGACACGACAAGACACGACACGAACAAGGTTCAACATGACTTGCCGGCCTAAGAACATCATGTTCAGATCCTGGGAGATTTCAATGGTGGATATTTCTGTTTCCGCTGTTTCGTTGGTGTGGCCCACGTGACTTTTGAATCTTCTTTATTTTTAGAATCCCGTCCTATTGATCCGGTACTATTGTGGTCTTTCAAGACAGATGAACGGAGTGGATTTTTCACTGATATGCTCCATAAAGCTCCGGTCCCCCTGGTCACTGCGCAGTGAGTTACTCAAGATGTTTCATCGTACGGAATAAACTCTTTTGGGCCTACCATGAATGTATCTAGTTTATCCACGCCGTTCATCCGTTTTTCCAAATCATTTCAAGGGTTGAGCCCAAAAACTAAAAACTAAGCATATTCAAAACTCAGGTGCACCCCACCACAGGAAAGAGTGGGAATAATGATTTGCATTTTTAAACCTCCCTATGGCCCACGGTAATGTTTCTTTATCATCCTACCCGGTCATAAGATCACACAGGCATGGATGAAGAGAAAAAAAAATCAGCTTAATCCAAAACTTCTGTCGCTCCCAAGAATTTCTAAACGGTAGACATTCAATTAACACTTTTTCTTATTGTGTGGTCTTCTTAAGATTTGGATATGCATAATTTTTGGAATACGTACCTAAAATTATCTGTTAAAATGGATGGACGGAGTGGATAAAATACATAAATAACAGTGGGCCCTACAGAGTTTACTCACTACGCAATCAGCTTCCTTCGATTTGTACTTTATAGATGATGGTATGGAAAGAGTAACACAATAATGGTCAACGTTCAATTGTAAAAAAAACTGAGAGTGATTTCTTGGATCTTTAATCTAGAACGCTTTTTATAACTCTCCATCCAAAATGGGACTCAATGATCCAACGGTCTGGATTACCAATCCAAGGCCCCACTTATCAGAACTGAAAACTCGCGTATACCATGAAAACATGGACGCGGAAGTTCCTGCAGTGGGAACTTAGGTGGGGCACTGTGATATTTGTTAGAAATCCACTACGTTCATCCGTTTTGTGAGATTATTTGACGACGTGCAACAAAAATGAACCGAATCGCAGACTCAAGTGGACCGCACTAAAGTAAAAGATGGGGTAAGGAAAATTCTACTGTTGAAACATCCCTAGGTCCACAGTAATGTTTATATGCCATCAATACGGTTCATAATGTTATTCCTACTGAGATGAACGGGAAATACAAATATTAGCTTGATTCAAAACTTCTTTTGGCCCCACGAGTATTTCAACTGTCGAGGTTATCCTTACGTTTTCGGCCCACTTGAGTCTTTGATCCGGCTCATTTTTGGTCACACGTCCTAAAATGAGCTCAAAAAACGGTTGGACGGGGTGGATTTCTTACAAACATTACGGTGGGCCCCACCTAGGTTCCCAGGCAGGAACTTTTGCAGGAAATCCGCGTCAGATGCGGTGATGTATCATATAACTACTGTTCAAACTGTCCGTATTTATTGCGCACGCCGTTCGATATCTCTCTTCGTTCGATTTTAGGGTTTTTTTTATTTTTCCTCTCCACCCCTTCGAGCGTCCGCTTATCCGTGCGGCCTTGTAAGCTTTGTAAACCCTAGGGTTTACATTTGCAACTTCCATTCTAGGGTTTTGCTTCTTCTTCTTATTCTCTGTCTCTTGATATCTGCGTTTGGATCTCGATTCGTCAGCTCGATGGATCCAGCACGCAAGAGGGTAAGGCCGGATGCTGCTTTCAATGGAAATGGCGTCGGATCGAAGCGGGTGAAGCAAGGTTTTTCTCTCTCCTTCTCTCCTTTTCTAGGGTTTTGATCTCTTCGTTCTCTTTGGCTCCTGCATTCATGTGGTTCGTTTGTCTGTAGTCTCTTTTGGATATGTATGGATTTGGTTTTAGGGTTTATGGATGTGAAAACGAGACTGAGTGGAAGTAGTTAGGGTTTCTTGGGATTTTCTATTGTAGGAGGTTCCTGTGCAAGTTAGGGTTTCTTGGGATTTTCTATTGTAGGAGGTTCCTGTGCAAGTTAGGGTTTTATGGCCGTTATGAACAAGTAGGGTTTTTTACGGTTTGGAGACTCAGTTGTAATGTCGAAAGTGCCAATCTTTATGTTCAGGTGAAGTTCTTTCGATTCGTGCAAGGAGCTGTCTGGATCGTCTGTGTATGAATGCCCATCTCGCCCTTTGTTTCTGATGTTTGCTGCTTAGGTCTCTTATTCGCATTCGATCGTAGATTCTGTTTTTCGTTTTTGGTTTTTTCATGTCTCATTTTCAGGTCAGTGTAGGTTTTTCCTTTTCCTCGTGGTTGATGGTGGTCATGGTTTTGTTCTAAATCCTCAAGCTAAAATACAATTTTCTTAAACCCTAACCTCCCAAATCCCCATTAATGCGAACTAGCAAAATTACATTGAGCCCTAAACCCCTAATTGGAGCTTCTAGGTTGTCTTCAAAGGCCTTTTGGCGTTTCTGTCTTTGGGGCTGGTGTGAAGTGCTCTGCCCAGTTTGCCCTTCCAGTTTGGATTTCAACCAAGATATCTTTTAACTAATGGTGATGGCAAACTAGGCAGAGCACTCGCCATTGCAAATGTGTGTTTGAGCAGATGTCTACCAAAATATCTCTATCGAATGGTGATTTTGAGTATATCCAGTTGGGCCCAAATTATTCCTGGTTTTCACTTATGCGTGTTTAGAAATGCATTCATTCTCTTTGCTCACATTACTTACCTTCTCTCTTTATGTTGGGTGTTAGTGGCACTGTTTGGGGAATGCTTTGAAGTTATCAACAGATTACCGTGATAATATTACTTTTGAAAGAAATATAATGTAACATTCACTATGTTATGATTTTACTGGACACTTTTTTTTCTTCTTATAAGACGGGCAATTATCTCTGCTTTTTTGAATGACCAAGATTTCTTTCAACATTATGCCAATGGGTGCATTTCATTAATTGAAGGGGTGCAATTTTAAGGGGTCATTTGGATGTAGGTAAAATTTCACTCGTGCAAACTCTTTACGCCGATATAGAATTTCATAGGCAAACTGTTTCATTCTGTCATGTTTGGGAACTAGTAAAGTCTTTTATTAGGTAATCAGGTTCTTATGCCTTTGTACCGGTAACCGTTGGGGAGACTGATTAAAAATAATTAAAAAAAAACTATTGGGGAGACTGATAAAAAAAACTGTTGGGGAGAGTGAGGGGGTCCAGAGTGAAGTGTGTGCGTTTTCTTTTTTCTTTCTTTCTTTCTTTTTTTTTTTTTTCAAAGAGCTGAGGTAAAGTGTTACTCAGCCTCAGCCTCAGCCTCTCAAGTGGAATCAGTTGCTTGCTTGCGTGTGTTTAAAGTCCTTACACAGTGTAAAGAGTTTACGCAGTTTACAGATACACAGTTTAATTAAGCGGGATTTCACCCACATCCAAACGACCCCTAATAGCTTGAATGATTTTAATGTACATTTTTGGATATTCTTGAAGTATCAAGATTAATAATCCACAGAAGTATTAACTGAGAAGACATAATTAATGTCATGCAACAGAAATGGAGTCCTTTACAACTGGTATAGGAAGCAAATCGAAGCCATGCACCAAGTTTTTCAGGTTCTAATCTTAACCTATCCAAGATAAATAGTCTAAATGTAACTCTTATCTTTTACCAGCTGTTTTAACTTTTAATAACAATTTGTTTTACAATTTTTTATACGCAAAGATAAATATTATCAAGGCTAATGAATTGGGCATCTAAGTTTTTGTACAGGTTCCTACCTCTTCTTGATCTAATCAAGTTAACAAAGAATATTGAACCCGAGATAATGGTTGGTTTACAGGAGTACATTGGGCTTAAACACTTGAAGAGCTATCCACAACTTGAAAGCAGTTGTAGCGAGACATGAAAGATAGCTTATACATAATTGTTATATATCATCTAGTTCATATAGTTTATTTAGAATATTTAGACAATTGATTTAATATCATTGCATATAGTTGCCAGTTTTTTTTTTTTTTTTTTTCTGATTCTACAAGATGACTACTTTTTAGTTAATCAGTTAGTAACTTAGTATTGTCTTTTGGCCGACCCCAATTAGTTGGGATAAGGCTTAGATAATGATGATGATGATGATTTAGCATTGTCTTTGAGGAATTGATATTGGAAGCCATCTTGCCCATTAAAGAAACCCTCTCCCTTTTATGCTTATGGTAAGAAAATATTGCAGTTTCGCACTATTGTATTACCAAAAGTAGAAAGGCTGGGTGTATCAATCAGTCATGTGGCCTTGAATAGTGGCTACCTTTGTAAAATCCTTTTGCCGTTTGTTCGAGTCAGGGCCCAGTAATGTTGTCAAAAGCGATTGCATAATCGATTATGCGATTGCATAATGCCATCCATATGGCATATGCGATGGTTGCATATGCCATATGGATGTTATGCCATCACATAAAACGATCGCATATGCCATTATGCGATCGCATAATCGCATATGCCATCACATAATTTTCATTTTTTTCGATTTTTTTTTAAAATTTTTTTTCAAAAAAAAAAAAAGTTGTGCGATCGCATAAGCGATTAAGCATAAGATATCGAACAGGATCGCTTATGCCATTTGACAACATTGGGGCCCACTATGAATTTGCTTGCATCTTAGAAAGAAAATTAATGTTTTTATGGAGTTCTCTTTTGTTTTTTACTATTGCAAATATTGATGATGAGCATTTCAGGGCATACCATTGGAATGTGACAGTTTTCAGTCCTAAAATTTAAATTATTTTGGTTGATTTAGCTATGTTCTATTTTATGGATATCTATTTGTTTATTTTTGAGCAGTAATAAACTATTATTAAAATAGGAGGCCAAAGCCTCACAAATTACAAAGCCGTCCAAGAAGAAGAAGACAAATCACAATCCCTGAGAGCCTTTACATCAAATTTACCCTTGCCAAGAACATCCAAGACCTGCATGCTCCGATTATGAAAACACCTGTTGTTCCTCACCCCACAGTGCCCATATTCCGGCTAAAAAGGCTAAATCTCCATAGCATCCTACCTCTCCTCCTGTTCCTGCCTCTGTGCCAAGCAATGAAGGAGACTTTAAATAAAGCGTGGCATAACTCAAATCATACTTAGGATCAACAGAAACCTGGACCACATCTCACTAGCAAATGGGTAACAAATGAAAAGATGGTCGGCTGTCTCATCATTTTGCATGCACAGGATGCAAACAGATTTATTTTTGTTAATGTCAAAATACAAGAACAGACTGCTTGGAATGTTTTTAGTATCCATTTTGAAAATGTTGACATCGAGCATTTCAGTACAGTTAACCGTAAATAAACTTTAATCTTAACTGGAGGTGATCTACACTTATTTGCAATTGAATTGGTGGAACTCTCTCTCTCTCTCTCTCTCTCTCTACTGTGGAAGAAATCATTTTCCGTAGGTGTGATGTTTTCCGCCGTTCGAGAAAATAAAGTCAGCTGTAGCAATCGATTTCCATTTCCATGGTTTTCCTAGAAAAAAGGGTGATTTTCATTTCCTCAAGAAAAAGTTACATGAAGATTTCCATGTTTTTGAGAGATAACTCACCTTTTGACCCGTGACCACTCCACATCAAGGTATTCAATAATAATGGCCACCGCTGTTATTGTTATGATACAGGCTGTGACAGTCGTTATGGCCTTAAAAAAAAAAAAAAACCTGTTTCGGCCCTGTAATGGACTGTTACAGGCCATTTTCCCATTGCTGGTGTTACATAACTGTTAGGTTTTTTGGATTCTTTTCCATGGACTTCTATTTCTGCATATTTCCTCAGATGTGACATTTTCCTTTCCAAATCCACTTTTTGGATTCCAATGATCCAAACAGACGAACTTAGAATGTTGGTAAGGGGAGTATCTGGTGTTACCCATATTATTAAAATGATCATGCATCAGTATCTGTACATTCCAAAACATGCTCAAGACCTGGCCCTGCCATTTTTTGGGCCCTACTGTGAATGGGGTATTCCTTTTAATCACACTGGCTTGTTGATCATGCCACTGTGTGAGGAGTCTTCAGGATTTCAAATGGGCTTTTAGGAAACAGTCCAACAACGGTTGTTGAATTCGCAAAAAATGTCCCCTTGATGGTTAAGATAATACCTAACTGTTGTAATTTTTTGCACGTGGTCTGGTAGTGGTAGGCCACATCATGGATGGACAGTCTGGATCATGTACGTGCATTCTACATGTTCAGATATCGAGTGCTTGATAACTAAGATATTAGCATTTAGAACTGGATGCTTTGTCTTTGGCTAATGGAATATGCATGCAATGGGCTGTGTATAAATTTACTCAGAAACATGCAGGAATTGCATATGGTTTTATTCATAATCGTTTTACTGATAATGTATCATGTAATTGTGGGATTGCATTTATATAGGAACAGATATCATTTAGTGCTTATATTTTGTTTTCTGTTGCTTCTATAAATTCTCAAAATTTGTTATTAATTAATTATTACTTGCTCCCTGTCACCAGTGTGTTACCAATAGTTCATTTGTATCCCTGTGGCATGGTTGGTTGGTATCGTAATTCAGTCTTCTTTTTTTAGTATCGGTCATCTGCATATTGTCAATCTTTAGAGATGAGGTTATGTTTACTTTAGGCCTTTCTGTGTACCTTGGTAGATGTAACTAGTGGATCTATCATGACGCCATTCTTTCCTTCAAGGATTTCTGTGTGATTCTATGCGGGCTTGGTTAGCAGTCTCGACGCAGATTTAAGTTGTGCCTTAGTTCCTGTACAGTTATTTTGCTCAACACCTTTTGGTCCTATAGATCAACAATGCATCTATTCAGTGCACCTTTCAAAAAAAAAATGCATCTATTCAGTGCACCTTCTCGAGGTCTTTTATGTAGTGTAATGTTTCCCAGGTTGCTGTAGAAAAAAAGTCTTCTAAATGTTTTTTTTTTTCCCCTGAAAGATGAATCAATTTATTAGGCGAAGCCAATACAGAAAACAAGTCTTCTAAATGTTGATGCGTAGTCAGTGGTCTTTTCCTTGTAAGAGGTAAGAAAGATTTGTGAGAATGGCTCTAGTCGTGATTATGTGGAGTTGGAAAGAAACAACTCATCTATGCTAACAAGATGACACATGGTTTGAAAGAAACAAGACATGTATGCTAACAAGATGACACATGGTTTGAAAGAAACAAGACATGTATGCCAACAAGATGACACATGGTTTAGCACTCTGCAAATTATTTTGACTCGAATTTGCAGTTGATTTCCCCATATGTTATCTTAGTTAATTTTACTGTATTCTATGTGCGCTATTAAAAAAAGGTTAATTTTTACAGGACGTATGCTCATCTTTACCAATACATTGTGTTAGTTTGGCATGACCCTAATGAAGGAAGCAATCAAAAGAACACAAAGAATGTTCATAATTATTAGTAATCACACGGTGCACAGATGTGAAAGCACCATGTTTATTTTGTGCCCCAAATCAGAATCATCTAATGTTGACCATTATGAACTGGAATGCTAGCAGTATATATTCGTGCGAGATGAAGGGAGCATTTCACCCACCCACCTCACAATGTTGCTGATGTACAGGACTTGTGGGGAGGCCACTCTGGATCTCATGTGCATACCATGTTGGCACGTGTGCTACCTCATGTTAGAATTTATTTCTTGATTAGTCCATGGCAGCATGGAAAGAAACTTTATGCATCCCAAGCAATTACCAACATGTTCAGGTAGAGATCTGAGAAAGATTTATGCAGTTACTAAATTTAGAAGAGAGGGAAAAAGAAACTAGAAAAAGTACAGTGGAGAAAGACAAGAAGAGGCCTCCCACATCACCAGCTTGTTATCCAAATTTCAGATGATTTTTGGGTGTAATTTTCTTCAATTTTCTGTTCTCATTGATTTTTATACATTTGTAGCTTTCCAAATGGAAGTTCATTGCATCAGATACACTCACTGTTCAGGATTTTGGCCTTGGCGACTTTGTTTTCAATTTCTGCCATGAGTTTTCTTGTATACAGTGTGGAATGAAGAGATTCAAGGATTAACATGTTCTGAATGGTAAAAGATTAGAAGATATATGCAGTGATAGGAAGGGCTGTCCAATGAGGCGAAGACATCTTGCATGTCCCATAGCCCAAGATTACATCATTGGAAATTCATAACCATCTGAATATGATAGATGACTTTTCTGTTCTGTATGCCCATATTAGCCATTATTACAAACGTTGTGTGTGTTATTATTATCATTATTATTTTTCTCTTTTGGTATTGCTAATATTGCCAGTTCTGATTTTTCCGACTGATTTGAGATGCAGTACTGCTGGATGCCCATTTGGCGAGGGCTGCCACTTCCTGCATTATGTTCCTGGTGGGATCACTGCAGTGGCTCAGATGACCAATCTGGGCAATACAGCTCTCCCTCCAGCATCAAGGAACCCAATGGGCCCAACATCTGCCATTCCTGATGGTTCAGCCCCTCCGACTGTGAAGACCCGCATGTGCAATAAATACAATACCGCAGAAGGCTGCAAGTTTGGGGACAAGTGCCATTTTGCCCATGGTGAGAGGGAGATCGGGAAGCCCATAATTCCGTCACATGATGACCGCCAAATGGCTCCGATGATGGGCCGGATGGCAGGCCGCATTGAGCCTCCACCCCCTGGCTTGGCGGCTGCCGCAAGCTTTGGTGCCTCAGCAACTGCCAAGATCAGCGTTGATGCCTCCCTTGCTGGTGCTATCATTGGTAAAGGAGGGGTGAATTCAAAGCAGATAGTTCGCCTCACAGGTGCCAAACTTGCCATCCGGGAGCATGAGACGGACCCCAACCTGAGGAACATCGAGCTTGAGGGGACCTTTGATCAGATAAAGCAGGCAAGTGCCATGGTCCGCGAGCTTATTGTCAACATCAGCACGGCCGCTGGTGCCCCAGTGAAGAACATGGCTGCAGCTCCGGCCGCCGCAGCTAATAATTACAAGACGAAGCTGTGTGAGAACTTTGCAAAGGGAACGTGCACATTTGGGGAACGGTGCCACTTTGCACATGGTGCAAGCGATTTGCGCAAGTCCTTGGTGTAAGCTCTATCAACCTTTTTTTTTGTCCTGCCTTCTGTTTTAGTTTCTCTGAGACGATTTTGAACAGAGTCTTGTAGGGTGTGGGAGTTTTGTTTGCTGACATAATAGGAAGCAACTTTGTGGAAGGAAGAGAGAGAGAGAGAGAGAGAGAGAGAGAGAGAGAGAGAGATACGTGACGTTGGAGGTGTTCAGGATTTTTTTTACCTGATTTGTGATGTCGGAGGTTTAGGATTTGGTTTTTACCTGATTTGTGTGCGGTGGGCCAAGATCTTTGGTTGGACGACCATCTGATCTTTGACTTAAAAAATGGACTGTAGAAAAGACACGGCTAGCCGCCCGCTGAACATAAATGCCCGCGATGTGGCATGAGTATGGATTTGAAATTTTTGAATGCAGGGCAACACGGGAATGGCCTCTGCTGGGATGGGCTTCTCGTCCCTTCCAACCAGCTTCAAAAGTAGGCGGCTCAGGCCTGCCTTGACTACCATCATGTTGCCATGTGTGGTTCAGCGTTTGGTCCATGAAGATGGGCTATAGTGTTTCTTTCGATTTTTGATTTCTCATCTGTGTGACTTTGGTTGATGACTATGCCGTTCTGTTGCTGCTGTGAGGTCTTAACTTCTTCCCTGGGGCGTTCATGTTTCTCTGATGTGAGGTACACTTTTCTTCATGCCCCTGTTTTAGGTCCTGCCAAAATTTAATGAGATGGGCCGCTCCAGTGGTAACATTGGAGAGGGGATGTCATGCATAGGTTGCAAGGGTTGCAGAATGTCGACCAAAATCAAACTGGTCCATAACTGGTTAGTGATTTACATTTTTCCTTGTGGGATGTACTGCAAAATGAGGGTGACGTGCATGTGTGGATGTCACATACAGATGGTAGGCCCCACGATACTGTGATTTACCCGCTGCCTGAAAGGAGAGGATTTGTCCCGGTAGCTCTCCTATTATTAAATCTGAGAAAGGGTCTTAGCTTAGCTTAGTAAGTGTTCACGATACACTTGAATCAAACATTGATATATGCTTAATCAGTAAGTGTTCCCACACGCTCCTCATTTGTTGGGGTACGTGTGGAGCAGCAGATCCATTCGTCAGGTGGGCCATGCGTTGTGATCGTTTGTAAGATATCCGAGTGGCCTGCTCATCTATGCTGTACAAAACAATGAATGGTCTTAAGGAAAACTTGGTTCGGCCCCCAAATTTGTTTCCTGTAATCTACCCTTCATGGCGAGGAAACATGTTTGCTGCGTAGGCAACGCATTTGTAGTGGGGAAGCAGAATAAAGAGCTATGGCCTAAACAGCAAGCAACTGAATGACTAGATTCTCCTGGAACGCTAGCTAAGCATCCACCGGGTGGGAGGTTTAATTATAAACATGTGGGCGATTGGAAAACCCCATCAGAGTCATGTGTTGATCTTATGAACTTTAGTTTCCCAAATCATGAATGTCACACGGTCTGGAATTGGACTGTGTGCTGAGGGGCTACTCTTGAGAGCAGGATACAAGGCTCTAGCCCCATCATGATGTGACATATGTGCCAAATCCAGGCCATTCATATAAGGTGAGTGTCCACGCATATGGGACTCGTGAAAATTGATCTTCCTGGCCACATCTGCAAGCCTGTTTAGATCATTGATTAACGGTCCAATCTTGCCTGTTGTCTGGACTGGCCTGATCTTCAGACCTCATAGTCGATCTGGTTCTGATCCGGGACCAAAACACTGCCCCGATTCTTGAGTGGGTCAGGCCTATCCTTTACATTCCTAAAACATTTTCGATTTTCTTTCGATTACAACTACAAAGCATTTAAAAAAGGGATTGGATGCTTGATACAAAGTTCTACAAGAACATGTAAAAGCGGGCTAGATCGGTACTTCTTGTTGAACCATCAGCCACATTGACTTTAATCGACCACGTGATTTTTGCACATTTGACCTTCATAGTGTGCCACACCAACTCTTTAAAAAAAAAGGAAAAAAAAAGTGTGCCTGGCCATTTTCATGGCTTGAATTTTCTGCTGAAGTGACACATCATGGATCACTTAAAATCAGTAACACATGGCATGGTTTATGGCAATGAATCATGCATCATCTTACTGATTTGAGTACACGTGGGGTGTGTGTGTGTGAAATAAGATATAAAAAAAGAGTGCAGACGTTTCCATTTCACGAACTACAATAGCGACCTTCTGTAATACTTTTTACTCCCAAAAGGAAAAATGCATGTATGCAAAGTGCATATTCAGCTCGCTGGAAGATGGATTTTTCACTATCGGAAATCACACTTGATACCTTGTCACATTACTCGCACCTTGTCCAACGTCCATCAGCGATCCTTTGGAAGAAGCGATTTCTACCTGGAGGAAAAGTTTCCCTCCAATTGGGATGTTTTATTAGATAGTCGAAGACCCTGCAAATAATTTAAAAGCTTAGAAACTGAAATGATTCTAAGAAGATCCAAGTTCTGATGGGCTATGGACTTAGGCATAAATGCAGACATTCTACGAAGTTTGATGTCGAATACAAAATTATACAAAATTTCATTGAACAAATATCATGGGACTTCAAATTTATGATGGTGGTGAGTAGAGACCTTTAACCAAAGTATCTGAGTCAAAGAAAATGTATGGGCAGAGGCAGCTTTGAACATTTCAAACAAGAACACCCCATTTAATTTCATTTTGGGTGGGAAACAAAAGCAAGGGAATTGAAAGAGGCCATCTTTTAATACAATTTTGCTAATGGCAAGATTTTAAACCAAACACTTGACTGGTAGGATTCTAATCCTTTTTCAGATAAAAATAGTAAATGTCCAGATTTTACCTCCCATACAAACAATCTAAGCAGAGAATCACATATTGACAATAATATCTTATGAACAGCGATAAAACGTCTATAAAGGATATTTGGAATAGGTTCACTCTTGATTGCGAAATCTATAGTTCAAGAATAAGAAACCTCACTAGTTGGATATGTGAATATTAAATATGAGAAATGCTTCAGTCCTCTTAGAGCAATATAAGTTTTAGAGCTCCTAATTAAATTGGTCCGCTTGGACAATCCAATCGATCGATCTGAACTGTCTATTGAGTCCAGAAGAGATTTCATGGACTGCCATGCAAAAATCACACTAATTGTAAGTCCAATCTGTCCTTGATTTGGCCTTATTTTCTAGCCATCCTTTACCAACTCAAGGCATGGATGGGGTGGCTATGATTGCCTAACAAAAGTGATTCTTTAGAATCATAAGCAATCCATAATGGGCCCTAACAAATAGATGGCCAAATTGTTGTTTGGACCTATTTTTCTGTGAGCAATCTCGACTTCCCATATTAAAGACCATTGATCAAATGGTAATATTTGTCAGATTGGTGTGGTGTTTGCATTGTAGCTGATGAACAGTCTAGACTAATGGACTGATGAGAGCACCGGAGCATTTCCCATTAAATATTGATTGTAAAAGTTTATTTATTTATTTATTATTTTATAACTCACCCAAATGGTGCTTTTGTAAATAAACCTAGAAATAAGATGCATGAAAACACAAGCAATCAAGGTTCTAATGGGTGTAACTGAAGATTTTCTTGTATTCTGTGCATACCTTCTTTCATTGTCAACAAAATCAGGGCCCTCAGCGGAAGGTGAGGTGGAACACTTCAGGAGGATTTCTGAATCAGAACATTGCTGCAGCGAGGCAGCAAAGTATTTCCAATTTGGCGACCTATATCAGTGGAAAAGATCATCATCATCATCAAAGCCTTATCCCAATTAATTAGGGTCAGCTTATCCCAATTAATTTGGCAACTAATATCAGCGGAAAGAATGCGTTACTAAAACTCAAAAAAATGAACAGACTAGATACACTAAAAAGTGTAACAATAATGCACAAACAATGTATGAAGCGCTGGTGGGAAAATATCCTTCCGCCCTGTGAATCAGGTGGGCCTACTGTACAGATGAGAGGGCCCAAAATTAGGCCACTAGACTCATCAGGTGTGGCCCACATAGAAGTGGACTTGCCTGAGTTTCAACCAGGTCATCTATGCAGTGGCCTTAACTGACACACGGGTTGGGTGACCCACCTGCATGCCAAGTCAGCACATTGACATAAACTACCATGTATCCCGCACCCCCCCCCCCCCCCCCCCCCCCCCCCCCCCAACCACGCACACACACAAAAGAAGAAAAGAAAAGGCAGAATTCTGCAATGGAGATTTATTGTGCAAACACAATTATACAAGCTGAAAGTGTAACATAGTGAATTTACCAAGAGCAAGGGGCAATATGGAATCTGTCATGGTGAGTATCATAAGTCTCTAATAACTTGCCATCCCATGTGGGATCCATACAGGATACAGTGACTCGGAGCCTCCTGACGATTTCATCTGGACACCTCGAACTTTTGTCAAAGCTAGCAGGTCTGAGTGATCCCGTTGAAGTTTCCACCTAAGAAAATCAAAAGCAAAGAGACGACTTTTCAGCATCCACATAAATCTCACATTGCCGGAAAAGTGAATTTGAACCAAATATCCACAAATTTGTACATAACAGGCAATGGGTATCTGTACCCACAGGCACTCAATGGACCCAACCTGATTTTAATGAGTCCGGGTCCCATTTTTGAACTCTTAAGAGAATTGGGTGGGGTTTGGGTCTCACCTTGTTGCCATCATTATCTAAAACTCATCCCAACCAATTGGAGTTAGCTGCACAAATCCTGTTTTGCCATATATCTTATTGCCAGGATGCATGATAAAAATTGTGGTAACAGTTTCATGTTGGCTGGCAACATAATGCAACCCTTCTTTATTTGGGCTTGAGGCCAACGGTGAGAGCACAAAACTCCCATACAAAATGAGGTTTTGTAAGCTACACACATGACGCATGTAAAAGAGCCTGTTTTCACACAATGCATGTGTCAGAGTGGCGCATGCAAATTTAATCCATACATTGGGTGTGCCTCACTATGTAAATGCTCTTTTCTGTCTCAAACCCGAATCAAAACCTAGATTACCAATCGGGTCTGGGTCCGAACCTTCAAGAATGAGACCTGGACCCAACAAGGCCCAAACTTGGGTAGGCTGGGTATAAGACTATAAGTACCAGAGGACACAACCTGAACTGGCCAGTTGACACCCCTATTTGTACAATTATTTGCCAGACATGAAATACCTTATGCAACTTAGACACATGGATGTTGTATCAGTCTTAAACAAGGTGATCCCATCGGAGAAATAAGAAGATGTGTTTCATAAAGTTAATTGATGAAGTTACAATACATAATATACATGAATGTTAGTTTACAATAATATAATATGATAAAGTGTTCTAATAGTTAAATCTGCATTGAATAGTCTACAAAATAACATGAAAAACAAGCATGCCTCAAATTTTTATTTTATTTTAGAATTGATAATTTTACTGATAATAAATAGAAGTACAAAAAAAGTAAATGGAAGTCCATAAAAAATATACATTCCTAAACTGTTACGGCCCATATCATAATGGTAACGACGGTCTAGAGAGCAACTACAAATTCTCCCAATTTCCTAGTATCTCCATCTTGGAACATACTTGGAAATCCTGTCTCATGAGTGCCCAATTAATAATCATATGAAGGTGTACACAAGGGGTCGGAAGAATGATGATCTTTTGATGGATTAGGAGGATTGATAGAAGTCACACCCATATGTACTCCATCTCCACATTTGGAACGTCTAGAGTAAACCTGCAAAGGTCGACTTGCACGTTGCAAAGACATCTCTTGAACTCCAGTAGTAATCTCAGGATCAATCGAAAGAGTAGTTATGAAGCTCTCTTCAAACTTTAAAGACTTTCCTTCCTCATAGAAATATGGAGTTTGTTCAAAGAATGTGACATCGGCTGATGCATAACATCTTCGGGAGACATGATCATAACATTTGTATGCCCATTGGGTATGAGAGTACTCGAGAAAAATACACTTGATAGCCCATTTCAAAATTTTCATGAACATAATCAACCTTATGCATGAAACAAACAACACGTTTGGAGGAACATGGGTATGAGAGTACTCGAGAAAAATACACTTGATAGCCCATTTCAAAATTTTCATGAACATAATCAACCTTATGCATGAAACAAACAACACGTTTGGAGGAACAGAGTACGAAGGAATTTGAAGACACAAGAAAGAAAGGGTGACTTTCCATCTAGGCCAACAAAGGCATCCAATTTATTAGGTAGCATACAATTAAAACTACATCACTCCAAAATATTTTTGGAACCTTCATATTCAACAAGAAGGATCTAACAACCTCAAGTAAATGGTGGTTTTTACGTTACCCTATTTTTCTGTGGTGTATGTGTGCATAAAGTTTGGTGAATGGTGCTATGAGATGAAAGACATGAGTTAAGGTCATGAGATGAGTATTCTTTAGCATTATTTGAACACAGGACACAAACCTTATAATTGAATTGAGTTTGTGCTTCCATACAAAATTCAATATATATATATATATATATATATATATATATATATATATATATATATATATATATATATATATATATATATATATATATATATATATTGGACCGATATTGCATCAAATATAGCCATTTTCATACAAGAATAATCATCTACAAAATAACAAAGTACTTAAAAGTAGAGAAACCATGTCATATGAGAATAATATTCTCCAACACTATCTCTCTGTTGAAGAGCGAAGATATTCTGTAGTAACTCGTAGATTGGAGTTAAATTCTTCACGCTTGAATACATCTCTCTCAGATTATCCTAGACTTTCTCTACTATCTTGAAAAAGATAACATACATACTAATCTAAGGCTCCATACTGTTCTATAACAACACTCTAATTTGAGCATCCTCTGCCACCCAATCTTTGTATTCTATCTAACTTTCTTTAGTTCAGGAGAAGTCAAGTACTTTAATTTCCTTTTTCTCATGAGAAAAACATTTACCGAAGAGGCCTATTGCAAGTAAGCTCCATTGCATTTAGTTGATGTAATCTGAAAGTTCATTGACTCATATGGAGACGGAAGACTAGTTTTTCTTTATTCTTAACATCCATTGATGTAGGCCAAATCAAATACACAAGGAAAGAATGTATGACTTTTAACTTACCCAACATGTATTCCAAAAAAAAAAAAAAAAAAACATGTATATCAAAGAACGTGATCAGTTAATAGCACTGCTTTATCTAAAAACTTCAGATCTGGCCACACACAGATCTGGCCACATGCACGATGGCCCACTTTTGTCCATCAAAATGGTGTTATAAGAAAGTGGGCCTCACATGCATTCACCACACATGATTACATGACCCACCATATGGTGGTTGGAAGAGAATTTGTGTAAATTAGCCCCCAACAACTTTTAAAAATTCACCTCAAGTAAATTGAAGGAGGAAAAGCAAGGGAAAGAGGAAGTTGATGGAAGAGATCAATGCTCAAATTGATTTCACTCTGATACAATGTGGTGTGATTGATAAAAGAGAACCAAAAGAAGAAAAGAGGAGAAAGAATGAAAGGAGGAAGACAAAACAAGAATACCAATTATATCCAAAACAAAGATGAGCTATAGATGGGCCATTGGACAACCTATATCTGATAACAAAGTAGATGATCAACCACTTCCTCATTCTCCTGGGACATGATATACATGTTCAAGAATGCCATCTTCCTCTTATTAAAGTTGTCTAATGTAAGTATCTTCTTGGCTATAACAGCCCATGCAAAAGCTTTGACCCTTGGGGGGACTAGAGTGCTCCATGCTTTGGCACACGATGGGTGTGTCAAATCATGAGTCAATTACGTCAAAAAGAAAGACTTTGATAAGAATTTCTAATTACCCGACCATCTCCACACTTTCCTATCAACCTTTGTTTGGTTAACAATTGTTAGGAAAAATGTCAGTAGTGGAAGCAAAATCCGAACAACAACACAGCAGAATATAGGGATCAAACGAGCAACACAATGCAATCAATCACACAAGCAACACAATGCAATCAATCACACAAGCATTCAACCACTCAGAGACAATCCAATTTTAAGTGGAAAAACCCCTCAACGGGTAAAAAACCACGACACAAAGCGATCTACTATAAATCGGAAGATTACAGAGATGAACAGCCCACAAGCAAAGAAACCCAAGAGAAAACCCAAGCTCTCTCTCTCTCTCTAAACACTCTCCCCTCTCCTTAATACAATTAGGAAACCTTGGACACCTTAGAATACCATCTAACTTCGGATTCATGCCATATATATAGCAAATAACCCAAAAATAGAAACAACTTACGCAGATCCGCGTAAGTGCGTAAGAAACCGCATATACAGCCGACTGGTCAGACCACGCAAAAACAGTCTAGAGGAGAAATTGCCAAATTCGTCACGTCTGCCTCCACACCCGACCGGTCGGACCCCACTGTCTGACCGGTTGGACAGGGCTGTATTCACTGTCCAAAAATCGGACCAATCTGTCCGACCGGTCAGACACCCCAAAGACAGCAATTTTGAAGACTCTAACAACAACATTCATCCCATTCAACCTAACCACTACCCCCCCCTACTAATTCATAGCAATCTTGCACCTTAGAGTCCTTATTAGTAGCTAGTCCAAATAGTTCTTGATGAGATAACTCTAAAGGGATGTCATGTAACCATGCATCTTTCCAAAATTGAACTCTATCTCCTCTCCCTACCACAAATCTAATACCTTTCAAAAATTCCCTCCCAACCACACTTGAGGTATCTCTCCCTCAACCCACAATTTGATTTCCCAATTTACTCATATCCTTCCATGTGTGTGTGTGTGTGTGTTTTGAAGGGTATATCCTTCCATATTTGTGATCCCCTTGATCTGTTCCCCACGCCTAGAAAACATTCCCCCTATGATGAGCTATATTTTCCCACTAGTATCTTCTTCCGCAGTACTTCCGGTTCTTTTCCAAATCTCCACCACCACTTGCTCAACAATGCCCATATTTTTTTACTTTTACATTGCCTATTCCAAGGCCTCCTTCCCTAACTAGCTTTACTCATCCTTCCCAATTTACAAGGTAATACTTTCTTACTTCCTCTCTCCCTTCCCATAAAAAACGTTCTTTGAAGTTGCTCTGATGCAGGATGCCCTAATTATGATGCATGCTCAAGAACACATATAATCCAGCGGAAATAAACAAGCAAAAATAGTCTAAAATTCAGATCTAACATCACAAACTAAGAGAATCATAAAAGAGGCGTGCAATAATGCGGGCCATCATCACCACCACGAAGTATGAAGTTCAAGTAATGCATAGGTTGGATTCGGCGAGGGATGGAACCTCCCGATCTTGCATGGTCATAACCCGATCGTACAATGGGATTCACTAGTTCGGGAGATCAAAGGATTTCTCGGATTAGGGAATCAGAAATCTGAGAAATTAGGGTTTTGTATCAATTATCAGATTTAGGATTCGAAGATTGTGAGATAATGGAAATAGAGAAATAATGAAAAATAATCTTACCTTAGAAGAATGTTGGAAGGGCAAAAGAAGAAGGAAGAAGAAGAAGATTGGGAAAGAGAAGATGAAGTTCCACACAGAGAGAGAGAGAGGAGATGAGGCAACCAAAAGGCTCTTCATTCACTAATCAAAAGTTAAAATTCGTAATTAGGGCTAAACCCTCTTAAATAAGCAATAAGAAAGAAGAAAAATACTAAAATACCCTCAATACTTAAAGTAAAAATAAACTAAAAAAAAAATAGTTCACGCGGTGGTCGAGCGCCCGATCGGTCACCCGATGGTAACCGAAAACGTCCAACGACCAAATCCTGAAAATGGATGAATTTCGAGGGCCCGGTCGGGCGCCCGATGAATAGTGGTCGGGCGCCTGAAGACAGTGAAAACTGTCCAGCAAGCTAGTCTAGTCTTCGAATCGGGTCTTCTTCATCCTACACACGTGTCTTCTCAATGTGAGGTCTTCTATGTGCGAAATCACGTGTGTAGGGTCTTCAATGCTCCTCAATGATCGCCTAGCCACAAGGAAGATGCTTGTGGTGTGCGCTTTCTTCGCTGATAGACTTTGAAGAGCTAGATGTCCGTATCATGCTCAATCTTGGAAGCCACCACTGCAAGAACCTTAAAGATG
The DNA here is from genome assembly GCA_003013855.2 of Liriodendron chinense. Taxonomy (NCBI): domain Eukaryota; kingdom Viridiplantae; phylum Streptophyta; class Magnoliopsida; order Magnoliales; family Magnoliaceae; genus Liriodendron; species Liriodendron chinense. The sequence goes on along the minus strand of PVNU02000133.1, from coordinate 2,763,892 downwards.
CATTGAGAATTTATACCAATCAATTTTTTGACACATACTCAAGAGAAAAATTTACTTGCTATGCTAAATAGGGCAACATGTTGGGCAAGTAGGAAGCAACATGAGTAAAGGATGTGTGTTGTAGAGATGAGGATGCTGAGGTGGATTTGTGGGAAGACTAGGAAGGATGGAATCAAGAAAGAGGACATCAAAGGCAATGTAAGAGTAACCCCAACAAGAGATAAAATGATGCAAAGGCAGTTGAGATGGTTCAATGATGCACTACAAAAGCCTATGATGGCCTAGCTAAAGAGGAGAGCTTTGATTAGAGTTGAAGAGCCTGAAAAGTGGGAACAACCCAAAAGGACCTGGCTCAAGGTGGTAAGGAGGGCTATGAAGGTTTGTACACTTGCTGAGGATAAGGCCCTAAGAATGATTGGCCAACCGGGATTTATAAAGCCGACCCCAAATAACATGATGATGATCATTTGGCTGTTGCTGCTGCTGCTGCTTGCAATGATAACAATATTGATTACAAATTTTTTACATGTATTCGACACACATGTCCAACATGCAAATTGTTAGTGTTATCTGCCCTGAAAAGTCAAGGTTGATCATGATCGTATATTATGATGACCATGGGTCTTATGTGGACATGTTATTAATCTCACAATTAATATGTGGGTTTTACCTTAACCATGTATGTATTCATGGGTTAAAGGAGAGGGTTTCCTTTGTTGTCTGTGGAACTTTGTAGGTTTTAGGATGAACTTGTGGTTATCTTGTGTGGGGGGACCAATGACTATTTTGAGGTGGAATTTCCATTGGGCTAAAAAACGAGTTGATGCCTTGAATTTACCCCACATAGGAGTGAGTGTTCATGGACATGAGCTCTTGTCATTAGACCCTTGGACACTTGCATTGGATGATTGCTTTAAGTATTTGGATCAAGAGACACATCATGTCCAATCCAGATCGACTTGTGTATGTACTAGCTTTGACTAAATCCTTAGACCTGAGGACGTGGGGAGTTCAAGTTCTCAGAGCAAAGTGCTTTTATGTGCCTCATGCGTCAACAGATCTTATGCGGGTGTGGTTGGGTGCATGTAATGGTTTTAATAAACGTTTTCAACTGTTGATCTTTTGTTTTAATTGTTGAAAAAGTTTTAATCACACTTAATGGATATATGATGGTTAAGATCTCGTGGTCCACCCATTGATTTGCAAGGGTATTGGATTAAGGGTGGATGGCCATAGTTAGTGAAGGTATTGAGTCAATCTGGGTGCATGGAAGTGGATTCCTTGCGATGGTGCAAATCGAAGACAGGTTCTTTCTTAGTTAGTTCATTTTATCAGTTGTTAGGTGAGGGCGAGGATCATTCTCAGATTGTGGAAACAACATATCTATGGCATTATGGTGCTCCTTTGAAGGTGGCGGCATTTGGCTAGTAGCCAGGAACAAAGTGCTAACAATAGACAACCTTTGCAAGTGAAATATGTATCTCCCAAACGTTTACTTGTTGTGCTACAAGGATGCGGAATCAACGGAACACTTACTCCTTCATTGCGTTTTTGCTAGAGAGGTCTAGGATCTTCTTCTTCAATTTTTCGAGGTTATGCGAGTGTTCTCGAAGAGAATTAGGGAGTTTCTCATTGCTTGGCACGGCGGGGGGATAGGGAAGGAAGGGAAAAGGCGATGGCGATTAGGCCTATTAGCGACTCTATGGGCCTTATGGTGGGAAAGGAATCAACGTTGTTTCAGGAGCAAATTGAGCGGGCTGATGCAAGTATTCAATACAACAATTCTTAATTTAAAGGATTGGGTGAAAGTGTAGTTATTTCATTCCTCCTTTTTCGTTATGTGGGTGTCTCGCTGGATGTTTTTGTATATTTGTATATTTGTATTCTTGCTTTCGTTGGCTTCGGCCTTTTCTAATATATCACCACCTTTCAAAAAAATGAAAAATAAAAATAAAAAAAATTTGGGTGCATGGATAGGCATGATCATATACTTTTGATGTAGTAACACATACAAATGTTTGTAGGGATGAGGTACACCATAACTGGTGCATCTTTGATACCCTAACTCCTATATAGATTCCATTGCAGAAAGTATAGCGAGAGAGAGAGAGAGAGAGAGAGTATCATCATCTCTCTCCCTTCCTCATCATCCACATGTGTGGGGTCCACTAGTTTGGACAGCTCTCGTGTGCACGCCCTTGGCCCTGTTGCAATGGTGATCTATTTGGCTTCTCACTTGGCTCTTATCTAGGATAGATCGAGGAGAGAGCTAGTTTGGAAGATCAACATCAACACTTCATATGGTTTTTGGCGGCATTGATTAGAGTAATCCTAGCATGGGGTTTTAGTTTTTCATATTAGATATTTGATAATATATAGATAGGGATCCATATATTAGGGCACTATTAAAATCTGAATTTTTTAGAACTTTTAATTAAGTTGCATTTCGAAAATTCTCCAACACAAATATTTTAGAAATAAACATATCCTTGTTAAGAAGTGCCCAATTAGATACGACAAAGTATCTTTTTCTGCATCGAAGGAAGTTCTCAGCCACCATGGCTAGATTTCAGTGCTTTGTTTTTATATTTATGGAGGACTTCTATGAAGAGGGAAGGATCCACAAAGAACACCTATCATAGGACAAGAATCTAAAAACAAGAGGGAACTGCAACTAACCCCTTCCTAGGGGATTCCAAGCATTGTCCTGACATGATGCTCAGGTTACATTTGTTTAAGCAACTTACTATTAAGGTTGTTAGAAAGAAAGGGTGGAGATAAAAACGAAGCACAATTGCGTAATCTTTCAGACATGGATTAAAATAAAAATGCAAAATTTTTGTGTACATAATACTTCTTGTAATTTCTGTGGTGTTGCTAGGAAGAAGAAAGAAAGGAATGGGAAAAGAAGGGGGGGGGGGGGGGGGGGGGGGGGGTGTTGTATGAACTAGTGTCAATGAAACCTTATCTTTGATACCATGTTGTGCATAAGAGGGAAAATTGATAGTTATATAGACTAACCCTCTCACCTTATTTTATTAGAAACCTTATTTACATGAAATGTATGGTGTCCTGATGGAGCACCAAAATTACGATTTATGGTGTCTTGAGGGAGCACTGAATTTACAAGAACTATTATATAGTGTCTTAAGGGAGCACTGAATTTACAAGAACTATTATATACATTAACACAAAAAAAAAGAAAAAAAAAGAAAAGATGCAGCAAATAAATGAATAAAATTAGTGCAAGCCATGCAGTGTCTAGAGCATATTGTTGTGGTACAACACAATCTAGGGTCAATGGCTATTGAAAGATGGCATGTGTGGTCGTCATGTCCATAAACTGCGCTTGAGGAAAGTGCATTGTCCTATAAATAGGGCACCAAATGTCATTATGGCTTCTTAATAAGGCAATACTAATTGCAAATGGAATTTTGCAAACTCTCACCGGATGCTATATGAGGAAAATGAAAAAAAAATCAAGATGTTGAAACATGAACTGACCAGAAATCCATTGACGAGGGGACATGCATTTCCATCAGAATCTCTTCTAGTATTATGCCCAAGGACAAAGAGAGTTTGGATGTGAAACTTTTCCGGACGACTTTGCAACGCTTCAATTATTTTTGAACATAATGGTAAAGAATGGTCACTCTGTTCATCATTGCTCTCCGCCCCACTGGTAGCAACGACATGCTGCAACCAAAATCAATTAATCATTCAACCTTAGTTACTCTTCCTCTAAAAGAGGGTGGCCAAAGCTGTGAACTATCAAAGACAGTGGATAGGATCATGGGCCAAACTTCATATGATGTGTCAGTGTCATCGAAGCCACCGATCAGATGTACCTGCAATTTATATTACAATTGAGCGCTTGTTCCATGTAAAAAATACTCAAATAAAAGCAGAAAGAACAATCAAAAGGGCTATTCATGTTTAACAAGGGGTGTGCTCTGGGGGGTACCGGTACCATAGTAAGCTCCGCTGCAACTCGCTAGAACTGAGGCCCACTTGATGTATTCACAGCAGCCTACCCATCCATCAAATACATCAACTCAAGTTACCCTCAAGGCCCAAAAATCAGCCAAAATGAAAACTCAGGCGGGCCTCAAAACAGGGGGCAGATTGAGAGGGGACACCCACTCTTGATTTGCATGGAGGCCCCATCATGTTGTGTATACGGAATCCATGCCGTTCAAATACTTCATCTGCCACGGATGAAGGGTTAAGACAAGGGTGGGAACCAAGGGTGAGCTTCCCTCCTAAACTGTTCCCTGTGCCATGGCCCACCAGAGTTGGATTGAACTGATTTTCAGCACTTGGGAGTGACATGAAGGGATGCATCCAATGGATGGGTTAAGATGTGATACATACACCACGTGGGCCCATATCTGCCTGGTAGCACTGTAAGCTTATGATGGTACCAGTACCACTGTAGCGCACCTTGTTTAACAAATACGAACATCCAACTCATCATCCATCTCATGATCAATGACTGAAGTCAGCATTTGGCTGAGGCCCAAATCCAGAGTCTTTTGCGAATCCATATGCGCAACACTAGTCCTATGATCATGGTACAAAGAGAAAAAAAGGGCATTAATAACAATATGATTACACAACCAAACGTTGAATTTCTTCCAGATTCATTAAGGAGTTGACCTTACATTCCGCTCTTCTGGTTGCGAATAACAAGGCCTACGCATGTAGTTGCTTCATCTGTGCCTACTAACTTTCAGAGTGGAAACACAGATTTGTCAGCACAGGAGATCAACCAAATAAATGAAGTGCAAGAAGCAACGCTAGTAAGATAAATGAGAACTTCTACATACAAAGACTTTATAGAAGTGAATACAGACAACTATAGTAAAAGTCAGACAAGGTTCATACTACAGTAGAAGATTTCTTTTTTTTTTTTTTTAATGAATCGAGGGATAACTTTTGTTTAAGAACCAACGGAATATATAACAAACAAGTTGAGAGCCTGTCTGGATTGGTGGAATCCAAAAAGTAACTGTTGAAAAGAAAATATGTTCTGCCGATTGTGACAAATATAAGTTGATGTGATGTTTTCTGCCAATTGCGACAATATAAGTAACATGTGGAAAACTGTTTTCATTTCCATGGTTTTCCTCAAAAAAGGGTTTTTCCTTTTCCATCTTGAAACTTGTTAATCCTCTTTTCCATACTTTTTGAGAAACAAAATTCACTTTTTTGACTGTTGACCATTGTACTTCTCCCTGGAAATTAGCAAAACTAAAACAAACAACCTTTTCTTGAATTCTTTTTCACTGATGTTGTAATCCATGGTTTTCTGCAGATGTGACCTTTTCCTTACCAAACCCCCCTCTTGGATTTTGCAAACCCAAACAGGCCCTCAACCAAAACATGACAAACAGCAGCCCAAAATAAACCACAGCGGGCAAAAACAGGCCCTGCATCAGAAGAAAAACCATAGCATGACGACCAAAGACAAGATGAGAACTCAATTACTGAGGAACTTTGGAAAGCCAATGTGCTGCACAACTCCATCCAGATATGGATGGCTAAGCTTCATTAAGTGCCACTGAAACAGGTTTAGGTGATGCAGCATTTACAGTCCGACAAGACAGATAAAACAGTCAGGCATGGTAGCCATGTCAAGCTTCATCTATTTGTGCATCAATCGCTAATGCCTAAATCCAGTGCTTCAAAAGAAGTAGGAGAACTTCTGATCAACATATATACTGTGCAAGAAAAAGAAGAAGAAGAAGAAGAAGAGAAATGAAACACCCATTAACTAAAAGTCCATGAATATCTAGCAGTAACACTATGGGTGAACTAGAGAGACCAAAGATAATCAACCTGCTATAATCTAACATTTGCCACAAAGAGGAATGCCATGATGCACACTCTGTATTTGATTTCCATGGAGTGTAAATCAAAACATCTCTATTGTACACTTGATGCTTTTCTACGGGGATCAGGATCCTTGATTTAGCGTGCTAACATGTAGATGTGCCACATGCAAAGCAAGCTTGTCAGACTATAGCAGTCATCTGATAAGGGCCTGAAAAGGGACAGTTAACACGGAAAAGAAGCAACTGTCCACATTCAACAGGGAAACTCACAATAATCGGATAGTCATGCTTGCTCAATCATCACAATTTTTGGACAATAACCCCTCAATGCAGTGGCCCACCAGATCCACTGCCAGCCACCATGCATGTTTGCCACATGTATGCCGGAGACAACATTTCATAGAACTTCTACAGATGTGTCACGATAGCGTCTTTTTTCCATGAAGGCACATAGCCGTCTAAATGTTTGTTTGGGAAACTACTGACAGAACTAGCATACCTCAACAAGTGAAGGGTCAACCGTCACGTATTCTCTTTGGAACACATAAACATGCTTGGCCTGTGGTGAATTCTCTGAACCAAATTCTTTGGGAACTGAGAACTTCCTTTCTGGTATAGCTTTGAATATATTTGCAGCAGATACAATTAACGGGTGTTCCAACAAAGCGGCCAAGATTTCATTTCCCTGCTTACAAATAACAAGTTCCCAAGGGTATTAAAGACATGCTTGCAATACCAATGGACAAAAATTTGTTTTACAGAGCTATTTGCATTCCAAAAAGAACCTAGGATCCTGCTGATCAGCAAGCTGACAATTCTCTGACATGCAAGTTTCGTAAATGCAGGACCATGCTTCGGTGATCGTGATCTGGTGGTACCCACTGTGGATTGGGGATGCCCCCAGAATCTCCTAGATTGAAAGATTCCAACCCCTTCATTGTGGGATAATTTTTGGTTGAACATGGATAATTGATATATTTTCTCCTTGACCTGTCTGTTTGAGGGTCCTGAAAGCGGGTTAGGATCTCCCAATCTGAAAGAATTGAGGCATCCCCATCCGCTGTAGGTCCCACAAGCTCAGAAGTTAGCACCACTGAAACATGGGTCTATATGTAAACTTGCTGTTAGCAGTAACCTATAATTCCTCTTCTAAGAGAAATCGTTATGCAAAAATAAACAAATCAACAACGTATGCAAAGTTAAGTGCTACATTCAAGATTCTAGCATCCCTGGCTTCCTCATGATAGTATAAATATAAGAGGCACCCTGAATAGGAAGTAGAACAAACACTATTGCTAGAAGATGATACAAAGTTCTAGAAATCTATAGCATTGACCTGTTCTAGCCAATGATTTATTATTCATCAACTTGCAAGATGGTCATGTAGTAATCCCCCTTCCAGTTGAATTACAAACTGAGAACAATGACTGACGATTTAGTAGGGCTGAAGATATGCTGCACTTTGCCAATGCGTGTGAAAACTGTTTAAAATCTTGATGAGAAAACAAAGGGAAGTGATACTTACACCCCCTTTCTGATGCTACACATGCCCCTGCAGACACATTGCAAGGAATGGCATGCACTTTAGATATTAAAAAAAAGAAGTGCAAGTCACCCAAAGAACAAAAGGTTCTTAGATATTCTTGGCTATTAAATTCTTGTTTTGATTATATAGAACAACTTTTTACTTCCCTAGAAGCTCCACTTTGATTGGGCCATCTCAATATTCACCCCATTTGGGTGTTGGGAAGCTCAAATGAATGACTTTGTCATCACCTAACGAAACATATGACAATCTAAGCCAAGCCTATCACTGCACATTGGGTTGATGGGCACTCTGCCAAAGTGCACATTGAAAACCTTCAATACTAGAATTGGTCAGTAGGTAAAGAAAATGTGATTATAGGGCATGAATCTTTGTAGCAAGAATTTCTACCCATAGTTGCACAAAGAGTGACAGGAAGCTAGATCAGATCCAGGTGCTGTAGAGGGCAAGTGCTCATTTCAAATCTAATGGAGAAGAGAAGAACAGTGGGAAGAGAAAAACAAAGAACAAGGAGGACGATGATGCAATGCTCTACCAAAAGAGAAATTTTCACTTCAATAGAAGAGAGATTTTTCAATGCCTCAAGATCCTATCGTCACCCCCCCTTTATAAATTCACGCTCTTGCCAACTCATCCCATTACACCAACCATTTACTTCTGTTACAACTTCCATCTACAACTATTTACTCTTAATAAAAGTTCCAACTAGACCATTAAATACCCACGCTCTTAGGAACTCTAAATTACAAAGTTTCCAAGAAGATAATAACTTACAACAAACACACATATTCCAAGTGCAAGGAAATAACTACTTGTAAATTCAAATTCAAAAAGGCTATTGACTTTTGGGATTCCTTGTTAGCACCAAAATCGGGCCTACCAAGTTAGGCACAAATAGGACTACATCCCAAGTGCATTCCATCACGTGCTACACAAAAAAAAAAAAAAAAAAACGTTAGCAAGTGCAAAAACCTAAGAAGTGGGAGTGGTAGCACGGGTCCGGAGTGCGAGTCCAAAGCAGAAGCGAGAACCAGAAGGTCCCTACAACTAAGATTCTACCCCATGTAATAGTGCCGGTCTACTTGCTTCTACCTCCAGCTATTGGTATTGAGGAGTGCAGTTTGTGTTATCAAGTTGTGCAAGTAGGAGCACTATGCTTTCAGGGTACTATAGCCTTTGAAAATCACAAATGTGTATGACATTGACAAATAATTTGTTCACTTCAATATTCCCAAATCCCTTACTCAAATGATACTTCCACTTCATATGTTGTAATTCCTAGGTGCTCCAGGCCTTTTGCACAAAGAGGGAATGGGAGGAGCAGGCTTGGATGCATAAAAAAGAAGTTGGATACTCTAGGATGTGCTATAAAATAAACTAAAATGCATCTTTTGGTTTCACTCTGCCTGGTAGCAGTGCACACACCGATCCCCTACATAGGTAAAGGAGGGTTGGTGTCAGGAAGGTAGCTGGTCTTTGCGTTTTTCCCCAAGAAATTGTGAGTACCTTTTTGAATGTTATGGTTGGCGGAATGAGATTCATAAACCTGATCCCGAATAGTTGGGACAAGGCTATGTTTATGATCTCACTAGAATAAATAAGTAAACTTATTAAGTAGTCATCTATCCACAATAATACAAGCTCTATGTTAGAAAAGAGCACAAATACAAAAGTTTGAACGTAATCATGGTAGACGTAGTTAATGGTAGGAGCAATAGTAGGATTGGAAGTAGGAACTGGATTTTGCTGCAAGATTCAGAGGCTTGCTTATCTCACGTGCATTAAGATGAAGGTGCCGGCACACATACTTTGATTGGTCATCCAAGCCCCCAGCCTGAGTGGAAAAAGAGTGCCATGGTCAGATGTGTGGGTCCTGATGACCACTTGAACCAATCAAAGTGCATCTGGGCCATGGATAGCAGCGGTTTTGGAGTGATATGTGCCTGGGGTCCGAAACCAATATGACTCAATGTGACTCAGTCCCATATCAGTGTGGTGATTCATTTTGTTTCAGACCAAAACTGATAAAACTTGGACAATACCAAGTCATATCAGATGATTTTTCAAAACATGATCCGGGCGCCCTTTTTTTTTTCTGGACATGAGTGTGGACTACTAGCATCTTTTAAGACCATTTGCCATGAAAGTCAAGTACAGCTTCCACATGCATGATTCCAAACTCTCAAGAGCATCGAATTGATGATAAAGCAGGTGGTGACAATGGCAATTGTGATGAATCACGGCAATGGCGGCAGTGATGGATGATTTCAATCCTCCAATAATTGATAAGCCCAATCAAATCTCGCCACATCAGGGCCTCGATCTCGCATGCATGCAGCTGAATTGGTTTGGGCGGCTGCTCCTGTTCATCAGGTGGGCGTCGCAGACTATGCATCGGGACCCGATGGGTGGCTGCACATGTGGTCAACTATGGACCACTGGTCAATTCCTCTTCACCATCCATTCTTCTCATCACACATGCACAACCCACATGCTGATCGGTTGCGGTGTTAATTTTGGGGCCAACAGAACATACATAGTGGGGCCAACCTGATCAATGGCCCCAGAACGAATGCGCATGTGGAGAGAACAAGGCACAGAATCATAGTCCCCAAGTAAAACTGAAATCTGGCTTGTGTTTCGATCTTATTTCGGTCAATCGCAGGATCAAAATTCACACTTAATTCAGAGAATAATGTGCTTGATTTTATATCTGAATTTTTATTTCCTAAAAATAATTGAAATAAAAATATTTATATGAATTTAAAAATTGGAATGAGCTCAAAATGGTAAAGGGAATCAATTCAAAGCAAGGTTGGAGAGAGAGAGAGAGAGAGAGAGAGAGAGAGAGAGAGAGAGAGAGAGGGTCACCTGAGATGAAGATGAAAGGCTGGAGAAAGGGACCCCACCTATGAAGATCATGGCTCCTTTTTCAGCGGTCCAGATTTCTCGATAGGGCGATGATCGATTAGAAGAAGAGGAGGCTCTTCTCTTCTTCTACTTTTCCCTCCACTTCCTGACTTTTTAAGCACGATAGCTGATGACCTGCACGCAAGGTAACACAAATTGTGGTACCCGGAGATCTATACCGAGAACGGGCGCGAATTAGGTGTTACCCTGGGAACAGCTTAGTGGGTGTTGCCCTAACCGTGTGGGGCCATCTTGATTTAATTTTTATATATCCATGCCGTCTATATGTTTTTTCTTATGATTTTAGGATGTAATCCAAAACTCTAAGAAGATCCAAATCTCAGGTGGGCTATAAACTAGAAACAGTGATGAATAACAATTAAAAACGTTTTGTTGGCCACAAAAGTTTTGGATCAATCTGATCTTTATATTTTCCCTTCATCAAGATCTTATTGACATTATTAAGAGCTTGGATTGCAAATAAACATTACCAAAACCTTACGATGGGTTCATTGAAAATTTTAATGGTGGGGCACTCAATCACACTGTTTCTAGTGGTATGGTCCACTTGAGATTTAGATCTGCATAAAATTTGGAACCTCATTCTAAAATGATCTGTAGAAAAGGATGGACGGCGTGGATATACAAAATATCATTCATGTGGGCCATACCGTAGGGGTAACACCTATTAAGGGGTAACCCCCAATTCGCCCACACCGAGAACTTGGGGAGATCGGATTTGCTGTTACCCGGGAAATAGCTTAGTGGGGAGCGAATTAGCTGTTACCCGGGTAACAGCTAAGTGGGTGTTACCCTAACCGTGTGGGGCCCATGTTGATGTAATTTTTGTACATCCATACCATCCATTTGTTTTCCTATGTCATTTTAGGAGATTATTCCAAATATCAATAAGATCCAAACCTCCAGTAAACCATACCACTGAAAAAAGTGACGAATAACCATTAAAAACATTTTATGGGCCATACAAGTTTTGGATCAAGCTTATATTAGTAGTATACCTTCATCCATACATTTTGGACATTATCAATTGGTTGGAAGGAAAATAAACATTACGAAAACCTTACTATGGGCCCGATTAGGGCGGTCAACGGATCAGATATGGACTCGATCAGTGATGATCCGAATCTAATCCAATTAAAGATATTCCTGATTCGTATCCGACTCGAGTCCGATTCGGATCAGAAGCATATGATCCGAATACAACTCGTTTAGATATTTACAAACTCAAACCCAACTCGAATATGACTCGATCTCATTTGATAGTGGTGTCCATTCATTCTGGCTGAATGGATGGATGGGCGTGGAAAAAATACATATATCGTGGTGGGGGCCACCCTGTTAGCCAAGCAAGGCACCCACCCTGTTAGTCACACGCTGCACCCACCCGCCCTGTTAGCCAAGCAACGTCGATCAATTGACCATCCACACACAGAGAGAGAGAGAGAGAGAGAGAGAGAGAGAGATGCACTTAGGCATAGAGAAAGAGATGGAGAGAGAGAGAGAGATGCATTCATGTAGAGAGAGAGAGAGATAGAGAGAGAGAGATATAGAGAGAGAGAGGTAGGTGAAATGGTGTTTTTTTTATACGCTATTTAATGAGATCATTAGCGGAGCGGATCGTCCTCGATCCAAATCCGACCCGATTATTAAATGGATCAATATCTTCGATCCAAATCCAACCCGTTGATCTGATTACTGGTCTGAATCCGATTAAGTTGAATTGAATACGGATTGGATTCAGATCATGATCCGAGCCGTTGACAGCCCTACCTGGGATAACACCTAATCCGTGCACATGGGGGTTACCCTAACCTTGTGGGCCATATTGATGTGTTTTTTTAGGATACAGATTGCCTCCTAAAGCCTTTCTCAAGCATCTCCTGCACTCGGAATCTATGTAGGGCCCATTGTGATGTTTGTGAGAAATCTATGCCGTCCAACCATTTTGTGAGATCATTGTAGGTGGTCTGAATCCGATTAAGTCGAATTGAATACGGATTGGATTTAGATCATGATCCGAGCCGTTGACAGCCCTACTTGGGATAACACCTAATCCGTGCACATGGGGGTTACCCTAACCTTGTGGGCCATATTGATGTGTTTTTTTAGGATACAGATTGCCTCCTAAAGCCTTTCTCAAGCATCTCCTGCACTCGGAATCTATGTAGGGCCCATTGTGATGTTTGTGAGAAATCTATGCCGTCCAACCATTTTGTGAGATCATTGTAGGTGCTGCGACAAAAATTGAACAGGATCCAAGACTCAAGTGAGTCGAAAAAGTGACAATTGAACTTCCACAGTTGAAATATTCATGGGGCCATAGAAGTTTCGAATCAGGATAATATTTGTGTTTTCAGTTAATCTCAGTAGGAATGATATTATCAACGGTATGATGGCATATAAACATCAATGTGGACCCATAAAGGTTTCAACTATAAGAATTTCCCTACCCACCTTTTGCTTTAGTGCGGCCCACTTGAGTCTTGAATCCCGTTCATTTTTAGTCGCAACGCCTAAAATGATCTCAAAAAATGGTTGGATGGGTAGATTTCTCACAAACATCATGGTGGGCCCCACATAGATTTCGAAGATGGCAGCGAAAGCTTTCACAGGTAATCCGCGTCCGAAACGGTGTATATGTTTTATCCACGCCGTCCATCCATTTTTCCAGCTCATCTTAGATCATCATCCCAGAACTGAGGCAGATCCAAATGTAAGTATAACACACCACCGGAAAAAGTGGGAATTGAATGCCTATAGTTGAAACTTCTCGTGGGCCACATGTACTGATAAGAGAACGAATGTCGAGTCTTGGAAATATTTATGGCATGGTACATCCAAACTGTTCGCCAAGGGATCAATGGTCTCGATCAGTTAAATATGTTACTCCCGTGTCCAAACTACAAACCCGAGTATACTATAAATCCTCAGGTCCTAGATTGTATGGTACCTCCGCAAAATATCGGACGCGGCTTCGGTGTTTCGGGGACGCGGATTTCCTGCGAAAGCCTTGCGCAGGAAGTTCCTTCCTGGGAACAAGGTGGGGCCCACATTGATGTTTGTTGATAAATCCACCCCGTCCATCCGTTTTAGGAGCTCATTTTAAGACGTAAGAACAAAAACGAACCGGATCCAAGACTCAAGTGGGCCTCACTAAAGGAAAAGATGGGTAGGTAAATTACAACCGTTGAAACCTCCCTGGGGTCCACAGTGATGTTTATATAACATCCATACCGTTCATAAAGTCACTACTACTGGGATGAACTGGAAACATAAATATTATCCTGATTCGAAACTCCTGTGGCTCCACAAATATTTCAACTGTGGACGTTCAATCCTCACGTTTAAGGCACATTTGAGTCTTGGAACCGGTTCATTTTTGTTCTCATGTCCTAAAATAAGCTCCCAAAACGGATGGACGGGGTGGATTTATCAGAAAACATCAATTTGGGCCCCACCTTGGTTATCAGTGCAGGAACTTCCTGCGCAATGCTTTCGCAGGAAATCCGCGCCCGTGTTTCGGGGACGCGGTTTGGCTTCTGACCCGAACAGCCGAACACTAGTCAGTTAGCTCGTGTCGAAGCAATGTGGGACCCAACATGATGTATGCGTTTTATCCACTCCCTCTTATCCTTTTTTTCAAGCTCGTTTTACGGTATGAGCCTAAAAATAAGACAGGTTCATGAACCAAACCACAGGGATTGAATACTTACCGTTGAAAACTTCCTAAGGGCCACGAAAGTTTTGAATCAAGCTAATATTTATGTTTCCCTTCAGACCTTACCTGGTAAGGTTGGATAAGGAATAAATATAACTGTGGACCCTAGGAAGGTTTCAACGGTGGAAATCATTCTCCCCACTGTTTCCACTGTTTCCTGTAGTGTGGTCCACCTTATATTTGGATCTCCCTCATGTTTTGGTTCATGCCGTAAAATGAGCTCCCAAAATGGATGGATGCTGTGGATAAAACACATACATGGTGGCCCACACCGGCAAGCTGGATGGTGTTCGGGCCAAACCGCGTCATTCGGGAATCCCTTACCATAAGGCCCACTGTAAAGTATGTGTCGGAGCGAATTAGGTGTTACCCCGGGAACAGCTTAGTGGGTGTTACCCCTACTGCGTGGCCCACATGAATAGTATTTTGTATATCCACGCCGTCCATCCCCTTCTCCGGCCCATATTAGGATGGTCTTCCAAAAATTATGAAAATCCAAATCTCATACCAGGGAAAACAGTGCTGATTGAGTGCCCACCATTAAAAATTTCAAAGAGCCCATCATAACGTTTCCGTAATGTTTATTTGCAATCCAAGCTCTTTGATAACGTCAGGAAGATCTGGATGAATGAAAATTTTAAAGATCAGCTTGATCTAAAACTTTTGTGACCTACGAAATGCATTTCAATGATTATTCATGAAATTGCTTTTAATGATTATTCATCACTCGTTTCTATTGATATGAGATCTGGATCTTCTTATAAGAGATGGACTGTATCCATATAAAAAATACATCAAGCTAGGCCCCACACAGTAGGGTTAACACCCTCTAAGGTGTTAACAGGGTAACATCTAATTCGCTCCCGTGTCTTACATCCACGTCCATCCGTTTTGACGGATCATTTGTGGAATGATGAAAAAAATGAAGTAGATCCGAATCTCATGTGGACCGTACCACAGGGAAACATTAGTAGCTGAATACCCACCATTAAAAACTTCTTGGTTGCTACTGGAATGTTTATTTGAATAACCACCATTAAAAACTTCTTGGTTGCTACTGGAATGTTTATTTGAATAACCACCATTAAAAACTTCTTGGTTGCTACTGGAATGTTTAGTTGCATCCAACCCGTTGAGAATGGTACAGAAACCTGGATGAAGGGACCATATGAATATCAACTTGATCCAAAACCTTGTGGTCAATCACTACTGTTTCATGTGTACTAAAATGACTGTGCGAAACGGATTGTAAGTAACATACATCACCTATGGACGGCATGCTCAAGTAACATAAATCGCGGTGTACCCACAGTCAGGGATCGACCGAAGCCGCGTCCCAAAATATCTGTATGCGCCCAGGATCAAACTCCGTCTTAAGTCAGAATCCCAAAATCAGATTGTTGAAACTATCCTAACATGCCCACCAACCTGATCGTCAGATAGTCCGATTAGACCTTTTTTTCATGGTAAAAATAAACTAGGAAACAGAATCCGTGCACTTTAATTCGACCCACTCGGGTCGAATGCCTGTAAGCAATTTCTAATTGCCTGAGTATCATCCATCTCCGCCAGAGCATCGAAGTTTTTCCTTGCAGTGTGTGGTGGTTTATACACACAAATTGATAAATTGTACACGGACCAACTTGTAGGACCTATCATAGATAACGAATAATCTCAAAATCAAATTAGATTTGACGGAGGTAGTTTTCATCTCGACCGTACATCACATGTCGACCAATATAATCTGATTAGGGATGTCAGTGGGCTGGGCTATGGCTAGACCAAGTTGTTGTAGCCCGTCACCCACGCCCTCTCACCGTGGCCCTACTTGCGCTGGGCCACGGTCCCAAACGGGCCTTTCGAAATAAAGGATCATCATCATCATTCTCAAGTGGACCCATTAGATCCAATGGTCAGGATGAACGAGATCCCCCAAGCGAATTAAAATAAAAATAAAAATAGAAGGAACATCATTATCATCATTCTCAAGTGGCCCTCGCCATATTATTCAAATGTCTATACTGTAAAACACGTAGTGGTAGCAATAGTGCGTGACCTCTGCACTAACAGACGCTGACTGAAGACACACAACATACATGACTGACTACAGAAATACCGTATCTTGCATAACCTAAACAGAACTACCTACAACAAGACCGTTCACGTCCGTACCGTTCAGCTGTAACCGCCACCGGTTGTCTGGTCGGTGCCGCCCGCGAGAGGGTCACGGGCAGTGGTGGTGCCGGTGCCAGTGTTCGTCCCAATAGGGTGGGACCCGACAACCCCGCTAGTCACCTGCCCCGTCCCGTGCCCGGGCAGTGCTGACGTATGGTGAAGGGTTACAGTGCCAGTCTGACCGGTACGTGCCGCCTCTTTCTCCGCGGCGTTCTGTTCACGCGCCTGCTGCTTGTTGATCTCGGCTTGGGTTTTCTTCTCTTCCTTTCTTTGCTCCGCCAATTGCTTTTGCAGCGGGTCGTGGGCTGTCATCTTCTCTTCCTGCCCAAACCCAGGCGCAAAAACATACGGTCAGCTCCATGCCAAAAAAGAAAAAGAAAAGTCCCATCCATGGAATTATCAAGCAAAGCCAGTGGCAAAACGGGTGGGCACCACAGGTTCTACACAGCTGCATAAAACAGATGTTGTGAAAGATTCCAGTTCGAAAAAATACATCATTCATTAGTTGCTAGTAGGGGTGGCAATGGGCCTGCCCGGGCCGACATAAGACCCAAGATCCAGCCAAGTATGGTCTCGATAGAAGGCCCAAGCCCACTCAAAAAAGATTGGTTGGGCCCAGAAATTAATTAAATCTCTACTTCCCTCTCGGTTTATCAAGTGGGCTACACATGAAAAACAATAGAGAAATGAAACCAACAGTCAAGATAGATGGTATGGTTGACTAACTAAGGATTAAAATGACATATTTGTACTATATACCACAAAAGTCGGGTCAAGAGAGGTCGAAGAGTCAGGTCAGGTCTTGACTAAAATGACTTGAGCCCAAGTCCAACAAAAAATTAACAAGGCCAGGCTGGCATGGGAGGTCCAGACCAAAACATGGGCCAGTTACTTCAAGCCCAGCCCAAAGCTGGGTCGGGCGGGTTACTCGGGCCATTGCCACCTTTATGCGTAGGCAGTAAGACATCTTAAACAGACCCAGGCCCATGAACGACCGTAGTACAGCAGTAGCCAAGGTGTACAATCATCCAATTAGCCCATGGCGTCGTAAAGCACCCATTTTGCCATAGCCCGGGTTACGCACCAGGCGTACGTTAGATTGGTCCACTGACCTTTTCTTGGACGGTTGCCTTGGTCTTGTCCATCCCGGCCTTGGCTGATGCCGAGATGTTGCCTGCCGTCTCCTTCATTGAACCCGCTCCATTCTTTCCCGCCTGCATCTTCTCTTCCAAAGTTAAAAAAAAGAAGAGAGGAATATATACCAAATGGATGAATTATCAAGCTGTGAACTAAAAAACTTGGAGAAGAATGGATGTGACCGTCCCTTTAAATAATTGTAGAAGTTTGCCTCTCGTCCCGACACGCTTTTCGTGGCATGGCTACGTGGGAGGCTGTGGTGCGTTGAGTACTGAACTGCCAACACGTGCATTTTGACGTGTACTTCTTGGTTAGGGGTGTCAATGGGCCGGGTTAGGGCCTGGCCAAGCTTTGCCCAAGTCCGGCCCACCTCTTTCAATATATGCCTAAACTCGGTCCAGACCGTGACCGGTCACAATAGCTAAACCCAAGCCCGGCCCAAGATACAAATGCAGAGTCCAGCTTGTACCCGGCTCTAGCCCGAGCCCGGCCTTTAACATAGAGGGAGGGAGACGGATTTTTAGAAAACAATTGTGTAAAATTTAAATTTTTAGAGGGGAAAAAATATTTTAATTTAAATTTTAAATTAAAACATATATATTCGGGTCGGGCCGGATTTTCTGGCTTTTAAACAGCCTTGTCGAAGACCGGCCCGTTTAAAAAGGGCTTACACTTTAAGCCCGAACCCGACCCGCGGGCCTGATACCGATACTCTAGGCCAAGCCCGGCCTAAGGCGGGCCAAGCCCGAAAGCCCGTCGGGCCAACCCTGGCTAAAAAAGATACAGTGAAACAGGATGAACCGGAATACGGTAGATCCATCTCCCCTACAGGACACGTGGCAGTGTGATTTATCGATCGGGTCGATCAAAATACTGTATCAGGATTTTGTCAACAATAAAATCTAAGGAGAAATCTTATCATTATTTTGTGTACTTCGTGTCATTGCATCTTTTGATCGTTAATGTTTTTTTTTTTTAACCTTACTTTAATAGACATAGATCAAATGGATATATTTATCAAAGAGATCTGAGTTTTTATACATCAACCATCCATGCTAGGGGCTGTATATGGACGGATAGGATTTACACATAACTCTGCTGCATGTACTGTAGATAGATGTCCCTACATATTCGCTGATTCTACCGTCTCACCGCCCCTTGCAATAGAGGAAGGAAAAGCGGTGTGTGGGAAGAGGAACCAGATTGCGTGAGCGTACTGAGTAAACTCTGCTGGGGCATACCATGGATGTTTGTTTCTTTATCCACGCCGTACATCCATTTTCTCAGTTAATTTTAGTGTATCAAGAAAAAATTGAATCATATGCAAAGCTCAAGTCTGCTACACTATATAAAACAGTGGGAATATCCGTTGAAACATTCCTAAGGCCCATAGTGATGTTTATTTTCCATCCAACCTGTTAATAAGATTAAAAAAACATGGATGAAGTGAAAATATAAATATCAGCTTGATCCAAAACTTATGTGGCTCATGAGAATTTCTTAAGGATAGGTGTTCAATTCACAATTTTTCATGTCGTGTGGTCCACTATAGCTTTGGATGTACTTCAATTTTGTCCTCATTCCCTGAACTGATGGGATGAAATGTATAGTCCGCGTGGATAAAAGATATAAATAACGGTGAGCCCCACCGAGTTTACTCTTAAGAGTGGTAGGCAATCTGCTTCCCACCGCAATCCGCTTCCCACGGGAGAGCTGTGTGATTTCCTACCGAACTGTGGAGGTGAATCCTCAAAAAAAAAGAAAGAAAGTAGAAGACAAAACTACAATGCTCTGCAGAGTGTGATAGATGATACACAGGCACTTACAAATTACTTATAGATTGAATATGACGAATAACTAATTTAAATAAACAATCAAACTTATGAGGTATCGTGAAACAAATATTGTGCCAATATACTTATTAAAAAGGCTACACATTTTGGACCGTTGGTCATTTCCGTCATATGGTCCTATCTCACGTGCAAGTTTGGCCCACCTAATAAGTGGGCCGGCTTGGTTTGAACCCAACATCATATGATCATTTCAGTCGAGCTTTTGAGCTGAAAAAAAAGTGGCTCAGACTTGGTTTGAACCCAACATATAAATAGAGCGGAACGAGTCGAGTAAGCCAACTGAGCTAGCTTGACTCGTGTACAGCTCCATGCTTGGCCTCTAAGTCTCCATATTGGATTGGCCACCCAAGAGTGGCGCTTTCCTTAGAGTAAATGCAATTAATTAAGTTTTGGAAAAAGGTTGAAACTCGACTTATATATGACATTAAGCAGATGAAAGCACCACTTTAATGCAGTGAATCCGATAAGAGGCCATGCGTCCACCAAAATTGGGTGCTTAATCCTAATTATGCGGGGTCCCCTCTGTCCAGTAAAAGATTTTGTCCCACAAAGCGTGCACCTCTCTTAAAACAGGCCATTAAAAGATTTTATCCCTCACCATGTGCACGTCTTCAAGGACAGTTTTGTCAATTGTCTGTGTATTTTAAACAGCCATGTACGGCTGAAGATTTCAAATCACTTAAACTTTAACTGAAGATTTCAAACCACTTAAATTTTAGAGTAGTTGTGATTTGGATTGCTCTTCATTCCAAATGCAAGTTGCCAAATAGCCTTTTGGTTGAAATGAGAAAGGAAAGGGTTAGGTGCGTTCTTTTCTTCATTCCAAATGTATTTATTTTATATCTACGCTGTACATCTATTTTTCAAATTATTTCATGGCACCAGCCTTAACACATGACACTCACCCCTCACATACCCACACACTCACACCACAGTAGCTTTTCATACCACAATGGCTGCTCAAACCCATGAACTCATGTTGAAACTCTTGTGAGTCTACCACTGAGGCATGAATAAGGACCTGAAAATATCAGCCTGACACAAAAACTTTTGTGGCATATAAGAGATATTTAACGGTCAATCACCACTCTTTCCTATGGTATGGCCCACCTGAGATTTAATTTGGATCTGTTTCAATTTTTGATATGGAAAAATTGATGGATCGTGTGGCCCTAAAATGATCTGGAAAAGTTGATGGATGACCTGGATATATCATACATACACGTTGGCCCCAAGGTAAGGGCGTGAATTAGGTGTTACCCCAGGAACAGCTTAGTGGGTGTTACCCCTACCGTTTGGCTCACATGGATGATATTTTGTATATCCATTCGGTCCATCCATTTCTACAGTCCATTTTAGGATGATATTCCTAAAATTATGAAGATCCAAATCTCAAGTAGATCACACCACTGTAAACAGTGTGATTGAGTGCCCCACCATTAAAATTTTCAAAGAGCCCATCGCAAGGTTTTGTAGTGTTTATTTGCAATACAAGCTCTTTATAATGTCAATAAGATCTTGATGAAGGGAAAATATAAATATCACTTTGATCCAAAACTTTAGTGGCCCACAAAACGTTATTAATGGTTATTCGTCACTTTTTCAAGTGGCACTGTCTACCTGAGATTAAGATATTCTTAGATTTTTGGATCACATCCTAAAATGATATGAAACAACAGATAGATGAATTAGATATATAAAAAATACATCAAGATGGGCCTCACATGGTAGGGGTAACACCCACTAAGCTGTTTTCGGGGTAACACCTAATTCACGCCCCCAAGGTAAGGGCCGCACCTAATCCGCACCTGTAAGAAAGCGCCAATCTCTGAAAATCCCTACTCCATTGCAGTAGGGTTGTGCATGGTTCGGTCAGTTTGGTTTTGAGGGAAAATATCTAACCGAACCAACTTACTTGGTTTTGAGGGAAAATATCTAACCGAACCAACTTACTTGGTTTTGAATATTTAACAACTGAACCGAACCAATGAACCATCATCAACCGAACCGAACCGGATAAATTCGGGTCGGTTCGGTTTTGTCGGTTTTATCGGTTTGGGTCTCAATCCAAAACCTTTGTGGCCCATAAAATGCTTCTAATGGTTATTCATCATTGTTTCCAATGGTATTGTTTACTTAAGATTTGGATCTTCTCGAGGTTTGAAATTATGTATTAAAATGATAGATGAAAACAGATAAATGGAATGGATATACAAAACATACATCAAGGTGGGTCCACACAGTTAGGATAACACCCACTGAACTGTTACCCTGATTCGCTCTCTCACTATGCTGCAAAGTCGGTGTCTATGTAAAATTCTTTTACTTGACATGAGGTAATTGGTAATGTAGTTTAAATGGGCCCCACTATCATGCAGTTTAAAAATCCACTCCAACTAGTAGGTGACTAACCCAATTTTAAGCCTAAAAATGAAAAACCAGCATCATCTTTGATATAGGTAGACCACACAATTGGAAATAGTGTACAGGCCACATTACCTTCCAAACTTTTTTTTTAATGTGACCCACTTGAATTACAATAAAGATGATATTTCAGTCTTGGGCTTAACTTGGGGTGGCACCCTTACCAGTTAGAGTGGATTTCACGTAAATATTGAAGTGGGGCCAACTTCAACTTCTCTCTCTCTATCTCTCTCTCTCTCACACACACACATATATATCGGTTCGGTTCGATTGAAAATGGTTATAATTTTCATAAACCGATAACTGAATTAACACTCTAGGTTTTTTATATTAAAAAATTGACTTGACTCGAAATAGATTGGAAAACCGGCTAAAATCAATCGGTCCGATCTGATTTGGCCGATTTTACCGGTATGGTCGATTTTTTGAACAGCCATACATCACAGCATTTGTAAAAGAAAGAATGACTTTGATACTCTGGCAGACACTGGTTCTTGGTAGACAGGCTGAACACGTGCATACAAGTCACTCAAATTAAACTATTAAATTTGTGAGCCTGTCATCATAAATAAAAAAATTACACTAGCTTGATTATTTCATTGGTAGACTATGAGATATTTATTAGACGGTTAAGATGAAAGAAGCCAACAATCCAAATTCAGGAAACAAGTGACCGTTAATCTGAGGTTATGCTTATTTAACGAAATTGACTTTGGGCTGATGAGCAATTAACGCTGGATCCTACAATTTGCACGATTCTATCTGAACTGATCCATGCCACGGCGTACAATTTGTACGCGCCTGTGTATAAACCATCATACTCTGCCAGAGTATCAAATCATGGGCTTTAATTCTGACAAGTGGGGCGCAGGTGGAGCAATCAAGCCATTTGTATTTTCTGACCTACGGTTGATGAATCATGCCCTAAAAAGAACTTTTTATGGGATAATCCTAACCTTCGATTATGATATAGAAACGGACGGTTAAGAAGAGAGATGAAGCAGTGATCGGGAATTAAAGAAAAAGTCACGCGTATGGGCGGCTAACATCTTCCAATCTGAATGATCCGTGGTATAATGAAACAAACCAATGGTCTGGATTAAGTAATCATGGCCCCACTTGGGAGAAGTGAGAGGAGCGGAGTATACTGTGCAAAGCCTTAGGTGAAGGATCTTATAACAACGACCTGAGAGCGAATTAGGTGAGACCCCGGGCTCACCTAAGACAGTGCGGCCCTTACCGTGGGGTTACCGTGGGGCCTAGCTTTACTTACGTATTATGTATCCACTCCGTCCATCCGTTTTTACAGATTATCTTAGGTCATTATCCAAAAATAAAGAAGAGAAAATTATTAGGTGGACCATACCATAAGAGACAGTGGTGATTGACCATCCTACCATTAAAAACTTCTTAGGACGCACCTTCATGTCTATGCATTGTTTATTTACCATCCAATCTGTTGATAAAGTCACATGAGCCTGAATGCAGGGAAAAAACAAATATCAGCTTCATCCAAAACTTCTGTGGCCCCTTAATGGTCAATAACCACTGTTTCCTGTGTTATGGTCGGCCTGATGATTTGATCTGCTTACTTTCTGGTGTCATAACATAAAATGATCCGAAAAAAATGGATGGACGGTGTGGATACATGATACATACATCAAGGTGGGCCCCGTGGTAAACAGCGGTAAGTGCCGCACCGTCTTGGGTGAGGCCGGGGTCTCACCTAAATCGGCTCTCCAACCGGGCTCTGGCCGTAAGACACATCACACATGCTATGTAGCCCCCCGGCGGCGAGCATCTATCTCGTGGACGGGATTTTTACTGCGATAGTCCAGATGTGTGGCTATTTTTACTTAAAAGTCTAATTTCTCATCGGCCTGACCTTTTTTGGCCTTTTGACCACCATGGGCTATGGGGAATCCACCGTGCTCCAGTGGGAATCCATAGTGCCCAGAGGAATCAGTTGGAGTGGCATTTTCGATCATAAAATTTTAATTTCTTGTCGAAAGTATTCTGTATGGACTCAAAGCATCCAAATTGAGCTGTGGAAGGGCCTGTTATGGGATAATTTCACATAACCCGATCCGAGCAGAAAAGACCTCGGAGTAATATCGCAAGCCGGAGACCTGAACTGGTGACTTCGTCTATTCCTGAGGTCAGATTGGATCGCACCCAAGTTAACGGGTAAATGAAAGCCGACCTCATCTCCTCCTCACACGGCCTAAAAATAAGGGCGCATCCCATCAAGATCGGAACAGCCCGAAAGATCGGAACAATCCGAGATTTCCGCCCTGATTCCCGGGCAAGATATCTGCCGTGATCTCAGCCCGATAAACTTTCTATCAATGTCTATAAATAAGAAGATATACGATGATTACATGTATGACAATAATCTCTATTCAAAAGAGTTTTACGATTCTAAAAAAAACCGTCACTAATTTAGGCATCGGAGGGTTCACGGCTGGATCTCGGCCACCCCCTTTACTGTTTCTTGTGGTGTTTTACAGGATCAAAAGCCAAACCTTTGCTC
Organism: Liriodendron chinense; assembly: GCA_003013855.2. NCBI lineage: Eukaryota > Viridiplantae > Streptophyta > Magnoliopsida > Magnoliales > Magnoliaceae > Liriodendron > Liriodendron chinense. The sequence continues at coordinate 2,739,738 of PVNU02000133.1, read as the reverse complement.
TTATCATCTTCTCCAATTCTTACGAGGAATATCAGCGGCGACGATCGTTCCTCCGCATATAAATCATATCACCTCGTCTGTTGACCAGTAATCAACATCAACAGATTGGCGTCGCCTGTGGGAATCGACGACAAAAGCATTTTTCTGAATCTTTCGATAAAAGATATTCATCAATGGTGAGTGTTCAGTCACCACCATTTAGTGCGGTTAGGTCCACTTGAACCGTAGATCTGATTTCATTTTTGCCTTAAAATGAGCTGACAAAACAATAAATGGTAGGGGCGCAGTTTGGGTGGGATCCCCGGATGCACTGAGGTCGGTGGATTCCCAAATGTGGGGCCACTGTGATGTATGTATCTTACATCTACACCGTCCATGCATTTTGAAAACTCATTCTAGGGCATTATCCAGAAAATGAAGCAGATCCAAATCTTAGGTGGACCATACCATATGAAACAATAGTGATTGAATCTCCACCATTAAACTTCATGGGGCTACTGGAATGTTTATTTTCCATCGAACCTGTTGAAAAGGTCACAAAGAGCTGGATGAAGAGACCATACAAATATCAGCTTGACCCAAAACTTTTGTGACCTACGAGATGCTTTTAATGATCGAGTACCATATTTTACTGTATCATGGTCCACCTGAGATTTGGATATACTTCATTTTTTGGATCATGATTTAAAATGAGTTTTCAAAATGAGTGAACGGCGTGGATGTAATACATACACATCACACAATGGACGGCACAGTAAGGGATCCACCCACCTCCGCTGGATTCGGGGATCCATATAAGCCGCGCCCTAAATGGCGTGGATAACAGGTACATCATGGTGGGCCCCACAGCACTGATGGCTGGGTCACTAGGCAATCCGCTTCCAATTGTGGAACCTATTGTGTCCAGGTAACAGCACAAAAATCAGATGGTTTTAGCAATCCCAACATCTGATTCGTGAACACTTATTTATGGAAAGAAGACCCGGGGATATGTTTCATTTTCATTTTTGACCGTCCAATAAATGTGCACTAATCTGATGGTCAGATAATCAAATGAGCTTAGTAAATGGTTCATGATACATATAAGCTGATATACATAATTTGGACGGTTTAGTTCGAATTTACTGATGCGCCACATCAGCAAGTTCTAAGTAATTTTTATGCGCTTGCGTACAATCCATCACGCTCAGCCAGAGTATCAGAATTTTTTTCTCAAAAGAAAAGCTGGTGACTCTCCTGTTGAGCTGGCTGCCTGCTAGTTAAGCAGCAGCCCACGTGTCTCACGTGCAGGATATTTGAACCGTCCAAAAAGGTCTGGACCCAGTATTCACAGTCACCTGTTCGGATAATCACGCCAATGCACTCATTCGTTAGGCCGCATTTATATGTGGAGTCAAACATTTACACATCCATTGATTTTAACCTTGTGGTGCAACTTGTATGGGCTGATTTCCACGCCACGAGCCCCCCCCCCCCCCCCAACCTTTCCAAACGTTTAAATTTTGGACTTCCAACATTATTTATTTATTTATAAAAGTGTCCTTGCATCTATCTCGGCACAAATGGCCTACATTTATATTTAATGTGGACTGTTGAAATCTTCTTTGGGTTCGTTACTGGAGCTATTTGACTCGTTCATAAAGTCACATAGGTTTGAATGAGGGAAAAATAATATTTTCAATCTGATCGAAACACCTTGTTATTTCATAAGTTCTAAACGGTGGATGCTCAATCCCCACTATTTCATAAGGTGTGGTCTACCTATGAATGGGATACCTCACGTTCTTTAGCCAATGCGCTAACTTTAAAATTCAAAATGGATGGATGGTGTGGATAAGACACGAACCTCACAATGGGCCGCATAGATGAGAACCTAGTGCTGATGTGATAGAGGTCGTGGTTATGATGTTATAGGGGTCATAGACCTCACATGGTAAGGGTTGGGGTTTGCTCATGGTAGGGTTCGCGGTTATGCAAAACACAAACTCTCAAATGTGCAAAACCACGATCCTTACAACATAAGAACTACGATCCCTAACAACGTTGAGACCACAACTCCTAAAATGTAACAACATAAGAACTACGATCCCTACAACGTTGAGATCACAACTCCTACAATGTATAAACAATGACTCTTACAGTGTCGGAAGCACGACCCTGTAACATCCGAACCACGATTCTTAAAACATTTGAACCCCGACTCTTATGTACAATTTTTGAATTGCAACACCTACAACTTTTGAACCGTGGGGCCTAGGGCTGTAAATGGGTTAGCGGACCTGATGGGGTACCCGGACCCAACCCATTTAGACCCGACCCAGACCCGACTCATTTGTTAAATGGTACGGGTCTAGGTCCAAGAACAGACCCAGTTGCTAAACGGGTCTGGGTCTGGTTTCCTTTATATTAGGCCCGACCTGACCCGACCCGAACCCATTTAGTAAGTGGGCGGGTTTGGTCTATGTTTCAAGGGACCCGTCCAGCCCAAACTTGTCCAGACCCGGTTTTAAGCCTTGTAAAATGCTTGCATACTTGATCCAGACCCGGACCCATTAGAACTGACCAATTTATAAATGGGTCTAGGTGGATCTCTCTCTACCAGACCTGAACCCATTTATAAATGGGTCTGATGGGTTGACTCGAACCCGACTCGGACTCGCCCATTTAGTAAAAGGATCTGGGTCTAAAATTTGGACTCAGACCCGTTTAGTAAATGGGCGGGTCTGGTTTTGGCTAAACCCGCCCCAAACCTGACCATTTACAGCCCTAGTGGGGCTTATTATATGGTCTCGGGTAACTGTCTATGAAGCCCACTGTGAGGTTTGTGTCCTATCTATGTCGTCCATCCATTTTAACTTTTAAGGTTAGGGCATGGGATAAAGAATGAAAGGTCCAACTCACAGGTGGACCATACCTCAGGAAATAGTAGGGATTGAATATTCACCATTTAAAACTTATGGGGTGACAAGGTCTTGGATCAAGCTGAAATTTGTATCTTCCCTTTATCTAGACCCGTGTGACCTTATGAACGGGTCAGATGACTCTAGCAATGGATTAAAGGAAAGTTTCAGTAGTCCATATCAAATATACCGTGGCCCCCTTAACATTCTCTGCACGCAAACTGCCTTTAAAGGCGTTGGGATAGATATATGGGCATTTTTTTATTTTAAAAAAATTCAAAAAGTTATTAGAGATCCAAAAAAAAAAAAAAAGATTTAACAAGGAGGTATTGTGAGTGGACTGCGCTCATGAATGCCTTTTTCAAGGGCTTTCATTAATGTATTCGAGGTGTAGGATTTTATATTTCATTAGAGTCGCCACTAGCCAGTTACTCAGATTTTCACAGTTAGCTAGACCCTGTACAAATCTGAAGAGAAAGAATTAGATGATTCTCTGTCCTAAAATGATTCATTGATCTGCAACTAAAAATTCTAGGTAAGGGACCACGGTTACAAATAGGGAAGGTGTTAGGCACCTTACATTTGTTCATACAACTATACGATCTTTACTCTACATGACTAAACAAACTATTAGGGATTCAGATGGTTCTTGCGCAAGGATAATACAAGAGTATGAAATGTAGTGTAATAATGCGATGCTTGCAACAAGCGATAGCCCTGGTTAGATAAATCTACCCTACTCACCCACTTGACAAAGTAGTCGAATAACCAGTCAATCTGAATTTTTTATGGGAATGATCCGATATTTTGGCAACCACAAAGGATACACTCGAACTAATTGGGTGCTCAAATGCAATGCATGTGATGTTGATAGAAAAATGAGCTAAGGGGTTGAGAAGGGAATGAATGTTACATAATGATGATGTCAGGATAATTGAAGCTGATTAAGGTTGAATGGATGGGTAATGATCTTGATGTAAGGGTTAGATTGATTGACTTGATTGGGGTTTTCGGCTGCTCAGGCAGCTAAGTGCTGGACTGGACTTCACTAGACTAGGTGGATTGGGTCGGAGTCCTCTCCCTGTACTCTCACTTCTCTTTGGTGGAGGGATGAGATGGGCTATGGATGGCTAAGGGGGTGGGAGAGGATCGGATGAGATTTTTGCGGATTTTATTGGATCCTTAGAATGGGAGAGGAGGGGACTATTTATAGCCATTTGGACCAGTTTTTTTTTTTAATTGCTGGAAAATCTAGGGGTAAAAGAGCTCCATGACCAGGATATAAAATTGCCATGTGGCGCAATTTAAGCGGTTGGATCAATGGTATGGATCATAGTTTTGGTGAAATGTGAGGGCAGCACTATCTCATCACTCCACCTAACTCTTTCGCGAAAGTGGGAGAGTTGCCACGTGTCAGGCGACACATAATGTGCCGCTTAGCACGTGGAATTCTCCTTGCTTTCGCAGGGGAGCTTCTGGGATAGTGTACCATCCATGTTCCTCTCGATTTCTCTTTATTGCGGTCCTAAACCTTAATGGGCCTTAGTATGGGCTTGAATTGGGCTTTAGATTTGGGCTGTTTCGGCTAAGTTGGCTGGATTTGACAGGGTGAGTTGACTGGATTGACTGGGTTGGATTGGATTGATTGAGTTGATTGGGTTTGGGTTGACTTGGCTGGATTGAGTTGGTTAGGCTGGACTGAGTTGACTTAGGGACCGTTTGGATGAGAGTAAATGGAGGTAAAGGGGTGGAATTAGGAGTAAATAGAGGTAAATGGTATTTGGGGTGTGTTTGGATGGAAGCAAATGAAATAAAATGGGAGTAAATGAAAACCTCTCTACAAAGAGAATTTGGAAGTAAATAGGGTGAAATGACTTTTTGAACTTCCTTGGAGAGTCACACATGTAAACAAAGGTACCACTATACACATGTCCACCATGCATGTGCCACATTAATGATACTCCTTGGCAATTCAAATATTGGCTATATCACTAAAATCACACCAAAAGAATGATCCAAACCATCCAAAGGATGGCCATTTAAATGGATGGTTAAAAAACGTTCGCAAGTTGCTTGTTTGTGATCCTTATATTTGTGGCCTACTCGAGGCTCAAAATTTTCTCATTTTTTTGCTGAAGTGTGTGTGTGTGTGTGTGTGTGTGTGTGTGTGTGTGTTCCAATTGGCTTATTACAATCATTCTATTAAATATCGTATATGTACGCAGTTGGGATATTAAATCTGATTTAGGATATCACAAATATTCTTGTGAATATATTAAAATATTCAAATGCATTCCAATTCCTCTCATTTACTCTTATCCAAATAGAATATTTTGATTTTAAATACATTTCATTTACTCCCATCCAAACATAACTATGTAAAGTCATTTACTCCCAATTCATTCATCTCAAAATTCATTTTCCATTTAGTTTGATTTACAAGCTCCCAAAGGAGCCCTTAATGATTGAGTTGACTGGTTTAGACCGAGTTGACTAGGTTTTTGGGTTGATTGATCAGCTTATCGACCTCTGGATGGGGTGTTTATGGGTATTTTGGTGTTTAAATATATCGAGTTTACTTGGGTAAAATTTCTCAAGCTATATTACTGTGCGAAGATGAAGGACGTGATAGGACGCTCCATGAATTGGACTTGTCATCAGGTGCGCCACATGATTGGATGGCCAAACATGTTAGAATTGAGCAGGGTGATCCCAAAATAATAATTGAGAACTAAAATCCTGTCGTGACTCTTAATAACTCTTGGTGACTATTGTTTGTGATTTTCGATCAATCTAAGCAAAATGGAAATGTTGAATGCATATTCTGGTGGGAAGTTGTAATTAATGAAAAATATTATGAAATGGAGTTTGCCTTTCATAAAAGGAATTTAAAGTATCCCTTCTACATCTATAGATTTCAACTTTTGAGTCATTTCATAAAAACAACAATCTCCCCTCATAATTTTATTATTTTAAGTCATTTTTTTTTAAATATAAAAAGATGATAGAAATAAAAAATTTAAATTATGAAAATTAACGAAATCTGGGTATTAAAAAAGGTAAACAAGTCAATAACATACACTTTAGACGGGGGCAGTTTTCAATTTTATAATCTGAAGTTCAAATTTCTCCGATTCAAGAGAAGAGTTATATCCTGGACACAAATTTATTGAAACCTTATTAGAAACTGATTTAAACAATGATAAAGTGAAAATATTGCTTTAAAGATAGCAACACTTAGGGCTGTAAATGGGTCAGTGGACCCGATGGGGTACCTAGACTCAACCCATTTAGACCCGACCCAGACTCGACCCATTTGTTAAATGGTACGGGTCTGGGTCCAAGAATAGACCCATTTGTTAAACGGGTTTGGGTCTGGTTTCCTTTATATTAGGCCCGACCCGACCCGACCCAACCCAAACCCATTTAGTAAGTGGGCAGGTTTGGTCTATGTTACAAGGGACCCGTCCAGCCAAGACCCGTCCAAACTCGGTTTTAAGCCTTGTAAAATGCTTGCATACTTGATCTAGACCCGGACCCATTAGACCCGGCCCATTTATAAATGGGTCTGGGTGGATCTCTCTTTACCAGACCCGGACCCATTTATAAATGGGTCTGATGGGCTGACTCAGACCCGACCCGGACCCGCACATTTAGTAAAAGGGTCTGAGTCTAAAATTTGGACCCAGACCCGTTTAGTAAATGGGCGGGTCTAGTTTTGGCTAAACCCGCCCCGAACCCGACCATTTACAGCCCTAGCAACACTGTAACTAGCTTTAAACTTATCTTTAGATGTGTTTTTGTTTGAGTCCTTGCCTCGGTGGTAGACTCCCAAGAGTTTCAACACGAGGTCAAGGTTGTAGGTTCCCATAAGTGGTGAAATCCCACTACAGCCTCAGTATGGATGTGTGTGTATGTGTGGGGTGTGTGAGGAAAAAATAAAACGTTTACTTCAACCGATCAAAAGATGGTTGTGAAAAATTAGCCAGAGTCTTCTAACCTCTCCAATTATTTATATTATCATGACTCATCTATTGGATGGACCCCCTTTCTATATTTAGGCATATTTAGGCAGGGACGTCAAGAGGACAAACCCCATGCTGGTACACGTGATGGCATGTGCATTAAATCACTTGTCCATGTGCAGTAGCAGTCAGTCCAAGTATCTTATTAAATGCATACGGAACTTAACCGCCATTGTAGTTGAACCAACCCAGCTTCCCTTCCTATCTTATGACCACATCTTGCCATTTAATTCCTTGCTATGGTCCACTCGCAGCCCACTTGTTATAGATCACATACCGGTCTGGTTGATAGCTGTGCTATGAGCATGACCTTTTAATGCACCGGATAAACAATTCAAGAACACCATTCTCACGTAGATAACAGTATGAAGTGTGCCCATGGCTCAGTGGTAGACACATAATTTAAGAAAATAAAATACTATGAAATGTGCTAAATGGACTCAAATAAAATTAAAAAAAAATGCTATGAAATGTGCTAATTAATGGACTCAAATAAATTAAATTAAGTAGATCCATCTATTTTTTTCAACTCATTTTAGGATGTGATTGCAAAACTTAAGTAGATTGAAAGCTCTAGTGGACCACACTACTGGAAAAAGTGGTGAATGACCATTAAAAGTTTTTTGTAGGCCACAAAAGTTTCGGATCAAGCCGATCTTTGTATTTTCCCTCCATCCATATCTGGTTGAACTTACTAACAGGTTGGATGGCAAATTACCATTACAGCGAACCCTAGCTAGGAAGTTTTTAATGGTGGGCGTTCAATCAAAATTCCTTAATTTTGTAGTGATTCATTAGTTACGAACGAACTAATCAAAATTCCTTAATTTTGTAGTGATTCATTAGTTACGAACGAACTAATCAAATTCCTTAATTTTGTAGTGATCAGTTGCACAGCAGAAGTCACAGATCTCCATTTCAGGTGTAGGGTTTCTATATTTCGCTATATTAGAGCAAAAAATTTCCCATTTTAATTACTGTAGTAAGTCACAAAACTTTGTCATATCAAGACACCGCCAAGGATGGTGGTGCGTGCCCCTTTCAAACATGCTTTGTGTGGACCCATCTTTGACAACAGAATATGACTAATCAAATTTCAGGATATCATGTACATTGCGTTTGGTCATCCATTTTCAACTTTAAAGAGAGGGTTTCATAACGTACTTATTCTGACTGAAGAAAAAAAATGCTTTGGAGCACCAATGTGTATCATATGCCTGAATATAGATATAGTAATATTTATCTTTCACTCAAACAAGTCATTTATGAATAATCAAATCAGATCATTGTGGGTCCCACCTAATAAGTCATACGATTGGCATGCATTGGTCAAGTGTGCAGGTGCGTGTGAGATACAAAAGCACGTGCAATTAGAGAAATCATCATCATTTTTTTAGCAACAGCTAGCGTTTGAGTACACGTATTTACATGCACACCTAACATGCGGTTATACAATACTCGGGCGAGAAAGATTGTACAATGTGCTTATTAGGCTTTCATTTTGTACTAGTGGGGCCAACTACTTCGTGATCCAAACCGTTTGTATCATGGGCCTTGGATTGGACGGCCTGTGAACTAACTACTTGGATCTTATTGGTTGATTATAAACTATAGCCGTGATTTCTTTCCCAACGATTTCTTAGTTGGCCACTTGTGTGAAGACCTAAGATTTTTTTATTTTATTTTTTTTTAACGTGGGTGCTTTTTAGTGCATAAATAATAGAAATCAGGGTCATAAAAACAACGGTCTCAATGACTTAAAAATTGGCACTACTTGTAGAGACTGCAAGTTGGAACCTATTGTATACTTGTAACTTTTTTAAAATGACGAAACTGTCCATTAAAAGACGAAAGAAAGGTCAGGATGTTGTTCCTTGTGGAGTGGCCCACCTGAGATTTGGATTGGAATGAATTTTGGCTACTAAGGATAGCATCATTAGACATATATGATGGATGGATTGGATTGTGCACATGCGCTAGTATGGGACTTATAAATTTCAGTGTACATTTAGCTTAGCCATACAAGTGCTTGGAGTGGATCCGGTCTTGTATGATTTTTTTTTTTTTTTTCATTTCTGAGTTAGCCATGCAAGGCACACACCTGGTAGATGCGTAACGCACCCAAGCCATGCAAGGCACACACCTGGTAGATGCGTAACGCACCCACCCGGTCAGTCACACGATGCTCCCACCCACTGGTGGGGTTAGTGGGTTTCAAACTCGAGATCAGCCGTTGAAACGCCCAGGTGTCTACCAGCTGGGCTAGCGGGTGATCCCGGCCTCTTGTACGATAGCTTCTAACGGCTGATATACAGTAAGAGGAAAGGGGTCAGGAAATCTATGGTCTATATTTAAAATAGCTATAGTGGTTGTCACGCTCCGAAATTCTTTATTCAAGTACGAGGGATTGCGTTGGGTTCTCGTGAACTACCACATCTAAGTTCAAAGCACTTACGTAACTAAGTTAGACATCATTTTAAATAGAAATGATCCAGTGTTCTTGTGGCACTACAAGTTATAGTGCTTCTAGCTGCAATGGGACAGTTGGACAGTTCAGTTGACTGATCTGGGCCGTCTATTCTGTCCACTGTAAATTTCATGGTTTACCCTAAAAAATAACAGCAATACAAAACCATGCCATCTTTATGCATACAATCGTGAGTAGCATTTGGCCAATTTTGTCCCTGCAATTAGACGTGGGTGGCGTGTTAAAACTGAGTTTTAGAATGGGGCTGGCCATTCAATTGAGGAAATTTTTGTCTTTGATTTCAATTGTACGAGTAGATTTTCACTTCTTTTCTTTTTTATGTGTAGCCTTTTAATTTTGGGTTAGTACACACGTTAGACATACTTCAATGTTAGCCACCCCCACGTTGGGAATCAATGCGAAGACTTAAGTGTTGAAAGGAGGTTATCTTCACTCACTCAGTCTACCATTGTCCCAAAGGTGTGGGTTTCTTTATGTGTCGTTTGTACCTGAGTGAAGTATTACGGAGAGCGGGTCCTTACTCATTTCTCTGTGGTAGACTCACAAGAGTTTCAACACCAGGTCATTGGTTCAAATAGCCTTTATGGTGAAATTCCACCGTGGTGTGTGCGCGTGCGTGTGGGGGAGTGAGTGGGTGTGTAAAAAAAAAAAAAAAAGAAGCATTAGGGAGATCCCGCAAGGAAGGATCTTTGAGGCCACCATGGAGACTGGGTGACATCTACACCGTACGTCTATTATGTTAGTTAATGTTAGGATGTTAGCCCAAAAATGACATATGTAAAGATTGAGTGTGCCACAACAGTGGAAAATGTTTGGCTAAGTTGGAGACTTCGTGGACATCTCTCGTTCTTTCTCTGGCATGGCTTGTTCTTGTGTGTGGCCATGCATGTAACCACACACGTTTCCTGGTCTCTCATCATCTTGTTCTTCTTCTTTTCTCTATAATTACGTGTACTTGTTAAAGCCCCTTTTAAAATAATGCATGGAAAACTAGGTGAAGCCAACGATTTTCAATGATCTATTTCTTGGAGCTATCTTGAATATTGCTTAAAGATAGTGACACTTAACGCATTTTGAGCCTATCTTTAAATGTTTTTTTATTTCTGCCTCTTCGACTTGTGAAAAATCTTCTGAAGTTTTCTAACCTATCAACTTATATCTAACGTCATGGTTCACCTACTTAGATGGACCACCTTTATTTTTTGGCAGTGATATCTGGGGTCAACGCCCATGTAATGGATGGTCTCGGTAATTTACCTATCTACCATGCTGGTACGTACATGTGGTGGCACGCATGCATTATGTCACTCGTTCACCCCATTAGGGCTTTGTCAAAAGCTCAGCCAGTATTAGTATTCTATTAAATTCATACGGAACTAAATTGTCACTGTAGTTGATCCAACCAACTACTCTTCCCATCTCATGGGCCACATCATGCTATTTACTTGCGGTGGTCCATTCCCAATGGGGTTGAGAATATGTGTGTTATAGATCACATATAAGGCACAGGTCTAGTTGATAATTGTGCTATGAGCATGACCTGTTAGCGTGCTGGGATAAACAATTCAAGAACACCATTCTCATGCCGATAAAACTGTGAGCATGTGCTAACCTGACATGCTTGTATTGCACTGTATATCAGGTCAAGAGAGAATGACCAAACTCTCCCATGAATAAGTGGCTCGTCAGAAAAACCCCACAACTTAGAGTGCGGATCTCACCTGTGTTGTAGACTTGTCGTCGCTTCTTTTTGGTCCACCTCATTGCTGATGATACCAGCTCACAGTACATGCTTATTTTCTTTCTTCTGGATAAATTACCTACTATGTAACACAACTTTTAATGTGTGAAACTTCTTTGAGCTCACCATAATTTATATGTTAGATTCACATTCGCCATCAATTTGTCCAAATCATTCTAGAGCATAAGGACAAAAATGAGGCACATCCAAAGCTCAAGTGGGTCACACCATAGAAAGCAATGGGGATTGAACAAACTACCATTGAATCCTTCTCAGGCCAACTGTGAGGTTTATGTTCATAAGATCACACAAAACCTAGATGAAGGGAAAATACAAATATCAGCTTAACCAGAGCTTTTTGTGGTGCCAAGAAGTTTTCAACAGTGGGTGTCCAATTCTTACTATCTCATGTGGTGTGGTACACTTGAACTATGGATTTGCCTTGTTTCTGGGCTCATATCATAGAACCAACTGAAAAATTTGGATGGATAGTGTGGATCTAATTTCACACATGAAGACATTCCACTGTTTGCTGCACATTTGGGGGAGAGAAGAATACCAGAGTGTTCACATGCGGAACTTTTGTGGGCTCATCAAGATGTATGTGTTAGATGCACACCATCCACCCGTCTCCCATATCATTTTAGAGCATGAAACCAAAACTGAGGCAGATCCGAGACTCAAGTGAGGACACATTACAAGAAACATTGGGAATTGGATGCCCACTATTGAAAATTCATTGGGGCCACAAAAGGCTCTGATAAAGCTGATATTTGTGTTTTCAACGGTAGTTGTTGAATCTCCAAGATGAAGATGTTAGATAGCAAATAAACCTCACAGTAGACCCTAAGAAGGTCTCAATGGTAGTTGTTGAATTCCCGCGACTTTCTGTTGTTGTCCAGTCGAGCTTTAGATGTGCCACTTTTTTTTTTTTTTGCTCATGCTCTAGAATGATTTGAAAAAATTGATGGATGGTGTGGATCTAACACATAAATTATGATGGGGCTAAAAAAGTTCCACACGTTAAAAGTTGGGTTATGTAGTATAAAATCTATTGAGGAGAGATTTTGTGAGCTGGTGTCATTGGTGGTGACTTGGGCCGATGAAAAGCGACGGCACAAGATTTCCTTGGGACACGGTTTGGCTAGTGACCTTGCCACTAAATAGGTGGCTAGTGGTAGGTTCTGTTGAACCTCCAATTTATACATGATATAGCCCATTACATCACATTATATGCATGGTTTGTATGTTTAAAAGGCCCATCTAATGCATGTTTTGTGATTATAGGAATGAGAGCGGACTTCACCCAATTAGAGACTAAAATGATCCATTTAGAACCATTGGATGAAGATTGAAGGAGGACCAAAGAAAGAAGAAATCAAGTAGAAGAGAGAGAAGATGAAAGAAAGGAAAAGAAGAAGAAGAGAAAGAATAAGGACCGACCGGTCCTGACCGGTCGGCCGACCTGCCAGCCACCTGAAAGCTGCTGGATGAGGGACCAGTTTGGTCCGACTGGTCCTGACCGGTCGGCCATGCATTAAACAGCGAGTTTTTATTTTGAACTCCAATTTTCTCTGCGCAAGTGCGTAACCTTACGCAAATTCTGGAAGATTCTGACGCAACAGAGCTTTCCCACTATAAAAGGACACCTAAGGTCTCTTCCTAGGGATCATAGAAGCCAAGGAACTTCGTGGGAGTGAAGGAAGCCGTCGTGGAGCGTGTGCAACCCTCCAAACTCTAGGTTTTTATGTTTTCTAGTTTTCTTTTATGAGTTCTAGTTGTAGTATGACAATGCTCGGCTAAAATCTCTCAGCTAAGGCTGAGAGGTGAAGCTTGTAGCCAATTTCATGTTTGATTCAGTTTAATTTAAGTAGCTTTACTTCAAGTTCGAATTTTGAATGTTCTAGTTCTTATAAAGTTGATATTTTTAGAAGTTTTATGAGAGTTCATGTGCTCCAGACATGGATTCCTTGCGATTTTCTGAGATTATCATGTTTTGCTTGATTAGATTCGAATTATAGTAACCCTTGAGCATGCCATAGTCCATAGGCATGACTGTTACTCCGAAGGCTATGATTTCGAATTCTATATGTGGTTGAACGAGACTAGAACTTGAAAGTTCAACTTAAGTGGGATTGAATGTGCTTTAATGCTTTATCTTCCAACTAGATGAGAGATAGGACTTCAAATCTAGTTGTGTATTATGCTTGGATTGATTGGATTGACATGGGATTACTACAAGTGTATCCTTGAAGGCCTTAGTTCCTTAATTACTGAATTTTTTTAACTTACTGTTTTAGCATAATTCTCTCAATTGAATCTCTTATTTGTTGTAATCTTAGTTGCTGGAATAGTTTAGAAATTGTTCTCTAATTCCTTGTGGATTGACCTTGGTCTTACCGAGAATTATTACTACATCGCAGCCCTGCACTTGAGGCGAGCGAACAAGTTTTTGGTGCCGTTGCCGGGGAATTTAGATAACAGTTCTAGATTATTTTAGTAGCTGTAGAAGTAGAAGTAGATAGACTTTTTTGATTTCCTAGAACTAACCCATTATTTTGTTTTGTAGGATTTCTTCTCTAGTTCAAGCAAATCAGGTAACATCCTTCTAACTTAGTATTTTTTGCAGATTTTCAAATTTTAGGTTAATTTCAAATTTTTAGGACTTAGGATTAGTTTAGTTGTTAGTTGAGTAGTTTATGTCTCGTTGAGAACGTGACCATTCCAATCGTCTCTAATCCGAAGGTGGTTTAGTTGGACCATTGTCAGTCCATAGACGAGTCTGAAAATACCAAGAGCATTATGATGTTTGGGGAGAATGGATCAAACACCTATAAGGAATCCTCCCCCCCTACTCCAACTACAAACGCAAATCAAGAGGGAGTAGGAGAGAATGAGGTACATAACGTTCCTCCAATGAGATCATTGCGGGACTACCTACAACCAGCCCGTGCAACTACACCCTCATGCGTGGTCTTACCACCAACTGAGGGAAACATCGATATAAAGCCGGGTGTCATTCAACTTATACCAATGTTCCATGGGCTAGACTCTGATAGCCCATATTTACACTTAAAGGAATTTGAAAAAATGGTGGCTACCTTACAATACACTAATGTTTCGGAAGATGCTATTAAACTTAAACTCTTTCCCTTTTCATCGAAAGAAAGAGTCAAGACTTGGTTTCACTCTCTTAGACCACACTCGATAGGGTCATGGAACAAGTTGACCCGGGAATTCTTGAAAAAGTTATTCCCAGCTCATAAAACGAACACCTTTCGAAGAGCCATAATGAACTTTTCGGTTAAAGAGAATGAGTCTTTCTTCCAATGTTGGAAAATGTTTAAGGACCTCCTACTTGCTTGCCCACATCATGGTTACGAAAGTTGGCGAATCATTAATTTCTTCAACGATGGATTAAGTTCCAATATGTGTCAATTCGTAGAGATGATGTGAAATGGCGAGTTTATGAACAAAAATCCAGATGAAGCTTGGAGTTATTTGGATATGTTGGCCGAGAATGCCCAATCTTGGGATACCTCAGACAAATCTAATAACCCCAAGCCTCCTCAAGAAAGAGAGAAAGGAGGGATCTATATCCTCAAGGAGGAAGACGATGTGAATGCAATGATAGCCATCCTCACAAGGAAGATCGAGGCCATGGAACTTAGTAAGAGTGGAGCTTCAAAGTCCAATGAAGCTATTGAAACCACGTGTGGGATTTATTTCACCAATTTACACGCTACGCAAGATTGTCTTACAATTCCTGCGTTTCAAGAGGTGTTACATGAACACGCAAATGCCACATATGGTTATCAAAGGCCTTTCAATGGACCGGTGGGTAATACGTACAATTCTACTTGGAAGAACCACCTAAACTTTAATTGGAAGAATGCTCCCACGGGCAATCCTACCAACTCTCAAGGAGGGTCACCCATGCAAAATATGGCCCCACCTCAATTCTCAATGAAGGATACTTTAAAAGTGTTTATACAATGGCAAATGGAAATTAATCAAACGAATCAGCAAATATTCCAAGAGCTTAAAGTCCCGGTTGACGAGATTTAGGGACGCTTGAATGTTAGGGAAGGGACCACAAGAAACGGATCTAACTTAGCCCCACAAGAAACGGAACACGTTTACAAGCCCGTAGCACCATTCCACTCAAGATTGGTTGCTCCAAAATCTCTCCAAAACTCTCATGATATCTTAGAGATTTTTAAACAAGTCAAGATAAACATTCCATTGCTTGATGCCATCAAACAAATTTCCTCTTATGCCAAGTTTCTAAATGACCTATGCATAACTAAACGCAAATATAATGCGCAGCAAAAGGCCTTCTTGAATGAGCAAGTGAGTGTCATTCTCACTCAAACCCCCCCCCCCCCCCCCCCCAAATAAAAAAATTTAAGGATCCCAATAGTCCCACAGTTTCATGTATCATTGGTGACTACCGGATTGAGTGTGCATTGCTAGACTTGGGGGCAAGCGTAAACTTGATCCCGTACTCGGTATACACGCAATTGGGTTTCGGTGAATTAAAACTCACCAAAACCACATTGGAACTCGCTGATAGATCCATCCATGTACCGAGAGGGATAGTTGAGGATGTGCTAGTCCAAGTTGATAAATTCTACTACCCGGTAGATTTCATCGTCGTGGACACACAACCGGTTATGGATGCTAGCACCCAAATACCGGTGATTCTAGGCCGCCCCTTCCTTACTACATCAAACGCAATTACAAATTGCCGGAATGGGGTAATGCAATTGTCCTTTGAAAACATGATGTTGGAGGTTAATGTGTTCCATTTGGGCAAAAGACATAGGGATGATGATGATGTCCACGAGGTTGATATGATTTAATCAATTGTGGAAGATGAGTGCTTTAAATCAAAATTTTGATCCTCTAGATGTTGTTAGCTTCGATCCATTTGAGGATTGGGATGACAATGATGGCCCCCATGAGGTAAACATGATAGAATCCATAGAAGATGGAGAGTTTTTCCAACATGATCTACCTGGAAGATTGGAGATGTGCATGGCACACTTCAAGGATGAAACTTATTTAACTATTAATGAGGCCTTGGAAGTGCCAACTTTTGAGAATTTACTTGACAAGACACTAATTGCTGAGTTAAACAATTTTGTTATGCAGGAATTTGACGGATTGGTTCTTGATTTGCTTATTGAGAGGCCAATTTCTGAAAATGTGGTGGTTGAGGACTTCTTCCAACCTACACAAGTGACTGAGAAGGTCGAGGTTTCCTACGCTCTTGAGGAATGTTTGTCATATTTTGAGGATTGGGATGATCCTATGATTCGTGACATTGTTAATACCTTAAGGGAAATTTCACCAGTGCCCACAAAGACTCTTTCAACAGAGTATGAAACTAATCTATCAATTGTGGAAGCACCAGTGAAATCTGATCCTGTGCGGATCATATCGACTCGTGAAGAAGAAATACAAGTCTCCACATCTCTTTGGGTTGTTCACACCAAAGAACAGAACTTCTGGGATGACCCATATTTGACAGATTTTTGCCTAGACAAGAAGGAAATGAGATCCATATTCGATGATTTCTAACCAATGCAATTCTCCTTTCCTAGTACATGTGACAATTTTATTGAGGAACCTGCTGAAATTTTTCAGCAGGATTTTCAATGGGTTAGACTGGTTGATGTCACCAATGTACTTTCCAAAGCAGGATGGTGGATAGTTCTTCTGAATAATTTGTTACACCACTTGATGATCATGCTCAACTTTGTCCTTTTGGATGTTCTAATGTTAATCGATCTCCTAGTCTGATGGAGATCCTCTTTCTAAAAGGACGGGTTAGGTATCTTCTATTTGTTTTATGTAGATTAGGTTTAGTTTTATTTTAGTTTTATTGCTTTAGTAGGATTTAGTTATCAGAGTTGTAGACTTCCATGATCGACTCTCTCAGGTACTATTGTTCTCACTCTCTTATATTTCACCATTGCTCTCATGTTCATGCTCATTGTATATCTTTTTACATTGAGGACAATGTAAGATTTGGTTGGGGGTGAGACGAGATTCCTCATCTATCAAGTTGTAACATTTCTAGCATCATATGTGCAATTTTTTTTTTTGAATTTTCTAAAATTTTAAAACTCTTTTAGAAAACCTTATTTCTATGCATTCGAGATGATACGAGTATAAGAAAAGAAGATATGAAGTGAGTGATGTCGCAAGTCTTGAACTTCTCTTGATATAATGGTTTTATATGTGAATTCCCCTATTTATGTGATTTATAGAAAATTTGAACACTCTTACACCTAGTTCACATTACACAATTTTCATGGTTTGAAGGGATTATGTGATTTGTGGATTGGCTAGACTTAGATTTGAGGTGTTGAGAAACCAAGCGGGGGTACTTTGTCCATCCTTGTCCATGGAAAAATAACGAAAGATATGGATTTCTAAAAATCCTATCTAATATAAAAGAACAGGAAAAGGAAGGATGAAAATTGGGAATGATGGAGAAAATGGTGGAAAATTCCAAAAATGGCTACCTATTTACCAACCGGGGGATGGTCTACCCCTAACAAAAGCCGGAATTGGGATGTAGTGTGAAAGCCGTCGGAAGGACGGTAATGAAAATTCCTGTCATAGGCTTGTTATTGCTCTGTGCACTTTGAGATCCATGGTTTATTTGATCTATGAAGAAGATAATCCTAAAAACTCATGAGATGAACTTTCACTATGCACCCAGGTTGAATTTATTCAAGTACCTCTATTTATCAATCAATCAGCGAAAATTTCATATGGACACTTATTATGTTTTGAGAGTTTAAGCGTTCAACTTCTGCCACCTCATTTTTCTGAATTTTATACTCATATGTCTTGGAATGGGTAGAAACATAGTTTCTGAAGGTGAGTTGATTTTTGGAGGTTTGAACTTGTTTCACGCATGTTTTGCTTGGGACTAGCAAAAAGCTGGTTGGGGGCTGTGTTGAACCTCCAATTTATACATGATATAGCCCATTACATCACATTATATGCATGGTTTGCATGTTTAAAAGGCCCATCTAATGCATGTTTTGTGATTATAGGAATGAGAGCGAACTTCACCCAATTGGAGACCAAGAGGATCCATTTAGAACCATTGGATGAAGATTGAAGGAGGACCAAATAAAGAAGAAATCAAGTAGAAGAGAGACAAGATGAAAGAAAGGAAAAAAGAAGAAGAGAAAGAACAAGGGCCAACCGATCGGCCGACCTGCCGGCCACCTGGAAGTTGCTGGACGAGGGACCAGTTTGGTTCGACCGGTCCTGACCAGTCGGCCAACAGGTTGGACCATCTATTTTACTCCTTGGACCAAGGACAGTGTAGTTCGACCGGTCACGACTGGTCGGCCAACAAGTCGGGTCTTCCTCTGGTGCACGCTGGACGTTCAAACTAAGCAGTCCGACCGGTCAAGACCGATCGGCTAGCCCAATCCGACCGGCCGTGACTGGTCGGCCATGCATTAAACAACGAGTTTCTATTTTGAACTTCGATTTTCTTTGCGCAAGTGCGTAACCTTTCGCAAATTCTGGAAGATTCCGACGCAACAGAGCTTTTCCACTATAAAAGGACACCTAAGGTCTTTTCCTAGGGATCATAGAAGCTAAGGAACTTCGTGAGAGTGAAGGAAGCCGTCGTGGAGCATGTGCAACCCTTCAAACTTCGGGTTTTTATGTTTTCTAGTTTTCTTTTATGAGTTCTAGTTGTAGTATGACAATGCTCGGTTAGAATATCTCAGCTAAGGCTGAGAGGTGAAGCTTGTGGCCAATTTCATGTTTGATTCAGTTTAATTCAAGTAGCTTTACTTCAAGTTCGAATTTTGAATGTTCTAGTTCTTATAATGTTGATATTTTTAGAAGTTTTATGAGAGTTCATGTGCTCTGGACATAGATTCCTTGCAATTCTATGAGATTATTATGTTTTGCTTGATTAGATTCGAATTATGGTAACCCTTGAGCATTCCATAGTCCACAGGCATGGATGTTACTCCGAAGGCTATGTTTTCGAATTCTATATGTGGTTGAATGGGACTAGAACTTGGAAGTTCAACTTAAGTGGGATTGAATGTGCTTTAATGCTTTATCTTCCAATTAGATGAGAGATAGGACTTCAAATCTAGTTGTGTATTATGCTTGGATTGATTGGATTAACATGGAATTACTACAAGTGGATCCTTGAAAGCCATAGTTCCTTAATTATTGAATTTTCTTCCGTTACTGTTTTAGCATATTTCTCTCAATTGAATCTCTTATTTGTTGCAATCTTAGTTGCTGGAATAGTTTAGAAATTGTTCTCTAATTCCTTGTGGATCGACCTCGGTCTTATCGAGAATTATTACTACATCGCAGCCTTGCACTTGAGGCGAGCGAACAGGTTCTCTGTGGGCCCCACCATGATGTATATGTTTTATCCATGTCGTCAATCCATTTTTCCAAATCATTTAGACTTGATCCCTAAAAAATGAGGTAGATCTAAATCTCAGGTGGATCGCACCACAGGAAAACAATGTGTGATTGAATGTCCACCATTAAAAACCTTGTAAGGCTCACTATAATCTTTATTTGACATTCAACCTGTTGATTAGGTCATAAAGACCTGGATGAAGAGGAAAAAAAAAAAAAAAAAAAAAACAAAAACAAAAACAAATATCAGCTTAAAACTTATATGGCCCCTAAGAAGTTTTTAATGGTGGGCATTCAATCAACACTTTTTCTTATGATGTGGTCCGCTTGAGACTTGGATCAACCTCATTTTTTGCCTCATACCATAAAATGATATGGAAAAATGAATGGACAGAATGGATGAAACACACACATCATGGTAGGGCCCACAAAGCACCAAACACTAGCCTTTGGCTAGTGACCACTAGCCAATCCGCGTCCATTTGCCTATGCCTTTAACATTGCCAATTCGTACTCCTGAACTTATATATCCGAACCTTTTGCCATCTGCTTTGGTTGATGAAGTTATATATATGCCCTGGCGGCATAGGAAATGTCACTAGAGTGTAAAGTAGAGCTGGACACAAGCGAAGTTAACTTGATGGCTGGGCTTGACTCGACTCATTTGGGCTTGATTTGGCTTGACTTGAAGCTCCTTTTCAAGTCAAGCCAAGCTAAAATTCCAGCATGATTAGAGTTTCAAGCCGCACACATGCCCAGCCCAGCTCGACTTGACTTTACTCGAAGCTCGGCTCGGCTTGATTTGGCTTGGCTTCATAATAATAAATATATTATATTAAGTATATAATAGTATTATATATTTATAATATGAAATGTTAAAAAGCAACCCTATCCTTATTTTACTTTCATTTTTTGCTTTTCTATTTTAAGTTTCACCTCCCGCTCGCACTTCTCTTGCTGCACCTACCAGCCACCGCACTTTCCATTTGTTCGTCGTCCGGCCACTCCAAGACCAAGTTCTATCTCTCTATCTGGCCATGGATTCTGGTAACAGTGGGAGCATGTAATTGTCCAGTGGTAGTGATGAAGAATAAGATTCCCACTCCAAATGGAACTCCGCCTTTTTTAATTCTTCCTGCCATAGCGGCAGCCCCTTCTCAAACCCATCACCTCCTCCTTCTCATTAGCACCACTCACCTTTGTTCAACTCTCTGTCAGTGAAAGCATGAATAAAGTTAATTATTGTTGATTAATTAGTGACTCTTAACTTGACTTGAGCTCGAAAAGCTCTAGCTCGAATGCAGCTTGAACTCGGCTTGATAGCTCGATAAAGTCAAGTATAAAAGCCTGGTTTAATTCTAAGACCAAGCCACACACAAGCCGGAGTTTCCTAGGACCAAGCTGCACACAAGCCAGCTTAGCTCGACTAGACTTGTTGTCCAGCTATAGTGGCCAGTTGAGTTTCAGAGTCTCCTTTGGTAAATCTGAATCCTTCGTGTTGGAATTGAGTGGCTCATGTGATGGTGTCCATTGCTTCTGTGATATGAATTGAAAATTTGACCCGTGGGCTTATCATCAGGGCAAAAGCTTTGTGAGAAAAAAAAATTGGATGATGAAAAGATTGATCAGATTGAACCATTAAAAGCAACGGCCTTACAGTGGATGGCCCCGTGCATGAAATATTCCGGAAGCTGAAGCTTTCCTAGCCATGCATGGATTTTTTCCTTTATCAGTTGAATACGAATCAATTTATCCCTTTTATCTTCAAGTAAAGGCTAACGTGAAGTAAAAATTATCTAAGTCATGAATAATATTAGTAGCAGAAGTTCTTTACCACCGAGCTTTAAATGAAAAGGCATTCTTTAATATTGTATTTAAATGCATAAACCTTTTAAAAAAAAGTCTTCATTAACCTACCTCATTAATTGAATTATTTTCAAACAGGTACCTTTCTTAGTTTTCGATAACTTTTGTCGCAAGTCTTCTGACGCCTATTGCTGGTAGCAAGGACGTGGCCAGTGATTGGTGGACGTGGATTGTGTCCAAACCGGACGGTGGAGGTGCCTGTTGATGCCGATTTCTTGTCAACAGACGAGGTGATCGTATTTGTATTCGTAGGAGCGGATCGTCGCTGGAGATATCCTTCGGTTGAATCAGATTAGATGTTCCTATCAGTGGCTTGGCTTTGATCCTGTAGAACACCACAGATAATGGTAAAGGGGGTAGCTGGGATCCAGCCGTGAACCCTCCGATGCCTAAATCAGTAATGGCCCTTAAGAATCGAGAGATTACTTTTGAGTAGAGATTCTTGTGTACCTATCATTGGTATTTCGTCTCTTACTTATAGGCATCGATATGGGCTGAGATCACGGCGGATATCGTCCCTGTTAATCCGGGCGAAAATCTTGGGCCGTTCGGATCTTTCGGACGGTTCCGATCTTTCGGACGCTCCCTTGTTTTAAGCCGCTTACGAAGGAGATGAGGTTGGCTTTCGCTTACCCGTCAGCTCGGGTCTGATCGTCCTACTCCTCAGAGCAGGCGAAGTCATTAGCTCAAGCTTCAACTTGCTCTATCGCTCCGGGCTCTCATATGCTCGGGTCGGATATGTGAAATTATCCCATAACAGCTGTCCCCCCCACTCTCGAGGTGGATATTTCCATCTCGGGAGTAAATGTAGCTGACCCGTTTTGGCGGCAACTGCGCCTTAAATGCGCCGTTTCGAATTTTGAAAAGCGCAATGATGATCGTACGGCCGGCAGCCTTTTATTTCGGCGGACGAATGACGTGAAGACACGTAGGGCCTCGTATCTTTGAAAGGACGGGCGCCGAATATTGCTATCCAATGAGATGCTGACATGTGGCAAACCTCGTCGATAGTCGCGTCGGTTCGTGCTTTAGAGACCGGAGATAATCGCCGCGTGGCACAGCACGCCTACGTGCTGTCTCCTGCTACAGTATAAATACTGTAACTTAGAAATTTTTTCGGATTCTTCTCATTTCTCTGCGTTTGCGATTTTCTTCCTCTGTTCCACAGTCCTTCCTGTGATTTCCTCTGGGCCATCTTCTGAAACTCTCGTTGGACCGCTGAGATCTCATCAAGCTCTCTTTGTTCTTGTCTTCCTTGGCCAATCAATCTATCCGGAGAGTAATCCGGTACGTTGATTTTTATTTTTGCTTCCGTCCTCTTTTCCAGTTCTTCGCTCTCCCTTTTTTTTTTTTTTTTTCAATGGCTGGTTCGGAGGATATTTCTTCACGAACTCTATCTTTGCCCATTGGGGAATCCAGCATGATGGAAACCCAAGTTGTTGCCGTAGAACCTTCAGGAGAAGTCTTGCTGGCTGAAACTCCTTCGTCCTTTGCTTCGGATGAAGTTCCAGTGGCTGGGACTTCAGGTCGGGTTGCTGACCGGGTTTCTGATTACCCGGCCGACCTGATCTGGACAAACCCTTAGGACCGTCTGACCTGATTAGGATCAGGTCAGAATATTGTATCCCTGGGGCCTTAGACCTCAGGCTTCCTGGACTTGATGATTTTCCGACCCGTCCACCCGGAGACCAGGTCACTGTATATGCCCATTTCTTCGAGGCTGGTTTCCGTCTCCCTCTCCATCCTGCAGTGATGGGAGTACCTTTCTGCAGTTAACCTAGCTCCGGGTCAGTTGGCTCCTAACTCCTGGAGGACTTTGATCAGCTGCATTGCTCTATGGCTTCAAGTCCATGGGTCGGATCCGACCTCCTCCGAACTGAGGAATCTCTATCAGCTGAAGAGCCACCCTGACTCAAGGGGGTGGTTCTACATGTCACCTCGGGGGAGGAAGGGACATCGGTTGATAGAAGACCAACCCTCCTCGATTCACGAGTGGAAGGATGAGTGGTTCTTCGTCTCCAAAGGTTGGGAAGGGGCCCGACCCGAAGTCAACTTTCCTACCCGAAGGGTTAATAACTGGTTTTCTGTTCCAGGTCGGGTCCGATGACCACTCTCCTTCTCTCTCTCTCTCTCTGTTTTTTTTTTTCAGTTCGTGGGGACCCTCCGACCCTTAGTTCGGAGGAGGAAGAACGCTTGGCCGCAGTGTGGGAGCTAGATCCGAGCTTCCGCAGCGTAAAGCTTCTTCTGTCCTTTGAAACCTTGTCTGACTTGGGCATCAACCCTCGAGGTAGGTATTCATGAGTACTGATCAGTTCGGTTTTACCTCTGTACTTTTACTTACGTGATGCTTTGTTTTCCTCAGGTATGTCTGCTCCTACCTCCCGAAGAAAGATGTCAGCCATGACGGCCGAAGAGAAGGAGCAGCTTCGGGAGAAGAAGAGGCAGAAGGTGGCGACGAGGCGTCCCCGAGTACGCCCTTCTGCCCTCCCGGCGGATGATGCTCCTCTTCAACCGGCCGCTGAGGCGATCTCAGAAGCGCCTCCAGTCGAGGTCGTGCGGCCCGACCCTCCAGCTGAGGTTCCACCTCCTCCTGTCCAAGTTATTGACTTGGTGGAGGGCGGTGAGGCCGGCCCATCTGGGGCATCGGCCCAGGACAACCTCGGCTCAGAGTTCATCTGCCATTCGCCGAGGTCCGGAGATGCCGCCACACTTGTACAATTTGTGCAAGTGGGCGTATAAGGCAGTTCCTGAGGCCGAAGTGGACATAATGGCAAAGTCCCTGGCTCTTTCTTTACTCAACACGATGGGGGTCTTCAGCACCAAGGTGAAGTTTAATACCATCATGCCATAAAAATAGCTAAGTTAGGTATTTCATTCACTTACTTATTACTTGTTTGTGTAGGTGGCTTATGGCTGCCAGATGCTCCGGGACGAGATCACCCGGGACAAGGGTACGATCTCCGGCCTCGAGGGCATGTTGACGGCCACCAAGCACTCCTTGGACGAGGCCCGGAAGTTCGGGGAGGAGGCTGCCAAGGCCTTGGATGCGCGGGAGAGGGAGATCGCCGCCCTCCAAGCCGAGCTGTCTAATAAAGAGAGGGCCAAAGCCGAGCTCATCATCCGGGTGGAGGAGCTGAAGGCCTCCGAGGGGTCTGCGAGGTCGGAGTTGGAAACGACCAAGGCGGAGTTGGAGGTGAAGGTCGCCGAGGCCGACGAAGCGTTCGACTTCGGCTACGAGAAGTGTCGGATGGCCGTCCAGGAACATCATCCGGACTTAAACCTCTCATTTCTGGACTCCGAAGTGGAAGAAGACGGAGACCCCGCAGCCCCTGCTGAGCCGACCGCCGATCCTGCCCCTTAGGATTTTTTGTGTAGCCCGTTTCTAGGGCTTTTATGTAATCATTCTGTAATCTGACCTTTTCATGGTCTTATGAAATGAATTACTTTTTCTTTTTCTGATCTGCGTTTGCACTTTGTCAGATTTTTTTATATATATATTGCCGCCAAAATTACTTCGTGGCCGAGCATTTAGATCGTAGCCGAAGTATTTAGGACTTAGCGAAAATAATGAATCCATTTACTTTGTGGCCGAGCATTTAGATCGTAGCCGAAGTATTTAGGACTTAGTGAAAATAATGGAAGCTTGGAGCTCGTATACGACTGCGGGCAAAATTAGCCTCTGTCCGTACCTCAACTTTTGAGAAACAAAATGTGAATACTTAGCTTTTATTGATAGTAGATTTTCAAATGTTCCGCGTTCCACGGATGGGGTAGAGCACGACCTTGTAAATCTTCAAGCCAATAAGTTCCGGTCCGAACTGTTTTAATAACTTTGTAGGGTCCAATCTAGTTCGGATTGAGCGTGCTCGCAATCTTATCCTTCTTCTCCCTTACGTTCCTCCGTAGGACGAGATCTCCCACTCTGAACCGCCTTTCCTTCACCCGGGAATTGTAGAATCTAGCAACGCGCTGTTGATAGGCTGCGATCCGAACTTGGAAAGTTTCTCTGACTTCGTCGAGCAGATCGAGGTTAGAGCGAAGCTCGTCTCGATTTTGATCGGGTCGGTAATTATTGATACGGTTACTCGGTAGCCCTATCTCGACCGGGACTACGGCCTCCGCTCCGAAGGCCAGGAAGAATGGGGATTCTCCTGTTGTTGACCGAGCTGTGGTCCGATATGCCCACAACACCTCGGGAAGCTGTTCAGCCCAAGCTCCTTTGAATTCACCGAGTTTAGTTTTCAGATGATTCTTGATAATCTTGTTGATAGCTTCGACTTGCCCGTTAGCTTGGGGATGATGAGGGGACGAATACACATTCTTTATACCTAAGTTCTGGCAAAATTCTCTGTATTTCGCATTATCGAACTGAGGCCCATTGTCGGTGACGATGGTGTTTGGGACACCGAACCGACATACGATCGACTTTCAGATAAAGTCTGTTGTTTTCTTCTCGGTGATTTTCGCAAGCGGTTCTGCCTCGACCCATTTCGTAAAATAATCGACAGCCACGATCGCATACTTGACCTGTCCCTTGCCCGTAAGGAGAGGACCAATGATATCGACCCCCCATTGCGCAAAGGGCCACGGTCCGGACATAGGAGTGAGCTCTTCAGGGGGTGAATGAGGTACCGGTGCGAACTTTTGACATTTATCGCATCGTTTGACGATCTCACGAGCGTCCTTTTGGATCGTCGGCCAGTAATAACCTTGGCGAACTGCTTTCTGCGCCAACGCCCTACTCCCAGAATGATTTCCACATACACCGGAATGGATTTCCCTTAAGACGTAGTCGGCTTCATTTGGTCCGAGACAGCGGAGATATGGCAACGAGAGACCCTTCTTGTATAATATATCGTCGAGTAGTACGTACCGAGCTGACCTATACTGGATCCGTCTTGCCTCTATTTTTTCTTCGGGCAATATGTTCTCCCGTAGGAAACGAACGATAGTGTCTCTTCAATCAGGCTCAGTTGAAACAGCGCATACTTCATTCTTAACGTCGTCCGCGATACTTCTTTGGAGGAGGAATTCAATGGGGACGACCCGTCCCAGCTCGTCGTCTCCTGCCGACGCTAGCTTAGCGAGGGAGTCTGCATGGGTATTGTGACTCCTCGGTACTCGGACAACTTTGCAACGATCGAACCGAGCGGATAACTCGTGATATTTTTGCAGGTACGCGGACATCTTTTTTCCCTTTGCTTGGTATTCCGTTGTTGCTTGACCCACGACTAATTGTGAGTCGCTGTACGCCGTGATGCGTCGGATTCCGACTGCCGAGGCTAGCCGTAATCCGGCGAGAAGTACTTCATATTCGGCTTCGTTGTTTGAAGCTTTGAAACCGAACCTCAGGGCATACTGGACTTTTATGCCATCACGGGAGGTCAAGATTATTCCCGCTCCGCATCCTTGCGAGTTCGACGATCCATCGACGTGCAGCGACCAGTTCGAATCTTCTGTTGGGTTCGGTTCTGCCATGTTTTCCTCACAAGGAGCATCAGTTTCGGGATCGGAGTGGTCGGTAAGCTCGGCGATGAAATCAGCCACAGCCTGCCCCTTAATTGCCGTGCGGGGTCGGTACTGGACGTCGAATTCTCCGAGCTCGATGGCCCATCGTGCAAGGCGACCCGAAGTTTCGGGCTTCTGTAGTATCTGTCTCAACGGCTGGTTCGTCAATACCACTATTGGGTGTGCTTGGAAATAAGGGCGTAATTTCCTCGCCGTTGTAATCAGAGCCAGAGCCAGTTTTTCTAGGCTAGGATAACGGGTCTCTGCATCCAGGAGAGCTTTGCTGATGTAGTATATTGGTCTTTGTATACCTCGGTCATCGCGGATTAGGGCCGAGCTTACTGCCGCGGAAGACACGGCTAGATACAGTAGTAGCTCTTCCCCTTGCGCGGGCTTGGACAACAGCGGAGGTGAACCGAGGTATGCCTTTAGATCCTGGAAGGCTTGTTCACATTCTGACGTCCAGGTTACCTCGTTCAACTTGCGAAGTTGCTTGAAGAACGGGAGGCATCTGTCGGTAGCTCTGGATACTAACCTGTTGAGTGCGGCGACTCGCCCCGTGAGGCTTTGTATTTCTTTCACGGTGGTTGGTGAACTCATCTCAACCAATGCACGGATCTTTTCAGGGTTGGCTTCAATTCCTCTTTGATTCACAATGAACCCGAGGAATTTTTCCGATCTTACTCCGAAGGTGCATTTACCGGGATTGAGTTTCATTCCGTACTTCTTCAGGATTCCGAACATAACCCGGAGGTCGTCGACATGGTCTTCTGATTTCAGACTTTTTACGAGCATATCATCCACGTAGACTTCCATGGTTTTGCCGATGTGCTTTGCAAACATTTTGTTGACCAAACGCTGGTACGTTGCTCCGGCGTTCTTCAACCCGAAAGGCATCACCTTGTAGCAATACAGCCCTCGGTCAGTGACGAACGCCGTTTTTTTGCCTATCGGGGGCATGCATCTGGATTTGATTGTACCCAGAGTAAGCATCCATGAAGTTGAGAAGCTCGTGGCCCGAGGTCGAATCTACGAGCTGATCTATTCTTGGTAACAGGAAGCTGTCCTTCGGGCAGGCTTTGTTGAGGTCGGTGTAGTCGATGCAAACCCTCCACTTCCCATTGGCTTTTTTGACGAGGACGACATTGGCGAGCCAGTCGGGATAGCGGACTTCCTGAATGAAACCTGCTTGACGCAATTTCTTTACCTCTTCTTCAATTGCGGCATATCTTTCCGTGTTGAAGGCTCGTCTTTTTTGACGAACCGGTCTGAAAGACAGGTCCACGTTGAGTCGGTGGACCATTATCTCGGGATTTATACCGGGCATGTCCTGATGGGACCATGCAAAGGCGTCGGCGTTTTCTTTCAGAAAGGCGATCATCTTCGTCTGGATGTCGTCATTCAGTTGGGACCCGATTTTGACGACCAAGCTCGGGTCCTCTTCTGATAAAGGGACCTCTATCAACTCTTTAGCTGGTGATCCACGTTCTTTCGTTTCTTCCCTGGGATCCAGGGGGGCTGCATGTGAGATGGCGGATATCAGGTTTTTGCCTTTTCCGCGCAAGGTCAGCTCATAACACCGACGAGCTTCTTGTTGGTCTCCTCGGACCACACCGATTCCATCTTCGGTTTCGAACTTCATGGCCAGATGATAGATGGAGATACCGGCCTTTAGAGCTCGTAAGATGGGTCGGCCGACGATCGCGTTGTATGCCGAGGGAGTGTTGACGACCAGAAAGTCGACCATGATCATTTTCTGGTTCGGTTCATCCCCTGCGGTGACCGGTAGAGTTATTTCCCCTTCAGGCATGATACAATCTCCTGTGAATCCGGTCAGGGCTGTTTTGACCGGTCTTAATCTAGATCGATCAATCTTCATTCTGTCAAATGCCAAAGCGTATATTATGTCGACCGAGCTCCCTGTATCCACCATCATCCTGTGGAGCTTCTTGTTTGCGACCACCATTGATACTACCAGAGAGTCGTCGTGCGGATGTATTATTCCTCTGGCATCTTCCTCGGAGAAAGATATCTGCGCTGGGCGACCTTAGGAATTTTTGTGGGTCTGCTGGTTAGATTCACCTGCAAATCTGGCTCGGATGTCCGTGCCTGACGAGCATAGGATTTGCGGGCGTTGCCAGAATCTCCAGTGGTAGGCCCGCCGAAGATCACATGGATCTCTTCCATAGGATTGTTGTCGACCGGCTCCCCTCTTTCTTCCCGACCTGAAGTTCTGTCGTCGTCGGGACGTTGGGCGATGTATTCTTTCAAGAATCCTTGCCGGATCAGTGTCTCTATTTGTCGCTTCAGGTCGAAACAATCCACCGTGTTATGACCATGATCTTTATGGTATAAACAGTATTTGGATTTTGACCTTCTGTGGGGGTCGGTTTTTATCTTTGCTAGCCGTCCGAACGCCTGTCTGTTCTTCTCGGCTAAAATATTTGCTCAATGGTTGTCTTGAGCGGAGTATATTTCTCAAATTTTGGAACCGAAGTTTTAGCTCCGCGTGGATTAGCGTTTGAGTTCGGGGATCGGCGATCTGGACGATGCCTTTTAGTGCTACTTTCCTCTTTGCGTTCTTTCCTCTTATGAGACGACCCCTGAGCGTTTACCAGCTCTTCTGCGTTTATATGCTTCGCAGCTCGATCGAGGAATTCAGCAACCGACTGCGGGGGCTGTTCCCCTATTGACCAGAGGAACTTCTCATCACGCAATCCTCCTATCATCGTATGTAGCAGTACGTCTTGGGATAGGTTCTCCACCTGAACCGCTTCAGCATTGAATCGTGAGAGGTAGTCTTTCAATGATTCGTTGTCTTTCTGTTTGACCGCAGCGAGGTGCGTCGAATGCTTTCTCGGGTCAGTGCTTCCGATAAACTGAGTTGCGAATGCTCTGCTCAGCTCGGTGAAAGAGGAGATGGACTTCGGTTTTAAATTGCGGAACCACGTCCAGGCCGAACCAGTCAAGGACAACGGGAAGGCTTTACACATAATGTGGCCATTAACCCCATGGAGTTTTATTCGGACCTTGAAGTTCTCAAGGTGCTTAGCCAGGTCTCCTATCCCGGAATATTGCTTGAGCTGGGGTATTTTGAAGCTTTTCGGGAGAGGCTCGTTGCGGATTTCGTCGGTGTACGGGGACTCAGATGAGTCTACCAGAACATCTGCTGCTGTCGGCACTCGAGCAAGTTGTGCTCGCTGGATATCACCGATCCTCTCCCGAAGTTCTTTAAGCTCGGCTTCGAGGGGAGTAATATTATCATCCATCCGACCTTGATCTTGACTAGCTCTAGCGGATCGTCTTTCTTCTATTCTGTGCCTTAGATCGTTAGAAGGAAGTTCCGTGGCCGCTCGAACTCTCGAGGCGGACGCTCGGCTCACGACTTCATCCTCGTCGGGTCGCGGACGGCTTGAGTGTGAGTGTGGTGGATGAGAACTTTGCTGAGGTGGCTCAGATTCGGGGTTGGTTTCGAGGTTAGGTGCGGGTCGGACTAGACTATTCAGCAAGGCTGTAATTTCGTCCAATTTCCGTCCACACGCTCGAAGCGTCTATCTACTCCACCAAATTGTTCTGCAACGCCTCCCACCTGTTCTTCTAATGTGGACAGTCTGGTCCCGCGATTTCGGGACCTCTGCCGTCCACTCAGAGGATTGAGGCGGTGTGACGAGCTGCCGAGGTGGAGCATTGGAGTATTGCAAACAGGTGCTTCATCTTCGGAATGACGCTCGTAGGAAAGCTCATCATTCGCAGGGGCTTTCCCTTTCTTATTACCTCTCCCACCGGCCATTGGCTCTTAGTTTTGAACGAAGGATTCTGTAAGAAATTACTTTTGTTGTCGTTCCCACAGACGGCGCCAATCTGTTGATGCCGATTTCTGGTCAACAGACGAGGTGATCGTATTTGTATTCGTAGGAGCGGATCGTCGCTGGAGATATCCTTCGGTTGAATCAGATTAGATGTTCCTATCAGTGGCTTGGCTTTGATCCTGTAGAACACCACAGATAATGGTAAAGGGGGTGGCTGGGATCCAGCCGTGAACCCTCCGATGCCTAAATCAGTAATGGCCCTTAAGAATCGAGAGATTACTTTTGAGTAGAGATTCTTGTGTACCTGTCATTGGTATTTCGTCTCTTACTTATAGGCATCGATATGGGCTGAGATCACGTCGGATATCGTCCCTGGGAATCCGGGTGAAAATCTTGGGCCGTTCGGATCTTTCGGACGGTTCCGATCTTTCGGACGCTCCCTTGTTTTAAGCCGCTTACGAAGGAGATGAGGTCGGCTTTCGCTTACCCGTCAGCTCAGGTCTGATCCGTCCTATCCTCAGAGCAGGCGAAGTCATTAGCTCAAGCTTCAACTTGCTCTATCACTCTGGGCTCTCATATGCTCGGGTCGGATATGTGAAATTATACCAGTGCCCACCGTGATGTATATGTTTATCCACTCTATTCATTCCCGCCGACCATATGAGACCAAGAACAAGGCAGATCGAATGCTGAGGTCACCACACTAAAATACTGACGTTGGCTGCATTAAATGCACCAAGCATTAATTGCAAGGGTCGCTTTTGGTATGGCTGAGCGTTGGATCTGCCTTGAGCATTGGATCTGCCTCATTCTTGGTCTCATGCCTTAAGATCCGGGCTTTAAATGAATAAGCTTTATTAGTGTATTCATAGAGGACACGGATTGTGTCCATCCTCAGTATCCATGCTGATATGTGGAAGAGCCCGTTGTGATATATCTGTTTATCCATGTTGTCCATCCCTTTTCTAACATCATTTCAGTTTGATCCAAAACTTTTATGGCCTCCAAGAAAAAGTTTTTAATGATGGGCGTTCAATCACGGTTATTTTCTGTGGTGTGGTCTATCTAAGATTTGGATATTCTTCAATATATTTTTTTATTTTTATTATTATTATTATTATTTTTTTAGTTCCCAAGATCCACTGAACCGCGTTACGCCAGGAAAATCCCGGCAGCTTCCCAGTTTTTTTGTCATTCTTGCTCATGTTAACACTCAACTCGCGATAATCCAAGCAACTCACACACAAAAATAGCAAATCACGTCCTAAAGATTTTTGTTAAGATGATCTTGATTCTGGGTCCCACCTGATAATTGGGTTTTAAATAAAAGTGGTATGGTTGAAATGCACTGGTACTCAAGTGTGCAGGTGGGCGTGGGATACAAAAGCACGTGAGGCTGGTAGAAAAATCATCATTAATATTCTACAAGCAAGCATTTGAGTCCATGTGGTGGGGCCAACTACTTGGTAATCCAAACGGTTGGTGTATATCATAGGCCTCGGATTGGACGGCCTGTGAACCAAAATTCCTCCTGTTTGAAGATCCTAGCCATAAAATACTTGGAATTTACTGGTTGATTATAAACCATCGCCATGATTTCTAGGCTAACGGTGTGTTAGTTGGCCACTTCTGGGAAGACCTAAGATTTTTTTTTATTTTTTATCTGATTTTTATTGCATAAATAATACAAATCAAGGTCACAAAATCAACAATCTCAATGACTTGAAATTGGTCCCACTTGTACAGACTGCAAGCTGGAAAAGAACTGTACAACCTCTCTTTAAGCATTGTATAATAGCTGCTAATGGCTGAGATACTATTTAGAGGAAAGGGGTCAGGAAATCTATGGCCTATATTTAAAATAGCTATGGTGGTTGTCAGGCACTGAAATTCTCTATTTTAGTTCATGTACATTGATTGCGTTGGTCCGCAATGACCCATTGAGGATTTATTTTTTATTTTTTATTTTTTCCGAGGGGGGGGGGGGGGGGGGGGGTCCTCGTGGCCTACCACACATGGCTTAGTTCAAAGCACTTAAATTAGAAATTATTTAAACAGAAATGATCCATTGCTCTGGTGGAACTAAAGGTTATAGTGCTTCTAGCTGCAATGGGACATTTGGACAGTCCAGTTGACTGATATGAGCCGTCTGTTAGGTCCATCACAAATTAAATCGTTTACCATGTAAAAATACACTAACCCAAAACCAGGCAAATAGACATGAGGTGTAGTGTTGATAGCGAGTTTTGGTATGCGGCTAGTCCCTTCAAGTGAAGATATTTTTGTCATTTAGGGCCCGTTTGTATACTACTTAATAAGTTACTTTTTCTACTTACAACAGTAGATAAGTAACTTATTTCAGATAAGCAAGTTTGGTTTATGAACAGTAATAAGTAACTTTTTTTACTTAAAAGTACATAATTACTTCAGCTAATTTTTTTAGCTTTTTAACTTTTTTGGAGAGATGAAATAGAGGAAAAGCTGAAGTATGTTATTTACCAAACATACTTATTTTCTTAATAAGTAGAAACTAAGATAAGCTACTTGTGTCATAAGTAACTTATCTTAAGCAACTTACGATCCAAACGGGCCCTTAACTTTACAATAATAATAATAGAGTGCTTTCATTTATTTATGTTTTGCGAAGCTTGCACATGAGTGAGGTATTAGGGAGAGCATGGGATCTTTGGGCCAACTATGGTGACTTTTTTTTTTTTTTAAAACCTTTTAAGGATCTCTCTCACTGTACAGTATGACTGTTTTTGGGTGTAGCTGCATCATTTCCCCTGTCTCGCGCCCTCTTTTTTATCCCATATGTAAGTGTGTGCACTTGTTAAAGCCTCTAGTTAAAATTACACATGGAAAAATAGGCTAAGCAGACTATTTTTAGCAATCTATTTATGTGAATTTAGGTATGGACCGGATGATTCAATGGTTGTCATGGCTATGAACTAGGTATGAATTGTCTGAAGATCTATTCACCTATGGAGTATAAATACAGGGTAAGATAGCTGTATACACAACTGTACATGTATATACATGGAAAAAATACAAATGCACCCACAACTTACACAATATTTGTTAGAATCGGACAACTCAAATCTTCATCCACAGGGGCCACCGATAGGTCGTGGTTGGAGATTGACTGGTCGGTTATGGCGGATTTCCGGACAACAACTCGCTGGATTAAATCGGTCAGACGACCAGTCGGTAGGGGCCCATGATTGGTCATCAGGTTTCCTAATTCAAGTTGGTCTCTTGCGCAGTTTTGCGCAAGGCGATTTTAATTCAAATTTTCTTCTATTTAAGGAGTGTGAAAACGGGATTAGGGAAAATGACAATTGAGGTCAGGTTTCCTAGAGGTATTGAGAGAGTTCTAAGGGAAGAGAAAAAGCTAGGGGAAAAGGGTGTGCTTTTCCTTCTCATGTGAGAAAAGCTCTGGGTTAGCTTTGAAATTTCTCTTGTGGGCTGAGATCTGAGTTTTATTTCTTCATTCTCTTGTAGCTTTTGAGATCATAGTGAAATTCGCTTTGTGCCATGGTTTTTTTTTACCCGTGAGGGGTTTTTCCACGTAAAATCGGATTGCCTTCTTATACATGTTGATTGTTGTTTTGTGATTGTCATTGTGGTTGCTCGTTTTGATTTGCTTTGGCTGCCAGGATTCCCAACAAGTAGTATCAGAGCGAACATTGGGAGGTAGATTGGAATATGAGATGATGTATCAATGGCATGAAGCATGAGGTTCAATGTAGAGAAAGATTTCGTGAAAGTAAAATATGGAAAGCAATAGGCATTTATGAAAGAAGTAGAGTGGAAGAAGGTAGATCGGTACGCCAATATTTCAATCAGGTTCATTAGCTGCGATCGAGTTTGATCGGGAGCACCTCTCATAGTGGATCTATGGTGGCTGTAGCGGGATCCACGGTTGCTCGTATGTGGCAAGAGCCAAAGGGCCATGTGAGAAGAGCAAGGAGCGTGAAGGTACAAGGATAAAGTCGATGAAGCATGAGAAGTGGTGGACTATGATGATGATAGAGTAGAGATTGAAGATTGTATGTGACAAGGTGTTGTATGAAGATTGGAGTCGTGGTGGAGATTGTTGGAATTTGATGCCTCAAATCTTTATCCACAAGGTCCACTGACCGGTCGTGGTTGGAGATCGACTGGTCATCAGGTTTCCTAATTCAAGTTGGTCTCTTGTATGGTTTTGTGCAAGGTGTTTCTAATTTGGGTTTTCACCTATTTAAGGAGTGTAAAAACGGGATCAGGGAAAGTGATCATTGGGGCCAGGTTTCCAAGAGGGATTGAGAGAGTTCTAGGGCAAGAGAAAAAGCTAGGGGAAAGCTTAGAGTCTCTGGGATGAGGGAAAAATGTTGTGCTTGTCTTTCTCATGTGAGAAAAGCTTTGGGTTAGCTTTGGGATTTCTCTTATGGGCTGAGATTCGGGTTTTGTTTCTTCATTCTCTTGTAACTTCTGAAATCATAATGGAATTCGATTCATTCTAAGGTTTTTTACCAGTGAGGGGTTTTTCCTCGTAAAATCAGATTTCCTTCTTGTGCATGTTGATTGTTGTTTTGTGATTGCCATTGTGGTTGCTCATTTTGATTCGTTTTCACTACTAGGGTTCCCAACAATATTCACACACTCCCCCTCAAACTTAAGATGGTTCAAGAGAAACCATTGAGAGTTTAGAGATGAAATACCGGAAACCGGAGATATTGTGTGACTTTGTAAAAAAGTCAGCAAGCAGTTCTGAGGAGGTGAGACAAGGAAGAATTATTTTTTATGTCCAAATATTCTTGACGAACAAAATGGCAATCCACTTCAATATGCTTGGTGCGCTCGTGAAATTTAGGATTGCGAGCAGTATAGATGGCGTTCTTATTATCACAGTGCAAGGGTGTAGGAGTAGAAAGAATGACTCCAAGGTCAGTAAGTAACCAATGTAACCAGACAATCTCTGCAATGGTTTGAGCCATTGCGTGATACTCTGCCTCTGTAGTAAATTGAGAAATGCGTTGTTGCTTTTTTACTTTTTCAAAAGAGAAGAAAGTCGCCAAGAAAAATACAAAAGTCCATAATGGACTTTCGATCAGAAATAGTTTCAGCAAAGTTTGAATCCGAATAGGCATGTAGCTCAAGAGAGGAAGTTGTAGAGAAAAAGAGAGCTTTATCAAGAGTGTCTTGAATATATCGAAGAATACGCAGGAAAGCTCTCAAATGAACAGATCGAGGGGCATTCAAAAATTGACTAACAAGGTAAACAACATAAGCAATTTTTGGTCTGGAGATGGTGAGATAAATTAAACCACCAACAAGCTGTCAGTAAAACGTTGCGTCTGAAAAAGTTCACTATCTATAGGACCCATCTTAACATTCAACTCAGTAGGAGTATCAACTTGCTTTGAATCTGATGTTGATCGGGCTCTAGAAACAAGATCAGTGGCATATTTGATTTGAGAGAGTAAATAACTATGTTGAGAATATACGACCTCCAAACCCAAGAAATAACGTATAAAACCTAAATCTTTCATCTCAAAGAGTTGATTAAGATGTTGTTTAATCATTTGAATAGTAGCTGCATCATTGCAAAAAAAAAAAAAAATCATATCATCAACATAAAGTAATAGGATAGTTATTCCTTTAGGACTATTAGAGATGAATGGGGCTGGATCATGAGAGCTTTGGCGAAATCCAACTGTCATAACTGCGGAACTGAACTTAGCAAACCAAGCATGAGGTGCATGTTTTAAGCCATACAAGACGCGTCAAAGTTAACACACATTTTTTAGGATCAAATACTCCAGGGAGCAGCTGCATATAGACTTCTTCTTGAAGATTTCCATTAAGAAATGCATTTTTGACATCAGGCTGATATAACGGCCACTGACGGATGGCGGCGATATAAATCAAAGACTGAACCGTAGTCATATGAGCAATAGGAGCAAATGTTTCAGCAAAGTCAATTTCAAATTGTTGATTATATCCCTTAGGGACAAGACGAGCTTTGTAACGATCAATGCTTCCATCGGCTTTGGTTTTTATTTTGTATACCCATCGACAACCAATCGTATGTTTTCCTGACGGAAGAGAAACAAGATACCATGTATTCATTTGAGCAAGAGCATCGAGTTCTTATGTCATTGCTTATTGCCACTCAGAATGTTTTATAGCTTCTTTGTAAGATTGAGACTCAGAATAAGAATGGACAGTGACAAGAAGGTTTCATAATCCTCAAGATGAGCAGGAGGAACAGAAGGTCTGGAACTACAACGAAGAACAGAAGAAGATGCATGATCAACAGGTCCAAAAGCTGTATGCAGGAGGGGCAATAGTTGAAGTTTCTATTGACAGAATATTTGAAGAGCCTGTTGAAGATATCATAGTGGAAGAGGAATCTTCAAAAGAAATAAGAAATGAGAGATTTGTAGAAGAGCTGAAGTCAGGGGCAAACGTAGCTTGAGGGATGGATTGTTAATCAACGGCAATAGCAGCAAGGACTGAAATCGACAACTTGGATTGATCCCAACTCTGATACCATATGAACTTGGTATCAACTGTATGAAGATCCATTCGCCTATGGAGTATAAATGCAGGGTACCTAAGATAACTGTATATACAGTTGTACATGTATATACATAGAAAAATATAAATGTACCCACAACTGTACACTATATTCACACGATAGCCATGTTACAACACAAAATATATGCCAAACAAAATAGACGGTGTAAGATCAATCGAATGGGCTGTCCCAAGTATCATGATGCAACTAAAATAACCGTATCTTACAGTTCTCTGACAGCACTGGATTATTTCTATATTTGAAAATTCTCCTTGCGCACTGTTAGTTGGCAGGTGCGGTGCACGTGGAGAGAGAAATGCAGAGGAAAAGAGAAAGAGTGGGCCTAACGTGGAAGATTTGAACCTTTCATATATTTGGCTCTATTTTAGATAAGACGTGATCGGTAATCACATTGATCTGTTGATCCTAGCCGCTGATCCTAGGACCGCTGTGTAATAATAAAAAAAAGGGTGGCTACAAAAGGTCTGATCAACAGTGGATGTTTGATGGGCAAAAACGTCCGATCAATGGCTAAATGTATTTTAATGCTGAGATTTTTAGGTTGTTACCTATGTACACTACGATACAACAAATATTAAATCTGGTTGAGCATGAGTAACATGTGAATAAACAAAGTGACTTTTTTTTTTTTGGGTTAGTTCACACACCCCATTGTACACCCCCCCTATAGGAATCGATACCATGACCTCAGTGTTGAAACGATGCAGAGTGCTTGATTGCTTAGCTGAGCGTTCTAGACTTAGATGTCCCTCAAACTTTTGTAATTAAAAAAAGCTAGAAGAAAAAAAGAGGTTTTCCTAAACTCTTTGAGACGTGTTTGGCAACTCTTATATAATTCAATAAAATTCAATAAAAGTTACTTTAATAAAGCTAGGAAATTAGGATCTTTTGTTTTAGTTCTTATTTTACAGTAAGCCTTTTAGTAAAATCACTCTTTCCAAACTGAAAAAGTAATTATTTGAAATAAGCATAGTTGGTGGAATATTCAATTAAGGGCTTTTTTCCTTAATGGGTGGTAGTACTCATTTTTAATAATTACAACAGCTCCATCTCAAGCAAGCGTGTCCCTTCATGTGGGTCATCCATCATCATGTGTAGCCCACCTTTGATGCGGATGGCCCACCTTCAAAGCGGATTGTCCTTCATGCGTCTCCAACCTTGTATGTGGGCTATTTATCAATAGGTGGCCAACCTTAGATGTAGACCGTCCTTTTTGTGGGGCCTACTTTGACATGAGTCATCCATCATGTGGGGGCCGCCTTCACTGCCCACTGCCCCTCATGTGGAGCCCACATTTGATGTGGACTGTCCACTTTGTGGATCCCACCTTCAAAGTTGCCTGTCCATCATGCAAGTCCGCCTTACCTTTGATGTGGGTTCACCTTAATGTGGGTCATCCATCACGTGGAGCCCACCTTTAATGTCCATTGCTCATCTTCTAGGCCCAGCTTTGATGTGGACTGTCCATTGTATGGGCACCACCTTCAAAGTGGGCCAACCCTTAGGATATGGGCTATTCATCATTAAGAGTCAACCTTGGATGTGGACCACCCATTTTGTGACAGCCACCTAAATGCAAGCCATCCATCATTTGGTGCCCACCATCAATGTCAATTGAGCTCAACTATTAAGCCATGGTAAGTTAAAGGGGTAAGAATTACTAAAAGAGCTTAGGGACAAACTTGTTCCAAAATCATCCTGAAGTTTTGAAAGGTAAAACCTCTTTTTCTCTAAGATACTAGATGTTATGTAAACTAGTCCATTATGAAATAATCCAATTACAATATAAAAAGTTTTTTTTTTTAGAAATAAGCAAATAATTAAACTCTTATAACATGAGTAACCAAACGCTCCCCATATTCACCTTTTTATAAGGATTATTAACAAACTTAAATGTCTAAATTTTTTACAAAAAAACTAACTACATATTGTATAATATACATTACGCCACCTTTTTCATAAAGGTTTTCAATAAACTACTCGGCAATTTAACTAACTAGCTTGGGTTGGCCCCGATTATTCAAATTTGGATTTAAATTAAAAAATAAATTTTAGAAATGTAAAACTATCTATTTTTTAAGTAAATCAGGAAACTAAGCACTAGAACGTCAACGATCTACTTATAATCAATTCACAATGTCAATTTAACCATTCAAGTTGATAACTCAGTTGGAATCGGAGTCCTATCCATATCCAATCGGAAGATGGATTCAGTTAAATCATCACAATACATCTAACATGGATGAATTATATATTAATATAGTTCCCTCATAACAACTAAGGCATTTGGTGTATTCAATCACACAAGTCAATCCTTCAACAAAACAAGTAATATCATATTCATGGTTCTTCCTCAAATCCTATCACTAAACCTAAGTAGAACCATGGATTTGAACATTAATCAAACCAATAACAATTCATAAAAATTCATCTTGGATCAAACCAAAAGATATGAACTTCTTCTAGTTTAGTTCTAGATAAGAACTTAGGATACATAGTTTGTAATATCTCATAACATTCACTACATTATGATGAATCTAAGATCTTTACAACCCAAAATCCTTTTAACAACACCCAATTGATCAATCTCAGTAAATCAAAACAACCCATGTAAACATATCATAAGAGATAAAAGATCAAACTAAAATTATCAACTTTATTTCAAACAAAAACTAGAATTGTTCATCATTAAACCTTAAAGTACTTAAATTAAATCAAATTAAACATTGTAAACAACTATAAGCACTTAGGATACATAGTTTAACCAATCATGGAGAAGGTTGAACTAAGACTCAAAAGAAAATTAAGAAAACTAAACATTAAATAAGAAAAAATTCAAAAACCCAAGTTGGAGAAGCTCCATTTTGATCTTCTCCACCTCTAGCACGACTGAGACTCCTTTAGGATGGATTATGAAGAGTGTGAAGGTGTCCTTTTATAACAAAAACCGCGTACCGTCTTAGAATCTTCGAGAATTGCATAAGTAGTTACGCAGTCGGGTCAATGGTCGACCGATCAGAGCTCAAAATCCCAACGGACAAAATTAATTTTTAAGTTTCTGGACTCTTGAATACCAGTTGAACAACCGATCTTTGAGACTGTCTTTTTATATTTTCATTTTCTTTCCTCTCTTTCTTACTTCTTTTCTTCACTTCTTGGCTTTTCTTTCATTGATTTTAAAGGTACTCTAAAGTAGTCATTTAAGTATTGAATTCATGAGGTTTCTCTCTCATTCCCACAAACACAAATACATTCATAAGATGAGTCTTCTAATGGTTCAATTAGAGTAATGTGTAATGAATTGGGATATAAATATGCACAATTCAGAGCTCAACACACCCCAATTAACATTTTGTTAGCCCTGAGCAAAACATGTATGAAAAAAATTCAACTCCGCAAGTCACAAGCTCATAATCACATTATTCGATCAATCCTAACTTGTGATTCGTGTGGGCCCTTGTTTGTTTAAAAGTACTTGTGGATATTTTTCAATTTTAGCAGTAAAAAATGTCCATCAATATAGGAAGCAGATTGCATGGTGTGCTACACACCACCAACCCCGATGGTATGTTGATGTCATCAAGTTATGTAGGCCCTACCATGATGCATGTGTTATATTCCACACCGTCCATCCATTTTACGTGATCATTTTAGGACATGAGCCCAAAAAGAATCAAATATCCATACTGTCCATCCACACAATCCGCTTTCTGCTCATCATACA
Source organism: Liriodendron chinense (assembly GCA_003013855.2). Taxonomy (NCBI): domain Eukaryota; kingdom Viridiplantae; phylum Streptophyta; class Magnoliopsida; order Magnoliales; family Magnoliaceae; genus Liriodendron; species Liriodendron chinense. The sequence continues at coordinate 2,698,658 of PVNU02000133.1, read as the reverse complement.
TCTAAACGGGTGATAGACAATTTCAAAGTGCCTGCCTCTAATCCATCGCACTCTGCTGGATGAGTGCGGCTTCAGTAGATCCTCGGATCCACCGAGGTGGGTGGGACCCCTGACTGCGATGTATGTGACTACGTCAAATCAAAGATGGATCATAGTATAGGAAAGAATGACAATTGAGCATTAAAAACTTATTGTGGGCCACAAAAACTTTCAATCAAGATCATAGTTGTTTGGTCTCTTTATCTAGGTCTTTGTGACCTAATCAACATGTTGGATGGCAAATAAACATTATGTGGAATACATGTAGTTTTTAATGGCGGGGATTTGATTATGACTGTTTCTTGCCCAGGAAGTTCCTGCATTGGGAACTTAGGTGGGGTGGGGCCCATAGTGATGTTTTGTAATAAATCCACCTTGTCCATCCGTTTTGGAAGCTCGTTTTAGGACATGAGAACAAAAATAAACCAGATCCAAGACTCAAGTAGGCCAAAAACGTGAGAATTGAGCATCCACAGTTGAAATATTTGTGGGGCCACAGGAGTTTCGAATCAGGCTAATATTTGTGTTTTCAGTTCATCCCAGTAGCAGTGACGTTATGAACGGTATGGATATTATATAAACATCACTGTGGACCAGGGAGGCTTCAACGGTAGTTGTTTCCCTACCCACCTTTTCCTTTAGTGAGGCCCACTTGAGTCTTGCTTCCAAAACGGATGGACGGGTGAATTTATGAGAAAACATCACTGTCGGCCCCACCTAAGTTCCCAGCGCACGAACTTCCTGCGCAAGGCTTTCGCAGGAAATCTGCGTCCTCACTGTGAGCCCCACATTAAGGGTCCCACCCACCTCGTTAGATCCGGGGATCAACCAAAGCCGCGTCCCGAAGGAGTATCAAAGTTTTCATTATGCGAATAGACGCTGTATATTCCTTCTCAGCCGTTTAGTTTGTGGGTTAGCAATTGAAGGCTTAGTATTCTCCAACCTAGGAATGCTCGGAAGAAGGCCATTCGGCCATCTATGTTTAGGAGTACATGGACTAGAATTTCAGTGGTTTGGATGACTGAACTATAGTCCCACTTGTAGGACCTGAAATACCAATCTGTACCGTGCATTCTACGAACTTTCCACGGAATGGCAGGAATGTTCAAAACCACCTCGATGGACAACCACCTTACTGTCTACGTCCAATGTGTCATGTGTACAAGCAATCTGTGCCGTTGAAAAGGTGGGTCCTACCTTGGTTATGACCGAGCACAAAAATCATTACTATCTGAAGGTGGGCCACACTAGCAGGGCTCGTTTCGCACGCGTCGTATATGCAATTGGCGCTTCACACGCTATTCTCGAAGCCTGGTTACCAAAATAGCGCTATTTCGTGCCACTTCTTTTCTAGCATTAATTGCGGAAGCTGATATCCTTAGTGAGTAGAGGTGGGCAACGATCCGGGCCGAGTCGAGTTAGCCCTAGTTTGGTTTGGTTTGTTTTTATACCACCGCAGTTTGTGGATCGGTTTGGTTTGGGTTTCGAGCCGACCCATGCGGCCCGAGTTTGGTTTGCTCCAGAAAAATTTGGTTCGAGTCGGGATCGGCTTGGTTGAAAATTTCCAATCGGGCCGGGCCGAGTTCAAACAGACAGTCACTCTTTTTTTCCTTATTCATTTAAATAGAAAAGAATTTAAAAACTTAGAAAAAAAAGTACAAACATATCTTACTATATGATGTTGAACATCCTTCAAAATAGTGCAACTTCAAAATAGACATGTAAGGGTATTTTCCAAACAAAAGTACACAAGCATAATCTTACAAGTGCAAGGAAACAGTGTGTATTCATGTAAATGTATTATGTATTATCCATGTCATCATGTATATGTATCATCCATGTTATCCATATGTTTTAGTATCATTTTAGGACATGATCCCAAAATGGAATCATATCCAAAGCTCAAGTGGATCACACCACCAGGAAACAGTGTGCTTATAATCTACGAGCCGAATCAAACTGAGCTGAATCAAATCGAGCTTCGAGTCGAGCCGAGCCGGAACTGCCCTAGTTTGAGTTTGGTTTGTTTTTTCAAACGAGCTTGACTCATAGGCTTGGTTTGGTTTGAACTTCAATTCGAACCAATCCAAGCCAAGCTTTCGAGCTGGCTTGGTTTGTGCCCACCTCTACATTCGAATCAAGCCTCCTATGTGGTGCCGGGGATGAACGGTTTGGATGTAGTTATATAAATAACAGTGGCCCCATAGTCAGGGGTCCCACCTACCTTGGGTGGATCCCGGGTCTCACCTAATCCGCTCCCAGTAACACCTGGTCCGATGAGGAAACCCCGTTAGAAGCGCCTTCTGTCATCTATTCTCTGAAATTCAATTTTCTTTTTTTATATTTAAAGCCTTGCTGACACGGAATAATATGTGATGTGGCCGGATTAAATTCCAAGAAACAGGACTCCCTGTTTCATCGAAACAGGTGGCCCTCACACCTAGTGGTGACTCCACACCAACCCACTAGGTGGAAATCGGGTATCAGCTTAGTGGGTGTTACCCTAACCGTAGGGCCCACCTTGATGATATGTTGTATATCCACTCCGTCCATCCATTTTCCAGCCTTTTTTAAGGATGTGGTCCCAAACTTTAATCATAAAATTAAGGTGGACCACACCACAATAAACAGTGATGATTGAACGCTCACCATTAAAAACTTCCCAAGGCCCACCGTAATCACATCTGAAATGTTTATTTTCCATCTAACCCGTATGATAAGGTCAACCAGAACGTGATGAAGATTAGCTTGATCCAAAGCTTTTGTGGCCTACGAAAAGCTTTTGATGATTATTCAACATTTTTTCCCAGTGGTATGGTCCACCCTAGATTTGGATCTGCTTATATTTTTTGGGATAACTTCCTTAAATGATCTTTAAAAAACAATATATTGCGTGGATATTAAAAAAAAATCATCAAGGTGGCCCACACGGTAGTACGTTGTTGGGCCATCAAGAGTTACGTGTCTTATCCACCCATCCATCCATTTTATAGGCTTTTTTAAGGTATGGGCCCAAAATCAAAGCATATCCAAAGATCAAGTTGACCACACTACATAAGACATTGTGAATTGAACACATACCATTGTAATCTTAACAGGGCCGCAAAGGTTTTGAATGAAGCTGATACTTGTGTTTTCCCTTCATCCATGTCTGTATGACCATATGAACAGGTTGGATGACAAATAAACATCACGGTAAGCCCTAAGAACGTTTCGACCGTGGACATCATTATAAAATGAGGGGGAAACTAGTTGGCGGGCATGGATTAGCCACATATATTCAGTAGAGTTTACTCAATATGATAAAGCGCACTCAGTTACTCGGTGGGCAATCCGCTCCCCACAAGGTGGTGTTGGTTGCTGTGCGGCCCACCATAATGGATGTATTTTATATTGATGCCTTCCACCTGTTTTGCCAGCTCGTTTTAGGGCATGAGTTGAAACGTTGATAAGGACACCATGATTGAAACCTTCTTCGGCCCTAATGTAATGTTTATTCACCATCGTTGAAAAGGTCAGACCGACCTGAAAGAAGGGAAAACACAAATGTCAGCTGATAAGGACTGCCCCGCCTAGGGGATAATCCGTCCGACCGGGGCTCTATGGGGGCCATGGTGATGTATGGGTTTTATATACACCATCCATCAATTTTTTTTTCAGACCATTTTAGGATATGAACCAAAACATAAGGCAGGTCCAAGGCTCAAGTGGACCACATGGTCCCACCATCAAAAACTTCTTGTGAGTGGCAAAAGTTTTGCATCATTATGATATTTGTGTTTTCCCTTCATCCAAGTCTATATGACCTTATGAACATGTTGGATAAATCCCATAAATCATGGTGGGCCCCACGAAACCCCTGCTTGGACACATTAGGTATTTAATGCACTTAGGCAGGGGCAAGACTTCACAGATTATGCAAAACTTGTGTGTTTATTGTTGTTGTTGATTTATGAACAACATACAAGGTGAACGAAGGATCACTTAAGATTGATGCGTGTCACTGAGCTCTTGTTGGTGAGTCGATCGAATCTAAGAGGTAGATCGTGCACAGCACAAGGAAGGTTAAGAGGGTGACCGAGGACCGGCCGTAAGTCTTCCAATGCCTAGGTCAGATGAGTCTGAGAGAGATAGGCGATAGATCTTGTGAATAGAGTTTACATACCTTGGAATAGAGGGAAATGCCTCTATTTATAGCCATCGGGGAAGGATCGTGGCCACGATCACGGGAGTGAGACCCATTGGGCGGCGTGATTCTCGAAGATGGAGATCACGCTAGTAACTACCAGAGTCGTGGCCGTCTCCCCTGGACTTTCGCTCCCTGTTATGGTGGTGGCAGTCCAGGTCGGTCCGTTGATGGTTATGGCCACAGCCGAGCTCTAGTCTCGTAGGCCGTGTCCGTAGACGGTCTGGGTTAGGTCTATCTTTGGTACATCCAAAAATGACCATTGTAAAGGCCGATCTGTCATCGTATCGATTTTGGTCCCTAGCTCTCTTCTCACCTCCTGCACGTCATGCGAGGACCTATACCTGCGCTCATGGCCTCTGGGCTTCACGGGCTTTCCTTAGGACCTGAGGTCAGCTCGGATTTTACCTATAACAGTCACTAAAAGGTTTTTAACGGTGAGCGTTCAATCACCAGTGCTTTGTGCCGTATGGACATCATTAATAAAACAAATGCATCACGAAGGCCCAGCCCACCGCCCAATCTCCTTCCGTTAAGTAGAAGTGAATTTTGTACTGAGCACTAAACTGTGTGGAGCTCATTTCGTAACAACTTGTTTTTGAATTTCAATAGTGGATACCAAATCCCATTGTTTCCTATGGTGTGACCCACTTAAGTTTTGGATCTGCCTCATTTTTTTGCCCATGTCCTAACATCATTCGGCATGATAGATAAACAGTGCAGATTTCTTACAAACACAATGGTGGACCCTCTTCCAAAAAAAGAGAGAAAAAACAAGAGTGAAGAAAAGAAACAAAAGAAGAGGAGACTCGGTGAGTCGGTCCGACTCACTATTATCCTGTCTCCAGTCCAGCTGCTGGACAGTTTTAGAAGGAAAGATCAGAGAAGAAGAAAAGAGAAAGAGAAAGGAAGAAAAAGAAAGAGAATAAACCCTATGTATCGCCCGTTTCCCTAATCAATGTCCTAGAGGCAAGTTGTTTCCCTAATTAATGTCTTAGAAATAAACCCTACGTATCGTCTGTTTCACACCGTGATTTACTGAGCTGACTCAGCAAGTCAATGTACTGTTCATGTTGACTTTCGTTCCAAGGGATCCAAAACCTAGTGGAATTGATATATGACTAACAAGTATAATTACATGTGTAGATCTTACTGATTCATTTTTAGAATCCACCGACTCAGACCAAGTCACTTAGCTATGTCAAATTAGGTATAATTAGAATCAAACCCGATTTAAGTGCATGTTTCCAACTAGAGTCAAACTGTGCACTGATATCAAGTAGGTGATCCTTCCCAATTAAAAACCCTATAAGCATGCCATATGATGAGCTTAAGTGTTAATGTATTTACACTTAGAAGGTAGTGTATATGATGAATCAAATTTGGAATATATCATGGAATGTTATTGTCAAATACACTACTAACGATAACACATATTATCAAAACATAAACTCATATATCCTCAACCTCTAATACAGTAACATTACCTTCTAAGTGTACATGACAATAACATTTGAGGTTGAGGATACATGAGTTCATGTTTGGATAATATGTGTTATCGTTATATCATGTAATATTAATAGTGGTGTTGCGTTAATTTATGAATATACTTGCATGCCATTTAGTTTATGTATTTGCACGTATTGTTAATTGTAGTATACGAATATAGGTATTGTCATTTGATTTACTAAATTTGTGGATACGTTATTAAGTGAATATTTATATTGGTGGAATGTGTTGTACGATGTATAGCTTAATAGATTCGCATGACTACTCTTCCCATGGTCATTTTATAAAAGATCAGCATATGTGCTCTCCTCTAAATGATTCTCTAAAAGATATACACACACGGATAGTCTATCTTGATCTTGTCCTAAAAGTTTATCACGAGTACTCTGCTCAGGGTCATCTCTTGAAAGGATAAACACCAGTGCTCTGTCGAGGGTCATACTCTGAAATGATCAACACAGGTGCTCTACCTTGAGTTATTCCCTAAAAGAATTAGTACACATGAGTGCTCTATCCTGGATTAGTCTAAAAAAAAGGATCATGAATAATTATTTTATTTTATTTTGTTATTTTAAATTCTCCAATGTTACTAAAGTAATGTGAAATGTCATTTTAATTCTTATAATTAATCCTATTCATTACTCTTTGCTTATATTTGGTGTTGTCATAGAATTTTCAATATGGTATGAAGTGACCCTATTGAGTCGTAGACTCACCTGATCTAAACATTGAAGGTATAGGATTAGAATACTTTGATGACGTAGGTTATTATTAATAGATAATTGGCATAGTTTATCTACTCTTTAAGTGGTTTTAGGCTCTTACGTTTCCTTTATAATGAAGTTGATGTAAATGGATATATAGTGAATTATTTTCTTGCATTCAAGTGGTTGATTTAACGTAGTAGTATAAAATTTTGATTTAATTATTCAAGTATAGTGCGTCATTGATTGTTACAATGTGAATCTTGACCAGATAGAATAGTAATGATAAATATTAAAGTAATAATATATACAACCACTATCTTATATCTTGGGATTCAAACTCGAGTAGCATGACACAGGTGCCCGAAGTTTGAGACATGACACACTATGATGTATGTGTTTACCCACGCCGTCCATCTATTGTATCAACATACTTTAGTACATGAGTGGGAAATTGAACCATGTCCAAGGCTCAATTGGACCACAACGCAAGGAATAGTGTGAATTGAAAGCCTACCGTTGAAAACATTTGATGTGCCACAAAAGGCCTAGATCAAGCTGATATTTGTGCTTTTCCTTCATCCATGTCTGCATGACCTTTTGAACATCTTGGATGATAAATATGTGGGCCTCAGGAAGTTTTCAACGGTGGATGTCATTATCTTTCCTTATAGTATGGTACAATTGAGCTTGGATATGGTTTAATTTTGGGCTCATGCCTTATAATTATCAGTAAAAATGGATAGATGGCATGGATAAGACACAGACATCCATGATGGTCTCAGAGAGTTTACTAAGGTACTGAGTTAGTCATCACAGTACGCAATCCTCTCCGGCTGTGGGCACCGTATGTGCTGTATTACTCAAGCACGTGAAATGATCTTTGGATATCAACTTGATCCAAAACTTCTGGGACCCAATGAAGTTTTCAATCTCCACTGCTTCTGATGGTGTGGTCCACTTGAGCCTTCAATCTGCCTACTTTTTGAGCTCATGCTCTAAAATGATCTATAAAAATGGATGGACGGGGTGGATAAAACATATAAATCACGATGGCCCCCACAGAGCCCCTGACAGGACCGTCCATCTCTAGCTAGGTCCCGATGGGTAGTACCCAATCCGGGTCCGTCCTGATGGGAAGCGGATTGCGTACTACTCAGTACGCCATGCCTGCTGAGTAAACTCTGTGGGACTCACCATGTTTTAAGTATTTTATCCACTCTGTCCATCTATTTTATCAGCTAATTTTAGGTGTTGAGACAAAAAACGAAGCATATCCAGAGCTCAAGTGTATCAAACCACATGAAATAGTGTGAATTGAGCATCTACCATTGAGAAATTCTTAAGGGCCGTGGATCAAGCTGATATTTGTATTTTCCATTCATCCGTGTCTATGTGATCTTATAAACAGGTTGGATGACAAACAAACATCACTGTGAGCCCTAGGAAGGTTTCAACCGTGAAAATCAATATTCTCAATGTTTCCTGTGGTATGGTCCACTTAAGCTATGGATATGTTTCAATTTTGGGCTCAACGCCTAAATTGAACTGTAAAAACGGATGGACGGCGTGGATAAATGACATACATTCACGGTGGGCCTGACAGAGTTTACTCAGTACGATAAGAGCGTGCCTGAGTAACTCAGGACGCAATCCGATTTCGTCCCGATGGGGTAGTACCCAATCCGCAACCGTGCAAGAGTTCTGCATTTACGTTCGCTTACTGGATAGATGGTGACATCTCATCTTAGCACATGTGCGGTCACGATCGGATAGATGGTGACATCTCATCCTTAGCACATGTACGGTCACGATCGTAATAGTCATTGATCACCAACGACTATGGAAGCAGAGGAGACGGATTGATATTTGTCCCCAGGGCTATGTGGAGCCCATGGAGATGTGGGTGACAAATCCACGCCGTCCATCTGTTTTGAAAGACCACATTAGGACAGGATTTTAAAAATCAGGTAGATCTAGAACTCATGTGGGCCATACCACACGAAACAGTGGAGATTGAACACCTGGCGGTGACAAAAGTTTGGTAACAGGATGATATTTGTTTCTAAAGTTTATTTGAGTGATAATAATCAAACATCATGGTTATCGCTAGGAATGTTTCAACAGTGGACATTATTGTTCCCACTTTTTTGTTGGTGTGGCCCACCTGAGTTTTGGATCTGCCTGATTTTCATAATCCTGTTATATTGTGGTCTTTTAAAAAAGATGGATGTAGTGGATTGTTTATGGACATTTCTGTGGACCCCACAGGCCCCGGGCACAGAGAGATATATATGTGCCCATGTGACAGGCAATCCGCTCTATCTGCACCCAGAAGCTGATTGCATGTGAGCATGGGAACGGGGATATTAATCCGTACAGGCGGTTGGGATTATAGAGACGTCTGCGACAAACCCACTCTTGTGCATCCGTTTTACAGGACCATAGTATTGGAAGTTTTGTGTCAGGATGATATTTGTACTTACAGTTTATCCGAGTGGTAATAACCCTATAATCGTCCTAGTCAGCTCCAGGAAGGTTTCAACGGTGCACATTTCCGTTCCCACTATTGGGTTTATGTGGCCAACCTGAGTTTTGGATCGGCCTGTTTTTTAGATTTGTGACCTATTGTGAACTTCCAGAACAGATGTCCGGAGTAGATTTGTGACAGACATATATGTGTGCCCACGCACAGCTCCCGGCGCAAGTGTATCTTTGGCACAAAGGGAAATCCCTTCCAACCACGGGCAGGATAATAGCTGAAAAAGCCTTGGTTAATGACGTCATATGTAAAATTAATGACATCATATGTAAAATTTAACCATTTGTTGGACCTGTTTATTTATATAGCCAGCGGGGTACTGTTTGGATTTTCGCTGGACCGAAATGTCCACACCCTTCAACACTTCTGGTGGTACACTAGCAGAGTTTTTTTTTTTTTTTTTTTTTTTTTTTTTTTTTTTTTGTGTGGAAATCAAGAGGAACTTTTGAGAATTGGGTGTGGGCCCCACAAAATCGATTGTTGGGGTCATCTATTTGCTGATCTGATCCGTTCATTTTAATCAGACATCCGTGAACCCGCTAGAGGGTCTTTTTTAAAAAAAAATTGGAGCCTTTTGTGGCTCCATGTGTTCCAAGTAGGCCTTACTAAGTTTACTCAATATGATAAAAGTGTACAATTTGAAGTTCGCCCAAGAGTGAATTAAGTGTTACGTTGGTAACAACTTAGTGGTTGTTACCCCTACCGTGTGGGGCCTACCTTGCTATATTTTTTTGTATATCCATTACATCTATCTAATTTTATGTCTCATTTTAGGACATGATCTAAAATTATAAGAAGATTAAATCTCAGGTGGACCCTACCAAGAGGAGTGATGAATAACCATTAAAAACATTTTTTTAGCCTCAAAAGCTTTAGATCAATACGATCTTTCTAATTTTCATGTATGGACTACTTATTTTGCATATGTTTTCAGAAGTATTTCTACTAATATTACTATTTGAGGTACTATAAAATCCAAACCTACAAAACCTGTAAGTTTTTAAATTGAAATATGTGAAAAATCGAATCGAATTGAATAAAAAAAAATTCATCAATTCAATCTCAATTCAATTCCAAAAAAATTGGGTCAATTCAATTTCAATTTGAAATTTCAAAATTAAGATCAATTCAATTTCAATTTCGAAAATTTAAGATCAATTCAATTTCAATTTCATCCAAAATGGAATTGATCGAATCGATGTGCAGCCCTATTATCTTTCCAACAAGTATAATATTACCCAAATCAAACATGTAACGAGGGACTTATGACTGTTTTTGTCGATAGACACTTACCATTGTCGACAGTCACTGATTGTCACCAATACTCACTGAATGTCGCCAATCGTCGATAATCACTGACTGTCGCTGATACTTAGTGAGTATCGACGATTGACTGTCGCCAATCACCGATAGTCACTGACTACCGCTGACACTTGGTGAGTATCGACGATTGCCAACACTCACTAACCGTCGCCAATCGCCAATAGTCATTGACCGTCGCTAATACTCACTGATTGTTAGTAACACTCGATGAGTATCGGCGATCGCCGACAATCACTGACTGTCGCCAATCGCCAATATACTGATTATCACCGATCGTCGACACTCACGAAAACGGTCATAACTCCCTCGTTACATGTCCGATTTGGGTGATCTTATACTTGTTGGAAAGATAATTTGATGAAATTTCAGATAGCTTTAGTATCACCTCATTTGGAGACCACTTGATTGCCCAAAAGTGGGCCCAAAGTCACTATCATTTATCGATACTCCATCGTTTGTAAATCCGACGAAAACGGTCATAACTCCCTCATTACTTGTCTGATTTAAGTGATCTTGTACTTGTTGGAAAGATAATTTGATGAAATTTCAGATAGCATTGGAACTACCTCATTTTGACACCACTTGATTGCTCAGTAGTGGGCCCAAAGTCACTATCATTTGTCGATACTCTGCCGTTCGCAGATCTGATGAAAACGATCATAACTCTCTTGTTACATACTCAATTTGGGTGATCTTACACTTGTTGGAAAGCTAATTTGATGAAATTTTAGATAGGTTTGGAATCGTCTCATTTATGCACCACTTGATTGCTTAAAAGTGGGCTCAAAATTACCATCTTTCGTCGATACTTTGCCGTTCATATATCCGACGAAAATGATCTTAACTCCCTCGTTACATGTCTGATTTTAGTGATCTTATACTTGTTGGAATGATAATTTGATGAATTTTTAGATGGATTTGTAATCACCTAATTTGGACACCACTTGATTGCCCAAAAGTAGCTCCATTTTTATGGGATCTGCAACCTTCATGAAATTATAACAATTAACTAAAAAAACACTTAGAAGCTCGCTAAAAAGGAGAGAATGATGCCAGATGCAAGTAGGAAGCTTGTCGGAGTGGATCCCATGAAGGTGGCAATGGTTCTAACAGCCAATTGGTTCCCTCCTGAAAAAAAAAAAAGAACAAGAAACGAAGAAAACGACCAAATATTCTTTTTTCCGCTCAAAGGACTTATCAATTAAACCAATATCACGTCTTATGTGGGGTCTATTGAATAGTCTTAAAGCAAATCCAATCCATCCATATGAAAGGGGTTTTAATTTTATGCCATCTGTCTAAGTTTGAGGGAAAAAATTATCTTAGATGGACCGCTCCAGAGGAAACAGATCAGAATTAACTCACAACATTAACGTAGGTGTGAGCCACAGAAAGCTCCAATTTTTTTAAATAACCCTCATATGGGTTCACGAATGTCTAATTAAAATGAACGGATCAGATTAGCCAAGGGATGGCTCTAACAGTCAATTTTGTAGGGCTCACGCCCAATTTTCAAAAGGCCCTTTCAATTTCCACAAACAGTTGCTGCTATACAAGAGGAGGTGTGGGCAGAGGGGCATTTTGGTTCAGCAAAAATCCAAACAGTGCTCAACAGGCTGCATAAATAAATATGACAGGGGGTCAATGTCACAAATGACGCCATAAATCAAGGCTTTTTCAATTATTATCCCCCCATAAGCACGGATTAGGTGAGACCTGGCCTCACCTAAGATGGTACGGCGCTTACCGTGGGGTCCACCCATCTTTCCAAGTCATTTTATGTCATGACCTAAAAAATGAAGAAGATCCAAATCTCAGGTGGACCATATTTCAGGAAACAATGGTGATTGAATGCCCTACCATTAAAATTTTCTTAGGACGTACCTTAAGGTTTGCATTGCTTTTATTTGCCATCCAATCCGTTGAGAAGGTAGCATAAGCCTTGATGAGGTGAAAAAACAAATATCAGCTTGATCGAAAGTTTTCGTGGCCTATTAATGGTCAATCACCATTATTTCCTTATGGTATGGTCCACTTGATAATTGGATCTGCTTCATTTTTAAGATCATGCACTAAAATGATCCCAAAAAAAATAACAATAATAAATAAAAAAAATTAAAAAATTAAAAAATTAAAAAAGATAGAAGGTGCAGGATACAGAACAGATATATCGAGGTTGGATCAATGTAGACCCCACGGGAAGGGCGGCACTGTCTTGGGTGAGGGTGAGGGTGAGGGTGACGGTGGGGTTGAGGCCTCACCTAATCCGGTCCCACCAACTACCATTGGATAAGTGGAATCCATGGTTAATTCTACTGTCGAATGGTCCTGGATTCGGTATTACCCCCACCAGTCCTAACAGACGGACAGTACTGTTAGGAGATCTGTGAGGCCCACCATGACGTATATGATTTTGACAAATCACAGTGGAGGATGAACCTAAAAAGTAGGTCTATTGAAGGATTTAAGTGGACCACGTGACAGAGCACCGGAGATTGAAAGCTTACATTGAAAACTTCTCTAACACGTGGTCCACCTGTTAACCCCTTCTTCCTGTCGTGTGGTCCACTCGAGCCTTCAATGTAACTGATGTTTAAGTTCATGCCCGAAAACGATCCAAGAAAATGGATGGACAACGTGGAAAAAATATATACATCACAGCGGGCCCCACATTGCCAATCTGCCTCATCAAATCCCTCTTTACTTATTTCTTAAAAGGAAATTAAGATTTTAAGAATTTTTATGAAAAAATTCACCTCTAGTTTGGATATTACCAAATAATGCCTTCACATTTTGGAAATTATCAAGCGGCGCTTTTGCAGGTGTGAAATTAATAAAATGCCTAATTTTTTCTTGTCTTTCAGAAGTGTTGGGTTTGATAATTGTGGGACCCAATTTGCATTTGTATGTCATCTAAGGCGTCCAACAAATGCACCCCACCATGATGATCAGATGAATCGAAAATATGGTAGATCCAATAAATGGGTGGGCCACCCTATCGAAATAAGTTCACCACCTGCAAGGATTAAAATTCACTTGTAACTTATCCATTGATGCCGTAGGCCCACGTTTTTGTCTGCCTGATCACTATGTTTAGGTGCATGTGTTAAATGGGTTTGGATGTCACACATAGATCAGCATAGCCCTATAATTCTTTCAACTTTATTGCTTACAAAAATAGTCTAGGGCATTTTGGTAATTCTATCTCTAAGAAGCACCTAAGATGTGAAATCAAAATTTCTTATGATTTTTGCTAACAAAATCCTAAAACTATATATATTTTATCCCCATTGTATCACATAGCGATTTGTGTAATCCAAACACGTAATAGCTCTATTCAAATAGATTTATTCTTGTACTTGAGGTGATTGTAATAAGCCCCTGGTAATATAAACTTTGGCAAAAATTACAAAATGCAAGGCGCGGATGGAAAACAAGCATAGGATGACAAATGAGCGACTTGCCAACATATTTTAATTCTCGTTTTACATGGCTAATGTTTTGGCTGTTTGGATTATTCTATTAATGTAATTTTAATGATACATTAGATAATTTGATTTTTTTTCTTTTCCTTTTTTTTTTTTAATCATCAACATGGCATGTGTATAATGAATTAGCAGCTCAGCGGTACCATTAGTGCACATGAGCCTGTCATGACTTTTAAAAGGAGTAAAGAAGACATTTAATTTCAAATCAAGGAAAAGATTTCAAAATAAAACAAAATTGTACCTCCAATGATACTGTGTGCAACTAGAAAAGCTCTGCAGACCCCACCATGATATAATTGTTTAACCTCCGTCGTCCATCCATTTCACAAGCTCTTTTTATGGCATGGTGCTAATCACACGTGGACAACCCTATAGGAAACATTGGTGATTGAACGCCCACCGTTAAAAACTTATTGGGGGCTGCCAAAGTTTTGGACCAAGTTGATATTTGTCATTTCTCTTGAGCTAGGTCCATGTGACTTTTTTATTTATTTAAAACATCCCAACACCGCATTGCGCTTGAATCTTAAAGCACACAGCGTCTTCCATTGGGCCATGAGCAGGACCCCAGGTCCTTGTCAACTGAATGGATGGAAAACAAACATTGCAGTGGGCCCTAAGAAGTTTTTAATGACTAGCGTCTAATCACCACGGTTTCCGCTAGCCGCCCATGTAGCTTTTCTAGTAACGATGTCGGTGCCGTGTGTTCTTCAAATATCTCAGATTTTAAGTACTTTCCAATTGATGGTACCAAACGGCTTTTAGTTGCCGTTTGAATGCCTATAAAGTTGATTAGTTGTAGTGATTATAGGTAATTGGATTACGGGTGTAAAGAGTTTACAGCCTGTCCTATTTTGCTTTAAGTCGTAATTTGTTGCTTTAAGTTTGGTGTAATAAATCCTTTAAAATTTACCAAATAACTTATAAAGTGTTCATTTAAGATGGATGATTAGAATAAGCCAACTCAATAAAACATATGGCCAATCCTTACACAAAGACAATCATTTAGTGGGCCAAAAAAGTGGGCCCACAAGTTCAAAATACTTTCTATACATATATACAACTTTCTACGGGCATGGCGGATCCACCGAGCTAGGGTTGTCAATGGGCCAGCCTTGGGGTTGGCCTCTGACCAGAGTTTGAACTGTTTTAGGCAAGTCTATTCAAAATATTGGTATTGGCAGGTCGGGCTCGACACATTGACAACCCTACACTAAGGTGGGTGGGACCCCTAACTGTGGGGCCACTGTGAAGTATGTTCCTTACATCCACATCGTCCAACCATTTTACTAGATCATTTTATGAGAAGATCCAAAAAATGAAGCAGATCCAAATATCAGTTGGACCATGCCACAAGAAACGATGGCAACTGGCCATTAAAAACTTGTCGGGCCACAAAAGTTTTAGATCAAGCTGATATTTGTGTAGGTCCTTCATCCAGGTCTTTGTGATCTTATCAAAAGGTTGGATGGAAAATAAATATTTTGGTGGCCCCCAATAGGTTTTCAATGGTGGGGATTCAATCACCACTAGACCATACATAGGAAACGATGGCAATTGGGCATTAAAAACTTGTCTTAGGCCACAAAAGTTTTAGATCAAGTTGAAATTTGTGTGGGTCCTTCATCTAGGTCTTTGTGACCTTATCAAAAGGTTGGATGGCAAATAACCATTTTGGTGGCCCCCAATAAGTTTTTAATGGTGGGGATTCAATCACCACTATTTCCTATGGTGTGGTCCACCAAAGATTTGAATCTGCTTCATTTTTTGT
This sequence comes from Liriodendron chinense, assembly GCA_003013855.2. Lineage (NCBI taxonomy): Eukaryota > Viridiplantae > Streptophyta > Magnoliopsida > Magnoliales > Magnoliaceae > Liriodendron > Liriodendron chinense. The sequence goes on along the minus strand of PVNU02000133.1, from coordinate 2,683,096 downwards.
ATCATGCCTTAAAATTAGTTGTCAAAACATATGGACGGAGTAGATGTAAGGTACATAAATTCCAGCCAGCCCCACAGCTAGGTATCCACCCATAGAATGAAGTGGGGACAATGATGCGACCATGGAAACCTTCTTAGGCCCACCATGATATTCATTTGGCATCCAACCTATTCATAAGGTTACATAGACCTGGATGAAGGGCAAACACAAATATCAGTTTGATACATGAATTCTCTATGAATTTAGATCTTCAGTTGTCTACTAAAAGGAAAACCTTGTTTGGAACCTTTTTATTGGTCCACATCATCATATAGGTATGCAACTATATCACATCCTCAATGCAACCTGAGCACACTAACCATCATGCAATGTGATGTGGACCAATGAAAAGGCTCTAAACAGAGTTTTTCCTATTTCGTAGCCAACAGAGGATCCGAACTCATACAGAGTTCATGTATCAAGCTGATATTTGTGTTTGCCCTTCATCCAAGTCTATGTGACCTTATGAACGGGTTGGATGCCCAAGAAAATTTCAATGGTAAGTGCTCATTCCCCTCTACTAATTGTGGTGTGGTCCACTCAAGCTTTTGATTTGCTTCATTTTTGAGCTCATGTCATAAAATGATCTTGCAAAATGAATGTGCTGTGTAGATATAACACATACATCAGGTGGGGTTCACACTTTTGGCACGTCAAAATATAACGAAAATAGGTGGTGCCGCGCGGCGCAACAGGGTTCCTCCTTTTTTTCAGGGAGGCTGACTTTCACACCAAGTTCCTGTGACCCTAATCTAGGTGGGAGCCACTGTGATGCTTGTTAGAAATCCAGCCCCTCCATCCATTTTACCATGTCATGTTAGCACATGGGTCCAAAAATGAGTCAGATCCAAAACTAAAGTAGGGTACATGAGATAGAAACAGTGTGGATGGAAAGTACACCATTGGAACATTTGTAGGGCCACAGATTTAAAGTACACCACATGAGACTGTCGATGACTTTTAAAAGGAATTAAGAAATTTAATTTCAAATGACAAAAAAGATTTCAAAATACAACAAAATTTTACCTCCGCCCATTCATGGGAACTCTGTGGGCTCCACAATGTTATATGTGTTATATCCATTCCGTCCATTCATTTTTTCAGATCATTTCAGCCCAAGTTCCTAAAATTGGGGCAGAGCCAAGGCTCAAGTGAACCACACTAACTATGTGGTCCGCTTGATCTTTGGATTTTCTCCATTTTTTGGCTCAGGCCTTCAAATGATCCGAAAAGATGAATGACCGGCATAGATACAACACATGGGGCCCATATAGTCTGCCTTTTTTTTTCAGCCAAGATTTATAAAAAAAAGCAAGGATGTCACACACATGACGTTTGTAATGGTCAATAACCATTATTTCCTACGGTGTGGTTGACCAGAAATTTGAGTCTGGTTTAGTTATAGTACCATGGGCTAAAATAAACCGTAAGAACAGATGAACAGCTTCGATATATAATTCATACATCAAGGTGGGCCCCACACTGTTAGGATCTCGCTCACACGGCTGGTTCTGTGGTCCTAGCCCGTTTTAATTGTCCAATTCGATGGCGTCATTGGAATGGCTGTCCGTTTGGATGTCGCTACGCCATGCATGCCATCAGTAGCGACAACTCAGATAACCACCACCTCAGAGGGGGAAAGTGTTTTGGGCCACGCTACTGGCAGATGGCAACAGTGAGATGGATCCAGACCGTTAATATTGTACATCCTATATACTGAAAATAAAGATGACAGGAGTATCGCAGCCATACAATGAATGCCCTTCAGTTGGACGGTGGAAATGAAAGTGTTTCGCGTTTCAGATACCACCAAAGAAGACACTTCTGGATGGTTATATGATAGGGATGCAATCATTGCCACGTGGCATGTAATATCCCACCCACCCAGGACGGTGGGATCCGAAGCGCAATCGTATTGCGTTGTGAGTTACGGGCCCACCACGAATTTATGTGGTTTATCCACTCCGTCCATCCATTTTTCGAGCCAATTTTAAGCATTGATCCAAAAATCGAAGCATGTGTAAAGCTAAAGCGGACCATACTACAAGAAACAGTGGGAATAATGATTTCTACCGTTGAAATCTTCCTAGGGCCGACAGTGATCTTTATTTGTCTTCCAACCTGTTCGTAAGATCACAAAGACATTGATGAAAGGAAAGAAAATATCAGCTAGAAGTTTTGTTTTGTGGCCCCCAAGAAATTTTCAACGGTAGATTTCAATTCACACTATTTTGTGTAGTGTGTTCCACTTGAATCTTATATATACTTCATTTTTGGGATGATGCCCAAAATTATCTTTTAAAATGGAGGAATGGAGTGGATAAAATACATAAATCACAGTGGACACCACAGAGTTTATTCAGTAATAAATCACAGTAGACCCCGTAGGGATAGTACGCAATCCGCTTCAATCCGCAGCGGACTCTTGCCCCGTAACGAGAGTCAGGACAGAATAGATTGAGGTAACAGGACCGCTAATCAGCAAGATTACCATTGGAACCATAATAATACGAGGATCCAAACCGTCCATCTGACGTTCCACGATATGGATGAGGGTTCTTCGGAAAATCCCCACATTGGAAGACCCTATGCTAATTTTTTGGCTTTTTCCCACATTGATGGTGGATGTGAGCCGTGTATTTTGTCGTAAGAGGCTATTTTTAAGCCACCATCTTGAAGAATTGGGATCTCCAACATCGAAGGTTGGCAGGCATCTCCTAATCACAATAGAGACAATCAGATCAACGGTTTGGATCGACGTAGCCACCGGAGAGATTTACAGCACCCAACGTTACTGTTCCGCCCAAATAGTAGGACCGTCTATTTCCTATCAAATAGGACTGTCATAGAGCCAGGCCTCGGGCTAGATTTCTACGGAATCGGATTGCATGCGGAGTAGCTCCGCACGCTCTTATCGTGCGGAGTAAACTCAGTTGGGCGCACCTAGAATGTACGTACTTTATCTATTCGGTCCATATTTTTTTCCAGCTCATTTTAGTGGTTGAGCCCAAAATTTAAGCATATCCAAATCTCAAGTGGACCATGCCACGGGAAACAGTGGGAATAATGATTTCCACCGTTGAAACCTTCCCAGGCCCTATAGTGATGTTTATTTGTCATCCAACCTTGTTCATAAGATCACATGGATATGGGTGAAGGGAAAACACAAATATCAGCTTGGTCCAAAACTTCTGTGTCCCCCGAGAATTTTTCAATGGTATACATTTAGTTCACACATTTCCTGCGGTGTGGTCCACTTTAGATTTTGATATGCTTCATTTTTCGGCACTATACCTAAAATTTTCTGCTAAGATGGATGGACGGAGTGGCTAAAATACCTAAATCACCGTGGGCCCCACATAGTTTACTCCGCACGCTAGCGTGCTGAGTTACTCAGTACGCAATCTGCTCGGTTTGGCACTGCTTTTGGTGCGGCCCGGGAAGGTCAGTCCCGGTAGAAGATTAGGTGCGGCCGTGACCTTGGGCCCACTTTGATGTATGTGTAGTATATCCACGCCGTCCATCCGTTTTCCCAGCTCATTTTAGAGCATGATCCCGAAAATAAAACGCATACAAATCTCAATTGGACCATACTATAGGAAAAGGTGGCGATTGAACACCTACCAGTAAAAACTTCTAGGCCCTCTGTAATGTTTATTTGTCAGCCACCTGTTGATAAGGTCATAGTGACCTTGGCGAAGGGAGAAAACAAATATCAGCGATCGAAAACTTTTGTGGACGATAAGAAGTTTTTAATGATCAATCACCACTGTTTTGATCAATCACCACTGTTTTCTGTGGTGTGGTCCACGGTGAGATTGAAATCTACTTCATTTTTGGGTTCATGCCTTAAAATGATCTTGAAAAACGGATGGACGGCATGGATATATTACTCATACATCAATGTGGCTCCACGGTCAGCCGATTAGGGCCTTACCATGTTGGGCAATGCCCGGGCCGGAGAGCGGATTTGGTGAGACCCCGCCTAAGACGGTGCAGCCCTTACCGTGGGATTATCGTAGGGCCCACCTTGATATATTTATTATGTATCCATGCTGTCTATCATTTTTTTCACATCATTGTAAGGACTTATACAAAAAATTAAGCAGATCCCATCATCAAGTGAACCATACCATAAGAAACAGTGGTGATTGCCCGTCTTACCATTAAAAACTTCTTAGGGCACTCCTCAATGTTTACCTAATGTTTATTTATCATTCAATCCGTTGATAATGTTAATTAAGACTGGATGAAGGTAAAAAAAAAATAAAAATCAGCTTGATCCAAAACTCTTGTGGTCCATTAAATGGTCAATCACCACTGTTTCTTGTGATATAGTCTATTAGATAATTAGATAATTGGATCTAATTAATTTTTGGTATAATACCCTAAAGTTATGTGTATAAATGGTTGCAAGGTGTGGATGGATAATAAATACATCAAAGTGGGCCTCACAGTAAACATGCGTAAGGGCCGCATGTTCTTAGGTGAGACCACGGACTTAGGGTGTAAATGAACTGAATTAAGCCGAATACCACAGTGTTCGGTTTGAGTTTGATAACTGTTGTTATCGATTTCTCGTAACAGATGAGGTGGTGATGTATTCACCTAGGGATGATCGCAATCGGATATTTAGCTGTTGTTACTGATTTCTCGTAACAAACGAGGTGATGATGGATTTCACCTAGGGGATGATCGCAATCCGATATTGATGAAGATGGATGGCTTGGATCTTGATGATAGGATCTGTAAAACGTAATCAAGACTAAGAGGCGACCGGGGACCGACAATTAGTCCTCCGATGCCTAAGTCAGGAAGATTACTCTTGAATGAAATATGTCTCTTGAGAGAATTGATATTGCTTACCGTTTACGAAGATCTATCTTCCTTTTTATCGGCATTGGAGGAACCGTTTTAGGTTGTAAACTTGCCTGATTTATCGGGAGCGTATCCCGATATACCATAATCTCTGGGGGACCGTGATTCTCACTTTTCTAATGGATCAGAGATAAGGTTGTCCGTCTCCGCCATTCTCATCATGGATAACCGACCTCTTGAGTCACCTGAACTATCAGCACAAGTACGAACTGACTTTATTCACAATGGATGGATGGGGTGGATTTTCCATCTATCATTGGCTCATAGTACGGTTATTATGACCTCAATAGTATATTTCCCAAAGTTCGTCAGAATTCACCTCGGTCGTATATTCACCGAAGTCTTTCTTCAACTCGAGTGACCGTTTCGGATTTTTCCCATAACAGGAGCCCCCCTGCTCCCCAGAGAGATCTGTCTAACTCGGGAGCACTTCTAGAAGGATGAGTTTTGACCTAAAATTTGGTGATACCGTTAGCACGTTTAGGCAGTAATACTGCATTTATTGCGGCTTTTCGAATTTTGAAAAATTGCCATGATGACCGTATGGCCCCGCAAGCTTTTTGTTCTGTAGACGAACGAAATGATGACACGTGGCTTCCGTATATGGGAATCAGTGCTTGATATCATGCTGGCCAATGGTAGGACGGACACGTGGCGGAGTAGGCCAAGGGTCGCATTAGTTCGAACTTCAAGGTTGCAACTTGAAGCCACTTGGCCGCTATACGGACTAGGTGCTGTCGCAGGTCGAGTATAAATGCAGCACTTAGAGAAATCTTTGAGATTCCTGATTTCTTGCTCTCTTCTTGTTGTTGTTCTTGACTCTTCCGCCAACCTTCCTGATTTTCTCTGTTGATCCTTATCTGGAGCTTAATCCGGTATGTCCATTTTCTTATAGTTGTTTCCATTTGGCCTGTTTTTCTTTTATCTTTGGTAGGTCCCCCATTTTTCCTCTTTTCTCTATTTCCGGATACTCATGTTAGGGTTAGAGGATAGTTCTTCTCGTACTGTCTCTGCCCAGCAACTAGTTGGAGAAACTCATTATGGAGAAATCCAATCGGATCTTCGGGAGTCTCCAGGAAACGTTATGACCGAAGAGACTCCCTCTTCATTTGCTTCTGATGAGGTTCTTGTTGTTGGAGAGTCAGATCGTCAACCGGTGGAAAGCAGAGTGTCGGACTTTGCAGCTGACCTCATCTGGACAAACCTCACTAAAACCGACTTGAGTAGTCTTAGGTCGGATTACCTCATCCATGGTTCTATCGGACTTTGCCTTCCCGGCTTGGATGATTTTCCGAGCCGTCCTCCTGGGGACCTGGTTGCCATTTATTCACATTTTTTCGAGTGTGGATTCCATCTCCCCCTGCTTCCTGTCGTGAGGGAATACTTGTCCAGAGTCAACTTAGCTCCAGGTCAGCTTATCCCTAATACTTGGAGGACTTTGATCGATTGTGTTGTCCTTTGGCGTCAGATTAATGGGTTGGACCCATCTGATTCCGAACTGATATATATACACCAGTTGAAGAGTCACCCTGATTCCAAGAGATGGTACTATATGTCACCTCGGGGCAGGAAAGGTGTACCGTTGATCCTTGATTTTCCCTCCTCTGTTCACGGCTGGAAGGATGAGTGGTTTTTTGCTACCAAAGGATGGGAAGCCTCTCGAGCTGAGGCTGAGTCTCTTCCGTTTCGGGTTCACAACTGGTTTTCGCAGCCAAGTCAGACAATTCCTCCTTTTTTGTGCACATATATGTATTCTAAAATCCGAATTGACATGATAATGCTCGTCTACTTTTTCTCATTGCGTGGAAAGTAACCTGACCTAAGCCCGGAATCACTCAGCCATATAGAGGCGATGTGGAAGCTTAATCCGTCCTTCCAAAGCATCAAGGTCCTTCTCTCCCACAAAACTTTAACTCCATGCTTTGCCAAATATTTAGTATGATATTTTCAGATGATTTAACTTTCTTTATGTTCCTTAATCGTGCTTGTTTGACACTTGCCTGTTTCTCCAGATATGTTTGCCTCTGCTCTGAAGAGAAAGTCTGCTTATCTGACTGTTGAAGAGAATGAACTTTTCAAGGCTAACAAGAGGCAAAAAGCAGTGTCAAAGCGTTCCTCGGATCGGCCTCCTGTGATCCCAACGCCTCCTCCATCGGTGACCCCATCTATTGAGATGAGGGATACCACCACACCATTTGCGGCCCCTGCTCCTTCCGACAAGCCTCAGCCACCTCAGGTCATCGATCTGGTGGCTCCGTCCGAAGCTGGTCCTTCCGGTAGTCTAACTGTACAGTGTCGCAATCGATGCCAGCGGCATTGCCCATACGTCGCAGCCCGAAAATGCCTCCGCTCCTCTATAACCTCTACAAATGGTCTTACAAGGCCGTCCCCGAATCCGACGTGGAGTCTATGGTCAAGGTCCTGGGAGACAGGCTGTTGAATACTCTTGGAGCTTTCGGTGCTAAGGTGATATACATACATTCGTTTCTCCTTGCCTTGCTTCTCTCTCATCTTCGGGCCATTACTGACTTCAAATTTCTTGACAGATCACCTATGGGTGCCTAGCTCTCCATGATGAGATGACGAGGGATAAAGGGACGATCTCTGGCCTTGAAGGGACGTTAGCCGGGGCTAAACATGCAGCGGACGAGGCTTTGAAGTCGGCTGAAGAGATGCGAAAGGCTTATGAGGCAAAGGAGCGGGAGATGGTGATGCTCCGATCTGAGCTTACAAAGAGGGATGCTCATATAAGTAAGATGGGGGCTGAGTTCATCATTAAGGAGGAGGAGTTGAGGACGGCGGTAGAAGCTAAACAGAAGAAACTGACGGAGGTCCGAGCTGAGCTCGCATTGAATTCGTCCGAAGTCGATGATATGTTCGACTTTGGATACGAGAAATGCCGGCTGATGGTCTAAAATCAGCATCCTGATCTGGACCTTTCCTTTTTGGATTCGTCCAGGGAAGAGGAGGATGGAAAGCCGACCTCGGGGAATGCCCCAGCCACTCAATAGTTATAATTTTTTGTAATTTTTTATTTTACCCTGTTGGGCTTTGAACAATCTTCTCTCTCTCTCTCTCTCTTTTTTTTAAAAATAGTTTGTCTCCATTTGGAGTTTTTAACAACTGCTGACCTTGCTGAGATCATTTTTGATATAATCACTTTAGTCTAGCTCATTTGATTATTTTTGTATGACTTGTGATTTATCTGATATGACCCTTCTTACTCCGTGGTTGAGTACTTATTAACTTGTATTATCAAAGTAAACTATGGGTGAAGTAGGACAATGTTCCACTTAACTATGTGCTCTGATCATTACCAACCTTTGGCAATGAAGTTTTGGGTTATACAACCACTACTTATGTGTCATTTTCTCATAAAAAAATCTTCATAGAAGAAATCGTTTATTCATAAATGATAGCTTTTAATAACAAGAATGCACTTAGCTGTTTATTGATAGTAGATTTTGAGGTGTTCTGCGTTCCATGAGTGAGGGAGAGACTAACCTTGCATGTCCTTGAGCCAGTACATACCCTGTCGAGGCGAGCTTACAATCTTATAGGGCCTCTCCCAATTCAGATTAAATGCACCTGATACTTTCTCCTTTGCTTCTTTCGTGACCTTTTGGAGAATGAGATCGCCGATTCTGAAACTTCGCTTTTTAACTCGCCGCGATCCGAACTTATGCTTCTCGAACTTCTTCAATCAAATCAAGATTCATCCAAAGTTTTACATCATTCTGTTCGGATTGGAAATGACCGGTCCGATTGGTCGGCATTTCAACTTCCATTGGGACTACGACTTCTAACCCGAATGCTAGGGAGAATGGGGTTTCACCAGTTGTTGACTGAGCCGTGGTCCGATAGGCCTATAGTACTTCAGGAAGCTCTTCGGTCCACTCTCCTTTGCGTTCACCGAGCCTCATCTTAAGATGATTTTTAATGATCTTGTTGATGGCTTCAACTTGTCCGTTAGCCTGCGGGTGGTGAGGAGATGAATACACATTTTTTATACCCATATTTTCGCAAAACTTTCAAAACCTCGCTTTGTCGATACCCATTGTCGATCATAATGATGTTTAGGATTTCGAATCGACATACAATTGATTTTCAGATGAAATTCGTTGTTTTTCTTTCTATGATTGTGGCCAGTGGCTCTGCCTCGACCCACTTCGTGAAATGGTCAACGGCAACGATCGTGTATTTTGCCTGGCCTTTTCCTGTTGAGAGAGGACCGATAATATCAATGCCCCATAATGCGAATGGCCATGGCCCGGACATGGAGGTAAGTTCTTCAGGGTGGTAGGTGAGGGACAGGAGCAAACCGTTGGCATTTGTCACATTTCTTGACTATCTCTTGGGCATCTCTTTGGATGGTGGGTCAGTAATATCCTTGTCGGATGACTTTCTAAGCCAGTGCCCAACTTCCTAAGTGATTTCTGTAACTACTGAAGTGAACTTCTTGCAGAACGTAGTCTGCTTCATCGGGTCCTAAACAACGCAGACAAGGGAGGGAAAAACCTTTTTTATATAGGAGCCCATCAATCATTGTATAACGAGCCGACCTATGGCGCATCTTTCTTGCTTCTTTTTTTTTTTTTGTCTTTGGGCAATTCATCTCTCTGTAGAAAGCGAATGATGGGATCCATTTAGTTCGGATTAGCTGCTACTAGGCACACCTCTTCACATTCTGCTTGAGCTATACTTCAGTGGGGGAGGAATTCGATAAGAATTGACCTACCGAGCTCATCGTCCACTGCTGATGTCAGTTTTTCCAGTGAGTCTGCATTCGTATTTTGAGTCCTCGAGACTTAAACGATCTCGTAATAGTCGAAGTGAGCTAGAAGTTCTCGAGCTTTTGCTAAGTATACGCTCATTCTTTTCCCTTTTTCTTGATATTCGTCGGTCACCTGTCCAACCACTAGTTGCGAATCGATGTGCACCTTCACCCTTCGAACTCCTATTGCAAAAGGGAGGCGTAGTCCGGCTAGGAGGGCTTCATACTCGGCTTCGTTATTGGAGGCTCGGAAGCCAAACCTTAATGCGTATTGGACTTTTACCTCGTCCAAGGAGGTTAGGATGAGGCCAACTCCACTGCCCTGAGAATTTGACAATCTGTCAACGTATAATGACGATAGAGGCACGACCGTGTTTTGTTTCGGAGAGCTTTCCGAGTGTTTTTCTCCCACAGGTCGGATTTCTAAGGATTCGTCGTCGTGCCGATTATTTGGTGAGTTGGTGAACTCGATGATGAAGTTGGCGAACTCGATGATGAAGTTGGCCACCGCTTGACCTTTGATTGCAGTGCAAGGTCGGTAGCGAATGTCGAATTCACTGAACTCGATGGCCCATTTAACGAGGCGACCTGAAGTTTCTGGTTTCTGCAACACTTGTCATATTTTTTCAAACCACCCTCCTCTTTACGATCTCTACTTTTGGAAGACGACCTGTGTAATACCCTGAAAATTTATGCGCATGACGAGTGCATGTTCACATGTGAGCAATTAAATTCTAGGCTGTGTTGTTCACACGAGTACACACAAGTATACACTTTTATACGTATTCCAACACTTTTAGGCCTCTGAAAAACTTAGGGTGCTTAGTCAAGTCAATAGACCGACTGTTAGAATGACCTGTCATTGCTAGATTGACAGATCTAACCGTTCATTTCGATTTCGAACAATGTGATTAATGTAGACCAGTCGTTCGACCTCCACACCGACCAATACACGTGTCTGTCCATAAATCTGATCCTTCCGTCTTGTGCGTTACTAAAAATATCTTAGATCATTGACTTCCTGGCCCTATGGACCTCCTCAGACGTGTGTATAACACCCCATGTTTCTGGAATAATTTAAATCATAATTTAATAGATTAAATAACTTTTAATATTGATAAATTAATAATAAATAATCCGTAGAAAGTTGGTATATGGTTCCTTTATTAAAGTTGCTCAAAATAAACCCTAAAATAGCGCAGAAGTATTAATAATAATTACGAAAATGTCATTAATTAAACTGAAATTAAAACACAATTCTTAAGTATTAGGAATTCTGACAATCACTTTCACACGAAACTTCATATATGAGTTCTAGGACACAATTTAACTGTACACGTCGAATGTCAACCCTCCGATCATCCTACAAATGCCCTAATCAGAAATCGGACCATAAGTGGCCCACCTTAACTCGGATCTGTCCCAATTTGGGTACCAACACCTAAGAATTGGTGGCCCACCTGCTGATAGAAGTGAATTTCACATAACCATCACGGTGGGACCTGGTGTGCGGTGCACACGATCGGCCACGAGGTCAAACGCAATTTGACTGCATTGTCCGCGAGACGAACGAACCGTCCATCTTCTTCTCTAACGCTGCAGCAATAGCATCCGCTCGCTGCCATAGGTGGGCCTCCACTTGACCATCACATGGGCCCCATATTTTATATCCATGCTGTTCATCAGAGCCTATCACACCTAAGTTCAGTCCGTCCAAAAATCTCTGCCGACAATTGATCGTGCGGCCCAATTCAATCGACTATTTGGAAACCAAGAAAGCCAATATCGATCTCCCTTCTTTGCATGGACACTTAGGATTGCTCCAGGACCACCGTGTGGACCCCACCTAGCTTCCCAACGTTCCGTATGTGTAAAAGAGTCCCCGAAATCGAGTCCCTCTCGAACTCAAACCCGGAACCATCACTTCTCTACACCCACTGCCTAACCACCGACTAAAGAGGCTATAAGACCTCCCTGGCCGCATCCTGCTACTCCCAGAAACGAGAGAGAGAGAGAGAGAGAGAGAGAGAGAGAGAGAGAGAGAGAGAGAACGTTGGAGAGAGAGAGAGAGAGAGAGAGAGAGAGAGGAGAGGTGACGTGAGAGAGAGAATGAGAGCAGCTCCCACACTGCTGTTGTTGTTGGGGTAGCATCCTAGGCAAAGAGAAAGAAAGAGGAAGAAGAAGAAGAAAAGAAGAAAGAGAAAGAAAGAAGAAGGAAGAAGAAGAAGAAGAAAGAAAAAAAAAAGAAAGAAAGAGAAGAAAAAAGAAAGACCTAGTTAACTCAGATTTAAGTTAAGTCCTATTTAAAGCCTAGAGACTAGCAAGTTTGTGAGTGACTCTTCCCACGGACTTTTTATTGATTTTCCCCAAATTCTTCCTTCTAAATGTGCTTGTTTTAGGGTTTAAGTTTTCTAATTTCAAATTTTACATTCAAATTTTTAGTTTGGATCTTAGGTAAGGATTCATGTCATGTTTTTATCATCTCTTGTTCTTCATTATTGATTTTTCCTAGACTGCCATATGATTTTATGTTGAAAATTTAGTGTAGGTTGAATTCTTCCTCCTCAAATCATTCTCCTTAGTTGTGCACATCAAAATTCTAGACAAACTTAACTTGGGCTTAGAAGCACATGATGTTATCATCATGCAACCCTAGTTATTCTCCTAAACACTAAAACCTTACATGACAACCTTCTCGATTTCTTTGATTGACGACAAATTAAGGTTTAGATGAGGAATTACTTGAATAATGACAATGCATGCATAGTATGATTGGACTTGGATTTTGATATGCATTGTATGCTTGAAAAGTGCTTCCATGGTTCATGATGTTCATATGCATCCTTTTATATATATTTTATTTGAATTGGATGACGGAACATGAGTATGGTTGATTTGACTCCTGGCGTGCATGGTTGATTTGCCGCCTCGCTGTGCTCTGGGTTAGGTGAGCAAGGTTGACTTGCAATAGGTACCCTAACATCCAGGGGTAGAGGGATTTGTTCGTCGGGCATGGTTGATTTGCCCAATGCATGGTTGATTTGCCTGGTTGGAGATGTTAAGCATGGTTGATTTGCTCGATCGAAGATGGGGGGGCATGGTTGATTTGCCCATATATATTTATTGTATCATGCATTGAACATGCACATCTATGACATCATGATACTCACAAGTGTCATTCAAGAACACAACTCATAAAATATTTAGATGTAACATGAAAAAAACTCTCCATATTTAGTATTGTGTAGGATCTTATCTTGAATCAATTGGAATTTTCTTATGTTGAAAATGATCTCACTGGGCTTTTAGCTCACCAAAATCACCACAATTCTTGCAGATTTTCAGGAGAACAAGATATAGGCAAAGGAAAGTATTCAGAGGGTCCTATCCTACTCAAGCGTCAATCGTGACAGATTTATTTTAGTTTTGTAAAAAAAATTCAATATAATAAGGCATTAGTGAAAAAAAATTATATTTGGGATTTATTTTAGATATGCGATGTGTAGAATGGAATCTCAAGAAATCTACACTCGAATTTTATATTCACACCCTAGAAGTCGGGCTTTGGGTTGTTGTACTCGAGTTCCGAATTTCGGAGCATAACAACTTGTGTGCATTAACTAACTCCTTTGCATTGATGTGCTTAGCAGCTCGATCCAGGAATTTCACCACAAACTTAGGTGATTCCTCCCCTATGGACCAAAGGAATTTCTTATCTCGTAATCCTCCGATCATTGTGTGGAGCAACACATCCTCAGAAAGGTTCTCTACTTAGACGGCCTCGACATTGAATAGTGCAAGGTAGTCCTTTAACAACTCGTCTTCTTTTTGTTTGACTGCGGCGAGATAAGTTGAATGCTTTTCTCAGGTCAGTGCTTCCGATGAACTGGGTAGCAAAGGCCCTACTTAGTTGGGCAAATGAGCTGATTGACTTCAGTTTTAAATTTTGAAACCAAGTCTAGACCGAGCTCGTTAATGACAAGGGAAAAGCTTTGCACATGATGTGTCCGTTGACTCCGAGGAGCTTTATTCGGACCTTGAAGTTCTCCAAATGTTCCGCTGGGTCCCCTCTCCTAGTATATTGTTTGAGTTAGGGGATCTTGAAACCTTTGGGGAGTGGTTTGTCACAAATCAGTTAATGACGATTCAGACGAGTTGACTAGTGCATCCACTGCGATCGGGGCTCGGGTGCATTGTGCTTTTTGGAGATCGCCCATGCGTTCCCGGAGTTCTTTCAACTCGGCTTCTAATGGACTTATGTTATGATCCATTCAATCGTGATTTAGACGAGTTGATCTTTTTTCTTCGAACTTGTGACGTAAATCGCTTGTGAGCAAATCGGCCGCAGATCAAGTTCTTGCGCTTGTTGCTCGACTGACAGCTTCGTCTTCTTCGGCACGTCCTTGATTCGGAATTGGGAGAGAGGGTTGTGGCGGGGGAACTTGATGAGATTGTTGAGGCTCACCATTGCCTCTATGGATCGGAGACAGTTGTGTTATGCTGGTTACTTTGATTTCATTAAGTTGTGGGTTGAAGTGTTTGAACCATTCGTCCACACCTCCTAATCATTTAGCGACACCTCCCACTTATTCTTCAAGAGCAGACAGTTTGGTTCCGCGATTGCAGGACCTCTGTCGTCCGTCCTGTTAAACAAAGTGTTGGGATGAGCTTCCGATTCGAAGGGCAGGCGTTTCAGGAATGGATCCTTCGTTGTCGGATCGTGGGGCCTCAGATGGCCTAGCGATTGTAGGGGCTTTTCCTTTATATTTTCTTTTACCAGCTATCCGGAGTTTTTTGTCGAAGGGATTCTTCTTTCTTCCTTGAAACTCTTTGGGTGAGGACATTACTTATTTGCCAGTTCCCACAGATGGGGCCAGCTGTTGTTACCGATTTCTCATAATAGACGAGGTGAGGATGGATTTCACCTAGGGGATGATCGCAATCCGATATTTAGCTGTTGTTACCGATTTCTTGTAACAGATGAGGTGAGGATGGATTTCACCTAAGGGATGATCGCAATCCAATATTGATGAAGATGGATGGCCTGGATCTTGATGATAGGATCTGCAAAATGTAATCAAGACTAAGAGGTGGCCGGGAACTGGCCGTTAGTCCTCTGTTGCCTAAGTCAGGAAGATTACTCTTGAATGAAATATGTCTCTTGAGAGAAGTGATATTGCTTACCGTTTACGAAGATCCATCTTCCTTTTTATAGGCATTGGAGGAACTGTTTTAGGCTGTAAACTTGGCAGATATATCGGGAGCGTATCCCGATATTCTATAATCTCCGGGGACCGTGATTCTCGCTTTTCCAATGGATCAGAGATAGGGTCTTCCGTCTCCGCCATTCTCATCATGGATAACCAACCTCTCGAGTCACTCAAACTATCAGCAAAAGTATGAACTGACTTTATTCACGACGGATGGATGGGGTGGATTTTCCATCTATCATTGGCTTGAAGTACGATTATTATGACCTTGGTCGTATATTTCCCGAAATCAGTTAGAATTCACCTTGGTCGTATATTCACCGAAGTCTTTTTTCAGCTCGAGGGACCGCTCTGAATTTTTCCCATAACAATAACCAAAACTCAAGTTTGAGTTTGATTTAAACCTAAACCTTAATGCTTGAGTTTGATTTGTTTAAAGTTTGGTGAGTTTGAGTCTGGTTCATTTATGTTTGATTAGTTATACAAACCGAACTCAAACTCAAGTTTGGATTTGATTACGAGTTTGATGTATGCATTCCATATCCACTCTGTTTATACATTTCACCAAATCATTTCATGACAGGAGCTAAAAAACGAAGCGAATGATCCAAATCTCAGGTGGACCATATTATAGGAACAATAATTTTTTTAACTATAAACAAACCCCATTGAGCCCAACTAAACCAAACCCATGCTTGTTTGAGTTCCATTTGATTACTAATTGAACCTATTTGAGTTTGGTTTGTTTACTAATCAAATGGACTCAAATGAGATTTAACCAAGCCCAACTCAAACTGTTCACGAATAACTTGGTTCATTAACCACCCCTCGACTACCGTAGTCCGCTATAGCCAGGCCGCACCCATCTGCTTCCGTCCAGAAGGCTTTTCACAAGTTGGACTCGTAGTGACCCCTCCACACCTGGATCTCGCCACTGGTTGGAACAGTGGGCCCTACCATGATGCATGTGTTTTATCCACTCCGTCGATCCATTCTACCAGTGCATTTGATGGCATGAGCTCGAAAATGAAGTAGATCCAATTCACAAGTGGACCACACCACAAGAAAAAGTAGTGATTGAACGCCCATCATTAAAAACTTCTTAAGGCCCTCGGTAATTTTTATTTGCCATCCAACCTGTTGGGTAGGCCATACAGACCGGGATGAAAAATATCAGCTTGATCTAAAACTTGTGGCCTAAGAATTTTTTAATAGTGGGCGTTCAGTCACCAATTTGTCCTGTGGTGTTGTCTAAGTAAGACTTGGATCTGCCTATTTTTGGTCATATGCCCTAAAATAACACGGGAAAATGAGTGGCCGGCGTGAATAGAACGCATGATGCATCATGGTGGGGCTACAGATCTTTTTCACCACCGACAAGTTACGACCTCCCCACTGGAGGGATCACTGCTGAATTCGAATCCGGCTTTTCAACGGTAAACCACTTGCTTCCGGGGAGAGCGGGTTAGCTGTTACCCGGGGAACACCTTAGTGGGTGTTACCCTAACCGTGTGGGGCCCACGTTGATATATTTTTTCGTATATCAACGCTGTCCATCTGTTTCCACATCTCATTTTAGGACGTGATCCCAATTCATAAGAAGATATAAATCTCAGGTGGACCATACCAATAGAAACAATGATGGATAATTATTAAAAACTTTTTGTGGGCTACAAAAGTCTTGGATCAATTTGATCTTTCTACCTTCCTTTAATTCAGATCTTCTTGACATTATCAACGGATTGGATTGAAAATAAACATTATGAAAAACTTATAATAGGCCCTTTGGAATTTCTAATGGTGAGGCACTCAATAACCACTTTTTCAGTGGTGTGGTCCATCTAAAATTTATATCTGCATAATTTTTTGTACTACTTTCTAAAATAGAATGAAGAAACGGATGGACGGCATGGATATAAACAAATCATCAAGGTGGGCCCTACGGTAGGGTAGCACCCACTAATCTGTTTCCCCGGTGACCACTCGCCGGGTGGGTACCTACCCGTGCTAACATTCTCTGACGTGGGAATGGATTTTAAAGTGCATGAAATCCACGCCGGCCATTAGGTAGGCTATTTCTAGCTTTATTTTTTTATCCCGTAAATCAGGTTGATTCAACCCTCATCTAATTTAAAAATTTACAAAAAAACCTTAAACTCTCTAACTGTGGCCCACTTGAGTTTTGAAATTTCTGTAACTTTTTTTTCCCCAAATCCTTTCAACCTGATGAGTCACATCAGATGAATGGATTGGATGGCATATAAGCACCATGATTGGCCCTACAAAAAATCTAATGGTGGACGTCCGATACCAGCTGTGGGGGCGGCTTCTCCGGATCCCCTGATCCACCAAGGTGGGTGGATCCCTTACTGTGCTGTCCCCTGTGTGATGTGTGTATTAAATTCACGCTGTTTATTCATTTTGAAAACTTATTTTAAAGTATAATTTAAAAAATAAAGTTGATACAAATCTCTAAGGTGAACCATAGCATAGTAAACAACGGTACTCAGCCATTGAAAGTTTCTCATGGGTCACAAAAGTTTCGGGTCAAGCTGATATTTGTTTGGTATCTTCACCCAGGTTTTTGTGACCTTTTCAACAGGTTGGATATAAAATAAATATTCCGTTGCTCCCATGAAGTTTTTAATGGTATGATCCAATTACTAATATTTCATATGGTATGACCACCTAAGATTTGGATATGCTTCATTTTTTATATAATGTCCTGCAATGAGCTTTCAAATTGCATAGACGGTGTATAAGTAAAGTACATACATCAAAGTAGCCCCACAGACCTCTATGGATCCGGGGATCCACCCAATCCGCTCCCACCAGCTGTTTCCTATGGTGTGACCTACCTAAGACTCAGAACATCATGATTTTCAGCTCCCATCGTGAAAACAAGGCATGATACGTGATGGACGGAGTGGATCTTATGAAAGTTCCACTTACATGGCACTCGGTTAATGGTAGCTACCTAAGGTATGCAAACTTCAGGTACACACGTGAAGTACGTTAGCGCGGTTCTTTTCAATGGTTGTTGAAGCCTTCGGCTATTGGAATACGCGAATTGCAACTCCCGTGGAGTACCGAATCTTTTTATGCTCAACACGCGGAAGGAGGCGAGCCGGGTGCTGTAGGACTCGGATTGGCTTTGCCTACCGTACAACACCTCTATGAGGTCGGTACTCGATTGACGTGGCAAAGTTCTGTAGGCCCCACCAAGATGTTTTCGTTATATCCACACCGTACATTCATTTTTTTAGATCAATTTAGTGCATGCACCCAAAAATGAGGCAGATCCATAGCTCAAGTGGACCACACTACAGAAACAGTGGGAACAATGAGGTTCACCGTTGAAACCTTTCTAAGCCCCCACCATGATGTTTGTTTCCCATCAAACGCGTTCACTAGGTCACAAAAACCTGGATGAAGGGAAAGCAAAAATATCAGCTTGATCCAAAACTTCTATTGCCCCAAGACGTTTTCAATGTAGGCGGTCAATCCCACTGTTTCCTCTGGTGAAGTGCGCCTGAGCTTTCGATCAACTTCATTTTTGGATTCTTTCCCTAAAATGATTAGAAAAAAATGGATGGACGGTATGGATATGAGATACACATCACGGTGGAGCCCACATAGCCTTGCCTGGTTTACACGGTGCTGTATTCTCCGCTACGCAGTCGGAGTCCGGTGGACACCCTTGGACGAGCCACTTGCCCCACTTGCGACCCCGACGAGGTTGTTCTGACGGGTGTATCTCCATCGTTTTGGGAGACTTGTGGGGTTAATTTCGCCATTTCTCCTTTACACAGATATTTACTTTGGAGGCGATCTGAACCGTCCAGTGCGCCACCAATGAAACACGCGGCTAAGATCCTACGGATGCATGGCCGACTGGTACCGTAGAGCGAGAAGAACCGGAATAATGTCATAACCATCTCTCTAGTCTACTCATGGTGCTGTAACTTTCCAATCTAGTCCGTTCAAAAACCGTTCATTAGCATGGATGGCTTTTATCTAAAAGGTCACACCTTTGGAAAAATCCTGTCCATCTGATCGGTGGCTATCAAAGAAACGGTTGGTAATAAAACTGATGAGATGTTATGGAACTATCTATCTGATTAGTGTTATTTTTGAAACATATACCATCATTTCTGGTTCCTATCAGATGGATGGATCCGATTGTTACTAGACCCCTCCATGTGTTCCGTAGAGGGATGGCTCGACGATATTCCGGTGGTTGCTACTCCACCGTACCATCTCCCTGTCCCAGGTATGGTGGTTCTGGCCTCACCATCGTTTCTTCCGCTAACGTGTCAGATGATGCAATGAAACCTGGCCACGTGGCGATGCCGCACGGATCGCAACGCGCTCGCGGCATGTTAAGCGGGTGGGCCCAACTAGGGCGTCTGGAGGAGGGAAAGAAAGCTTAAATAGGAGTCCTGCGCGAGAAAGACAGAGAGAGGGGAGAGAAGAGGAGAGGAGACGAGACGAGACGAGACGGCGAAGGAAAGCGAGGAATCTACCAAGGGTTTCTTTTCCTCCTTTAGGTGCGCTCTCTATCTTTCTCTCTCTTTCTCAATCGTTTGGTTTTCATTTGCAGAAATTGCTTTATTCCATTATTCGTAACTCTGTAATTTTCTGCTCTTTTCCTCGACATTGTGCTGTTGGATTCGAGCTCTGTGGAGATCCATGCATTTTAGTGGCACTCCATCTGTAAGATGCATTCGTAGTTAGATTCAGGGATTTTGGATCCTGTTCTCGATCTGGATTTTTTTTGCGGTTTCGTCCTCTTCGATTCTGATTGGATTTCCCCTTTTTTTTTTATAGCTCCGATTTGAGTATTCGTTCGTTGTAGTTGCATTTGCAGAGGAAGGGATCCTTTGATAGAGCTTGGGTTGGATTCAGGGATTCTCTAGCTCCAATTTGAGTATTTCTGCAGATTTATGTTTCTGTTGTTTGGAGTTTTTGTATTTTCGTTCTCTCTCTTTCTCGGAATCTGCGTCTTGCTTTGGGACTCCTTCGATCTCATTTGAAGACTTTTTCTTTCACGTTTCTCTTCTTCATTTCCGAAGATCTTGGTAAAGGGCGTTCGGTCTTTTCGGTTGTTTTGAAAAAAAAAAAAAAAACAGAGTAGATATTAGGAATAGCATTCCGCAATATTTGCAGAAATAGAAGGGCTTTCAGCTAATTTTCCCTCGATCAGATCTACACCTGCGAGATTTTTTGCATGATCGTCTTCTTCTTCTTCATTTCACAAAAAGACTAAATTACCCTTATTTTTGTGAATGTATGAAGTCTGGAGTTTTGGCGTTTTTGTCTTCTTTTCACGCACACCAGCACGATAAGGTATTCTGCAACCAGACTCTGCGGAGTTTCAACAAGAGGTCTAGGTATCGAAACCCATCAGGGTGAATTCCCGCTGCTAACAGCACCAGTGGGTGCGTCGCATGACTGACCGGGTGGGTGTGTTGCGCGATTTAACTGGGTGGGTGCGTTGCATGACTGACCAAAAAAAAAAAAAAAAAGTATTGTGCAACCACAAGCAAAAGCAGCCATCGTGGTCTCTTTTCTCCTTTTCCGTTTTTTTCCGTGGAAAAATCGAGTTCTTATTACTTTTTCCCGATTTTTAGATGTAGCTGATATTTACACCCTACCTTTTTGTGAGTTGGTACACAAAAAAAAAAAAAAAACAGGGTGATTTTACACGAGTATAGAGTCTACTGTGTATACTCGTAGACACACGGGAGTCGTGCATGAGATCTGAACCGCTCATCAGGCGACGAACACATGGAGACACATTCACCGATCGGATCTGCTTGTCAGTTGATCCCTACTTGACAGATGGTCATCAAGTGGGCCACATGCGTACAAAATCAATGAACGGTTAAGATCCACACGCGAGTACGCATTAGCGGCATCTGTCTTACACACATGATGGCCGTTCGTTTCTATGTGAGGTCGACTTCACTGTTCTGGCCCACCGTGACGTATGGGTTTTATCCACACGGTCCATCCATTTTTCCAGATTATCTTAGGATGATGGGCACTGACCCAAAAATGAGTCAGATCCAAGGCTCAAGTGGACCACACCATAGGAAGCAGTGGTGACAATGACTATCACCGTTGAAACCTTCCCAGCTTTAAGGTTACATAGACCAGGAAGAAGTTTTTAATGGTGGGCGTTCAATCACCACTGTATGTTCAATTTCCACTATATGGTCCACTTGAACCTTGGATCTGCCTCATTTTGGGCTCATACCCTTAAAACGATCGGGCAAAATGGGTGGACGGCGTGGATACCCATTCATCACGGTGGGCCCCACAGAGCCCTGTCTCGACTGAGTCCGTCTAGGCAGGGGCAAGACAATCCGCTTCCAGACTGCACTATTGCACTTTTTTTTTTTTTTTTTGGCTTTACTCCGCAGAGCCGTAGACGGCGTCATCGAGTTTTCGTAAGCATGTCAGCCCGGTCTTGTTTCGAGCTCGATCTTGTTACCTACTTCGACTCTGAATCTCCGAAAACACGTGTCGACGAAAAAGAAAGGTTCGCTGATCGAATTCTCGTGCATTGAGTATCCTGATTGCGATGTGAATTTCGGTATCAAAATACTTCCATACTCCGACAGAGCGTGATTTGTGATACACAGGCAGGTAGAAATTCTCAATGGGCATTAGTTTAGATGGATGACGAACAAAATATTAGAATCATATGATTATCAAACTATTGGATTGCTGAACATTTTTCAATGGTCTAAAATGAAAAATATCCAATGGTGTAGCTAAGCTATAGTGGGTTCCACAATTTAGTCCGTTATAGTTAAGTTAGTATAGGTTTCCGTTTCTAGCTGCCTGCATATCAACATATGAAGCCAGAGCATCAAATAATTTCCCCTTATTTCCTTTTCTAATAAAATAGGGATAATTGTAAACGCCTGCCTCTGTTTTTATGATTATTGCGAACACCTCCGTTCCCCCTCTGTTCATAGTTCCCTTCTGTTTTTTACAGAGTCTGTTTTGGATTCCTCCAGGCTTTCGATCGCTTTACCCTCTTATCACATAGGCACGTAGCTGTTTTACCCCTACACATAGGCGGCTAGCTGAAGTGATGTGGGCCCACCTAAATGCATTGGTCTTCCAATCCATTCAGCTTGGTCACAATATGAACCGTGACCCCCCAAAAAATTAGGTTGATCTAGCTATCACGTGGCCTGCTCCGTGAAGTTGGAGGGTTTTTTTTTTTATGACTGTACATTGTTTTCTAGGGAGTGGCCCACTGGATGATTGGATCAGCCTCAAATATATGAAATTGGCTTGCCTTAGTACGCCTAGTGAGAAAACTCTGTTGGACCGATTGTGAATGTATGTGGTTTATCCATTCTGTCCATCTGTTTTTCCAGCTCATTTTAGGGGTCGAGCTCAAAACTGAAGCATATCCAAAGCTCAAGTGGACCAAATCACAGGAAACAGTGGGAATAATGATTTCCACCGTTGAAACATTCCTAGGGCACACAGTAATGTTTATTTGCCATCCCAGCTCTTCATAAGACCACACATACATGATAAAGGGGAAAAATAAATATCAGCTAGATCCCAAACTTCTTTGGCCCCAAGAATTTTCCAAAGGTAGACCGTTCACACTGTTTCCTTTGGTGTGGTCCACTTAGAGATTTGGATATGCTTCAATTTTGGGCGTAAGTGCTAAACTTTATCTGGTAAAATAGATGGATGGAGTGGATAAAATACATAGATCACAGTGGGCCCCACAGAGTTTACTCAGTACGCTTAGCAAATATATATGTAGTGACCTTGCTGAAGCGATTATGCATACTTATGAGCCCTACACACAGCAAAAACGAAATAAGACAAAGGGATTGTTGTAATTTGGTAAATACTCTTTTAGCCTCTAACAGGTGATTTTTAAGGGGAGGTACCTATAATAATCTAAAATAGAGGAGAGCTTTTTTACATTCCTTGTTAACAGTTACAATCTAAATAGAATGTGAGCACCATGTGGGTGGGCTCCGAGTGTGTCAGAGATCCCATCTGGTTGTGATTCTCTTCGGATTGTTGTCGGTGAACATGTGGTGGACTGACGACCAATATAGTCTGCTAATCAAGTAGTCAAACATTTATAAAAAAAGGAAAATTTTACAAAAACCTACAATTATTTTTTACACCCACCCACACCATATGGTACTTACATTCCGGTACTTGTTTCAAAAAGGTTTTCAAACGCAGCCTCATTAATTGATATAACTATCATTTGACTACCTTTTGTTGCAACCACCGTCTGTGCAAATGAATTGGTGTCTTGGGTGGGGCCTACCATGATGTTTATGTAAAATACATCCCTACCACCAGTTGCTTCACCATGCTGGGCTGAGGGCCCAAAAACTGGCTCCATCTGTGATTAAGGTGGACCACATGATTGAAAACAGTGTACAGGGCACCGCTCGCCCTCCAAACTGTTTCCATTAGTGTGCACATGTGAATTACGGATGGGTATTGATTTTTGGGCCACAAGCCTAAATTTTGTTTGGAAACTAATGGTTGGAGTGGATTTCATATAATCAGGATGGATCTTGTAAACAGCAAGGTGAACATCTCTATACCAAACATTTCCTTTGGTGTGGTCCACTAAAATCACAGGTCAGACGATCTTTGCCTCTAGGCTTAATAGGGGACGAAATATCCAGCGGTCCGAGTGGATCCCCCCGTAAACAACATGGGGGCTGTCAAAATCAAGAGTAGCTTCTAATACAATCCACACAGTTGAAGAAGGTTTCTGGGGACTTTATTTTTTGTGGACCCTATGAGAAGTCCACTCCAACCCTTATATGCCTAATCCCAATGACCATTAGATGCCTGATCCCAATTCAGGTGCTCAACGCCAAAGAAAATAGTTGGGAGAGAGACATGTCGGCTTGAATTCTGCCGTACACGAGGCTTATATAAAATCCACTCCATCCATTAGATGTGAATGACCATTAAATGTCGGATCCTAATTCAAGTGAGTCACACCAAAGAAAACAGTTGGGAGAGGCACAGGTGGGCTTGATTTCTGCGTAAACATTGTGGTGGGGTAGATTTTACATAAACATCATGATGGGGCCTACCAAGTAGATGACCCATTCAAGCCCACCTAACCAGCCTTTAAAGAATTGTTACATTAGATAGTGGAATAATTATTATATAATTAATTAATGAGGTAATTTTTTAAAAATCATTTTGAAAACAGTACTGGCATGTGAATTCCATATTATCTTTTTTTTAATTTTGCTGTAAAATTCCCTAAAAAACAACTAAGGAAAAAAAAGTACTGTAACCTTCCCCATAGTTCTAAAAGTCAGTGGGTTGACTCAAAACTTAGCTGAGTCATCTTAACTCCCAAGACTTTAACCCGAGTTTCAACCCGAGTTTAAAACTCGCTGATGAGCGTGACACAGTTGAGTTCTGACAACACTTGCCGCCGAGTTTGCTCTGAAACTCAGCTAGCCTGTTGGTCTTACTCGACCATACACTTGCCGGCCAGTGTATCCTTTAAAAAAACGATAAGAGGGATGGATTCAAACTCTCAACCTCAAACAAGTGTATCAAACCACACTACCAAAGCACCAACAAATATGCGACTGTTTACTTTGCCTATTACAAGTACTTATCATCATTTTAAATATTTGTTACTATTTTAAATATCATTTAATCAATTTATTAAATATTGAGTCAAAATTTTAAATATTTGTTACTATCTTAAAAATCATTTAATCAATTTATTAAATATTTAGTCAAATAAAGACTTATCTACTCTTTAAGTCTACCCTGTTGGGGGTGTCTTCAATCTTAACACTGAGAAGGATTCTCGATGGAATCGGGTCGGGCACCCGAAACTGCCTTGAGTGAGTCTGCTGGAATGTGGACATTGCTTGATCTATTTTTCGGGGGCTGTAGGGTGCCTGACGAGTTCTGATAGGGTGCCTGAAACTCCCTAATTTTTTTCTGTGAACTCTCTGGATAGATCTGGCCAAGTTAGGGTGCCTGACAAGTTCTGAAAGGGCGTCCGATGGCTGCAAACTGTTTAGGTCGGTTTGTGCGGTTTTACATAGTTTGTTTTTAATTTTGATTTTTGTGTTATTTAAAGGGGTGTAATGTGGGATTAGGGAATTGCTAAAGGGGTCGAGAACACAAGGAGTCCTAAATGTGTTCAAAGGGGTTGAGGGAGTTCTAAGGTGAGAGAAAAAGCTTGTAATAGCTTGAGTTTCTCTTGTGTGGGGCTTAGATCCGGTAAGTTGTTCTTCATCTAACTTCTGATGTTTATAGTGGATTATTCGCTTTGTGTAGTGGTTTTTTTCCTGTGAGGGTTTTTTTCATGTAAAATTCAGTTGATCTTCTTGGGTGTGTTGGATTTGCTAGGTTACTTCCCGTTATGATTTACCCTTGTTCGATACTCGCTTCTGCGGGTTTCCCAACAAGTGGTATCAAAGTGAACGTTGGGTGACAGATAAAATATAAGATGAGGTATCAATAGCGTTTAGTATTAGATTCGATATAGAGAAGTATTTCGAAAAAAAATAACTTTGAACTATGGAAAGTCAAGATGAATTGCCTCATAGTTCATTAAGGATTGGAAGACGCACTCTTTGGGAAGCGACCAAAGACTACGAAAGAAGAAGAGTTGAAGATGATGGATCAAAAGGTCAATATCTCAATGTAGTTGTGCTTAACGGATGACGTCCTCTATAATGTCACGAGGAAGAAGACTACGGCTGATACGTGGACGAAGTTGGAGAATATCTATGCGAATAAATCTTTGAAAAATCGTCTGTATCTAATGCTTCAGTTGTTCAACTTGAAGATGGCGGATGAGACTGATGTTGAGAGTTACATTAGTAACTTTAATAGGCTTGTTTGTAAATTGTTAAATGTAGATGAACAGATAAATGACGAATATCAAGCATGCATCTTGTTGAATTCTCTTCTAGAATCATATGAGTCGTTTAATGACTCTTTATGCGCATGTAGGGAGACAATCAATATTGAGACCGTTATCTCAGCCCTTCAATTAAAGTCAATAAGAAAGAAAAGTGGTGACACAGGTTTTGACTATGTATTGACTATTTATAGGTCAGACTTTACTTTGCAATGAGTGACTCGTAGATTCAAGTGCATCGTATCACATGTGTACTGACCGGAATTCATTCATGACAAACAATGAGTATGATAGTGGATCGGTATTCTTTGGCGATGACTATGCCTGCAAGGTTATTGGTATTGGTTTGGTGCAAACTAAAATGTTTGATGGGCTCAGACGAGTCCTATTATATGAGGCATGTCCTTAGGGTGAAAAAGAATTTGATCTCTCTTGGTACACTCAAGGTGATGGGGTGTAAGTTTACCGGCTTCGATCGTGTTTATAAAGTGACAAAAGGGGCACTCGTAGTAATGAAAGCACGGAAGTATGATCATCTTTATAAGTTGACTGGGAGCACTTCGTCCAGTGGAGCTACGATGGCTGTAACAGAATCTACAGTTGCTCATATATGGCAAGTGTGCAAAGGCCACATGAGCGAGTAGGGTACAAAGGTACTAGAGTGAAGTCGGTGTGGGCACGAGAAGCGGTTGAGCTATGATGGAGATGAAGTAGAGATGAGGGATGGAGCTTTTGGAGCTAGAGTTTGTCAATGTCCCGCTCAGGCCTGAAAAATAAGAATTTTACATAGGGTTGGCTCGAAATAGTTCAAAATTTGGGTTGAGACCTACCCTAGGCCTATTTGGAGTAGTGGAGCTTGAAGATTGAAGCCACGATGGAGATTGTTGGGAATGTCTTCAATCTTCACACCGAGAAGATTTCGGTTGCTCAATGGAATCGGGTTGGGCGTCCGAAACTACCGTGGATAAGACTTTTGGAATTGGGACACTGCTGTATTTGTTTTTCAGGGACTGTAGGGTGCCTGACGGGTTCTGATAGGGCACCCGAAACTCCTTGAATTTTTTTGTGAACTCTTTGGATAGACCTGGCCGAGTTAGGGTGCTTGACAGGTTCTGATAGGGCGCTCCAAGGCCGTGAACTGTTTAGGTCAGTTTATTCGGTTTTGCACAATTTGTTTCTAATTCTGACTTTTATGCAATTTAAAAGGGTGTAATGCGAAATTAGGAAATTGTCAAAGGGCCGAGAACACAATGAGTCCTAGACATGTTTAGAGGGGTTGAGAGAGTTTTAGGGTAAGAGAAAAAGCTTGTGGTAGCTTGAGTTTCTCTTGTGTGGGGCTTAGATCCGAGTAAGTTGTTTTTCATCTCTTGTAACTTCTAATATTCATAGTGGATTATTCACTTTGT
The DNA here is from genome assembly GCA_003013855.2 of Liriodendron chinense. Lineage (NCBI taxonomy): Eukaryota > Viridiplantae > Streptophyta > Magnoliopsida > Magnoliales > Magnoliaceae > Liriodendron > Liriodendron chinense. Next base: position 2,655,862 of record PVNU02000133.1, on the reverse strand, counting down.
GCCATGGTCTTTTCCTTGTAAAATTCGAATTGCCTTCTTGGGTGTGTTGAATTTGCTTAGTTACTTGCCTTTGTGATTTGCTCTCGCTTAATTCTTGCTTCTGCGGGTTTCTCAATATACCCGGCTTGGTTGGATATCAAATAAGGGTTTTTTGAGTTTTTAACTATGATGTTACAGTATGCTCAAAGTGAGCACTCTGACTTGTATTCTACCCCCATGCATGAGGGGCTGCTCACTCAACATAACTCAGCCAAACTGCTATCAAATATTTCCCCGTGTTGGACCAAATCTTGGGATTCCCAGACTAAAAAAGACTTGTTTGGTCCTGAGTCGAGTTGCCTCGACCGTGTCGATTCGGTCTATTCAACCCAAGTGACCCCTATTTCAGTGTTGATGGTAACATTTCGGTGTGACCAACAATGGGGTGTGCGTACTGATGGAGTGTTCCTCCTTAGGAGTAGAGGAGAGAACGCAGCTCAGGGATCGTCGAGTATTTGACCAGATTGGGTCAAGTGACCGAAACTACCTCGGATGAGGCAATTGATTACTTGACTGTTTCGGACCATTTCAGGCGACCGACAGATTGGTGATCGGGCAACCGAGGCCCAGATTGGGCGACCGAAGGAGGAGTTTCGGACGCCATTATCGAATGCGCGACAGTGTCGTATGGTGATTGCTTGTTTGGTTTTTCCGCATCATTATATCCCATAATTGAGGTTGGTTGGGGTGCAAGATCTTCAAGTTTGGGGTTGTTTTACTTGGATAGTCTACTACCCCCACACGCGCCCCTGTCCACCCTAAAGCCTTTACTCATGGTAAATTTGCTAACTCGCTTAGTGTGTCGTGCATCCGATCGGTGATAAGGTGGCTCTACGTAGATAGAAGTAGGCTGATCCCCTCATCAGGTGGGCCACCCTTCTACCCAAGTGTATGTTATCTGAACTGCTAACCATCCTCATCCAATGTACACGTCTGACAAACTGATGTCTAGACCGGACTACCTTGCATAAGGAGAGGGCCAGACGTGACTTGCTTGTAACCTGGGGTTATAGGAATACCATGTAGCCACACAAGGCTCTGGGCCCTGCCAATCCATTCGTCTCACAAGCAAAGTTTTGGATGTTAGGCCAAACATGAGGAAGATCCAAAACTTGAGTGAGCCACACCACAGGCGTGGAAACACCCACTATTGAGATCTTACTTAGGCCTACAAATGTTTATATAGCATTCAACCCCTTCATAAGGTTATTCCCACTGGACCCATATTGCGTAATGAGTTGCTCAGTTGTAGCATACCGAGTAAACTGTGGGCTCCACAGAGCACCAATCAGGGTCACTAGCCAATCTGTACTGGGAGTAACTAAGCATACAATCCACGTCCATTTCTTCTTGTGGTGTAGGCCACCTTGTCCTATATGTTTGGGCCGATGCTGGAATCAGTTGGGAGAGCATAGGCTTTGTAGTCACAGCGTGCTGTTGTCTCACGGGATTTGAACTCTTGGTAAAAGTAAAATGCCTCTCTTTCTTTCCAATAACCCAAATGCTGCCGGTGTAAGTGAAGCAAGATCGAATTAAAAGAGCTTATATAGTCTAAGCAACTCATAAGAAACTCCAAAAACGAGTTTAGAAAGAGTTCTAAATGAAAACAGAAAGTTTGTGCACTTCTTGCAATTAGTCATCTGGGGGCTGCAACCGATCGCCACCCATGGGCGACAGGTCGCCAGAGAGTTAAATCTGTCTAGGGAGTTCATCCTCCTTTTCCTTGAATTTGCAACCCGTCGCAGGAGGTGGCCAACCGATCGTGGTCCTTGGACGATGTTAAGAACCTAACCAATGCGCCAAAAGCCCCAGGATTGATGGAACGTGCAAAGTTTAGGCTCTGAAACCCTTAGTATCATAACATTTCACCACACTCTGCAGCCGACGTCCATGGCGGCCCACTCTGTGGTGACACTCACTCTGGCCTCTATTCCAGGTAGCCTTTTCTGGGGCATGGTGGCTGCACTCTGTTATCCAGGTAGCCCTTTCCACTTGGCAGCTTCACTCTTCCATGCCGTGGTGGCTTTCACTCTGGTCCAAGTTGCTCTTTCCACAGGTCGCTCCTTCCGTGACTCGAACAAGAGACTAGGTGTTGGCTTTGATACCAATTGTTAAGAACCTAACCAACGCGCCAAAAGCCCCAGTTCTGATGGAACATGTAAATTTTAGGATTTGAAACCCTTGGGATCATAACAGACGATTGGTCAGTGCGACCGGCCACCAGGGATGCGACAGATCGTTTTTCCTAGACTTTATGTGCTTCTTTCCTTATTTCTTTTGATCTATCTGAACCATGAATTCTTGTCTCAGATATGGAGGATGGATGGAGGATGTGAATCTGATATTGTTGGTTCAGCCTCCTCCTCATTCACCCTCCACTTTGGTCGGATCTCCTCTTTGGACCCTGATTGGGTACTTACCTTATCAGGACTTAGCGAGAGAGACGGTCGGTCCTGTCTGGGGCTCTGTGGGGCTCACCCTGATGTATATAATTTATCTACGCCTTCCATATCAGCTTGATTCAAAACTTCTGTGGCCTCCAAGAAGTTTTCAACGGTAGGCTTGGGTGGGCTCCATTTGATCCTTCGACGTGGCTTCTATTTTGGCTCATGACTTGAAATGATGGACGTTGTAGATAAAACATATACATCATGGTGGGTCCAGAGCCCTTGACAGGACCTTTCGTCTCTAGCTAGGTCATGGTGGGTAAGGGGGGTAAGTATTCAATCCGCACCCCTCATTTTTTGAGTTATAAATTTCTTTTCTATGTCTGTTTGTTTTCACTACTTTCGATACGGAAGTAGTGGGATTACTGTTGCAGCTTTAAACGGGGCCGATATTTTGGGGTAACACGTGACCGTGTCCTTTTCTGAGCACTGTGAAACAATTTAATTCGATGACGGTGGGGCAGAGGCTTGACTGTACTTACCATCCGTGCTCCTCCTCCTGCTCCTCGTGGGCGACATTGGTGTGTGGAGGGACGGGATTTGCCACTGTAACCCCATGCTCTGTGGTGGCCACAATGACGGAGATCCAAAACATTGGAAACAGTGGGAAAGAAACGCCCACCATCAAAACCTTTCTGGGCCCACATGATGTTCACATGCTATGTGATTTCACCAGTACGAAGGAGGAAGCGTGAATGGTTTCAATGGTGCGTTTTCGGTCTCCCTCATTTTTGGCTTGATGCACTATTGAAAATGAATCCGGTTCCTCTGTTGAAGCCGAGTAGAGAACCTGCTTCTCTGATTGGTCCAGCTCATCCAGACTCATAGAAAATATAAGGCAAACATCAAACATCCCGGTGAGCTGTACTTTCCCCATAACAGCTTTTATATCCGATGACAGTAGCTCTAAATTGTGTTGTGTTACAAAAAATCCCTGTGTATGGTCCACCGTGCTGGCACATGAGAGCCTGATTTTGGACTGCTCTGGCCGTCCCTGTTCCACCTTTGGCGAATAAGGTTCCACGCATCGGCTGAAACTGTACAATGAAACAGCGGTGTTGGCTCGACCCAGCCGGATGCGGGGTTTACGATCATGCAATGATATAACCATTATCTTTCTTCAGCTATCATTTACTAGGACTTATGCACCTGTCGAGAGAGAGAGAGAGAGAGAGAGAGAGAGAGAGGGTAAGTAGCGCGACTCTGGAGAGAGAACATAGGCATGGTCCATGGAGGGTTTTTTTTTTAATTATATAACTAACCTTGATTATGACTCACGCGTTTTATGCCTCGAATATCCTGGCGGCATATATTTAGAAATATCTAGATGAATTTCGCAAAGTCATTCGAAACTGCCGGCTTGATATTAAGCAGATGGGACATGTACCTGGGAGTCTTATGATACTCCTGAAATCGGTGCTGGAAATTCGGGCGCGGATTTCCTGCGAAAGCCTTGCGCAGGAAGTTCCTGCGCTGGGAACCAAGGTGGGGCCCACAGTGATGTGTTTTGATGAATCCACCCCGTTCATCCGTTTGGGGAGATCATTTTAGGTCGTGAGAACAAAAATGAACCGGATCCAAGACTCAAATGGACCTCATTAAAGGAAAAGATGGGTAGGTAAATTACTACCGTTGAAACCTCCCTGAGGTCTACAGTGATATTTATGTGACATCCATACCGTTCATAACGTCACTACTACTGGGATGAACTGGAAACACAAATATTATCCTGATTCGAAACTCCTGTGACTCCACAAATATTTCAACTGTGGACGTATACTCCTCACGTTTTCGGCCCACTTTAGTCTTGGATCCGGTTCATTTTTGTTCTCACGTCCTAAAATGAGCTCCCAAAACGGATGGACGGGGTGGATTCATCAAAAAACATAACTGTGGCCCCACCTTGGTTCCTGTGCAGGAACTTCCTGCGCAAGGCTTTCGCAGGAAATCCGCGCCCTGGAAATTCTGGCACAGAAAATAGACAAGCACTCAGAAATTGAACACGTGGCATTGATATTAAGCAGAACGCACTGGAAACATTGTAACTAGTCGGTGCTTAATCTGAATTGGAAACCATAATTTGGACGGTTTAATTTAGACTTATTATATGCCAAGTATTGCAATTTCTTGATGCCTGCGTATGATCTATCACGATCTGCCACAGTCTTTTCATAATAGATGGGGACGCCGATTCAGTGTATCCGGGCAACTACGGCCACACATATGAGGAGGGACGTATTCAATCTCGCCGCGGCTCGTTGATTGGTTCGCATGATCCACTGAATCAGCGTCCTATAGATTAGGCACTTTCCTTTTTCGCCGGACTGGTTTGGTTGGTGAAACGAGGGCCACGCCAGACAGCTGGCACGCTTTTGTCGCCTGTCCAAGAGGGGGACCACTTCTCTCGCCAATTGCAGCCCGTCGCAGAGATTCCTTTAAATTTTCTTTTGATATTTTTACCCACCCTACCGGAACTGACTCAATCCCTTCCGTCCGTCTCAGGCGCACCGGAATCTGAAACCCAACCAGCAACGATGGGCGCCGGCGGAAGGATGTCGATACCCACTCCGGCAACGGCGAAACAGGACGTCGTGCAGCGCGTCCCCAGTGCTAAACCTCCGTTCACACTCGGCCAGATAAAGAAGGCGATCCCTCCGCACTGCTTCAAGCGCTCTGTCCTCCGCTCCTTCTCCTACGTCGTCTCCGACCTCACCATCTCCTTCATCCTCTACCACCTGGCCACCACCTTCATCCCCCTCCTCCCGGTCCTGCTCCGCTACGTCGCATGGCCCGCCTACTGGGCCATGCAAGGCTGTGTACTGACCGGCGTCTGGGTCATCGCCCATGAGTGCGGCCACCATGCATTCAGCGACTACTCGTGGCTTGACGACACCGTCGGCCTCATCCTCCACTCGTCCCTTCTCGTCCCCTACTTCTCCTGGAAGTACAGCCACCGCCGTCACCACTCCAACACCGGCAGCCTCGAGCGCGATGAGGTGTTCGTCCCCAAGCCCAAGTCGGAGATGCCGTGGTTCTCCAAGTACCTCAACAACCCGCCTGGCCGCTTCCTCACCCTCGCAGTCTCCCTCACTCTCGGCTGGCCGCTCTACCTCGCCTTCAACGTCTCAGGCAGGAAGTACGAACGCTTTGCGTGCCACTACGATCCCTACGGCCCCATCTATGGCGACCGCGAGCGGCTCCAGATACTCATCTCTGACATTGGTGTCCTCGGTGTCGTCTACGCCCTCTTCCGGCTCGTGGCGGCCAACGGTCTTGGGTGGGTCGTGTGCATCTATGGTGTCCCACTGCTGATCGTGAATGGGTTCCTGGTTCTGATCACGTACCTGCAGCACACGCACCCGGCGCTGCCCCACTACGACTCGTCGGAGTGGGACTGGCTGCGGGGGGCCCTGGCGACGGTGGACAGGGACTATGGGATTCTCAACAAGGTGTTCCACAACATCACGGACACCCACGTGGCCCACCATCTCTTCTCGACGATGCCACATTACCATGCCATGGAGGCGACGAAGGTGATCAGGCCGATACTCGGAGAGTATTACCAGTTCGACAGGATGCCCATCTACAAGGCGATGTGGAGGGAGGCTAAGGAGTGTCTTTACGTGGAGCCGGATGAGGATTCGCAGGATAAGGGGGTGTTCTGGTACCGCAACAAGTTCTAAGGCTGTTTTTTCTCAGTTTTGGAAGGTGATGATGACGACCACGGTGATGATCGTGTAAGGCCATCATCATGTAAGGTATTGTAGGGTTTAGCTATTAGTGAACGTTTGTGCCTCTGAGAATAAAGCCTAATGCAGGGGGAGTAAGATTTTGATGGTTTTATCTTTTAAGTAGTCTGCGTTTTTTATTGTGCTTGATCCTATATTCAGCGTCAATGGCAACCTTATTCGATTATTATTATGTCTACCTAAATGTAGAATATTGCCATGAGAAATGCTCCGCGGCAGCTCTTCTAGGAGCATTGTAAGTTATGGTGCTCCTAGTCGCATTGGAAACATGTGGTCCAATCCATTGAATCTAGGCTGTTCATTAGTTCTAGCACACATTTGATCCATCAATTCGTTGAGTCCCATCAGCGATTTTAGCCATCCATCCATGGCTTGGAAAAAGGATGGCTATTGAAAACTAGGCCAAGTCAACAATGGGTTGGATCGTTCTATCCGTGTGATTGGCCCATCAACATTTCCGTATAATTGGGAGTGTGCACGTGAAACGCACATGAAGAGAGGCGTGGGGAAAGGTGCAGGCAGGTGAGAGAAAGTGGAGTCGAATAGTCTCAACCGTTGGTGACCCATCCTCACCCGCATGAGAAGGGCAAATGCACGATGCACGTAAAGAGGGAATCAAAATGATCTTAATGATCGATAATGTGACCCACTTAATTCATTTAAGAATCAGACCAGAATTTTGGATTAGATCCAACCAATTAAGATTCAGGTCGGTTTTGGGCTGTGGTCCAAGTAAAAACTACATGACCCATTTAATCAATGGGCCAGATATGGGATTGGAAAACCCGGACCTGACCCATTTATCACATAGGTCTGATCCGGTGAAGAAATTATAATTGGCTTTTCACACAAATAATGCTTTAAACCGTCTACTTGATGGACAACTGTCAATGTTGATTATAAAGAATAGAATGTCAAACAGTTCAAATTAACGGTAAAATCAGATATTTAGTTTAGTTATATTTTTCATCGACTTAAGGACCCATGATTTGGACGGTGGATGGGCAACCACATTTTAGGTAAACCATTGTTGTAGTCTAGCCCAAAGACAAAACCCCACATACTTTATTAACCAAGTTCTTTGGGTCTTTTGCCCGAATTGAGTCCAGTTAAAGGGAACCTTACCCACTTAGTAATTTGAGTGGGACTTTTGGACCCTAACTCCCCAATAGGTCTAAATTTTATACCTAGACCCCCTAATTGTCGTGTTGGGTCTAATGACCCCGTTGAGTTGACCCGACCCATTTACAACTCTATTGACACAACATATGTACATGCAGGATGTTCATTAGAGTCCAACATATTGCTTTTATTACATGGGCTCCTTAGTTATAAGCTTCAAAAATGACATGCGCAAAGAGGAAAGGTTCATATTATTATTACATTGTGATTGTGGGTAAAATCAAAGTAGTTTAAGAGCCTTCTCGCTAGTAAAATCCAAACTATAGCTTAGTAAATATCTACATTTATCAATTCCTAAAACACCTCCGACTTCATTTAAAATGTCTTCCATGCCCCCTAAACATTCAGAGTTTTTTTTGTATAAAAACTGATTTCTGGGAATAAAATTGCTTCTCACATGTGTGCGCATGTGTGTCAATGTATACAGGACAAACAATTCATTGAAAGAGGGAAAAGAGATTATCCATGCTGATAAGAGTTGCGAGTGAAATGGATTCCACCCACCATACAAGTCTGACAGGACTCATCCATGTCAACTCAACTCGGCACTTGATCCAATTTAATACCCGAGCCACTCCCAACTCCAGCAAGCTAGGTGGATTTAACCCCAACTCGGCTGAGTCCTGACTTAATGCCAAATAAGTTGGTTCGGGCCACCGAGTCTTGTAACCATGGTCCCACCGGCACACTGCAACAAGTAAATATGGCTTCCCGTTGATTAGGTTATGGCCACATGTTCAGGTCTTTATGTTTCATTTTTAATGGATAATAGAGTTTGGTAGGTTCGAGGTTTCATCATTTAATTCGTTTCTTTGATTGGAAATGTTACCACCGTTCAGATCGTGAACCCAGTTCATCCTCAAAAGAGATTAATTGCCCAACTGTGATGGTTGTACTTGTTAGGTGGGTGGGTGTCTCCCAGAGTACTAACCAGCTCTGTCCTTGGGCACCTTTCCTTTCTTTCCAGTTCTGACAAGTATATAATTTAGTGATCATTGGTCTTTCCATCCTGCTATGGATTTACCTTCCCCCAGAAATATCTCAGGTTGAGAGACCCTAGCCACCAATCTTGAGACTTTTTCAGTTGAATGTAGACCATTGATGTACTCTACTAATCTTCTTTTCAACTGTCCATTGGCAGGCTACAAATTTACAAGTCCTTGATCCACCCATTTGGCTGGCTCAACAGACCATTGATCTAAATTACTGAACCATAGGCACCACTGGCATGACCGGTACTTTTCACCTATGAAGACAATATGGCTGGACCGGCCCATATCAGTCCAAAACAGTCCAGTTAAGCAGCCATAGGGCCCTACATAGCTAAACCGATTGAAATCATGGTCGGCTTTGTCACATCTAAAAAATCCAGTGCCATCTGGAAAGTTTTTTGTCTTTTATTTTTTAAGTTGACGAAGCAAATTAATGGAATATGAGACGAATGGATGTTGTGACAGAAATCCAGTGCCATCTGGAAAGTTTTTTGTCTTTTATTTTTTAAGTTGACGAAGCAAATTAATGGAATATGAGACGAATGGATGTTGTGACAGAAAAGGAGATAAGATGTGAAAGAAGAAAGGGAATGAGTGAGGTCCAAAGCAGGAGCGTCTTCCGATTTTGTGGATGATAAATGCTCTCCAGGTGGTACCTGTTGGGCACATGGTGGGCCCACGAGGTGATGCGGGACGCCTAACTCATCTATCAACCACATGTATAAAAAAAACAGCCCATCGAATACTCAGGTTGACCTAGCTCGGAGAACAAGATGGAAGCGAACGCCCACCCTTGATTTGCACCGGGTCCCACTTAAGTTCCAAAACAGCCCCATTTCCTTTCCCTTCTCTCCCTCCAGAAAGGATGCGGATTTAGTGGTGACTGCTCACCATGGATATCCCTCGTGGGCATGACTCCGTGGGGCCCACCGTGATGTGTTTTATCCACACCATCCATCTGTTTTGCCAGCCCATTTCTGAACAAAGCCAAAAAGGAGGCACATCCAAAGCTCAAGTGGACTACACCACAGGAAGCAGTGTGGCTTATCATGCGTGACGTTTAAACCTTCATAGGGCCCACCATGATGTTTATTTGCCGTCCAGCCTATTCAATCCCTACTGTTTCCTGTGCTATGTTCCACTTTAGCTTTGGATCTGCCTCGTTTCCTTCTAAAAAGTTAAAACCTAGCATGGGGCTGTATGTATTGAAGAAAGTTGTGTTATTGGTTGGCGGTCCAAACAAAAATACATGTCAATGGTTTGTCAATTCTATTAATGCATGAAAACCCAGGCACATGAGGACAAGCATTGGAAGAATTCGTATGATTGTTAAAGTCTAAATTGATTGCCTTTGCTAAAGAGGTTGAACTACTTATCATAATTTGGTTCACATGAGAAACATCTCCATACATATGCATTACATGTTCTAAATGTGCAACATGCGCGGCCATGCTAGTTCGAGCACTACATATATGCACATGTATCATCAAGCATCTAAAAATGATGTACATGTGTCAATTTGCCACCATTAATGTTAAGCTCATATTTGTGCCACAATCTATCCTTATATCAAGATTTAGCAGGTGAAGAATGGAACAATTATCATAAGAGCATGTCAATGAACAACAAGCTTTGACAACATATCCATAGATAGCATGTTACAACACAACCTTGCTAAAATCTAAATGGCCCTTCAAAGCATCTTATGTCTGGGAAGGATTTCACATCATATTCCCCAAGCAATCAAGACGGGAGGTGAGAAAGGTTTCAATGTGGTCGGAATGGAAATTGAGGACCAGAAAATTTTGGTTGATGGATGGTATGGGTATCATTTCGGAGATTGGGAGCTCTTGCATGAAGAAACAGTCGGATGATTGGAACAATGCATCTGCTCTGTGCCTGGGCAAGGCCCATTGATGGTAACATGAGGAGATAGATGGTTCCTATCATTTGACATGGACCCCAACCCGTGGCACGTGTTCCTTTTTTTGTATGCTCCCCTTGTAAAGTCGTTTGGCAATTAATGGCTGGATGTAGTATCCCATCGAGCAGTTGAGTTGACTTCTCCAGGTAGATGTGTGGACCGACCATGGCTGCATATGTGTTCCATCTACAATTAGAGGTGGAGGAACCTTCGATGCTTTAATCCATAGTGAATTTTGAGTTAGTGGGGTTGGGTTGCATTCAGGCTTAGTGAATTTTGAGCAAGTTGGGCTGGGCTTAATGAATTTTGAGTGAGTCGGGTTGGATCGCTCTCATGCTCGGTGAATTTTTAAGTGAGCTGGGTCAGGTCGGGCTCAGCTTAGTGAATTTTGAGTCATGTGTGGCCTCTCGCAATGGTCTTCAGGTCAAGTTTGGGCCGAAAATCTTAGCCTGTTTACTAATCCGGTTGGGCTTGGCCTATGCAAGCCCCGATTGATTGCGACCCTGAGCACACGGTCTCGGATGGTTAATTCAGTTAATTAACCCATTTCTAGTGGGTCCCACAGCTTGAACGGTCTAAACAAATGGCTGAAGTATCAAAGCTTTCCGTTGGAGTTATTCATTTTGATGTTGTCTATGTTGGAGTTATTTATTTGATGTTGTCTATGAATCTGTCCAGAAATGAGTTGGTATTAGGAGCCTCGCAGCAAAAGCAATCAAAGCAGCGAGGAACAAACCACAATAGCAATCATACAAGTAAATCAACACACACAAGAAGGCAATTTGAATTTTATGTGGAAAAACCCCTCACGGGTAAAAAAAACCACAGCACAAAGCAACACACATCCACTATGATATCAAAAGTTACAAGAGATAGAAGAAACACAACCCGGATCACAGCCCACAAGAGAAATCCTAAGCTACCCAAAGCTTATTCTCACATGAGAAAGACAAACACAACCCTTTCTCTCATCCCAGATAACTCCAAGCTTCCTCCTAAATCTTTCTCTTACCCTAGAACTCTCTTAATCCCTCTAGTAAACCTTGGCTCATTAGCGGCAACCTTAATCCCGCATTACATCTCCTTAAATAGAAGAAAGCTGAGATTAGAAACTACTTGCGCAAGAAACCAACTCCAACAAGGAAACCTGTCGACCGGTCGAAGGCCCTTGCTGAATGGTCAGCTCACCGGTTGACAATGCATAGAAATAGTCCCGAAACTCACTGTTTTGTTCTCCACCATAACGGCCTCTATGCATGGAGATTTGAGGCATCTAATCCCAACAAAATGGACATTATTTTTCACTGAAACGATAGTTGAGCTGTTTAGCTTATATGAATAAATTAAAACAATAATTACACTTAAAGAAGTTTGTTTGGCACAAGAAACTAGATTAGGTTGTCTAAATGAATCTGAATCGTCCACTTGCAATTCCCCACGAAATCCATTTTTCAACAATGTCAAGTTTAGTAGGCCCATCATCATGTGTTTGTGACATCCACTCCGTATATCCTTTGCCACACATCATGTTAGGACCTAAACGTAAAATCAGACCAACCTAAAACTCAGGTGAAAAGTGCCATAGGGAATAGTGGGAACATGGATGGCCACCATACCAACTTTCCAGAATACCAAGTTCTTTACGTGCCATCAGACCCAGTAATCAAGTGATCACCCACAAGATTAAGAAACATGCAGAAAATCAGCCTGATTAACAGAAGCAAGTTGGGTAAACCCAACTGAATTTAAGCTTTTAGTTGTAATTTTACATTGTTCCAATGGTGTGGTCCACTCGAATTTTGAATAGATCTGATTTTTGTTATTTATGGTGAATAATGAGATGTATAAATAGATAGACATGGTGGATGTCAAACAAAAATCAGGATGGGCCCACAGAGCCACTTCTTGCACATGCCGACTACAAATATAATAAAGAATGGAGATTTAGGCCTGTTTGGTAGACACCTAAAAATGAGTCTATCTCATTTAGTCTCATTTAGTTAATAGTAATTATGCATTATAGATCTTGAGCTAATCCATGGTCAAAAGTTCAACTCAAGTTGTTCGGCGTGGATCGAAGCTATCTTTTATTATGTTAGTCATGCAACGCACCCACCCTCTTAGTTGCGCAATGCACCCACCGGTGCGGTTAGTATGTCTTCAACCTAAGACCTGCTGTTTGAAACACCATGGCATCAAACGGATAGGGTAACAGGCACTTGACAAATACCTTAAATATATATAATATCCATATAATAACAATGGGATTCAAGCACCCTAATCCCTACCCTTTAAAAACAAAAACAAAAACAAAAACAAAATACACCCGAACTTTCTTTTTTGTTTTTTAGCCCAAGCCCCCTTATCCCTACCCTTTTAAAAAATTTCACCTGTAACGCCCCAGATTTTTGCCAATTTGAATTTCCAAATCATCGAGAAAACTTTCGCTACAATTAATTTATTTTATAATTTAACGACGTTTAATGCTCGATGCTAAGAAACATGCTAGTGTTACCAACAAAGAATCGTATAAATCGGATTAGGCATCCTTAAGTAACTAACGCCTACGCCCAATCATCGAAAGCTTAAGCCTAATCATGCGATCTATAAATCTAAGGCTAAGATCTAGTGGATCCCGCCATTGATAAATTGACTTAACCGATGCATGATGATCATCTAACCGAGAACAATACTAATCACCGCTTAGATTACGCTTATAATCCAACTTAATCAAATTTTCATCTAACTTACAAATCAACGGATGAGAGTGAGTTAGGCCAAAACACTATTTCTATTAATTTTAAATCAGCCAAACTTTAGGCGTAGGTAGATCAGACCACATTTAACATACTCTAGAAATCTCATCCTAAACTCTATTTTCGAAAACCCCGAAAAACACTAGATAGAGTCTAGACCGATCGTTAGTGGGCCATTAAATTGAAAATTAAGGAAAGTTATCTGTCTTAGTGGGCTTGATGTCTATCGTGAAACATCGAGCTGAAATCGCGTCTCGAATCATTCAACTTAGGCTCGCAAGACAAGTGCATGAGATGTGTGAATACCTTTAGAATCTGTTAGGAACTTAAGTGAATGTTGTCATTCAAACTTATGCAAAGTTGTGGCTTTCGAGCCGTTATATTTCAATGAAATTTAGGGCCCTAGTTCCGAATAATTCCACACATAGAATCACAAAGCCGTGGGCCCGATCGACGATCGGTGACCGTTGAACAAACTTGTCGTCATATCCGTCGATCGCTGCATCCAGATTATGAAAGAATGGGACCCTAAGTAGATCCTGTCAAGTCATAACTATCATATGGTTTGGATGGACTCGTGTGGGTCTCATTGAACCTCTACTAAGAAAACTAACACTTCCTAGGGCCATTTATGTGACACATTAACCATCAGGGCCATCCAGGTAAATCTGGGCCTATAAATAGAGTTGTGTTGGGGCATTTCTCCCCAACACAAATCTCACCCCTTTTTGTAATAGAGAGAATAGAAAAGAGAGAGAAGTTGAGAGAAAGAGATGAAGGAGAATAGAGGGAATTGTTCATTGGGAGTGCTTGTGCTAGGATTCATCCTCGTCGGGTGCGAGTTCGTCCCTTTAACTGCTGACTTCTTTGTCTAGATCGTCTTGGTTTGCAATCGGAGGTAAGATGTGAATCGTACCACCTATTTCAATCCATTTTAGGTTTTATTACATATGATCTCACCCTTAACCTTGGCTTGTGAATAGGCGTTGCCAATCTTTCAACCAACCTCAACCATAGGTGCTCGGAAATCAAGAAACCCTAATACTAAGGTGCGGGATTATGTTTCTAGGTTTGCGTTTATCAAATGTTGTCGATTTAGGATTGATGTGGCTGCTAGGTTTAGGAAGAATCGTCGTTGATCGATTTGGGATACGATTTATTGCAAATGTACTGTTTACAAATTTCTGCATGCCATGTGTTTGACAAAATGCTTGAGTGAATCGAACTGCCTCCTAATTGCTTTTCATGACTTCCATGGTGAATTATGCTCACATATGATTAGAAATAAATTGATTCTGCATATTTAAATTACTAGGATTTTTCCCAAGTTTCATTATTGTGAGATTTCAATCAAGTATCAGACGAGATGTGATATGAAATCTTGGGCCAGACCTTCTGAGACGGGTAACCCGAGTTGTTGGTTACCCGAGGCGTACCCGATGAGATTGGGAAACCGGAAGGTTGACGGTAGTTCGCTACGCGGGTCTTGACTGCCCACGTCAAGCCAAACGGAAGCCCAGGTACCAATCGGTTCCGCCTAAATATGGCAACGTGGATGACTGATGGTTGTTGTATCATAGTCCTCTGAAGTCAGAGTACCCAGGGCCCTCAAATGTGTTGAGTCCACCAATAACCGAATGTGCGATGCGATCCCGTCAAGCCTCTTGGGCCGGTCATGGCGGTATGGGACACCGTGATCGAGTCGTCGGCCTATGCTGGGGTGTTTCACCTCCCCATAGTGTCCTTGGAGCAAACTGGAAATTTTCCACCATATCGGTATGATCGAGACAGGTGGGGGAATTCCATTCTTATCAGTGTGAATGGAACCATAATAAGTTGTAGAAGAAAAAGGGAATCCTCGGGTCACTGGCGATGATCGATGATGCACCATCGGAGCCAAGTGACTCAGATTTGGACCTGTGATTGGACTCGGTACTTTGAATTCCACAAAATGCTGTTTGAAAAGGAAATAATAATTCAAGGCCTAATCACGCATCCATGTCATGGATCACCTAGGTAACTGTCCTACTGTTAAAGGCCAGGATACCGACGGATGATCCAAGTTCATTTCCATTTTGGAGGTTCTGGGGTGCCTGGTTGCTTGATGTGGCGCCAGTGCTATCTCGTGTTCCTCATCGTATCCGGAACATTCATGTTATGCGAACTCATGTCATTCATGCATTAATCCACTAGACTAGAAATCTTTGTTTTGCTTGTGGTCAATGCCTAAGTCTGCTTCATTTGATAACATGTTAAACTTCGAATTATAGTCCTCACTGAATTGATCACTCACACCCGCACCTGGGTCGGTGTTTCAAAACACCACCAGGCTCTGTTGTGATAGATGCAGGTATCTCAGAGGAGAATGCCTTACAGGATGAGTTCGATGACTTTATGGGAGAGTTATCTTACTTCCACTTTTTATATTGATCAGGTTTAAATTTAATTTTTGTCTACTTTACTGCTTAAATTGATTATGAATTTGTGCTTTGATGCCTTATGAATCTTAAACAAGAAATCACGCTTCCGCAAAGCATAATTGACACCCAGAATCTTGGAGATCGAGGTTGTACTCGACCCCTGAAATTCGGGGCGTCACAGTTGGTATCAGAGCGCGAGTTTAGAATTGAACTGGGCAGTGAGTTATGGGCTTACCACAAACTTCACGCAAACGTAGATAGGACTCTGAGATTAGTGACCTTGAACCTTAGACTCGATTTCTCAAATCCCTGATCCCCGTAGATTCAATCTTGGAGTGGATGGACCCTGATTTAGGTCCTGGATTTTGGGCGCTTTTGAAATCAATGCGGAGACCTAAGGTTAAAATTTTGTTGGGGCTAAGTTAGAGGATGAGAGTGGAACCCCTAAGAGTAGAAACTCCTATGGATCCATGAGTTTGGATAGAGAGCGTTTAGTGTTTAGATGCTTCCAATAGATAGTTTATCTGTGCAAGTTATGGTTCGGTTGAGAGCAAGAAGATGTGACCAAGTTAACTAAGATATGGGGATGAAATCAAGAGAACAAATGGGGTTTTTGGGAGCCTCTAAGGATGAGTTTGTGACTGGATGACACAGCAAGATCCAGTCAACCAGATTGCAAACTGGTCAATTGGTTGTTACTGCCAGAGAACAGTTGGAAAGTGGAAAGAAATTGGAAAGTTGAGATAGTGTAATCTGGTTGACCAGAATGCCAGCTGGTCGACCAGATTAGACTCGTTTTTGTTTTAAAAAGGGAATTTTTTCCCCTTTCTCTCAACATAAACAAAAACCCCTCTTTCCCTATTTCATTACTCCACCCATTCAACAAAAACCCACCTTCCATATCCCTAAAATCCTCCAAGCTTCCACCCTCTACTTCAAGATTTCCTAAGCCTCAATCCTCACTCACTCCCCTTCTTCCCATTTTGAGCTCACAATCTCCTCAAGAGCTCCACAAACCTTTGTGTGGGGGTTTCTGATCCTCTACCCCAAGGTGAGGTGAGAGTAGTTGTTTGAAGATGGTGTCATTCTTGGCCCTAGCCTTGTCATGGGTTGCGCTTCCATTGGTAGTGATGGGCATGACCAAGAGGCGGAACACGGGAGAGGCAAGTTCAAGCTGTGAACGCTGCACCAAGCAGAGGAAGGACATAAATGTGGCTACCCCAACGATTGTGCCTATATACAAACCACAATGTTCATATGTTTTGATGTTTAAGATTAGGAGTTTAGACCGGAAGGGGATTTCCCTAAGTTGGTGTATCTGACAATATAGGAAATCCAGTAATATAGAGACAACAAACCCTAGGATTAAATCTCTAAATCGGTTGAAATGTTTGAAATTTGAACTTAGAAACATGAACATTAGGGTGCCCTAGTGTCTACAATCACAATCATTCTCCTAGGACAGAAAATTTTCGACATCAGCATATAGGGAAGTAGCTTCCTCAAAATACTGAGTTCATAGTTTTAGGTTTCTCTTGCTAACCTAAAGTTAGATGAGTCGGGCTTCAAGTGGGTCACACATAAGACTAAATTAATTGTCGAGAAAGCTAAAGGACTATCTACAACTCACATCAAAAGTTGGCCTACGAGGCATAGGATGGTTATGATAATGGGCAATGCCACATGTTAACCACCCAAGTAACTTGATTCCATTAATCCAATTTTTTTTATTCATTTTGCCTTTATATGATTACACTATGTGGCCCCACAAGATTTCCAACACATCAGTAAATTAGATCAATCAACGACTTTCTACCTTGAGTCATTGTATAGACTTTACATCTAGTTCATCCATTGGTCCAAATTCATGTAAGGCGATGATCAACAGATGATGTTTTAATTGGTCTATAGACGGCATCCTTAAATGGCTTAAAGACAATCAGATTTATTTCAAGCTTAGCCATCCACTATGCTTTGAAATTGATTTCAATTATTGAAAGAAGATTTAGTCATTCGTAACATGCTTGGTATTGAAAAAAAAAAAAAAAAAAAGGGAGAGAGAGAGAGAGAAGAAAAGAAAATTTCATAAGTGTTAAGGATTGAAAAAAAAAAAAAAGAGAAAAAAGAAAGAAAAAAAAAAGAATTCATAAGTGTTGAGGATTTGAGAAATTTATTTATTTATTTTATAAATGTTGACGGTTTGACCAAAAAAAAAAAAAAAAAAAAAAAAAAAAAAAAAAAAAAACTTCATCATGTATGTGGTGAGAATTTGAGAAAAAAAAAACCATCATAAGTGTTGAGGATTTAAAAACAAATAAATTTCATTTGTTTTGAGGGTTTGAAAAGAAAAAGAAAAGAATTACATAAGTGTTGATAATTTGCAACAAAAAAAAAAAAAATTATTTAAAAAAAAAAAAAAAACACCAAACAGCAAGAACCGGTTGACCAGGGCCATATCCGGTCGACCGGATAAACATAGGGTCACTGGACAGCAACAACCGGTCGACCAGGGCCATATCCGGTCGACCGGATAAACGTAGGGTCACTGGACAGCAACAACCGGTCGACCGGGGCTATATCCGGCCGACCGGATGACAACAGGGTCATTAGCAAAAAAATTGGGTCCTTGAACAGCAAGAACCGGTCGACCGGGGCCATGTCCGGCCGACCGGATGGAAATATGGTCGACCGGGTCCGTATCCGGCCGACCGGATGTCTTGGGGCTATTTTTGTTAAAACTTCTAAATTTTAATAATTTCAGCCTTACATTTTAGGTAACTTCCAAAACTCATATCTCATTCGTTATAGCTCCGATTAAAGTGATTCAAAATCCATATTAAATATTTAAGAGTTTAATTTCATATAAAAATATATAAAAAATAAAATAAATATTATAATAATACTAATTTAGGACGGTTTGAAAACTATCTAGAAAATATCGATTTTTAAGCAGCTGGTACTCCGAAAATTTTAATAATTTTTTTTACAACTTGAAATGGGTTGAAATTTTGTGAGAAAATATTAAACTTAATTATAAATTATCATAAAAATTTTTAAAAAATAATTTAATGACTAAAAATGTCAAAACCAACATGAGCAATAGACCAATTGAAACTAAGAAAATTTCTACAATTATGATCTGTCGATGGATCGCCGTATCTTTTTCATCTTAGAACTTTAATAAATGGTGCCTTCTTAGGATTTTCTTCTTATAATGTCAGGAATCATCTTGTGTAACTAAATTAATTATTATTTTAGCAAATTTTCCTATGTCGGATAAGTTTTAGTTTGGTCGAATTAGGGCTCTTAAGTAGGGTTGTATTCTATTATTATAAGTCCGTCTAGAAAAAAAAAAAAAGAAAACATCAATAAAATTATTTTAAAATTTATTTTCTTTCCTTTAAATTCAAGTATAGCCTTGTGGATTCAAGGTTTTGTACACCTGAGGTAAACAATGATCTTTTCCTCATCACACCCTTCCCTGCGTCAAATTAAGAATGAATACCCTTTCCCAAAGATCGAAACAAAATAAGAATTTGAACACAAACTTAGGCTCCCTTGAAAACTATTAGGATGATTATGTGAACTTAGAGACATAACTTAGGTCATGTGGGAAAACGAGTGCCCACTATAATGCACATAAGATTTAAACGAGATGACTCCTAGAACTTGTCCCAAAGGACGATTAGAAATGTGAAACATGAACTTACCAATGACGCATGATATTTTTTTCATATGTTTGGAATGATTGAACAACGGATTTCTGGAACCACACATCTGCGAAGCATTCGCGGTCTGACCCAATTCTCAATCCTGGGCGATTACCAATGGACTCACTGCTTTGACCGAGCAGAAGACCCGGATCTACCAGGACTAGGAAGGGATACGACGAGTTCTCCGCCCTGGTCAGGCAGAGGATCGAAGTATCGGATCCAGACCTACTACAATTGTCTATCCGTATTAGCCTAAACGTGAAAACAGTACACGCCACCCCTTAGCTAAATTTTGAGGCCAAACACTTAGTGCGACATTGATAATTTTGACGTATGTTCTTGAATCTCGAGGGTAAAATTATTTTTAAAGGGGGTAGACCGTTGCGACCTAGGCTAACATAGTTAATATACACCCTTGCACATACATGAACATGATATCCACAAAAATTTAGGCATGAGAAACGAGAACATCTTCACTTAGTGACATTAAACAATTTCGGGGACGAAATTATTTTTAAGGGGGGTAGATTGTAACGCCCCAGATTTTTGCCAATTTGAATTTCCAAATCATCGAGAAAACTTTCGCTACAATTAATTTATTTTATAATTTAACGACGTTTAATGCTCGATGCTAAGAAACATGCTAGTGTTACCAACAAAGAATCGTATAAATCGGATTAGGCATCCTTAAGTAACTAACGCCTCCGCCCAATCATCGAAAGCTTAAGCCTAATCATGCGATCTATAAATCTAAGGCTAAGATCTAGTGGATCCCGCCATTGATAAATTGACTTAACCGATGCATGATGATCATCTAACCGAGAACAATACTAATCACC
Source organism: Liriodendron chinense (assembly GCA_003013855.2). Taxonomy (NCBI): domain Eukaryota; kingdom Viridiplantae; phylum Streptophyta; class Magnoliopsida; order Magnoliales; family Magnoliaceae; genus Liriodendron; species Liriodendron chinense. The sequence continues at coordinate 2,635,801 of PVNU02000133.1, read as the reverse complement.
GCTTAGATTACGCTTATAATCCAACTTAATCAAATTTTCATCTAACTTACAAATCAACGGATGAGAGTGAGTTAGGCCAAAACACTATTTCTATTAATTTTAAATCAGCCAAACTTTAGGCGTAGGTAGATCAGACCACATTTAACATACCCTAGAAATCTCATCCTAAACTCTATTTTCGAAAACCCCGAAAAACACTAGATAGAGTCTAGACCGATCGTTAGTGGGCCATTAAATTGAAAATTAAGGAAAGTTATCTGTCTTAGTGGGCTTGATGTCTATCGTGAAACATCGAGCTGAAATCGCGTCTCGAATCATTCAACTTAGGCTCGCAAGACAAGTGCATGAGATGTGTGAATACCTTTAGAATCTGTTAGGAACTTAAGTGAATGTTGTCATTCAAACTTATGCAAAGTTGTGGCTTTCGAGCCGTTATATTTCAATGAAATTTAGGGCCCTAGTTCCGAATAATTCCACACATAGAATCACAAAGCCGTGGGCCCGATCGACGATCGGTGACCGTTGAACAAACTTGTCGTCATATCCGTCGATCGCTGCATCCAGATTATGAAAGAATGGGACCCTAAGTAGATCCTGTCAAGTCATAACTATCATATGGTTTGGATGGACTCGTGTGGGTCTCATTGAACCTCTACTAAGAAAACTAACACTTCCTAGGGCCATTTATGTGACACATTAACCATCAGGGCCATCCAGGTAAATCTGGGCCTATAAATAGAGTTGTGTTGGGGCATTTCTCCCCAACACAAATCTCACCCCTTTTTGTAATAGAGAGAATAGAAAAGAGAGAGAAGTTGAGAGAAAGAGATGAAGGAGAATAGAGGGAATTGTTCATTGGGAGTGCTTGTGCTAGGATTCATCCTCGTCGGGTGCGAGTTCGTCCCTTTAACTGCTGACTTCTTTGTCTAGATCGTCTTGGTTTGCAATCGGAGGTAAGATGTGAATCGTACCACCTATTTCAATCCATTTTAGGTTTTATTACATATGATCTCACCCTTAACCTTGGCTTGTGAATAGGCGTTGCCAATCTTTCAACCAACCTCAACCATAGGTGCTCGGAAATCAAGAAACCCTAATACTAAGGTGCGGGATTATGTTTCTAGGTTTGCGTTTATCAAATGTTGTCGATTTAGGATTGATGTGGCTGCTAGGTTTAGGAAGAATCGTCGTTGATCGATTTGGGATACGATTTATTGCAAATGTACTGTTTACAAATTTCTGCATGCCATGTGTTTGACAAAATGCTTGAGTGAATCGAACTGCCTCCTAATTGCTTTTCATGACTTCCATGGTGAATTATGCTCACATATGATTAGAAATAAATTGATTCTGCATATTTAAATTACTAGGATTTTTCCCAAGTTTCATTATTGTGAGATTTCAATCAAGTATCAGACGAGATGTGATATGAAATCTTGGGCCAGACCTTCTGAGACGGGTAACCCGAGTTGTTGGTTACCCGAGGCGTACCCGATGAGATTGGGAAACCGGAAGGTTGACGGTAGTTCGCTACGCGGGTCTTGACTGCCCACGTCAAGCCAAACGGAAGCCCAGGTACCAATCGGTTCCGCCTAAATATGGCAACGTGGATGACTGATGGTTGTTGTATCATAGTCCTCTGAAGTCAGAGTACCCAGGGCCCTCAAATGTGTTGAGTCCACCAATAACCGAATGTGCGATGCGATCCCGTCAAGCCTCTTGGGCCGGTCATGGCGGTATGGGACACCGTGATCGAGTCGTCGGCCTATGCTGGGGTGTTTCACCTCCCCATAGTGTCCTTGGAGCAAACTGGAAATTTTCCACCATATCGGTATGATCGAGACAGGTGGGGGAATTCCATTCTTATCAGTGTGAATGGAACCATAATAAGTTGTAGAAGAAAAAGGGAATCCTCGGGTCACTGGCGATGATCGATGATGCACCATCGGAGCCAAGTGACTCAGATTTGGACCTGTGATTGGACTCGGTACTTTGAATTCCACAAAATGCTGTTTGAAAAGGAAATAATAATTCAAGGCCTAATCACGCATCCATGTCATGGATCACCTAGGTAACTGTCCTACTGTTAAAGGCCAGGATACCGACGGATGATCCAAGTTCATTTCCATTTTGGAGGTTCTGGGGTGCCTGGTTGCTTGATGTGGCGCCAGTGCTATCTCGTGTTCCTCATCGTATCCGGAACATTCATGTTATGCGAACTCATGTCATTCATGCATTAATCCACTAGACTAGAAATCTTTGTTTTGCTTGTGGTCAATGCCTAAGTCTGCTTCATTTGATAACATGTTAAACTTCGAATTATAGTCCTCACTGAATTGATCACTCACACCCGCACCTGGGTCGGTGTTTCAAAACACCACCAGGCTCTGTTGTGATAGATGCAGGTATCTCAGAGGAGAATGCCTTACAGGATGAGTTCGATGACTTTATGGGAGAGTTGTCTTACTTCCACTTTTTATATTGATCAGGTTTAAATTTAATTTTTGTCTACTTTACTGCTTAAATTGATTATGAATTTGTGCTTTGATGCCTTATGAATCTTAAACAAGAAATCACGCTTCCGCAAAGCATAATTGACACCCAGAATCTTGGAGATCGAGGTTGTACTCGACCCCTGAAATTCGGGGCGTCACATCACCCGAACTTATTTTTTTCACCCAAGCCGACCCAAACTCAGCTCGAAAGCTCAAACTCGAACTCGGCTCAAGTTGGCCCGAGTTGCTAACCGAATTGAGCCAAGCTCACCAGTCAAGCTCGAGGACCGAGCCAAGGCGAACTCGAGCTGAGTAGGTTGCTGACTGAACTGAGCCGAGCTGCGCCAAGCTTGACTCGGTTCAGCTCATGTACATCCCTACTTTCCAAGTGTGAATATTTTGTTAATGAAATTTGCAATCTGTAACATGTAATTTGTTTGTTGAAGAAAACTAGTACCTATTTTTCTTAAATTCTGAACTAACATGTTTTGGAACATTATTCATATTAAAACTCAATTGTAATTTTTATAACCAACTCATACCCAACCAATAGGTGAATAGGTGACCCATGAGATCGATGGGTTGGGTTTGGGCATAGAAGCACCAGACCCCCCCCCCTGTTTTCCTTTTTAAGACCCCACCTATACCCAAATTTTAATGGGCTGGGTATGGAGCCAAAATTTTGATATTATTATTAACTAGTAGGCCATCCGATCATTTGAGAAGCCGTAAATCAGATGGTTAGAATTAGTTGATCGGCCTGAGTCTAGAGATACAGCTAGGGTTATCCTACTCTCCTTTCTTATTTATATTAATAAAATATTAAAAAATAAACACAGTAACCCTCAGGACCACCCAATACATAATACTCTCAATCTAGCAACATCCAAGGCCCAAGCTCTACCCAGCCCCACATAAGATATATACCATCCAACATCGCTGAGATCAGAGGAACACGTGCAATCGAAAATCTCTTTACAATTTTCATGGATTATGATACAACAAGACATAGCCTTTAAATACAGGATGATTTCCAATTACTAAAACTTTGTGTTATGGGCCTCGCCTTAAATGTTGGAAATTCAAAAACTAATATCCCAACGGTTGGAATATTTCAACCTTTTGATAACTCGATTCTTTTCTTTGAATAGAAAAGATCTTCAAGAACTTCATATGAGGCAAAAAAATTTTATGTGAGACAATTTTGTGTCACACCCAAAAGGCTAACCTATTAGGTATAGTGACTCCAGGATATAGGAAGCTCTTTTCATCATCCAATCTCACCTATGTGGGACAAACCCAACATCCCCATCTACATTGAGGCTTATAACAAAAACAGATTGGGTTATTTGAAAAGCTCCAATCTAACAGCTAAGGACCCAAATATTTTAAGAATTATAGGTTTTTATGATTGCATGAAAAAAACCTTTCAAAAAAATAAAAATGATTGCACGAAAATGCTAGTGGGGAAGGTTTTTAAAGTTATATTAAACATGTTTGTGTGTTGCCTGCTAGCACAGCTGGAAGATGCAGGTCTCAAGTTCGAGTGCCAAGGAGACACTAACCCCACCAGTGGGTGGGTGCATTGTGTGGGTGTGTTGCGTACCCAACAGGGTGGGTGTGTTGCATGACGAACAAAAATAAATAATATTAAACTTATTCAATGGAGATGTGAGTAATTTTTTTTGTCCATCCCTTTTTTCGTATCATTTTAAGGTATGAGCCCAAAAATAAGGTAGATCCAACGCACAAGTGGACCACATCACAAGAAACAGCGGCCCTAAAGACATACACGGTTGAAAGTTGTTTTGTTCTTAGGGCCCAAAATGATGTTTATTTGTCATCCAACCTGTTTTATAAGGTCACACATGCATGGATAAAACGAAAGCACAAATATCAGCTAGATCCAAAACCTTTGGGAATCTCGAGAAGTTTTCAATAGTAGGTGTGGAGTTTCCACTGATTTTGTGTGGTGTGGTCCAGTTAAGTTTTAGATCTACCTCATTGTTCAGCTCAGATCGTAAAATGAGATGGTCCACTTTAAGTCATATACATCTAAGTAGGCCTCACAATTTTTGTGCATTTCCACTCTGATTTAGAGACGACTTCAGGGTGAGAAGGGCGCAGGAATTACAAATGGAAATATCATCCATTTACAGTAAAATTACTGGAGAAATAAAAAATAAAATAATCCCTTGCCTCTATTTTTAGGGTGGCCCGGGCCAGAATACTTCGAGCCATATTTAGTAATTTGTTTTCATATATTAATGTCAGACCCCACTCTTAGGTCAATTTCTTGTAGGCTAAATCAGCCTCATTTAAAAACTAATTGCGAGCCTAAGTGTGGGTCCGTCAATCTGGGTTTTAATTTTGAATGGTTCCAAAAGTAAGTGGACTGCAAAACTCAGCAGTCTGGTGCACCGAGTATACTCTATGGGCCCACTATGACGTATGTGTCTTATCTATTTTCGTGTGATCTTATGAGTAGGCTGGATGACAAATAAACGTCACTGTGGGCCCTAGGAGGGTTTCGACGGTGGATGCCATTATCCTGGCTATATCTTGTGGTGTCGTCCACTTGAGCCTTGGATGTGGTTCAATTTTGGAATCGTGTACCAAAATGATCTAGAAAAACGGATTAACGGTGTGGATAAAGAGTTTACTCAGTATGCAATCGGCTTCGTTCAAAACGTGGGCCTTTTAATTTTGAGATGTCCCACGTAAGCTCTTAGGTCATTCCTTCTCAGCTGACCTAAATCAGACCCATTTAATAATCGATATTGGGTTTGGTTAGGACGCCGCCGCCGGTCTCCAGCTGGGGAACGGGCAGGAGCTTTGAGTGGCCACCGTGATGTCTGGGTTTTATCCACACTGCCCATCCATTTCATCATATTATTTCAGTATATGCTCCCAAAAATGAGGCAGATCCAAGACACATGTGGACCACACAATGGGGATTAAATTCTCACCGTTGAAAACTTCTTGGGAACCATTGTAGCTTTGCATCGAGCTGATATTTGTGTTTTACCTTCATCCAGCTCTACCTAACTTTATGACTAGGTTGGATGGAAAATAAACATTATGGTGGGCCTTAGGAAAGTTTCAAGAGTGGGAATCCTTACCACCACTGCTTCCTGTGGTGTGGTCCAATTGACCCCTGGGATTTACCTAAATTTTGGTTATCTTCCGTAAAATACACGGAGAAATGGATGGAGAGTATGGATAAAACCCATACATGATGGTGGCCACTCAATGGTGGATGGTGTGATAAAACACATATATCACGGTGGGCCCCATAGAGTCCCATGACCGGCAATCGGCGTCCAACTTTTTTCCACTAGACCTGCTCCACGTGTTCGACTTTTAGACATGGACCCCACTTACTTTCACTCGGGTCCAAATCAATCTGGGTCAACCTGGCGTAGCTGCACCACTCCTTTCCTTGCAGGGATATCAATTGCCAAAGGGACATTCAAGGAGAGACTTGTGATGCCACTCCCAGCACACGTACAACACTTGCCCACCTGTGAAAGATCTGGGCCATCTACAAGGTGGGCTCCATATGAGCATGCTTTGTCTCAATATCCAAGTCGGTAGTTATCTTCCTTCCTAACTGTCCATTCTCCTCAAACTAACGTGACCCGTCTGATTATCCAATTAGCCTCATTCATGGGCCATATGTAAATTTTAACTTATTCTCCACCTGATGTTTGGGTCCGATCTTTCACACGTATGCCAATTAGGCACGTGTGACTCGATTCATCTCTTCAATCTCTCCCACCGCGAATCGCCATATCAGTCCTCAGCGAAAATACACAGACGGTTGTATCTGAACTTAATATACAGCGTTTCTATTTTTACTGAAGTGTCCTGTTTTCATAACATCTGATCCCTGTAACATATTTTAGTCATAATAAAAATCACATTTGGACGAAAAAAAACAGGAAGAACCGTTTATCATGCGGGTCGCACCATTGAAATTGATAAAAAAAAATAGATGATTTGACTCAATGTACGTGTTTGGTCCACCTGATCATTGTACAACTTGCCATTAATATGATTTTAGTGGTAGTTATACACGTTTAACGGTTCGGATATTCTACTGACGTGACAGATAATCAGTAAAGAAGAACGTTGTATGTTAAAGTTAACATACAACGTTGTATTTGATCATATACTCTCTCTGCCGGTTGCTTTAAAAACCCTTCCTGTCGGACGCGGATTGCGTCCTGCCCGTTCGGGCAGACCTGTGGAGGGCCCACCGTTATGTTTCAGTTTATCCACTCCGTCCATCCCTTTTCTAAGATCAGTTTAAGGTATGAGCCCAAGAATGAGGCAGATCCAACACTCAAGTCGACCACACAGATCTGATCTTAGAAAAGGGATGGACGGTTCCCTACGTGTTACTGCAGAGTAAGATTATTCTACACGTGCTGCACGTGACCTCCACAGGCGTGTGTTCATGGCATCTAACCGTTCCATCAGGATGACCCTACCATGAAAGCCGAACGCAGCAAAAATTAGGCAGGCCCAACCACCATGTGGGCCACCTCGGGGTTGGTGATTTTGTACGGTTGTCCACTGTTTTCTGTGGTGGGCCCACTCTGCTTTTTTTAATATTCCATGGGCGCGGTTTCGGTGGATCCCAGGATCACCCGCAGAGATCGGTGGATCCCTAACTGTGGGGCCGACAGTGATGTATTTTTCTTAAATCCACACTGTACATTCATTTTGACAGCTCGTTTTAATGCATGAACCGAAAAAAGAAGCAGATTCATATTTTTGGTGGACGGAAAAATCGTGATCGAATCCCCACCGTTAAAAAAATCATGGGGCCACCGGAATGTTTATTTGCCATCTAATCTGTTGATAATGTCACAAAGACCTGGATGAATAGACGACACAAGTATCTGCTTGATCCAAAACTTTTGTGGCCCATGAGAAGTTTTAATGGTTAGTTACAATTGTTTCCTATACTCTGGCTCACCTGAGATTTGGATTTGCTTCATTTTTTAGATCATGCCTTAAAATGAGTTTTCAAAATGGATGGACAGCATGGATATAAGGCACATGCATCAAGGTGGGCCCCTCCGTCAGGTATGCACCCACCTCGGTGCATAGGGGTCCACCAAAACCGCGCCCATATTCCGTACAACTAGCACTGCGGCCCGGCCCACCACGACGATAAGATTCTCCAGAAAAAAAAAAAAAAAAAAGGCCTATCAAATCACTAGGGACAGTGGACAAACCGTCGGAAAAACCCTCGAAATTCATGTGGGGCCCATATGAAAGTTCGAACGGCCTTATCTTCGGCGCATCCAAATTTCATGGTGGGCGGGCCGTGCTGGACAGTTTAGTTGCCGCCAACACACCCGGTGAGTGGGGCTACTCGCGCGGCACGTGTAAAATAAGCTTATTCTATCCCTGAGAGGAGTATCTCTCCTCTCCAATCCATTTCTCCTTCCGGTAAAAATCTCAAGACGGCGTGCGGTGCAGTGGCTTGAAACCCCGATTCTTGCGTCGATTCTCTGCCATTTTCAGAGGCGAAGCCGCTAAATTCAGCTGTAGATTTGGATCTCCTTCAAAGCTCGATATTTTTTCAGATTCCCTTTGTACCATTACATTTGAAGGCGAAAAAGAAAGGAAAAAGGGAAGAAGAAGAAGGTCGGTTTCTCTTTTTCCCATTCTATACCTCTTTTATTTCTAGGGTTTTTTTTTTTTTTTTTTGTAATCTGAATGTAGATTCATATTAGAAAATTCTCAATATGGGGCTGTGTTTTTCAAGGAATTGATATCTACGCTCACCTTTTTTGATGGATCCACCCTCTTTCTACTTCTGGTGATAAAACAGTACAAGCTGTGCTGCTGAATTATCAAAAGGGTGTGTGTCTATCAATAATAAGGATTGCCGTATGCAGTGGCTTCCCAAATTCAGAAGCATGAATTGAATTACTCTCTCTCTCTCTCTCTCTCTCTCTCTCTCTCTCTCTCTCTCTCTCTCTCTCTCTCTCTCTCTCTCATCTTTTTAATCATTCTATGTTCAGTGGAGACAATGAGGAGGCATGTAATGAAAATTGCTGATGGGCGTTCCGCATTCCGGAGATTGATTTTTCCAGTATTTTCTAATTTCCTGTGCGGCGGCATTGAAACGGTATCTCTAATTGCTTGTATTATCTGTGTGTTTGATTTGTTTCATTGTTTTTTTGAAAGATAATTTCTTTGTTTGATTTGTTTCATTATCTGTGTGTTTGATTTGTTTCATTGTAATTTGTAATTTTTTGTGTCGTTTTTTTTTTTCTCCTTTAAAAAAAATAAAATTGGAACTGTCTATCGTCGACCACATCTTGGAATGGCCTGATTTTCAGTGGGTCCCGTTGCCCTAGTGGGTATTGTCAAATGAATGGATTGGATGGCATATAAACACCATGGTGGACCCAACACACAATTAGAAGGTTTTAATGTTGGATGTCCCCATCCCAACTGATACCTGTAGGGTGGCCCAGATGAGTTTTGGATGGGCCTGATTTTTTTAGCTAAGTTCCAAACACTGGGTGGGGCACCTGATGAACAAGCTGGATATTATTTGCACAAAGTAGATTCCTTCACATGAGTTGTGGCCCCATATGCCTTTGCAAGCCACTAGCATTTCCGATAATGCACCTTTTTTCTCGACCTTTAGTGCCAAAAGTAGAAAGGGGGTTGTGCATCTAAAAGTGAGGGTTGGGCTGGGGTACTACAATTGGGACGCTGATTGCCTGTGCCCCCGGCCACTGGAAGTTCCTGTAGTTGGAAGTTGCATGAGGCCCACAGAGATGCCTGTGACAAATCTACTCCGTCCATCAGTTTTGCAAAACCACAGTAGGGTATGAGTTTAAAAACCAGGCAGCTCCAAAACTCATGTGGGTCATACCACACGAAACAGTGGGGCTTGAACGCCCACCATTGGAAACTTTGTGGAGGCCACAGAAGTTTTTGTATCAGGGATTCAGGATGATATTTGTGCTTAGAGTTTATCTGAGTGGTGATAACCCTATGAACAGTTTGGATGACGTATAAACATCATGGTTGGCTCCCGGAAGGTTTCAATGGCGGATGTTTCCATTCTCAGTTCCCACTGTTTCATTTGGTATAGCCCACATGGATTTTGGATCTACCTGATTTTTAGACTCCCATCTTATTGTGGTCTTGCAAAACCGATGGACGGAGTGGATTTGTTACGGGCATCTCTGTGGGCCACACATGGCTTCCTGTTACAGGAACTTCCTGTGCCCCGGGCACAGGCATTCCCTGTCCCTACAATTGACAAAGATTAAAATGAGAAAAAAGAAGAAGAAGAAGAAGAACTGCCTAACCGTAGGAGATACGACTGCCAGAAAGGGCATTTGTCTTGCCAGAAAGGGCATTTGTCTTGCCAGAAAGGGCATTTGTCTTGAGACACCCAGTCGACAAGATCTTCTGTACTCAACGCTGTTGATTTCATAAAATTCAATTGCATGCAAATCAAATTTTAGGATTTTAGTCATACGAGGGAACTAAGGATAGGTTTGTGTTGCTATTTCATAGTTCTATTAGTTTTGGATTTCTTTTACTGAGATTAAAATTGGGATGCCTAATTGGGTTAGGTTTTGGAGGTCTTTTGGGGTTTCATATAGTTGTAAAATTTGCGTTGGGATTCATGCAGGGGAGTTTTGAATTGAGAAATAAAGAATCGTCATTGTTTTAGGTCTTTTGTAGAAATCCTTGTAGAGGTTTTCCACCATGAAGACCCTTCTAGATCCTTACGTCCCTCCCTATGTTAGTATGGATGGAGTTGGGAGGGAGGGAAACTACCATTTGTATGCTTGGGAAGCGATGTGTTTGATCCAATACATTTCCATTGCCTCATAATACGATGTAATTCCATCCTGATTTTGACCATTTGCCTACTGCAATAAAAAAAAATCACATCAAAATAAAGGGAACAGCACCACCTTACATTAGATATGCCCTTTGAAGGAAGGATCCATGCTGTTTCATAGAAAATCTGCAAATAACCTGCCTAAGAAGCAGGTTGGGCCAGTTGACATCAGGGCCGACCCACCCATTGCCATCCCTAGACATTTTTTTTATGACTGTTAGAAACTCTTATGACTAGAAAAGAAAAACTTTGTAGCTGTTTCCTCACTTGGTGACCAACCAAGTATCGAAGCATCACTGGGAATTACAACATCTCAAATTGACTAGGCCAGATGTTGCCTTCATCCTCAAATTGTTTCCCAGTTCATTCATGTGCCTACAGTTGATCATTTCAAAATTATCAAGCAAATCTTATGTTATCAAAAGCACTATTCATCATGGATTGCCATTTTCTACTCAAAAGCAAAGTTGATTTACATGGGTTTGTAAATGCTGACTGGGCTGGATATCCTGATACTAGATTCTCGTCATCAGGGTATGAAGTTTTTCTCGATGCTAATTGTGTTTTGGGAAGTCCAAATCAGCCCAACGTGGCTTCATCCACTGCGTAAGCAGATTGTCAATTCTTGCTTCCATAACAGCAGAATTGATGTCGATAACGCACATTATTTGTGATATACGCATTTGTCTGTATGCTCCACACCAACCTTTTCTGTGATGACCAAATTGCCTTTCATATGGCGTCAAATCCTGTTCATGCTCAGGCAAAAAACAGAGTTGGATTATCACTTTTCTAGAGTGGTAGTCTTCGGGTTCAATTTGTTCCATCATTCCATCACGTCTTTAGCTTGCTGGTATCTTTACAAAAGTCTATTGTGTAACTCATTTGAATTCACAGTACAAGTTGGCTGTTTGGTTGATCTCCATACTGAACTTGAAGGGGGGATTACAACCAAGCATCCAACTCATGAGATTTCCAGATATCTTTGGATAGGCAACTTAGTCATCTCAGTCTCATCAACCAAGCAAGTCAATGATTTCCCCTTTTAGTTGAGGTTGTGATCTTATGATTTGGTGTGCTTAATCTATGTGTCTTGTCCATAAGATAACACCCCCATTTTCTCAATTTTCTTTCACTTCATTTTAGAAAATCTTTAGTTCTCTACTCATAAAGGTATGTTGCATGAACACGATTTGCCTGCCTTATTCCAATTACTGTGCACGTTTTATTTGTAATCCGAATGTTTTAGGTGGTGTAATTGATAGTAATAGTGATGGATATTTGAACTATTGTCATACATATGGATTTTATATGCTTATTGTTTTAAATGGTGAGCTTTTGAATGGCAAGACCAGGTGGATACATGTTGGTCAAAATTCAAATGCAGAATCAGTTCCCCTTTCCCAGTTGGAAGCAGTTGCAGGCAAGATTTGATTAGTGAAAATCCAACCATGTTACAGTCAAGGGAATATGCAACTTGTGCTAAGTTGTTAGAAGCCACATTTAGATAGACAATCTTTCATGAGGCCCACAGAGATGCCTGTGACAAATCTACTTCAGTCCATCAGTTTTGCAAAACCACAGTAGGGTAGGAGTTTAAAAACCAGGTAGATCCAAAACTCATGTGGGTCATACCACACTAAACAGTGGGGCTTGAACGCCCACCATTGGAAACTTTGTGGAGGTCACAGAAGTTTTTGTATCAGGGATTCAGGATGATATTTGTGCTTACAGTTTATCTAATTGGTGATAACCCTGTGAACGGTTTGGATGATGTATAAACATTATGGTTGGCTCCCAGAAGGTTTCAATGGTGGATGTTTCCATTCTCCGTTCCCACTGTTTCGTTTGGTATAGCCCACATGAATTTCGTTTGGTATAAACATCATTAAAATGAGAAAAGAAGAAGAAGAAGAAGAAGAAGAAGAACTGCCTAACCGTAGGAGATAAGACTGCCAGAAAGGGCATTTGCCTTGAGACACCCAGTCGACAAGATCTTCTGTACTCAACGCTGTTGATTTCATAAAATTCAATTGCATGCAAATCAAATTTTAGGATTTTAGTCATACCAGGGAACTAAGGATAGGATTGTGTTGCTATTTCATAGTCCTATTAGTTTTGGATTTCTTTTACTGAGATTAAAATTGGGATGCCTAATTGGGTTAGGTTTTGGAGGTCTTTTGGGGTTTCATATAGTTGTAAAATTTGCGTTGGGATTCATGCAGGGGAGTTTTGAATTGAGAAATAAAGAATCGTCATTGTTTTAGGTCTTTTGTAGAAATCCTTGTAGAGGTTTTCCACCATGAAGACCCTTCTAGATCCTTACGTCCCTCCCTATGTTAGTATGGATGGAATTGGAAGGGAGGGAAACTACCATTTGTATGCTTGGGAAGCGATGTGTTTGATCCAATACATTTCCATTGCCTCATAATACGATGTAATTCCATCCTGATTTTGACCATTTGCCTACTGCAATACAAAAAAAATTCACATTAAAATAAAGGGTACAGCACCACCATACATTAGCTATGCCCTTTGAAGGAAGGATCCATGCTGTTTCATAGAAAATCTGCAAATAATCTGCCTAAGAAGCAGGTTGGGCCAGTTGACATCGGGCCGACCCCACCCATTGCCATCCCTGGACATTTTTTTATGACTGTTAGAAACTCTTATGACTATAAAAGAAAAACTTTGTAGCTGTTTCCTTATTTGGTGACCAACCAAGTATCGAAGCATCACTGGGAATTACAACATCTCAAATTGACTAGGCCAGATGTTGCCTTCATCCTCAAATTGTTTCCCAGTTCATTCATGTGCCTACAGTTGATCATTTCAAAATTATCAAGCAAATCTTATGTTATCAAAAGCACTATTCATCATGGATTGCCATTTTCTACTCAAAAGCAAAGTTGATTTACATGGGTTTGTAGATGCTGACTGGGCTGGATATCCTGATACTAGATTCTCGTCATCAGGGTATGAAGTTTTTCTCGGCGCTAATTGTGTTGTGGGAAGTCCAAATCAGCCCAACGTGGCTTGATCCACTGCGTAAGCAGATTGTCAATTCTTGCTTCCATAACAGCAGAATTGATGTCGATCAAGCATCCAACTCATGAGATTTCCAGATATCTTTGGATAGGCAACTTAGTCGTCTCAGTCTCATCAACCAAGCAAGTCAATGATTTCCCCTTTTTGTTGAGGTTGTGATCTTCTGATTTGGTGTGCTTAATCTATGTGTCTTGTCCGTAAGATAACACCCCCATTTTCTCAATTTTCTTTCACTTCATTTTAGAAAATCTCTAGTTCTCTACTCATAAAGGTATGTTGCATGAACACGATTTGCCTGCCTTATTCCAATTACTGTGCATGTTTTATTTGTCATCAAAATGTTTTAGGTGGTGTAATTGATAGTAATAGTGATGGATATTTGAACTATTGTCATACATATGGATTTTATATGCTTATTGTTTTAAATGGTGAGTTTTTGAATGGCAAGACCAGGTGGATACATGTTGGTCAAAATTCAAATGCAGAATCAGTTCCCCTTTCCCAGTTGGAAGCAGTTGCAGGCAAGATTTGATTAGTGAAAATCCAACCGTGTTACAGTCAAGGGAATATGCAACTTGTGCTAAGTTGTTAGAAGCCCCATCGAAAGATTCTTCCGTTTCTGATATGTTGATAGATTCCTTTGGGAGGTTACATACATATTTGCGGATTTCTTTAACAGAGCGTTGCAATCTTAGGTGCCAGTACTGTATGCCAGCCGAAGGTGTTGAGCTTACTCCCAGCTCTGAACTTCTATCGCAGGATGAAATCATTCGGCTTGCGAGTCTCTTTGTCAGTTCAGGGGTGGATAAAATTCGGTTGACAGGTGGGGAGCCAACCATCAGGAAAGATGTTGAAGACATTTGTTTACGGCTTTCTAACTTGAGGGGACTGAAAACATTAGCCATGACTACTAATGGGATTGTTCTCATCGAAAAAGCTTCCAAAGTTGAAAGAATGTGGGCTGAATTCAGTTAATATTAGCTTGGACACCTTGGTTCCAGCAAAATTTGAGTTCATGACAAGACGTAAAGGGCACGGAAGAGTTATGGAATCGATTGATGCGGCTGTGGAACTTGGATACAATCCTGTTAAAGTACTGTCTCTTCTTCCTGAATGTATCTTTTTTGGTTCCATTGCTCGATTCACAAAGCCATTTGATTTGTTCTGATTTTAGTAGCAAATTTTCATATTATTTAATGCGTTCTCTGCTCATGGAATTCTATGTTCCATTTATAGTCCTTCCTGTGCAAGATCTCTAAGTATGCTGTGCTGTATGGTTGTATGGCAGGTGAACTGTGTTATAATGCGTGGGGTTAATGATGATGAGATTTGTGATTTTGTAGAGCTGACACGGAATAAACCAATCAATGTCCGTTTCATTGAGTTTATGCCTTTTGACGGAAATGTGTGGAACGTCAAGAAACTGGTTCCATATGCAGAAATGCTGGATAGAGTGGTAAGGTACAACTCTGACAGATATTCCAGTGTCTTGATCTCAGAAGATATCCTAGGGCCTGTTTGCAAAGGGGTTGGTGCTGAATCTGCTGATCAAATTGGAGAGGATGGTGGTATCCATTCATTTCAAGCAGGAGACAATGAAAAATGTTGGAAAAAGGGTTCCTTTTAATATGATTCTGCTTCCTCTCAGGATTTTTTGGATAAACCCAAGTGCTTGATTTTTTCTGATTCCAATAATTTCGTATGAAAAATCTGAAAAAGTTGGGATTCACCCTCCTCCCAAACAGCGCGTTACACATCAATTCTTAGTTTGTACTGCAAATAGCTTGGAAAAGGTTCTGATGATGATATGCATTTGAGCAGGTTCGCCAGTTTGATGGTCTGAAGAGGCTTCAGGATCACCACACAGATACAGCCAAAAATTTTATGGTCGATGGGCACTGCGGAACTGTTTCATTCATCACATCGATGACTGAACATTTTTGTGCAGGTTGCAATAGGTTGCGACTTCTAGCTGACGGGAACTTTAAAGTATGTCTCTTTGGTCCTTCGGAGGTATATGATCTCTTCACTCTTCACTACATTGAAAATTATATTATGCAGATATGATTCCTTGAGAGAATGTGGATGACTGTCTTTCAGATATTTGTTTCTTATTCTTGTGTACTTGTTCCTAGCCGTAGGTAAGTTTAAGAGATCCCCTTCGCAGTGGTATTGATGATCTTGGGCTGAAGGAAGTTATTGGAGCTGCGGTATGTATGATATGCCTACTCGTGATGATTTGAGTTGCATATGCAGGGCATGCAATGTTGATTAGGGTGGCAACGGGTTGGTTTGCTCCAGGTTGCACTTGGCCTGAGCCTGACCTGTTTTACTAATAGGCTAAGAATTCAGGGCCAAACCTGACCCGCAACCCGTTACCTGTGACCTGACCTAACTCACTTAAAATTCCCCAAACCAAGCCCACCCATTTAATTGTAATCAGGTCAGGCTCAACTGACCCGACCTGACCTGGCACAATCACACTTGGGTTTAAGAATGGAATATGGGGCTAAAGTTATGCCAGCCTGGTCCAATTAGTGGATGCATACAAACATAGATACATTATATGCATGTATCTAATCATTATAGATTACTATATTTTGGGTTTTGGGTCGGGTCATCTTGCCCAGCCCATTAATAACTATATGGGTGGGTCAGGTAGGGTCCAACCTGAGCCCGATCTGCTAACTGAACCTGCCCACCACCCATTTAGCTTGGCTGAAACCCGCCTCAGAAGAGTGTCGGACCAGTTGACCTGTGGGCTGACCCGATCCGTTGCCACCCCTAATGTTGATTGTCAACCTCTCTTATACACAGTAAGGACCCATTTGGATGCAACTAGATAAGTAACTTTTCCTGCTGATGTCAGCAGTTAAAGTTACTTATTTAAGAAAAGTAAGTTTGGTTAGCACTTAATCATCAGCTACTTATTTGCTAAAACTTGGTTAAGTATTTCAGTGATTTTTTTTTTTGCTTTTTGACTTTTTTCCACTTGCTGAAAAGTGGAAAGCCATCATCAACGGGAGCAAAGTGCGGGATCCAAATCTATTGCACATGGTGATAGTTGACTGCCATTCCAACATGGTAGTGACTCTTCAACCGCACACCTGTCACAGTTTGACTAGGTGGGCCTTTAATCACCACTGCTCCCTGCACTGGGGTCCATTGGAGCTTGTGGACGAAGCTGATACTTGTATTTTCCCTTCATCAAGGTCTGTGTGACCCGATCAACTGGTTAGATGGCAAATAAACGGTAGGGTCGGGCCATGAAGGGTTCAATGGTAGAAATTCATTCACCACTGTTTCATGGAGGGTGGGGCCCACTTGAACTTTGAATCTGCTTCCTTTATGTGGCTAGGCCACGACGAGGCCCGAGTGACCTTACGGTCAATTAGATGGCAAATAAACATCATGGTGGGACCCTACGGAAGATTTAACAGGTGGGTGCTCCATCTACACTATTTCTTGTGGTGGGTGTTTCATCAACACTGTTTCTTGGGGTGGGCCCACAGATGGCAAATAAACATCACAGTGGGCCCCATGGAGTGTTTCAACGGTGGAAATTCATCCACCATTGATACATGAGATGGGCCCACTTAAGCTTTGCAACAAGCTGATATTTATGTTTTGGCTGTACCCACATGTTGGGTGTCGAAGAAAAAGCATGGTGGGCCCCACAGAAAATCTAAGGATGGGGATCATACCTTACTGTTTTATGCGCTGCAGTCCACTTCAACTTTGGATCTGCCTCATATCTGGGCCCGGGCCCTGAAGTGGGCTAAAAAGTTAGATGGACTGTGTTTCCAACACACGTGCCATAGTAGGCCCAAGGAAAGTTTCAAGGGCAGGTGCTCAATGACCACAGTCTTCAGTGGTGTGGCCCACTTTCAGCCTTGGGTCTGCCACATCTTAGGGCCAAGCCCTGAAATGATTTGGAAAAAATGAAGAACGGTAGTGATGAGACATAAATCGGGTGGGTCCCGCTGCTGGATGCTTCACATCAAAGGTTGGCCCCCCATGATGGAGAGTGGATGTAAGGGGACCAAGCATACTTGAATGATGGAGAGTGGATGTAAAGGGGACCAAGCATACTTGAGGGATAAATACCTATGATGTTGGAAACCAAACATACTTACCTACTTATTGGCTGATAAATATGTTGTTTACCAAACATACTTATCTGCTTAATAAGTAGAAACCAAGATAAGTGGCTTATCTGATAAGTAGCTTATCTTAAGTTACTTACAATCCAAACGGGCCCTAAAACTTTAATGTAGAGGCTTCATAAATTTTTGTTACACTTTCTGTATGGCCATGAAACTTTTACTGGGGTTCTAATAACATGGCCCAACAAACAAGCATGTTTTTGGGTTCTTGGAAGCTTGTCACTCACAATCTATATCTTATTAAATTAAATGCAATTCTCAGTTACTATAACCGATGGTTGTTTTATCAGGTGAAGAGGAAGAAGGCTGCTCATGCGGGGATGTTTGACCTAGCAAAGACAGCAAATAGACCCATGATACATATTGGTGGCTGAAGGCTTGGTATGCCATTTTTCTTGGGATCTTATATGCATTGGTTAAAAGGATGATAGATTGGTTGCCTTTGCTGCTAAGATCTCATAAAATCTTCTTGTATGCAAATCTTCACCTCAAGTGTTGATGGAAGAAGTAGGCTGACCAAGAATCCTACTCAGATGATTTTCCTGTGAAAGCATTTCCTTTTCTTTTATTTTATTTTCTTTTCTGTTTTTTTTTTTTTGAAACAATTAAAAAAAACAAGCAAAAAATTAAAAAAGAAAAGAAAAAAAAGGAACAAAAAAGAAGAAGAAGGAAAAGACAACAGCCCTGTAAAGGGCCGGAAGCGCATGCCACTCTCATACACATGACAAAAGGCAACCATGATAGAATACAAAATGATGAAAAAAGAGAATCCTTTTGAGCCATTGGCCCAAAAGAGGCTTCCCTAGCAAGGAAGCAACCACCCAGTGCTAGCTATCCGAAATTACCGCGCTGTAGGTTCAAGCCTTCCAATATTTTTTCACCATGGATGCCTGTAAGATAGGTTATTTAAAGTGTAGCTTACTACCTATCCGGGGAAACTCTCAGACTTCCAAAAAGACGCACCATGTGGCTCGCATTTCTTAAATGGACCCATATATGAACTATGCTACACTGCTGGCATGTTACCCATGTATGATTTTTTTTTTCTTACTAGAAAGAGGTTAGCGGGAGTAAAACAAAAGGTAGAAAATAATTTATGACAGGATGCGCGCATGTGGAATTATGAGATTCCAATTTGGTAATGGTTCTCTGTAAGTAGACATGTCAACTTGTTTAAAGTGGAGCTCCTGCCCAGTTTCCATGTCAAGTTGGGATGCTGCCCATGCTTCCCAGCTTATGTCTGTCCAGAGACGATTAGTGTTTCATACATGTGCATGTCTGGAAACTGAGCTACCATGTAACATTGCACAACATGTGGATGCGGTCAATGTAGCAACTTGCATCTGAAATTAGAGGTCATGCCTGATTCTCATGTCATCCTGGCATCCGCCAATGTGGGCACATCTGCAATTTAGCACTTGAACCCCACATCAACTTCAAGGCTAAACAGCCTTTTCAGATGCCACACGACCTCCGTCCTGGAAAATCAGTTGATGACAGGCTTGACCTGTTGACCTGTTATCATCACATTCTCATTGAAGGGTGGATTATGTGGACGGGAACTTTTAGTGCATCCTGCCATCACTTTGTTCATGATGCCAAAATGTGCACAGGCCAAGTCCTTTCCATTCTCATTCTTGGTTAACATCCAAACAGCTCACTTTTACTTCTTTTCGGTTTTGTTTTTGCTTCTTCTTCTTTTTTTGTTGATCCTGATCAAAACCATGACATTTGAAGAAGATAAATAACAATTTTCCATGCTACTGATAATTATGGTTTAATTCCTTTCTCGAAATGAACTTGGTTTTGAAGTAAACATACGCATATTGGGAAATTGTCTCTTAGAAGTGTTTCCTTTCCTTGCAGGTTCCTCAAGAGTTCAAATATCATGAAACAGGTGGAGAAGGTTAATGAGCTATTTATTCTTTTTCAGTATGGTTTCTCTTAAACCAGCCATGGTCTTCAGCAACCAGAACCCAGTTGTTGTATGTTACATGTTGCGTTTTGTATATTGCAAGTTCAGATGCAGTTGGATGATGAATGCCAATGCGATTGCAAACCCACCTCCGTCATGGATTGTATTTGTTTGAAATAACATTTGCTTTACCTGAGTATCTTCTATTAAGGATGAAATTTGTGTTTATGATTACAGAGTTCCACTAAATGAAATCAATATTCTTTTCTTTCAATTTTTCTTTTTCCTTTTTCCTTTTTCCTTTGAATATTGTGATTGTAAAACGCGCAATGCATCTGGATGCTTTCAAGTTTGCTTTTTTCCTCTAATTTCAATATTTATTAATTTGAAACTTTTTAGAATTAATACAGAAGGGGATGATTAAGACCGAATTTCTTGTATATTAAGATTGTTTTCCTTGGTTATTATTAAATAAAATATTCAAATAGAAATATTTCTGGTAATGTTGCTAGACCCCTATGTTAGTTTAGCACCATTTAAAAGATGGTGGTGCCTGTTCAACCATACACTTAGCATAATGGTAGCATAATTGTACAGCAATCATAGCCGACCCAACTGTGGATAGAGCAAAAATCAAGAAATTTTGCAGGGAGAAGATAATATCAGCCATCCTGATTTTACACTTCAAATTTGGAGCACTCACTGTTTTACTTTTAACCATCCATTTGATGGTCTTTAATGGATGTTTAGGATTGCTTGATCGGTGTTATTCTAAAGATATGCTCCATTCACAGGGGACTCACAATTTGGATGCTCTGGATAGCTGTACAGAAGTGGCACATGTGAGGAGGATGAGCCACCACCATTTTCAAATTGGTGTGAAACTAACATAAGACTCTAGGGCTACTTTGGTCTTTCTTTTACAAAAACTAATTAATAAATATGGAATTTACATTTTGATACCTTTATACCTTTTTCAAATAGGTTTCAAAGTGCTACCTCATTAATCGATATAATAATAATTCAACAGTGTCAGCAAATCCAGCAAATGGCGGCCCTACTGTGATATCCATAAAATCCTCGCCCATGTTAGGCTAAGAGCCCAAAAATCAGCTCCATCACAAATTTGTGATGCAGGTGGACCACATGAGTTGAAACAGAGTACAGGCCAACGCTTTTCCCCCAAACTGTTTCCATTGGTGTAGCCCAACAGAATAACGGATGGGTATGATTTTTTTGGCTACATGCCTGAATGTTTGCTTGGAATCCAATGTTGGAGTGGATTTCATATAATTACCACGGTGGGACCTATAAAAATCAAGGGTGGACATTCTCTTCCAATTGTTTGGTTTACTGTGGCCCACCAAAATCATAGGTCAGCCTGATTTTTTTTGCCTAATATGGGGCTAAATGTCTAATGGTAAGAGTAGATCTTACGTAAACATCAGTGGGGCCAGTGGGCCCTTTCCTAAACTCTCTGTGCGTTGGATGGGACACCGGAACTTGATAATTGTTTTAGGGGGGCTACAGTGATTAGTACGTGAATTCCACTCCAACCATTAGATGCCTAATCCTAAGGCTGACTCGTGATTCAGACAGGCCACTTCACATAAAACAGTTGAGAGAGACATGTCCACCCTTGATTAAAATCCACTCTTAACTATTAGATGCCACACCTAAATTTAGGTTGGGCCTTGAAATTAGGTTTATCTGTGATTCAGGTGAGCTATACCAAGGAAAATAATTTGATCGGACGTGTGCGGATTTCCTGCTATGTTTGTGAGAAATCCATCCATTTTGCTGCTCATTTTTTGACACGAGACAAAAATAAATAAATAAATAAATTTGAGCATCCAAAACTGGAGGAGGCCACACAAAGGGAAAAGTGGGGAAAGAAATGCCCACCCTTGAAAAGTTCCTAATGTCTACTTTAATGTTTATATGCCATCCAAATGGTTTATAAGGTCATTTACACTGGGATGAACTGAAAACCTAAAAAAACTCAGCCTAATGCAAAACTTTTGTGGCTATATGAATTTTTCAAAGGTGGTCAATCAATCTCCACTGTTTTCCTCATGTGGCCCACTTGAGTTTTGGATGTGCCCCATCTTGTCTTATGTCCTAAGATGAGCTGGAAAAATAGATAGGTGGGATGTATTTCTCACAAAAATCATGGAGGGCGCCCCACCTACCTTCCCAGCATAGGAACTTCCTACAAAACTTTCACAAGTAATCTACTTTTATAGTGTTGCCAATCATGTGGTCCACCTGATTCACGTATGGTGAGATTTTTGGAACTTAGTCAAACAAGAGGTGACACACCTGGTGGTGAGAGTACAGTTTATATAAACATCAGGATTCAGCTCACCCAAGCAGCTGAGCAAATGAAGTCAGTGAAATGATAATTATATGAATTAATGAGGTAGCTTTCTTAAAACCTTTAAAAAAAAAAATCTTCTCTTTTATTGAATGTATGTTTGTTGTCGTCCAGGGAAACAATGTAAGCCAGAAGAACAGGAACCTGGTAGAGGAATCCCTCTACTGTACACGTGGCAAGGGAAGATACCAATCAGGTCCCTCCATTGTGTGGGCCTTTTGTTGGGTGGCATGCGTTTTAAAAACTGCACCTAGTAATTTTTGCACTTATCACCGCCAAATGTCGACCGTCAACTAATTTGTTTACTACCGTCCATTTGAAGGCCACTGATCCAATAGCTTAGATCACCTGATTGGTGTTGTTTTTGAATGATTTTTCACCGCAGTGGACTCTTGATGCTTGCTCTGCATTTCGTTGACACGTGTAGAGTGGGGGATGACTCTACCATCATGACTGTACATATAATAGTGGTCAATGGCTTTCATGTGCCAAACGGAAATATACATTTTACATTTGGATGCTATGTGCGTGCCGTAGTCTGTTTAGATGGGGCCATGATTGATTCATCTAGACCGTTGATCCAATGACCCCACCATGGATGGGGATGCACCATCTGCTAAACTGGAAGTTCCTAACCCCTACTAAATTAGATAGTGGCCTGCTATCGGAAGGTTAAGAGAAAACTAAAACAGCTGTTCAGAAAGAATATGAAAGATTAAATATATGTGGCTATAATCATCCAATCTAGAAGAGTTTTGGGACATCCCGGTCCACAGCTGCTACCATTAGACCAACGGTCTAGATCAACAAAAAATGGCCCTCACTTATACAGACGGCTGATTCCAGAGGTTTGCTAACCCTACAAGCGACTAGGGCCTTGCCCATCCACAAGCAGGCACGCACGCACGCACGCCTCCCAGTATATAACACGTGCGGTATCCGAGCTTTCCGTCATGTGAACCTCACTGCTCAAAACTTCTGAGACCGTAGGTAACCTTATCCGTTATTCGAACGACGTCTGACCCTGTACTCGCACTCCTCTCCACCAAAGTGGTTACAATTGAAAATTTCACCAAAGCTACGGGCATATAGCCTAACCAATGCGCTGAAAGCCCGACGAGTGGTGGACAATGTAAAGTTAGGCTATTAAATCCTTGGACGTACAGTGTGGCCCATTCTGTGATGGCAATTATTCTGGCCTCTATTCCATTGCATTACTGTTGTACTTTGGTTGTTCAAGTTAACCTAAGATGGCTTTCACTCTAGCCTATGTTGCACTTTTCATATATCACACTTTTTGACACTATCTGGATGCTATCAAATAAGTTACTTTTTAAATGACTTTAAGTCATTAAGTTATTTTTAGCACTTAAGTTCAGAGAGCATTGTTAAAAAATAACTTATTTCTTAAAAACTACTCATTTTAATAAGTTAATTTTTTAGTTTTTTTACTTATTATTTTTCTATTCATCTCTCTTTTATGTAGGGATGTCAATGAGCCAGGTTCGTACTTAAAAAAATTGTTAAGAACCTAATCAATGCACCAAAAGCCCTAGGATTGATGGAATGTGTAAAGTTAGGCTCTTAAACTCTTGGGTATGTAACATTCCACCATGCTCCGCAACCGACATCCATGGTGGCCTACTTTGTGGTAGCACTCACTCTGGCCTCTATTTCAGGTAGCCCTTTCTAAGGTACAGTGGCTGCACTCTAGTTATCCAAGTAGCCATTTACACTTGGTGGCTTCACTCTAGTTACTCGGGTAACCCTTTCCATGCCATGACAGCTTTCACTCTAGTCCAGGTTACCCCTTCTGTGACTCGAACACGAGACATGGTGTTGACTTTAATACCAATTGTTATGATTCCAAGGGTTTAAGAGCCCAACTTTACACGTTCCATCACTCCTAGGCTTTTGGCATATTAGTTGAGTTCTTAATTATTGGTATCAGAGACAACACCACGTCCTATGTTCAAGTCATGGAAGAGGCAACCTAGACCAGAGTGAAAGCCGCCATGGTGTGAAAAGGGCTACTTCGATAACCAGAGTGAAGCCACCATGCTCGGGAATATCAACAGAAGCTCTCTCTAATGGGTTAAAATATCCGGCCCGACCCAAAATAGTTCAATATCCGGCTACTTGGATAACCAAAGTGCAGCCACCACGCCCAGGAATATCAATAGAAGCTTTCTCTCAGGGGTTAAATTATCTGGGCCGACACAAAATAGTTCAATATCCGGGCCGAGACCTAACCCAGGCCCGACCCGCTGACAACCCTACTCTCACATACATATCTACATTAAAGATGGTCCCCATATGATGGATGACCCTATATTAATGTGGACCCACGTAATGGATGGTCCACATCAAAGGTGGGCCCCTAATGATGAATGACCCACATCCAAGGGGAGCCCCCCATGATGGGCAACCCACATTGAAGGTGGGGCCCACGTGATGGACAATTCACATCAAAGGTGGACTCCACACGATGGGCAATTAATAATGGTGGGCTCCACATGATGGATGATCCACATTAAGGTGGGCCTCTCATGATGGACGGTCCACATCAAGGTCGGCCTAATGAGAGTGGCCCATATCTAAGGCTGGCCCCGCATGATGGACGACCCACATAGGAGATGGGCACTACATTATGGGCGGTAGTTATTGAAGATGGGCCCCACATGATGGACAATAACATTGACGGTGGGCCCGACATGATGGGTGACCAACATCAAAGGTGGGCCCTACCTAATGAATGATGCATATTAAAGGCCAGACCCTAATGCTAAATGGAACACATCCAAGGTGGGCCCCACATGATGGATGACCTACATTAGTGGGGCTACACAATGAACGATCCACATCAAAGGTTGGCCTCACATGATGGACAATGCATGTGAGGGAGACCAAATAGACTTGAGGGATGATTACTTATGATGTTGAAATTCAAACATGTTTTTCTACTTTTAGGATAATAAGTATGTTATTTACCAAACATACTTGTTTGCTGATTAAGTAGAAACAAAGATAAATTACTTATCTAATAAGTAGCTTATTTAAGTAACTTACAATCCAAACAGGCTCGCATGACTCAAGCATAGGATGTGCTGTTGGCCTTGATGCTAAGGAAGCGTTTGGATTGTAAGTTACTTTGGATAAGCTACTCATGCCATAAGTAGCTTATCTTAGTTTTTCACTTATATGACGCCAATAAGCATGTTTGGTAAACAACATACTTATCAACCAAAAAGTAGAAAAGCTTGTTTGGTTTGCAACATCATAAGTAATTATCCCTCAAGTTTGTTTGGTCCCTCTCACATCCACCATCCATCATGTGGGGCAAACTTTGATGTGGGTAGTCCATCATGCATGGTCGATCTTGGATGTGGGTCATTCATCATTATGACCCGACCTTTAATGTACACCATTCATTATGTCGGGCCCGCCTTTGATGTTGGTCATCCATCGAGTGGCGCCCACCTTCAATATTCATCTCCCATCATGTGGCCATCCATCATGTGGGCCTTGCCTTTGATGTGGGTTGTACATAATGCAGGGCCCGACTTGGATATGGGCCACTCATCATTAGAGCCAACATTTGATGTGGATTGTCCATCATATGGGCCTACCTTGATGCAAATCATCCACCATTTGGGGCCTGCCATTATTAATTGTCCATCATGTGGAGACCACCTTTGATGTGGACTGTCCATCATGTGGGCCCCATCTTCAATATGGGTTGCCCATCATAGAAGGCTCACCTTAGATGTGGGTCATTCATCATTAGGGGCTGACCTTTGATGTGGACCGTCCATGATCATGAGGGGCAACCTCAATATAGACCATCCATCACGTGGGGCTATCTTCAATGTCCACTACGCATCATGTGGAACTCACCTTTGATGTGGACCGTCCATCATGTGGGCCCCACTTTTGAAGTGGGTTGTCCATCATACCAGCCCTCTTTGGATGTGGGCTTTTTATCATTATGGGACGACCTTTGATGGGGACCATCCATATCTGGGTCCACGTTAATATGGAGTCATACATCATGTGGGGCCCATCTTTAATGCGGACCATCATCATGTGAGCCGCACCTTCAATGTGGACAATCCATCATGTAGGGCCTCTTTTGATACAGACTTGGGAGAGAGCCTCCTTTAACATGCCCCATGAGAGAGATTAGTAGAAAAGTTACAAGTTAAAAGGCTAAAATAATCAATTTATGAAGATAAGTAGCTTAGAGCACATAAGTAACTTTTACAATAATGGTTACCAAAATAAGTGGAAGAAGCAACTTAATTACTTAACATAAATTAAAAAGCAACGTATTTGATGATATCCAAACAGGCTCTAATTGTTAAGAACCTAAACAATGTGCCAAAACCTCCCAGGAACTTGTAAAGTTAGTGGGATCATAACAAATTGATACATAAATGGTGGCTCCAAACAAACCTATAGTTTTGCATCTCATTATCCACTGGTTTAGGTGGTGTTGCTTAGGTGAGTTATAATGTAGCTGAGCTTTTACCTCATGGCCTATTACTCGGATATAACATGATGGATTGATTGAATTTTGGGGTTGTTAGGATGCCTATAAAATTTTAAGCTGCGGATACTTTATACCTTAAAAGAGTTTCATGGCTATACTACTATTTTATTTGGCTTTTAAGTGATAAGTATTTATAGGTAAATAAAGGATTTCACACTCTTTTAAGTGTGGCTTGAATAAATCCACAATTCCTTCTATGGGCTTTTTTTTTTTGTCATGCAACGCACACACACCCTGTTAGATGTGCAACGTACCCACTCAGTCAGTCACACAATGCTCCCACCCATTGGTGGCCATTGGTGGGGTTTGTGGGTTTCGAACACGAGACCAGCAGTTGAAACACCCCGGTGTCTACCAGCTAGGCTAGCGGGTGATCCCCCATTCTACAAGCTTTTGATGGAGCGAAAATCTATTCCGCTGGCAATGTGAATAGAAGAATTCATGACAAGAGACTAGCATTCGAACATGAGATGTGATGTTGAAGCCCCAAGGCATCTTCCTGCTAGCCTTGTTAATAATTTTTACTGTTGAAACCTTGGGTATGCTTATTTTCGAACTCAAGCCCTAAAATTATCTAATAAAATAGATAGATGGAGCGGATAAAATACACAAATTACCATGGACCCTGCAGACTTTACCCGATATGCTAAGTATATGCAAATGAGTAATGATTGCAAATTTCACGCGGGGCTCATTGTGATATATATGGATAATTCACACCGTCCATCCATTTTGTGGGCTGATTTTAAGGCATGGATCCAAAATTGAGGCAGATTCAAATCTCAAGTATCACACCATATAAATTGAAAACCTACCATTAAAAACCTTTTACGACCACGATTTCTTAAGGTGTGGGCCACTTAAGCTTCGTATTTGACTTATTTTTGGGATCATGCCTAAAATGTTATGGTAAAATGATGGGATAGCATGAATATGTCACAGACCTTACAAAGTGGTGCCCACGAATTTAAGCCTATCTTTTCAAATGACATTTTAAGGAGGAAATTCTCATTTATGCGGGAGATGTGCAAATAATTGTTATTATCCATTTACAGGATGGAATTGAAAAACAAACAACTACTAAAACATGGCTTATTTGAGAGAGAAAAAAAAAAAGTTATTTTGTACATTTACAACATGATGGCCCACAGATTGGAGTGTTATTGTACAGGATTACCGGTACCTTCCAACCTCCATTATTTCGATATTTTCATTCCTCAACTGCTCCGGTTTTCCCTTTCTTTTATAAACACCTCAACCCTCTGATTTCTGTCTGAAACCTATTTCTCCGTTTTCTGTAGTTTTCTTTTTCCATGGCTGCCGTTCTCGATCTCACTCCCGCTTTTGGAGGATTCCGTACCACCAGATGGCCAGAAAATGGCCGGATTCCCGGGATTGGATTCCGTCGTCGGGGTTCCGGAAAATTGAGTGGCAAAGGTTGCAGGGCCATGGTGCAGCAGACGGTTCAGGGTGCCTCAGCCAATTACGCGAAAGAGATGGAGAGACTGTCAGCAAAGGAGTCGCTTCTTCTTGCTGTAAGTGCTAATTCATCACTTTTTAAGAATTCTCTGGGTTAGGGTTTCAGGAATGTGGGAATCGACAGGTTTGAGGATGTTTAGATGAATTTCATGAGAATTATGAGAATTGTATGCATTCGTGTATCATGTGCAGATTTTTCTGATTTTTCAAGTTGTTTTGATGTAAATAAGGTGGTAGATCTCTACTCACGAATGAGCAAGATTTCTGTGTTTTAATCCACTTCAAGGGTAGATTGGCCTCCTAATGCAAGAAGAAGCACTGCTTTAATCAAAATCGATAAGCCTCCTGTGTGATTTTTAATATTATTTCATATGTACTTGATAGCCAAGACCCTAATCGGAAACAAATAAAAAAAGAAGGGAATTTTACAAATTAGTACATTATTAATATCATATTTGCATCCCGATACCTTTTTAAATTAACTTTTCAATAAGCTACCTCATTAATTAAGATAATGGTCAAATGGGTACTTTCCGTTGCTTTTCTATCATTCCCGTCATATTTTTACATAAAATGACTAAAATACCCATCTTAATAGTGTAACTTAATTACTTGAACCAAAATAGGATATTTACGAGGTATTTATTATTTAAAATTACTAAAAAGAGAAAATACGACACCGAGCGGATTGCCTACTGATGCTGCTATTAGTCAGTGCTCTGTGGGCCCACCATGATGAATGCCTTTTATCCATGTCGTCCATCCATTTTTTCAGATTGTTTTATTGCATGATCCCAAAAACAATTAAGATCCATAACTCAGGTGCACCACAACACAGGAAAAGGTGGTCATTGAGCGCCCACTATTAAAAACTCCTTGGGGGACCACAAAAGCTTGGATCAAGCTGACATTTATGTTTTCCCTTCATACAGGTTTGTGGAGCTAATCAACAGGTTGGATGGCAAATAAGCATTATAGTGGGCCCTAGGAAGTTTTTAATGATGAGCGTTTGATCACCACTATTTTCTTGTGGTGTGGTTCACTTGAGATTTGAATCGGACTAATGTTTTGGACCATATCTTGAAATAATCTAGAAAAATGGATGGACAGTATGGATAATACACATAAATCATGGTGGCCACATAGAGAACCAGCTAGTAGCCACATCACGAGTAGGTAATCCGTGTTTCAACTTTCCTGTACGCGGATTGGGTACCTCGCCTTTATCTAGGAACGGGCATGGCTCTGAGAGGCCATTGTGATGTATCGGTTTTATCCACACCGTCCACCCATTTTTCCATATTATTTTACAGTTTGATTCCAAAAATGACATAGATCCAAGTCTCAAGTGGACCACACCATGGGAAGCAGTAGGGTGACCGTTGAAACCCTCCTAGCGCCTCCATGATGGTTAATTGCTGTCCCACCTGTTCATATGGTCATATGGACTTTACAGATCTGGATGAAGGGAAAACACAATTATCATCTTGATCCAAAACTTTCGTAGTCCCCTAGAAGTTTTCAACGATATTACTTTAATCCCATTGTGTGGTCCACTTGATCCTTAGATCTGCCCATTTTTGGGCTCATATGCTAAAAAAATGTGGCAAAATAGATGGAGGGTGTAGATAAAACAGATAAATCACAATGGCCCCTCAGAACCCTGTCCGTCCATTACTAGATGGTCGGACCCAAGCGGCTCCCATCTTTCATTCCTCGAACAAGATTAGCTGGTATTGCCAGTGAATTAGGTGCACCCCGTCCTCACCCAAAACTAGTGTGGCCCTGACTGTGGGGCCCACCTTGATATATGTATTGTATATCTGCACCTTTCATTCGTTTTTCCAGCCCATTTTAGGGTATGAACCAAAAATAAACAATCCAATTCTCAGGTGGACCACACAAAAGGAAACAGTGGTGAGTGACTATTAAAACTTCTTATCAGCCACAGAAGTTTTGGATCTAGCTGACATTCGTTTTTTTCCCTTCATCCAGGTACGTGTGACCTTATCAAGAGGTTGGATGGAAAATAAAAATTAGGGTGATCATTATAGTGGGCCCTTGAAAGATTTTAATGGTGTGGTGAAGTTTTGGGCGCTGTGGGGCCCACCTTGATGTATTTGTTTACCATCCAACATGTCACACAGACCTAGATGAAGGGAAAAAAAAATTATCAGCTTGATCCAGAACTTTTGTGGGCCCTAAGAAGTTTTTAAGGGCGGACACTCAATGTCCACTGTTTCTTGTGGTGTGATCCACCTGAGTGGCAGCGTAAGTAGGCAAAAGACAGAAGCGATTGCGTCCAGTCCCTAGAAGGAAATTAGAAATCAGGCACTCTGTGATTTATGACTTTTATCCACACCGTCCATCCATTTTTAAAGATCATTTTAGGATATGAGCTAAAAAAATGAGGCAGATCCAAGGCTTATTAAGTGGACCACACCACAGAAAGCAGTGGTGACAATGACACACCATTGAAACCTTCTTAGGGCCCACCATGATGTTTATTTGCTATCCAACATGTTCATAAGGTCACATAGACATGGAAGAAGGGAAAATACAAATGTCATCTTGATCCAAAACTTTCATGGCCCCCAAGAAGTTCTTAATGGTGGAAATTCAATCCCCACCATGTGGTCCACTTGAGCTTGTATCTGCCTCATTTTTGGGCCCATACCATAAAATGATATGTAAAAATGGACGAATGGGCATGGATAAACCCCATACACCACGATCCGGTTATGCAATTCACCTCCACGGTTATGCAATTCACCTCCACAAAAGATGGTAATTAAAGCCTATGTCATTAATAATGGGCGTTTTTGTCATTTTATAAAAAAGCTTGACAGAAATAAGAGAAAACTAATGGAAAGTACCCAATCGATAATTATTGAGATTAATGAGGTACCTCAATGAGAATATAATTTAAAAGGATACCCAGGTGTAAATATGGTATTAATGAGGTACCATTTTGTAAAATTCCCAAAAAAGAATAAAAAGATAACAACTCGACGCTAATCACACCTCATCCTCTCAAATGCCATCTCACGTGCAAGATGCCCTTCCAAATAGAGCTTATTAGGGAGGGGGGAAGAAAACCATAATGTTCCTCCCTCCTCAAAATGAACCTTGTCCTTAAGGTTCGAAAATGGGAAGTGCTCCTTGGGCCGATAGTACTCTTCCTGCAATGCATCTTCCTTTGGCAAGTGGGTCCATTGTTCTAGAACTTTTGTTATTGCCTTATTACCTTTCCTAACTACTTGCCTATCCAGAATAGCTCAGGGTCCAAGCTGAAGAACTCCATCGTTCACCAGAGGTAGCATTGGATGCACACTAATTCCACTTCCAATCTTCATTTTAAGCATAGAAACATGGAATATTGGTTGAAATTTGGATCCCGGTGGAAGATCCAACTTATATGCCACTGGTCCGATTTGTTGAATCACTTGAAATGGCCCATAATAACGGGTGCCAACTTACGACTGGAATGCATGGCTAATGAAGTTTCTCGATACAGCTGCAGCTTGAGATAAATCATGTCATCTTCATTGAATGACTGCTCTGATCTGTGTTGATTGTGTTGCACTTTCAATCGGTTTTGTTCCATAACGAGATAATGGGTAAGGATTTGATCAGAGATACGCAGTTCTTGGTCAACGTGGTCCACATTGGTTATCCCAGGCAGATAAGAGCTTATGCTTACAGGTGGATGACTGTACACCACTTCAGATGGGGACATTTTGGCAGCTAGTTGACATGTGGTATTGTACCACCACTCAGCCCATGGAAGCCATTTTACCCATTGCCATGGCCTTCCTCCTATGAAACATTGCAAATGTGTCTCTAAACAACGGTTAAGAGCCTTCATCTGACCATCGGTCTGTTGCTGATAGGCCATGTTCATGTGTAATTGTGTTCCTTGCATTGCGAAATATTCCTGCCAAAACTTGCTAATAAACACTGGATCACCTTCGCTGACAATGAAGCGAGGCATCTTGTGGAGCTTCATATCATCATGTACAAACACTTGCACCCCCAAAGTTGCCGTTTAGGGATGAGAGAGAGCACAAAAGTGTCCTTAGAGAGCCTATCAACAACCACCATTATCTTGCTCTTCCCTTCCGGCAGAGGCAACTCATCAGTAAAGTCCATTGAGATGTCTTGCCATATTCAATCCGGTAAGGGTTACAGCTGTAAGAGTTCCAGTGGAGAAACTGTTTCATATTTTTTCCATTGGCATATGTTGTGCTTGGCTTTGAATGTTTGACATCCTTGCGCATGCCCTGCCAAATCAAGCCCTATGATAATCTCTTGTACATCTGCAAATACTCTGAATGTCATGCAGATGGATTTGCATGAAATTCACATAAGAAAGCTTCCTTTAATCGGGACTCAGTTTGAAGGACCATCCTCCCCTTGTTGTACAATTGAGAGGCGTGCAACTTATATCCTCGAAAGACCATAGGATCCATTTGCGGTTGGTGCATAATGTTGTGGGTTTCAAGGAACTCTTGGCGCTCTTTCTAATTCTTCGGTAATCATGAATTGTGGCACTGAAATAGTTACCTCTGAACATTCCTCGAACTGGCGGGAGAGATCATCCACCGCCAC
This sequence comes from Liriodendron chinense, assembly GCA_003013855.2. NCBI lineage: Eukaryota > Viridiplantae > Streptophyta > Magnoliopsida > Magnoliales > Magnoliaceae > Liriodendron > Liriodendron chinense. The sequence goes on along the minus strand of PVNU02000133.1, from coordinate 2,603,261 downwards.
ATTTACCTTTCTTGGCAATATATTATCTCACAATCATAACTGAGGGGTTTAGACACCCACTTCTGCTGCTCAAGAGAGGAGACCTGTTGTTCAAGAAAGTACTTTTCTATGGTCCGTCTTTATTTGTAAGTGCCTACCAAGGAGGTACATGCATTGCTTAGTGACAGTGTGGATGATCACTAACATTTCTTTCTTATCGGTAGAGAGTACCAGATATTTTCCAGATAATTCATTGTTTGAAAAGGCAATAGGCCTTCCTTCTTGCATTAGTACCACTGTAATTCCTCCCCCAGAAGCATCACACTCAACAACAGAGGTCTTTGAAAAATCCTTCAAGGCCATTATTGGTGTGGTCTTCATTGCTGTCTTGGGAGCTTCGAAAGCACTTTCCGCCTCTTTAGTCCAATGAAAGCTATCCTTCCACAATAGCAGTGTAAGTGGATCACTAATCTTGCCGTAATCCTTCCACAATAGCAGTGTAAGAGGATCACTAATCTTACAGTTTGAACCTGTCAATCCCAAAAATCCACAAAATGATCGAACTTCCAAAAGTGCATTTGGATCATTTGGTGTATAATGGATTAGCTCGTAAGTGGTCCAATGCTATCCATAGGTGATGTAGATGATCCTTCGAAGTGGGGCTGTACACCAGAATATCGTTGAAAAATACCCAAATAAATCACTATAAATATGGTCTAAACATATCATTAATGAGGATTTGAAATGTTGATGGCGCATTTGTGAGGCCAAATGGCATAATGAGAAACTCATAATGCCCCTCACATGTGTGGCAATGTTTCTTGGGATTTGGGAATGTCCTCTTCGCTAACTCGTATCTGATGATACCTAGATCAAAGGTCAAGCTTTGAGAAATAATAGGCTGGATGTAACTCGTCGAGCAATTCGTCGATGATAGGTATTGGAAATTTACTCTTTAGCATTATATGATTGAGAGCTCGATAGTCTATAGAGGACCTCCATGTGCCATCTTTCTTTCCTACCAATATAATTAGCAAGGAGTAGGGACTCACACTTGGCCGAATGATCCCTATCTTGAGAATTTCACGGACAATTCGCTCAATGTCATTCGTTTGGGTATGTGGGTATCTATACTGCTAGACATTTGTGGGTGATGCCCTTACTGTAAATTCATCTTGTGGTCTTGTGAACATTTTGGTGGTAACTGATGCAGGATGACCTAATTATAATGCATGCATATGATCATGAATAATTCAGCAGAATAACAAAAGCAATAACAGTAAAATATTCAACATTCACCATCATAATCTAAGAAAATCAAAAGGACACATGCAATAATGTGGGCCATCATCACGACCACGTAGTATGGATTTCAAGTATTGCGTGGAATGGATCTGGCGAGGGATAAAACCTTCCGATCTTGCATGGTTACAACCCAAATGTGTAATGAGATTCACTAGTCTAGGGAATCAAAGGATTTCTCAAATTAGATGATCATACTCTGAAAAATTAGGGTTTGGATCAAATCTCAGATTTGGGGTTGTAGGAACTAACAAGAACTAGATTTAGAAGAAAGATGGGAAAATATGAAGTTACCTTGAAGAAAGTTGGAAGAAGAAGTGGAAGAAGAAAGAAGAAGAAGATTCACAGAGATAGAGAGGAAGAGGAGGCAACCAAAAGGCTTTGTTTATTCAATAATCAACTACATTCGTGTTTAGGGCTTAATCCCTTTAAATAAACATTAACTAAGAAAGGAAAAGTCCAAACTACCCCTAATACTTAATAAAATAAACTAAAAAAAAAAAAGTAGCGTGTTCGTCGGGCGCTCGATGACCAATCGGTCGGGCGCCCGAAGATGGTTGAAATAGTCCAGCGACTAAACCAAAATATTAGATGAATTTCGGTCGCTTGGTGACTAGTGGTCGAGCGCCCAAAGACAATGAAAACTGTCCAGAGAGTACATCTTCGAAACGGGCGAATTTTGGGCGCCCGACGACCTCCAGTTGGGTCTTCTTTCTTCCTACACACGTGTCTTCCTACTGTGGAGTCTTCTACGTGCCAAATCACATGTGTAGGGCCTTCATTGCTCCTCATCAGTCGCCTAGCCACAAGGATGATGCCTGAGGCGCTCGCTTCCTTCGTTGATATACGTTGAAGGGTTTGATGTCCTCATCAGTAACCCATGGGTTCTTCAAATACCATCGCAAACTCATTGAGTAAAGAGGGTAAATTGAGAGATTTAAGTGTTTCCCTTGTAGATTTGATGTGGTAATCTACATCATTATGCCCTGGGGACAATGCCGTAGAATCCTTTCATTGAATGTAGGCTAGTAGGCTGGACCTCTCCAATGAGCCACCCCTCTAAGTGACATGAATGCCCATTCATGTTGAAATCCATGGTCAACTTGTTAAAGTCCCATACAACAAGACTCAACTGTTTGAGCCATTGAATTTCGAGCAACACATTCAAACCTTTCAATGGAAAAAGATAGATATCAACCTTAAACGACACCCTTGGATTGCCATCTCTACATCCTTGCATTTTTCCATGCAATCTAGCTTTTTGTTGTCTGCCACCATTACATCAAAAGCCAAAACGCTTGAGATTAGGCATTTGAGGCTTTGTGCCAAGCTCTCATCGATGCAGTTGTGTGCTCCTGGTATCGCTGAGAATAGATACTGTGATGCAGGACAGCCCTAAATATGATGCATGCTCATGAACACAATTATTCAGCGGAAGTAAAAACAATAATAATAATGAAATCTAGCATAAATCATCATAAACTAAGAAAAACATAAAGGAAACATGCAATGAGACGGGCCATCATCACAACCATGGAGTATGGGATTCAATTAATGCATGGGCTGGATCCGGCGAGGGATGGAACCTCCCGATCTTGCATGGCTATACCCAATCGATCAATGCTGATCACTAGTCCGAAGAACCAAGGGGTTTCTCGGATTAGGGATTTGAGAATTTGAGGATTTAGGGTTTGGATCAATTCTCAAGGTTTAGATCGTAGGGAATAAACAAAACAGGAGTTTAGGAGGATAATATCAGAAGATAAAATACCTGGAAGAAGTTGGAGGGGCACAAGAAGCAATTAGAAGAAAAGAGATTCAGAGAAGAGGATGAAGCATCACCATGAGAGAGAGAGGAGGCAGGAGGAAGCTCAAAGAGGCTTTCATTAATCAATAGCAAAAGTTCTATTTTCGTGTTTAGGGCCTAGCCCACTTAAATAAACAAATAAAACAAGTAAAAGTACTAAACTACCCCTAAACTAAGCAAAAACGCGTAAATAAGCAAAACTGCGCAAAAGTTCGGGCGCCCGAAGACGTCCAAAAACGTCCAGAGAGTTTCGGGCGCTCGAGAGGCCAAGTTCGGGCGCCCGATCGGGCGCCCGAAGGCAATGGTCGGGCGCCTGATCGGGCGCCCGAAGTCTTCAGCTCTTCAGTCCTTTTCTTCCTTCTTCCTACACACGTGTCCTCCCTAGATGGGATCTTCTATGTGTCTGATCACATGTGGAGGGTCTTCAGCTCCTCAATAGTCGCCTATCCACAAGGATGGTGCTTGTGGGTGGTGCTTTCTTCGTTGGTACACTTGAAATGGTCTTGTGTCCTCATCATACTGTCTGCCATTTAATCATCCCCGTAACTCACATGGTTTGCGGTGGAGAAAGGCTACAAAGTGCATGGATTGAAATCTCCGGCGTGTTGCTCTCATCGTCTGGTTCCTCTTCGTCTTCTGTCCCTTCCTTTCATCACTGTTCAACACAAATAGTTGTTGCAATTTGCAGTGATGGATCATGGCCTGGACCAAATTTCTCATCACAGTTTTAATGGAGGCCCCCGTCCCTGCACTCCTACATTTCTGCGCAGGTTGGTTTCTTGATCGGTGGAATCTTGATTTTGGTGGTCATCAGTGTAGATCTGGTGGCCTAGCAAGTAATTGGAATCTTCTCACTATACCTTAGGCGTTGAAGTTCCTCCTCCTACATGCGAGCAAGGCTGATAGTGGCTACCAAAGTAGTGGGACCGAACATTTGGACTTCATCCCAATCTCCTCATTCAATCCCAACTTTGGGAAATCGAGACGTGTATCTTCTGGCTTGAATCGGCGTCCCTTCATTGCGGTCGGCTCCACTTTGGATGCATCAGATTCAATCTGGCTGCTCATCTCAAACACGGGTATGGTCTCTCCCCATCTTTGAGCATAGAGGATGCTAGCTGTTTATATTGGAGGCTCATGGCAGCAAGTGTCTCCTTGATTTCGCGTAGGGATTTAGAATGTTGTTAGGCCTCCTCTTCTAACCTACCTACCTTAGCCTCCATTGTCTTCACCAGCCTTTGTTCCTGCTTGGGCCGTGCTCAAGATCTCTACTCATGAATGAGCAAGGTCTACGTGTTTTAATCCACTTCGAGGGTAGATCAGCCTTCTAGTACAAGAAGCACTGTTTAATGGAAATTCTCTGTGAATTTTCATATTATTTTGTACTACTTAATAGCCAAGACTTGCCATGTTTGGGAACAAATAAAAAAAGAACAAAAAGAAAACAATTCTACCCTAATCAGACATCATCCTCTCACATGCCATCTCACTCATGTGCAAGATACCCTTCCAAATAGAGTTTATTAAGAAATAAAAACCATAGCATTAGGGTTTTGAAAATGAGATGGTAGGATATTTCTTGGATTGTGATTCTTTTGCTGAGTTTTCATTAGTCATTATCGTTTGCAAATTATTGTTTGCTCTGTGCTAAAATTTGGTTATTGAAGTAAAAGATTGTTCATGTTTCCATAGTGTCAGTCAGTTTCATTTTTGTAGTTTGTTTTATAATATTTTTATGTAAATTATGGTTTTGGAAATGTAGAGATCGTTAAGATTTGTGTCACGTTTCCTTGGTTATTTTGAATTTTTATGTGTCACTGAATTGCGATTCTTTTAACTGAATTGCTTGAATGTTAATGGATTCTTAGCATTTTAAGAATTTTCTGCTTTGGCTATCTTTGAATATTCAGGAGCTTCTCTTATTTTTAGCTTGAAAGAATTATCGATTCATTTCAGAAAGTCTTTATGGATATACCTTTTCAGTTTAAGGATGCTGGGGGTTTTGAGGCTCTCGTCAGTGGAAAGACGACGGATATGCATCGGATTGATGTGAATGAGAGAATCACGAGTCTTGAGCGCCTGAATCCCACGCCTCGACCCACAACGTATGTTTCTTCTCCAAGAAATTGGAAAATCAGAAGTTCATTTATTTTTTTTTCCTTGTATATTTTGGATGTGGATTTACTTATTTTTTTTATTTAGGTCCCCCTTTCTGGAAGGTCGGTGGAATTTTGAGTGGTTTGGTGCTGGTAGCCCAGGATTATTTGCTGCCAGGAGTTTGCTCGAGTAAGTATTATTCTGGTTGGAATTTTTCAACATAATTCATTATGCCACTTGATTGTTTGTGTAAATGTTGAAATCTTTCAGCAAGTCCATTCCCAGGGTCTTCTAAAGGCGGCTTTGTAAGGATATACTGAAATGTAAATTTGGATTTTGTGAATCCTTTTTTTTTTTTTTTTGTTTCTTTTTCTTTTTCCGGTCAGTTGTTTGCAAAGAATCATTGCCAGTTCCTCCAAATTTACATTTTACTATGTACTGAAAAATGGTTCTCACTCCATACACAAACATGGTTTTTGATGCAATGTGTTATTACCCAACATTTTGTTGCTTCAAAATTGTTATTTTTTGGAATGCAGTTTTCCATTACATGAGTGCATGTAAATTATCAATGTTTTGACGAGAATGATTGATGGAAGAAGATGCTTATTGCAGCCCTATTTTCTGGTGTCAGATTGGTTGAATGAAAGGTGAGCTAATTTTATTGACACAACCGAGGTGTCTTCACAGGAGATTTCCATCGACCTGTAGCAAACTTATTAGGATTGGATGTGCTGGTCAAGGATGGATATGCAAAAGCTACAGCAAATCTGAAGTTTTTGAACTTGGTATTTCTCATTGTGTGACTTGAGTCATGCTTATCACTTTTTTCTTCATGTTAAAGCTATGCTGTTTGTTTCTTGTGCTGTTAATCCTTGCAAAAATGACCTAAAGAGCAGTGAAATGCCTGTAATTCAAGAAAGTTATACAGCTGTTGCTGGTCATTACTTAGAAGGCTAAAGAAGATATTTAGATCCATCACAATTCTTCGTCATTTTAAATCTGTGCTGTTAGTTTCTTGTTCTGTTGGTCCTTGCAAATATGAACTAAAGAGCAAAGCTGTGAAATGCCCGTAATTCATAAAAGTGCTATAACTGTTGCTGATCATTCGTAAGCAGTCTAAATAAGATATTTAGATCTATGTAATGTACATATCTATAATCCAATTCATAAAAGCTGGGTCCATTGTGAAGTTGTTAAAAAAATAATAATAATAATCTTCAAATCATATGATTTACCTGGTATTTCTCTGTGTTTGCCCTTTATGAAGTTGTTAGCATGTCATGATCTACTTATTTTTACTGAAAGCTACGCGCTGAAAGTGGGGTTTTTTTTTTTTTTTTTTTTTTTTTTTTTTGTTCTTGTTTTTAAAGTGTTTTGTGAACATAGCGTAGCCGTTGGTTTAGTTTTCCATTCTATGTTACACTCGTTACTTACATGCTTATTAGATTCCTAATACTCTCATTGCTTGTATTGTAAAAGCTCAATACAAGTGTCTGGCTGGATTTTGAAGTTCAGGTTCTATTTTCACTAGATATGGCATGGATAAGTCACTGGTATAACGTGGATGCAGCTTGTGTACTAAAGTAGCCCAAGGGTTGAAATCAAATTAGAAGCAAGAAGTACCATATTTGATGGTCTATTCCCCATCTCTAGGTGCTTCAGTCGACCTACAATCAATCCCCACATCTGGAAGAATAAAAGGGGAATAGAAAATAAAGTATAAATATGTGGAATCCCTCTAAGCAAACCAAATGGAGTCGCACCAAAGGGGTTCTAGTGGCATTGTGCTGCTAGGTTTTTAAATCCCATAGTTGGGAACAAGAATGAACTAAACCAAAAATCTCAGTCAATCAATAATCAATTTGTCATGATGTTTCATAAGTCGAGCTCTGTGCCATATAGGCTACAAAATCATCTAGAATGCTATAGAAAGTAGCTTGTAGATGTTTCTTTCTTACTTGCACCTCAGTTGTCCACACATGCTTGTCTAGTCCTGCTCAAACTGCTTTTAAAAGAGTATTCAAACTAGCAGACTGAAATAAGGACTTCCAATTAAAGAATAACTTATCCATATATACCCGAGCTGTATGGGCAATTGTATAAAACCGTGGCTGTATATGTGGTTTGATTTCTGTAAAAGCCTCGAAACCTGCATTGCAAGCAACCATACGGCTGGATATTCAGTATGGTTGAAAAAAAAAAAAAAAAAAACCCGCAAACCTGCAACCAGCTGATGTATAGGGATAAGATCAATACAATGGGTTGCACAAGGAGACCGGCTAGATGAAGCTTCTTCTCCAAAAGCAACGTTCCTGCTGCCCTATATGATGCCTTATTATCAGTGACAATATGCGTGACATGACTCTCCCCATCTTCTCCTACCATTATATCAATCAAGATGAATATATATTTAGCATTCTTCACTTCATCAGTTGCATCAATGATTCTAATGAACATTGTACCCAAGTGGGAGTAGGCTATGAAATTTATCATGATTAATCTATTGAGGCTAGTCCAACCATAGCACATGATTATGCATCCTTTACTTGCCATATCCTTCTAAATGATTATACATAAGCCCATAATTCATTGTACACTTCATTCGAATATTGTGTCAATGTCATAAGAACTGGGTGCTTTAACCCTAGGTCCTATATTTGCTTCTGCATTTACAAACACCTGAAAATACAGAGAATCGATAGTATGTGGATGGATGCTATGATATGAAAATAACTTTGTTAGTTTCTTTCCAAGATTATTTATGATCTGCTTTGATCGCATTTGCTTTCTTTTGCTTGCCAGTGGCCTTTCTAAATACTATCTCATCACCAGGAGGTGCCCGTCGCTCCCTCTCATCCTCATCAACATTATGAATATTAGGCCAAAATGGTTGTCGACTCAGACTGTTTGGGTCTTGCCATCATGTGCTAAAGGCATAATGTGAACCCCCAATCCTCCACTACCACTGCCACTACCACCAACCCCACTACCTCTCAAATCACGAACTGAACCAGTCCCTCCTAAACATCTGACGTTGTTGCTCATCTTCATGAGCAGTTCGTATGCTTTTCCTCCTCACCATCATAATCTTCCCATCCAAGTCCTCTCCTACTCAATGTCCTCATCGATGCCTTGCCCATGAACACCAAACATCTATGCTTGACATGCACCAAGGGTGACCTTTTTCTCATTCTCTCTCATTGTCTTTTTCTCGTTAATTTCTTTTAGGTTTTGTTTCATCTGCTCCCTTACTTTCTTAGGTACGCTTGGACACTTAGAAATTTGACCCTTTTAATGGGCCAAGTGTTGTTTTAATCGAGCTATGCCCTGTTTGTGCTCCTATTACAGTATTTGCATATTATTTGTTGTCTACTCCCTCCTATTCTTACCTAGTGTTGCCACCCTACATCCTCATTATCATTCCCGACCACTTACCCAAGTCAAGGCGTCAATTGCCAACTGCCAAGCTCAAGCAACAACCTAAATCTCCTAGAGACAATAGAGTTACCCAATCCAAATCTCCAATAGACAACAATTCACAGTAAATTCCACTGAACAAGTGCCCACCATATGGTCTACAACTCAACCCAAGTTATCTAACAAAACTCAACTTCACAATTAACAGTCTACTCTGTAAAAACATAAAAATAAAGAGAAAATGTTGTAGTGTCACATACTTAATAAACTAATTAAAGAAACACATGAAGTCGCAAAACAACTAACATTCAATAAAATACAATAAGACTAATAAAACAATTACTTCCAAATCTCCAATAGACAACAATTCACAGTAAATTCCACTGAACAAGTGCCCACCATATGGTCTACAACTCAACCCAAGTTATCTAACAAAACTCAACTTCACAATTAACAGTCTACTCTGTAAAAACATAAAAATAAAGAGAAAATGTTGTAGTGTCACATACTTAATAAACTAATTAAAGAAACACATGAAGTCGCAAAACAACTAACATTCAATAAAATACAATAAGACTAATAAAACAATTACTTCCAACTTTAATAAAAATAAACAAACAGCAAAAAATACAAAAATTGATAAGAAAAGAAAAAAGAAGTGAAAATGATAATTATTCATTTCTCCAATCTGATTTTTGAAGAACAAAAATTAAAAATAAAAAAAAGGCGAAAATACATTGAAAATAACATTACAACATGTAAAATTTAGATCAATGTTCAAAGAAATTTTGGAAAAAAAATGGCAAAAGATGGCCCAAAAATAGAAAAATAATTTAAATCTAGCAGCGAATGGTAAATGTAGCAAGTGGTAAATCTATATTCAAAACAAACATAGATTTTCCTAGATCTATCATAGATTTTCCTAGATCTATATTCAAAACAAACATGGATTTTCATTTCCGTAAAATTATTTCCGAAAAAAATAAAAATTTCAGAAAATGCCCAAAATATTAACCCAAAAATACAAAAAAGAAAAAAAAATGCAAAAATATTATTCAAACAATGTATGTGTGAAATCTGTAGATCTACAGTATTAAAAGACTACTTGTGCATCATTACAAAATTTAGTTGAAAACGGTTTTTAAAAAAAACTTCTGAAAATTTTCAGAAAATTCCAGCAGCATAAATTGGAAAAAAAAATGCAAAAAAGAAAAAAAAGAAAAAGAAAAAAAAAACCCCAAATCGAGAACAAATCAAACATGATTTGATCAATTCGGGTTTATAATGTTGTTTCAACTTGATTCTAGCAATAATAAAAAAAGGTTAACCTTCTTTTTTTTTTAATTTCCCCCAATTCAGGTTCTGGCCCTTCAATCCTTCATTTCGATTAAAAAAACCATGTTTTGATCCTCAAATCTATTGTAAATATGGTCAGAAATATGCTTCAAACAATCTCTAAGCTAAAAAAGTTCGAAAGGAATAGAGAGGGGAAAAATCTGAAAAAGGAGGCTGGTTGGGGGTTTTTTAAGCTCGTATTGGTTTGACTGACTTGGGTAAAGTGTAATGGTGCCGATGCGGGTCGAATTTTTTGACACGGGCCAATATGGGCCCCTATTGTGTATTGTTTCATGCTAATACGGATATGATACGCCTGTGTTGGTTTATAGGATACCCTTTTTCAGAACCATGAGTTTATGTCAACCTACCTAAGAACCTGAAAAATCAAGTGGATTTTTATAGTGGAAAGACGATCCTTTTGTATTCTCAATAAAATCCTTCCATCCTAGAATAAATAGAAGCTAATAGAGCATTTTGAGGTATACATGGAATATGGTAAACTTACCTTGCTTGAGCATGTGGTGGCTGGTGCATTAAGGGGGGTGAACGGTAACAGGTAGCCAACCTGCGCTACCCTCTCCTGCTGTCCCCGATCTCCTTAGGATTCTTGCACCAACCCGTTGATGGTAGACCCCTTGTCACACCCAATGTTCGAAGTTTCGGTATCGCTACAAGTTTCGATAGCTGGGGATACGGAAACAATATCAATATCGCCGATAATATCGCTAATAACTGGAAATGCGGGGAAAATGGGAAAAACAGTAGAATTTTTCAGTGAAACCTCAGGAGTTGATAAAATACACATAGATGCATATTTAGAAATAAAAAAATTGCATAAAGAATGCATACATAATAGGTTTCTATTTAATAGGGGCGTAAAAGCATGTGTTGCCGTAAGAAGTCAGTCCAATCATCTCATCCATCCAAAATCTAAACTTCCATCCAAACATCTATTGATATTTCATAATATCGACAACACATGAAATTTCCAAACAAATCGTTAATAACTAAAAAAGAAACTAAAGATTGTGGTCTCGTTATTGCCATGTTGCGATAATGATAATATCGTGATATTATCAATGTTATCATCAACAAATTGAACGCTGCATACAACCATGCACCCATAAAAAATATGAAATGCAAATTTTTTAAATATATAGATTTTTGGCATATTGATACATTGGCGATATTATCGAAATATTGTAGATACATCGACGATACAAGCGACACTTGGAATTTACACAGTAAAAAATATTGGTGATACACCGACAAGATCAATGTATTGACAATATAAACGACGCCTGGAATTTACACAATTGAAAATATTGATAATATCGATACATCAGCAATATTTAGTGATGCATCACCGATATCAAGAATTTTTTATACTATCAGTGTTGTCGATATCGCTACCAGTGTTATCGGTGTCGCTAAGCTAGAAATAGAGATAATATCGGGGATATTTCGATAATATCGGAGATAATGCAAACACTGGTCACACCCTTGGGGGAGCAAACCCCAGATGTTCCAGACGTTCCCACCAAAGAGCCATTTAAGGCAGCTGGTGCATGGGGCGCCTACCCGCATTTCATCTAAGGCGCATTGAACCCCAGCTTCCAGGAACCCCCTGGCATCCCATTCAAGGGAGGAAGTTTCCTAGCATATGAGATTTTAACCTCCCCTTGAGGTAAGTGGCTGGTGCATTAAGAAACTCCACTGTGGAACATCACTGAAAGAATGGCCATGCTATATCAGGTTCTCTTGCATAGAATATTTGCATGACATGTAATATTTCAAAATTGTCCATTAGCCATCAAGCTAGAAGAGGACAAGAAGAACGATCTAGTTTTGGATGTTTGCTATTTTTATGAGACTAGTTGTAGTCCTGCATGGTAGTTTTGGTAAAGAGCAAGTATTGACTTCTCTCTTTCGCGTGTCAGTTGCTGTACGTCAGGGTGTCATGGACACTGTTGACTTAGGTCCTGAAGCATAAGCCTATGGCTTATAACTGGAAGTAAGGGCATTTGAATCAAATGGCATGATGGTTACATGTCATGTGACCTCCGAATGCTTGGCCCTCTTCTATGGTTGCCCTCAGAAGTTCGGGTTATAAGCATCATTTATTATGATTTTGATGTCAGTCGAGTATTATTTTTCTTTTGGGGGTTGATCCCCATCGTTATATGCCCCAAGGGAATGTAGTCTTGATGATATCATATTATTCCATTGTTTTGTGATGATGTTTGGATGGCTAGTTAGGATTTTAAATCTCTGCATAATAGAAGACCTGACTTTTAGTTTCATTCAATTAAGAAATTGGAAAACTTTTCCATTTTGCTCATGCCACTCTTATTGCATTCATAACTGTAATTTTTTGGTTGATCTGAAGTGTTTTTGAAGCTTAAGTCCTTCAATGTGCAGATAGAAAGCAAGTTCATTCTGACCACCAAACTCTCTGTAGAAGGACCACTTCGAATGAGGGAAGAATACGTTGAAGGGGCTTTTGAAACACCAAAAATCAGTGACGAGGCAGTACCTGAACAACTAAAGGGGGCGTTTGGACAAGCAGCTGGTACATTAGAGCAACTTCCTGCTCCTATAAAGGATGCTGTGGCCAATGGACTGAAATTTCCACTTAGTAAGTAATTTGGTTCCTTGCAGTTCTGATAATATCATCCTGTTAAGACTAGAAAGACCATTTCTTCTAATTCACATTCCTTTCATTCTCATTCTGAACTTTATAGTTTCAGATGCCTTTATTTAGATACCATGCAAATTTTTATTTTTTTATTCAGCTGCTGGAAGACCTCCATAGACTGCCATTTTTTTTTTTTTGTAAATTTCCTAGTGGGGTATGCAGAATGACATGTTGCAAACTTCCTACAGGCTCTGAAGCAATCATTGTGAAAAAACATAGAAAACAGAGGCAGAGGTTTCAGACACTATATTTGCCCAAAAACCACCCGAAATGTATTGTTTAACATATTGTTGCTTTTGTGGTCCCCATAATACACTATATTACCTTTTCTATGGAAATAGATTTTCTATAGGACCCGTTGAGCCTTCCTTTTAAAGGTAAGTCTTTGGTAAGGTACACTGAGAGAGAGAGACAAAAACCACCAGAAATGTATTGTTTAACATATTGTTGCTTGCATGGTCCTCATAATACACTATCTTACCTTTTCTATGGAAATAGATTTTCTATAGGACCCATTGAGCCTTCCTTATATTACCTTTTCTATAGGACCCGTTGAGCCTTCCTTATATTACCTTTTCTATAGGATCCGTTGAGCCTTCCTGAGAGAAAGAGAGAGAGAGAGTAACTAATTGCAGTGGCAAAAAATTCTAAAAGCTCCTTGTCATTTTAAAGTAGTGTTAGGCTACATTTGCACTTCTGCCAAATCCAGGAATTTGACATCTCCACTTTTGTTCCAAACTGCAAAAAGCGGTGTTTGCTTGTGGCGCAGCTCTTAAGATTTTTATTTCCACCACAAACCATGACTCTTGGGGTTTCTATTCTGAACAAAGAAATCCAAAATTTGTGATTCAATGGATGATACTTTTTGGGGTTTCACAAACCTGCATTCGCTCAAATGCACCCTTAACATTTCACTGCAATTCCATTTAATCTTTCTGCATTTCATAGCATAAAACTTCATTTGAAACAATTGAGATTCTGGAGATGCATACTTTGGCTTTTTTTCTTTTTTTCCTTTTTCTTTTTTCTTTTTTGAGAGGTAATACGTTATTGCATTAGTCATGCAACTCACACACCCTGTTAGTACCGCAACACGCCCACCCGGTTAATCACACAAAGCATCCACAGATACTTTGGCTTTTGTTAACAGACTTTAACAACACTAGTTAGCAGGCTCATGTTCTGTTTTATGCTGACTAGAGATCTTCGTCGAATTGGATGTAAACTCTACTAAATTTGTGCTGTTGCAGCAGGTGGGACTTTTCAGAGACTGTTTATGATTTCTTACCTTGATGAAGAAATACTGGTGCGCCTCATTTATTTCAGTGTTTTTTTTTTCTCAGTTATTTCAGTGTCAGACAACAAATTTCACTAACCCATGAAAAACATGTACAATTGCTTCTGAAAATTTCAAGACTCCTATTTCTTGGTTTCTTATATGCTGACCTTGTTACAAGCCAGCTCCCTGTTGATATGCTTAACAATTGCTTCTGAAAATTTCAAGACTCCTATTTCTTGGTTTCTTATATGCTGACCTTGTTACAAGCCAGCTCCCTGTGGATATGCTTAACAATTGCTTCTGAAAATTTCAAGACTCCTATTTCTTGGTTTCCTATATGCTGACCTTGTTACAAGCCAGCTCCCTGTGGATATGCTTTTCTGGAAAATTCTTGCCTAGAGCTGGCAGGTATTTACTAGGGCCGGGCTGTCAATGACTCAATCAACCAGGTCTGTGACAAGCAAAATAAATAGAAAAAAATAAAATAAAATAAAATAATAGGCTTGCCATGACAGGCTCTGCTGATGAGTTCAAAATCACCAGGCCCAAACCAATGTAGGACTCACCCGCTGGCAGCCCTAATGTTCTCCCTTGAGTTTGCAAGAGAGGAAAATTGAACCCAAAAGTAGGACAGGCCATACGTATTGATTTCATGTTGAAAATTCCACCAATTATCATACTGAAGATGACGTGGAAGAGTAGAAGAAGACTTGATGATTAGGGTGGAAGAAGAGGAGAAGAAAGGGAAAAGAAGAGAGTGAGAGAGAGAGAGAGAGTTTAGGGTGAATGTTGTGTGTATAGGCCACATGCCCTCCACACAAAGCTTTTTTAGAATAAACATATATTACACTGCAGGAGAAGAGAAAAGACATGCACATGCACTTACAATAAAGGAGCGACAAACTAATACATATTTATACTAATACTCTCTAAACTCCCCCTCAAGTTGGAGCATAGATGTTGATCATGCCCAACTTGTTACAAACACAATGAAGACTTAAAGACTTCGTAAGAACATCCGCAAGTTGATCCCTGGACCGAACAAAAGGAGTGATGATTTCCTTAGAAGCAACTTTCTCCCGAATAAAGTGAGTCAACCTCAATGTGCTTGGTGCGCAAAACAGGATTACGAGCAATATGTATGGCTGCCTGATTGTCGCAATGAAGAGGAATAGGGCCCAAAGGAGAATAGCCAAGTTCATCAAGAAGGGTGCAAAGCCACACGAGCTCACATGTCGCATGAGCCATAGCACGATATTTTGCTTTAGCCGAGGAGCGCGTAACAACCGATTGCTTGTTACTTTTCCATGTGACAAGATTACCACCTAGGAAGGTACAGAACCCGAACGTAGATCGACGATCATATATACTACTCGCACAATCGGCATCGGAATAGCCCGAAAGATGAAGATGACCATGAGACTGAAAGTGAATGCCAAGGCGCGGGGCTGATTTAAGATATCGGATTATATGGTAAACAACCGTGAGATGTGAAGAACGGGGAGCTTGCTTAACAACTCCCACCGCAAAGGAGAGGTCTGGACGAGTAATAGTCAAATAAATGAGAAGACCTACAAGCCGACGATACATGCCAGGATCAAAGAGAAGAGTACCACCATTTGGCTGAAGCTTCTGCAAAGTATCCATAGGGGTGGTAGCCGGTTTGCATCCTAACATGCCAGTCCCCATGAGAAGATCAAGAGCATATTTGCATTGGGATAAAGCTATTCCAATTTTGGAGCGAGCAACCTCAATGCCCAGGAAGTAGTGAAGAGGACCAAGGTCCTTGACCTCAAACTTGTTCTTCAGAAATTCTTTGACATCGTCCATGCCAACCAAATCACTACCTGACAGTACAATATCATCCACACACAATGAGAACCATGTTGTCCGTTGATCGTCGACATATAAAGAGAGAATGGTCGCATGACTACGAACAAAGCCAAACTCCATGAGAGCTTGACTGAATTTGTCGAACCAAGCACGTGGGGACTGTTTGAGCCCATAAAGGGCCTTCTTCAACCGACATACAAGCGTAGGATTGTGGGAAGCAACAAAGCCTGGAGGTTGATGCATATAGATCTCCTCTGCAAGATCCCTATAAAGAAATGCATTCTTGACATCTAGTTGGAACAATGGCCAGGATAAATTGACTGCCAATGAGATCACCACACGAATAAAATTAAGTTTAGCCACTGGAAAGAATGTCTCCAAGTAATCCACGCCCCGAGTCTGCGTATATTCCCGAGTAACAAGACGGGCCTTGTAGCGATCAATGGAGCCATCTGGAAGGAATTTGATCGTGTACATCCATCGACACCCAATAGGTTTGTGCCTTGGAGGAAGAGAAACTAGCTCCCAAGTATGATTCTTCTCAAGAGCAAACATTTCTTCCATCATCGCCTTCGTCCAGTCGGGACTTTGAAAAGCGTGTGAGAGAGACCGAGGAATAGCTTGTGATGAAATGGAAGCTGCAAACGACTGAAAGGGCGGTGAAAGATAATCATATGAAACAAAATTGCTAATGGGGTGTTGAATACATGATCGTGTCCATTTGCGCAAGGCAATGAGAAGATCCAGACTTGAGGTAGGAGAATCACCTAAGCCAACATCCAAAGTGAGTGGAAGAGTGGACAGCAGAGCGCCTGAAGATTTATCTCGACGATGATACACTTATAGAGGTTTTGGGTCACTCAAATCACCAACACAGTTAAGAATGGGTGGTAAAAGAGTCTCCCTGTGATCACTAGTGACAAGAGGAAGAGGAGAAGCATTACACTCCCCCTAGTCGTGGGGACAATGACGACGATAACAGTGGTGAGTTAGGTGATAGAGGCACCGACACTGATGTAGGTGGTACAAGTGGGGGTGGAGGTGGCAGTGGTGGGGGGTACATGACAGGTCAGAGCCAGCGATCCGTTAGTCAGTTCACTGAGGAGCAGTACTTTAATCATGCAACTCAAGACGAGGACTATGGATCTCGTCCACCCTCGCGTGTGAGAGCATCAGAGCCCACACATATGTTTGAGTGTCGTTCAAAGAAAAAAGCCGGACGTGCCGCGGCGGATGCTCTCGCACGTAGCTTGTCATCTATGGACATCGGTTCAGAGTGGGGGAGCTCCACTTCCGTCCCACCTCATACGCATGGGGGATATCACGAGTATGGGCATGGCAGCTCTGACATTCAGTCACATTCATCTACTCGTGGATACGAGCAGCCAGCAGATAGCTCTTCGAGTTATGGTCATTTGATAGGAGGATATTCGGGGTACCCGTATGACTGGCAGCAATACTATCAGGGAGTCGGGGTTGGACTTGATATATTCCCTCAGGACCCTACTCAACCAATGCCGTCGATGTACGTCACGCAGTACCCACGTTTGGGCTATCTCGTACAGTTCGGGGAGGACGACTATTAAAGATACATAAGAGAATTGACATGAGAACAGTACTGTCAACATATTGGTGAACAACACTACAACCAACGGGAACGGGATCCGGATGATGACTATGAGCCACCTTGTCACTCCATGTGGGGATGAAATATGGCAAAAAAGTATTCTTTTCGAAGTCATTTAATTTTATGGCTTAATTATTGTATGGTGGCTGCATTTGTATTATATAAACTCATTTTCGTTGCTATTGGAGTGATTTCTTATGAACGCATGCTTTTTTGGGCCCCATTGAATGAAAACTTATTATTTAATGCATTCTTTTTGCAGTTTTTTTATTCCTGAATGTGCAAATATGTGTATTTAGGCATTTCCTGAAGTTTCACTGCAAAATTCCACAATTTTCATCATGTTTCCCCCCTTTTCCCCACATTTTTCAGTTATCGACGATAACGATATTATATCTTTATCTCTGGCCAACGAAACTTGTAGCGATACTAGGGCTGTAAATAGTCGGGTTCGGGGCGGGTTTATCCAAAACCAGACCTGCTCGTTTACTAAATGGGTCTGGGTCTAAATTTTAGACCCAAACCCTTTTACTAAATGGGCGGGTCCGGGTCGGGTCCGGGTCAACCCATCAGATCCATTAATAAATGGGTCCAGGTCTGGTAGAGGGAGATCCACCCAGACCCGTTTATAAATGGGTCGGGTCTAATGGGTTCGGGTCTGGATCAAGTATGCAAGCATTTTACAAGGCTTAAAACCGGGTCTGGACGGGTTTGGGCTGGATGGGTCCCTTGAAACATAGACCAAACCCGCCCACTTACTAAATGGGTTCGGGTCGGGCCTAATATAAAGGAAACCAGACCCAGACCCGTTTAGCAACTGGGTCTGTTCTTGGACCCAGACCCATACCATTTAACAAATGGGTCGGGTCTGGGTCGGGTCTAAATGGGTCGGGTCCGGGTACCCCATCGGGTCCGCTGACACATTACAGCCCTAAGCGATACTGACAATGCGAACACTGCCTGTGACTAAGTTTATCATTACAACCATCCAAAATTTGAATGAAGCATGTGCAACCAAAAACTTTCGAAGGTAAAAGAAATGGATTGTCATGAGGATACAACATATTAAATGAGAAATTGGAAGACAATATACGTGAGGGAATACGATTAATAAGGAAAGTGGTAGTAAGAAGAGCGTCATCCAAAAAATGCTTAGGTAGATGCATACTAAGAAGAAGGGTACATGCGATCTTAAGAAGGTGACGGTTCTTTCGTTCTGTGATATCATTTTGTTGTGGGGTGTGAACACATGATGTCCGAGACAAAATACCATGTTCCTGCAAGAAGGACAAAAAAATTGTGGACATGTACTCCCCCCTATTATCAGAATTGAGGGTTTTGATTGAGTATTGAAATTGAGTACACACTTCACAATAAAACACTTTAAACACATCAAACACTTCACTCTTTGATTTCAAAAGATAAACCCAGGTCGTGCAAGAATAATCACCAATAAAGGTGACAAAATATTTAAAACTAAAAGTGGAAGTAACCGGAGCTGGTCCCCGGATATCTGAGTGAACTAGATCAAAAGGTTGAGATTTCCTTGCAGAAACACTTGGAGGAAACATAGTACGATGATGTTTTGACAATTCACAAATATAACAACACATAAATTTAGTAACCAATAAGGAAGGAAACAAAAGTCTTAATCGAGCCAAGGAAAGATGTCTTAAGCGGCAATGCCACCGTGTGATGGAGTCTCGATCAAGAGAAGAGGTACTTGAAGTAATAACGGGTGTATCATTGAGAAGATAAATGCCTCCTCGTTCATGCCCCCCCCCCCCCCCCCCCCGCTAATCACTCTCTTCATTTGTAGGTCCTGGAAAAGACAATGAGAAGGGTAGAAGGTAATGGAACAATTCAACGGATTTAGTAAGGGAGCTAACAGACAGTAAGTTTAATGAAAAACGAAATACATGCAAGACTGAGGATAATGGCAAGGAAGGGGAAAGGGAGATGGAACCAATCCCAGAAATGGGGGCGTGTGTTCCATCTGCGATTGTAACATATTGAGAGTGGGAGGAAGGAGAATAAGAGGAAAAGAGATGTGACTTACCAGTGGGAGGAAGCTCCGAAGTCAATGACCGAGGAGGGGGTAGAGGAAGACGCAAGAAGAGCAATACCTGACTAGGCCGAAGCTGTATGAGAAGGCTCAGGAACATCACGAATATGAAGCCGCATTAGGGCATCATAAGCCGCTCAAGAAATAATGAGAGACTCCCCTGAAGAAGATTGCTCAGCTGCTAGGGTGGAAGGCTGTCCCTCAGGAGCAGTAGTGGCTATAACAGAAGCAACAACACACGTTGTATGGCCATGGAGCTGCCAGCAGTAATCAATAATGTGATTAGTTCTGCCGCAATGTGAACAAATGCGGGAACTATCATGTCCTCGTCTACGTCCACCACGACCTCGAAGATGATGACCGCCACGTCCCCGATCTCCCTCTCAACCTCTACCATGACCACCATAACCAAAAGTGCACCCCAAACTTAAGGATGGTGCGCGAGATCCAGGAAAAAGGGAAGATGGATCGCCAGCAAGGTTTGCCGAACACTCTGGTGGTACAAAAGGATGTGAAAGAAGAGCTGATACAGTAGCATGCTGGCACATGGCATAGGTTGTTGTCAACGAAGGAAGAGGATCCTTAACAACCACTTGATCCCGAACACTAACGTAGTTGGAGTTCAACCCTGTGAGGAACTGCATAACACGAGTGTCATCCCGTTGCTTACGAGCATGTTCATGATCGTCTGGACATTTCGAAGGAAGAGGTTGATACAAATTCAGCTCATCCCACATGCCTCAAAGTGTCGAATAGTAATCTTTTAATGATCTTGAGTCTTGTTGGAACCGACCAATTTCTTGAATAAGCTAAAATACCCACGAAATTTTTTTAGACTCGAAGTACATATCATGAAGAGATTTCCAAATGCCTTTAGCCGAGAGTAAAAACATCACGAAGTGGTTAACCGAAGAATCCATACTATTCAACAACCATGCAATAACTTGATAGTTTTCCTTTGTCCATGTCTTGTAGGTGTCATTTGTAGAGCTTGGGGGATCATCCAGAATCTACGACAACTTTTCACAAGCCCCTAAGAACACTTTTACAGATTGTGCCCCTTGAAGATAGTTATCACCATTCAACTTAATCGAGGTGATTTGGAGTGGGTTGGGTTCAAGAGAACTCATGCCAAGATGAGATTGCCCTTTGAGAAGGATGAGGGGTCCAAGTAAAATGTACTTTAACCAAGTCTCTAATAAGCAATCCTTTAAAGGGATGAGAGACAAACCCCAATCAACCGGAAATCTTCGAAATTACCACCCAAAATACTCAGATCTGATGCAAACAGCCTAAAAACGGCATGGCCGCACCTCTATTTGGGGTTAAAACCCACTCAAATCTCAATATCAGCTAAAAAATCCTCCAATATTAGCTTGGGTGAGAGATATCAATCCATCTAGAAGAAATAAACAAGAGAAAAGCTTACCGATTTAAGAAAAATCGAAGAAAAACTTATTTAGGGCCCGATTTTTGAAACTCACTATTTCAGCCAAAACACCATCAAGAAAGCTCTAAAAAATTCTCAAAAAATCATGAAAAATCCTCTAAAATCAAAATCTATCAAACCCCTAAACTTTTAGCTCAAACGAGGATCCATGTGACCGTACATTGCTGACGTCAGTCGTACGATCGCTGACGTCAGCAATCTGACGTGTCGCCTCTCAACTCTCCTGATGTGGAATGGCTTGATCTTGGCTCTGATATCAAGTAGAAGAAGACTTGATGATTAGGATGGAAGAAGAGGAGAAGAAAGGGAAGAGAATAGAGTGAGAGAGAGGGAGTTTAGGGTGAATGTTGTGTATATAGGCCACATGCCCTCCACACAAAGCTTTATTAGAATAAACATATAGTACACTGCAGGAGAAGAGAAAAGACATGCACATGCACTTACAATAAAGGAGCCACACACTAACACACATTTATACTAATACTCTCTAGAGGAAGTTGGTGTTGATGCTTGATGGGGCTGAAGATAACATGGAAGAAACATCGAGTTCTGAAGTTGGAGATGGAATGCCCACTGAAAAGCCCAGTGGATATATAGAGTTGGAGCCTTATGTCAAGCAGTTAACCATCACTACAATGAATATGCTAATAGGTTGGGTTTCGGCGTGGTTAAAACATTCACAGTTAGGTCGAAGAAAGTTAATCAGGTAGATTGTGCATTGTCAGAATATTTGTGTTATGGAGCTAAGGAGGAAAACGAAGATGTAGATTGTAGACAACTTACAAAGTACATTAAAGAGCAGGTGTAAAGCAATGATGAAGATAAAATAACTGAGTTAAAAAAGAAAAGAAAAGATTGTGGTAGCTTTTGAGAAAGAATACACACATGAGCTTGATCCAAGAAACGTCCACCTTTTCACTCACACAAGAAAATCCTTTCACCTGAGAATAATGCAATGAATATTTGGTCTTCTGCCAGTGTAAGACCATTGAAGATTTTGTGTTAGCAAACAAAATGGTGGAGTTCGAAATCTTTCATTTTCTCAGAAGATTGTAGAAATGCTATTGATAAGCAGCAACAGGCAAACTGCATCAAGAGATGCGTATGCACTGCAGGAGTATTTTATTTGTATCTAAGCTTTAAACCCTATATTTTTTAATGCAATGGATCAGGATGAAGAGTTGCGATCGTGCAGTGCTTTCTGGGTTGATTCTCTAAATTTGGAGATATTGTCACATTTGACGTCATGTATTTAACAAATAAATATCATATGTCATTTACTCCATTTGTCTGCATAAACCATCATGTTTAGTTAGCTTTGTTCAAATGTGCATTATTGACAGATGAGACAACATCATCTTTTGAGTGGTTATTAAGACTTGGTTAGTTGAAATGCTAAGGCCTCCTAATGCCATTATTACTATTCAAGATTTAACCATGAAAGCTGTAATTACAGAGGTATTTCAAGGGGCAATATATTATTACTATTTATGACATATTGTAAAGAAAGAAAGGTTTCTGGAAAGCTTGGCCATGTATGTAGAGAATACAAGTGTTTCTAGACTCATTTTAGACAATACTTTTATGATGAAAGGCTTCATATAGGGTTGTATGAGATACCATTTCCATTTGTATCGATTGTTAAAGGATGCGAAGCATGGTGTGACTGAATATGATGATAATATTTTGTGAGGTAGTGGCCTCAAGGCTAGGGTCACATGTTTTAATGACTTGGTTCTATCAATCCGCCAAATTTGCAGAAGATGTGTCACTGTCAAAGGAAGGTTATAACGAAGCATTACAGGCTTTAGATGATCCAAACAGCAGTTGGTCTTGCACGTTTGAATGCACCTTGCGCAAACCCTGTCTTATCTCCCGTTTGACAAAATAGATGCTAAAACCCCGGCTGGCAAAAACCAATCCAATTGGTTTGTTGCTGAGTCCATCGAAAAGCAGGCTTGAAACCTCCTTTTTCAGGAAGCTGCTACAGAGGGAGTGTGTCCAAACGGACCGTAAAAAGACTTCCCCTACTTGTTCCAAACTGCAGACACAAGATGGATATAATTGTTGTTGCTATGTTATTACTAAGTCTACAATTTTCAGTATTGTTGTTAGCTAAGAATGGGTTTTGGATCTTTTCTTGCAGATAATAAGGGATACCACTGGAGTACCAGATGTTCTTACGAGGTTGGAAGGGCCTCCACCCATGCCCATCGAACCCATTGCAGAGTATGAGAGCTAAGAATTAAAACCAAATTCGTCCGGATATGATTGCTAATCAGAGAATGGAAAAAGTCTCATTCAATGTGAAATTCATGCGAATAATGTACGCCGCTATTCTGTAAATTGAGGCTTTATAACATCATGGCATGGCATCATTTGGATCCATTGAATTTAGAGTTTGTTTTGTGTTTTTTGCTCCTCCCTTGTTGTATCTGCTATTTAGTCTTTGGGATGAAGGTTTTCTCAAAAGAGGAGAAGAAAATTCCATTACTGACAGAGGAATCAGTGGGAAAGAGGAGAAGAAAATTCCATTACTGATACAGGAATCAGCGGGTAAGGGTGAAGGACGTTCCAGGGGGAGGATTTTCCATATCAAAAGAGCATCTTTTCTGACTTTTTTGTGTTTTAGCTGTTTGGGAAGATGAAAATCGTGAAACCTCATCAACGTATAATTAAGGATTACTCGGCTTCTCCTCGGATTTTTCCTATTATAATGTTGAGGTTGTTGTCGTCCTCTTTGACTTCCGGGGAAGCTAGGAAAGTAGTGTTGGGGCCAAGCTTATTCAGAAGTCTACCATTCTACCATCCTATGATGCAGGGAATGATGGATCTTGGGCATTTTATTACAAATGCGGTGCTGAGGCAGATTCCCCACACAAAACACACTGCCTGTATTTAAATTCAAACACACAAATAGCAGGGAACCACTGTAGATGGGTCATATCGCCAAATCAGATTGATTAGACAATTTTGACCTCTAATTAATTATCATTTGTTTCACACCACCCATCAATCGCTAGTTAGCGTCGTTGGTCCAGTGCTTATTTTGGGTGACCACCCATCTGTGGTGGGTCCCGCTATTTGGGCTGTTTGATTTTGATGTGTATTGCATGTACAGGTAGGGCGAGGTGCCGGGCACTAGTGCCGCGGTACAACGCCCAACATCCTATCATTCCTCTTGCAATGAAATGTAATGGTGCTTGGTTTTGGCTTGCATTTGCTTAGCCCCACCGACAGAATAGAAAAGAACAAGAAAGGTTGGAAGCATGTGATTTATTTATTTTTTTTACCCTTTAATGAGGCATCTACTAGGGTCAACCAAACAATCATTGACTTGCAACCCATGTGTTTCATATTAATCCAGCCTCTTTCTCTCCCATCCGCATTCTCTAAATGTGGCCACATGTGCCAACCTAGCATGTGTATTGGATACCTGAGCCTACATGGCCCACAAATAGGACGGTTCCATTCATCGGGCCGACCGCATGTTTGTGTTCCGCGAATGTCTTTGGTGATTTTAACATTGTTCAAAAAACCCGGCTCGCCCAATTAAAAGTACTCTTAACGGAGTGTTTCGGTTTGAGTCACCATGAGTCTCCCAAAGTTCAGGCTGAGTTGTAACCAGACCGAGTTTCCATGCAACTTGGCTTGAAATCTTGCCGTGACTCAGCTGAGTTTCGAGTCAAGTCAACAAGTTTTAGAACTATGTTTTTAACCATCTAATTGAGCCATGTTGTCTTCATGCTCGGTCTCGCACGCGGTGGAAGGACGTGTGTGATTAATGGAGTTCATTAACTCATAGGTGGTGAGTCGAAACCATCATTTTCAGGTTCTTATTAGGCTTAGCTAGCCATAGATTAAGATAGTTTTGCAACCAATTAGTAAATGATTGCATAATTATTTATTAATGGGTGTTGCATCAAACACATCTCTCTCCACGGGTCGACGGACGGGTTGGTCAGCAACCTACAATTCTTAATTAATCAAATTCCCTACTAAATTCGTGATTAAGATGTGCCTTGAGATCTTTTTTAGGTTGTAAGATGGGCCTAATTCTCTCTTCTTCTGTTTTTTAACTGGCAATGCATTTAGGCCTCTGCTATTTTTTTAGGAGATGTTCACACATAGAATGCAACGTTTGTTGTTTTATGCTCATCTGTCGCTTCAGTGGAATCATCCGAGCTGTGAAAAAGATGGGCCATAACAGTAAATCTTGGACCGAAAATTGGAATAATCCACTCATTTAGTGGACCACCCACTTACTGTGAGTCAGACCATTGGTTGCTCATTGATTTTCACAGTCTTAACCTTCCTAATGAATAGACTATCCTGGTTTTTGCTAAAGGTGCTTTTAATGATGCGGCCCACTTATTGTGCGGCTCTGATGTTATGCACGAGTAACATATTCTTTTGCACGGTTCTGATATCATACACGAGTAACATATCATTAGCAGGAAAGGAGACAGCGGTGTGAACGTTCAAACCGTGTGACTGAACATTTTCTCTTTATGTCCGAGAAACATGGAAGTTTTGTCACTTAATGGCACTTTAACTCATCTTTCGAGCTTGTGTGGGTCAGATGTGTCAATCATCTGGTGGGCCTCACCTTAGATGGATATATTCCAAAGTTCACACTGATTAGGGAATCCTAACCCTTGAATTGGAATTTTTTTAATAAATGGGAATCCACTTCGGTTGACCTTGCTTTACCAACCACCAATTTTCTTCTAAAAGTCCGTCAATGGAAAGTTTAGCCAGTTCGGTGTGATTTTTGGATGTGGCCCATCAGAGGTATAACCCAGCTGATGGTTGGTTCAGATCTTGTACACATCTGCCACATGTGTCAACATATATTAAGCTTTGCTAAGCCCATTGTGTGTACACAACTCAGCTAATGATCCACGCCATCCATCCATTTTGTCAGATCATGTTAAGGCATCACCCCAAAAATGGAGCAGATCCAAATCTCAGGTGGACCATCCACGGGGAACAGTGGTGATTGACCATTAAAACTTCTTGTGGGCCACAAAAGTTTTGGATCAAGCTGATATTTGTGTTTTCCCCTTCATCCAAGTCTGTGTGACCTAATCAACTGGTTGAATGGAAAAAAATTCATTACAGCGGGCCCTAGGAAGTTTTAATGGTGGCATTCATTCACTACTAATTCCTGTGGTATGGTCTGCCTGAGATTTGTATCTGCTTCGTTTTTGAGTGAATGACCTAAAATGAGATGGAAAAATGGAGGGACGGCATGGATATACTGCACATACATCAACGTGAGCCCCACGGTTACGGCCTCTCTGAACTCGGTGTTAGGTCACTTGACCGCATCAGCTCCATCATCAGGATTTTAGTGTAATAGCCCCTACATCTGCCCACTAGAACAAAAAGTCCAATTTCTCATGAGGTTAATGTTTTTTAGCCCCCATACAAGAAATTGCGAACTTTGCAGTTGAAAATGCCCCTTTGACCACCTATTGCACGGTGGATTCTCCCTGAGCACTATGGGTCTTTCCTGAGTACTATGAGTCCCTCCTGAGTAACCTGGATCTAACCTAGGGGGTTGGATCTCCCTAAGCAGTATGGATCCCCCTTAAGGATTTGGATCTCCCCTAAGCACCGTGCATCCCCCCTAAACACCGTGGATCCCCCTAAACACTGTGAATCACACCTAAGAGTCAGGTGGTTAGAGGAGCATTTTCAACGAAGAAGTTTGTAATTTCTCATGTGGGGGTTAAAAATGATGAGCATGCACAAGAAACTGAAGTTTTTGTTGGATTGGCAGACCTAGGGGCTATTACACTAAAAATCCCCGTCATCTCCAGTTTGTTAGTCTAGTTGGTAGAGAAACATCCACTCCCGGGGGAATGACCTGCGTTACCTGAGTTCAAGCGCTGTTGGAGCCCTCTTTCTTGCATATGTTTCCTTACCCACACTTTGAGTTGATTCCTCAGGACTGCGGAGCCCATCATGATGCATGTGAATGAAGGAAAAACACAAGTATCAGCTTGATCTAAAACTTTTGTGGCCCCATGAAGTTTTCAACAGTGGGTGTCCAATCCTCACTGTTTCCTGCGGTATGGTCTATTTGAGCTTTGGATATGCTTCAATTTTAGGCTCATTCTCTAAAATGATCCGGAAAATTAGATGGATGGTGTGGATAAAACATATAGATCATGATGGGCCCCACAGTCCTGCCACCATAGAGGTCGGTGGTGGCAGGGTCACCGCGCAATTCGCGTCATATTCCTCCAAGGATATTTCAAAAAAAAGAAAAAAGAACATATCCAAGCCATCCATCATGCGGACCTCACCATGCATGTGGATGTATGGTACGACCGAAAGATGAAGGTTGTCCACTCAATAGTTCTGCCATATGGTATTTGATATTGGCGTGTGTTTGTATACCTTTGTATCTTTGTACGTATATGTACGTATATCGCATCTCTACCATTGTATAATGCAAGAAGTTACTTTGGAGCCATGTGTTTATGCATACGCTATATCTTAGTAAAATAAAATAAGGTTTTGGGTCGTCCATATGTTGGGCCTACCATGCATGGACCTCACGGCAAAAGTCACCCTAGCAGGTGAAACATTTATTTATTTATTCTTAACCGTCCAACTGTATTCCTCAAAAAATGGTCCAATGAATGGATATGATTTGCTTAGCAGTTGATTTTTTGTTATGCCAACCCTCTTCTAGGTACCCCACTTAAAAATAAAATACATTTATGCCAATTTTGGACCGTCTAGATCATAAGCCCCATTTTGGGTAGATCATCTCATGAAAATCACACTTTTCAGATCATCCTAATTATCCAATTGGTGGCCATAAAAATGGGCTGTTAAAAAGAAAATGGTTTTGGCCCAAATTCAACCTCATGTGTATCAGATGGTAGTACAGTTAAAAACTGATCCAGTTGAGTTGACTCAGCCGAGTTTCAAGAGCCCCTTTCGGGCCCTTACAGCTCTTTCTCTCTCTCTCAAACATCTCACCAGAGAATGAATGAAGGGATATCTATTAAAATATAAAAATAAAAGATTTTTTAGAATTGCAATCAGATTGTTTGCATTTTTTAGTGGACACTTGCTTGTTGAATCAGGATCATTGGATATTTTCATTTTTAACCATCTGATAAATATCCGTTAATCGGATGATATGGGATAATCAAATAAATGTTACTCTTGGTTCATTATCGATCTAACCTGGGACCTATAGTGTGGACGCTTTAACTTGAATAACTTGTATGCCACGTAATCAATTTCTAATTGCCTGCGTATCATACGTCTGACTCTACCAGAGTATCAAAGATTTCCTCCATAATAGACGACTTGCCTCATAATTAAAATAATAATAATAATAATAATAATTGAAATAAGGGAGGCTGGTTCCCCTGCAAGTGGCTGTAGAAAAGCTTATTTTAAAACAATTTATTCACCCACCTACCGAACCTGCTTATACACTATTGCCTGTGTGTGGGACCCAACATATTGTTTTTATCCCATCCAACCCGTGCATTAAGTGATCCCGGCCGTGATAATGGGATGCACCAAAAATACAGACTATCCAATAATTAGGTGGGCCACACTGTAAAAAACAATGGACAACCACTCAAAAGGGCCCCGGACAGGTTGGATGCCATACACACAGCAAGGTGGCCGATGAGGAACTCCTGTAGGATAAGCTTATTTTACAATGACTTGTTGAGTAATCGGCTCTTTAAAGAAATGAAACTTGAAAGAAAAGTAAACTATTGCAATATCTTAGTTCGCGGTTTGCCAAACGATATTCCTTCTAATTAAAAAATAAAATAAAAATAAAAACAACTGTCAATGGATGCATGCGCTCCATTTCTCTCCAACCACAGCCCTATAAAACTCGCTCGCAACACGCGTGCAAGACCCGTACTGTTCATCAGGTGGGGCCCACCCACTACAGAATGCCTTGGCACCAAATTAGTAGGATGGTCTGGTCATCAGGTGGGCCACATGCGCATCAAAAGAAATGGCCGGTTAGAATAGCATGATACACGGCTGAGAGAGAGTATGGCCCACCTGATGAGTGGCCTGGATCTCACGCGTGTTTCGACATGAATCCGACGTTGAGCTGATTCATGTTTTGGGCCTCCTCCAACATGGAAATCAATCCATTGACATCATTTGGAGAGAGAGATCCAAACAGAAAAGAACGAAAGCAAGGGAAACAAGAAAAGAACAAAATCTTGACTCGGACATGAAAATGCAGCACCAGGATTCGTGAAACCATCGCATACATGGACTAGATCGAAACCGTTCAGTTAGTTCCTTCAACTGGACCTTGGCCTGGTTCCAAAATTCACATTCTCTAGACAATCCTAGCCCTTTAATTAGTGGGGCAAAAAAAAGGGGCAAAGCTTACCATTCAATACGGAAAAGGAAGTCCTTCAATAAGGAAAAGGAAGGCCCGTTTATCAGATGGTTAAGATAACCAATCTAAAAAACTTATGATCATGAGCCAATCAACGATGGGCCTTGTTCAGATCACCATGCACATGTTACACGTGTATATAGTATACAATCTGGAATATCGAAAATGCCAGGCATGGAATGCACTGTAGAGGGAGAGAGAGAGAGAGAGAGAGAGAGAGAGAGAGAGAGAGAGAGAATTGCCCAAGTAGCAAAAATGAGATATATGTATATGTCCCTTCAATGTATTTACAACAAACATCTAGAAGAGGAAAAAAGAAAAGGAGAGAGAAAGAAAGATAAATAGATAGAATTAAGAAAAACCCACATCTAAAACCCAACAAAGAACATAACCCACACCTAAAAGACGAAAGAAAAAAAACCAAACTTGAATTTTGAAACTATGGCTTTCTAAGAAAGATGTATCCACCCAAACACACCCAAATGAGAAGAACATGACTTTCTAAGAAAGGTGTGTTCCCCCAAACACATCCAAATGAGAAGAACTCAATGGAACTAATGGAAATTCACTCAGCCCCTGAATAAAACTATCCAAATCTCCCAACCCACCAAAGAAACTCGAATTCTCACCTCCCCACATCTCCTCTTCCTCCTCTTTCAGTCTCTCACTACACCCCGATCCCTGCTGCCCGCTGCCTGACTCCACCATCCCCTCCGTTGGATTGAACCACATACTCTCTGATGCGTCGCTCTCCGATACGTCACTTGATGTGGCTGGTGCCTTCTTCTTCTTGCCGGACCTCCTCCGGGCCGGCTTCCCTGTGAGCCGTTGCACCAGCTCCCTGAAGTTCGCCACGTCGGTCTTTATGATCTCCGGCGCGAATATGTGGACAATGCGTATTTTTGGCTTGAATTTCGATGCCAGGTGAGATTCCTTGCGTATGGCGAGGGCCGGCGACGGTGACATGGGCTTGCACGTGTGGAGCTTCATCACCTCCTCCATGCTGGGATTTGAATTGGAGTTGGCACGTGAGGAGAGAGAGAGAGAGAGAGAGAGAGAGAGAGAGAGAGAGATGTTTGGAAGGAAGGAGAGGCAAAGGCCGCTTAAATAGAGAGGGAGACTTGAACTGGATTTTATAAAGAGTTCATCTTACCTTCATCGCCACTGACGAAATCCTTCCTGTGTCGCAAACCCTTGGA
This sequence comes from Liriodendron chinense, assembly GCA_003013855.2. Lineage (NCBI taxonomy): Eukaryota > Viridiplantae > Streptophyta > Magnoliopsida > Magnoliales > Magnoliaceae > Liriodendron > Liriodendron chinense. The sequence continues at coordinate 2,572,754 of PVNU02000133.1, read as the reverse complement.
TCCTACATCCTGAGAAGATATGATGATTTAAACCGTTCATTTTTATTTTCACTTTCATGCATAAGAAAATTTCACGTAATCACTGTTCATTGATGATCCTAACCTTTGATTCTCAGAGTAGAATCGAGCCATTAAAAATTTCTTTTGAATGATATAAATTCATTTAAAAATATTAGTTGTCATAACCATCCATTCAGCATAATTTTGTTAAATTAATTTGAATATAATAGATTCCACAAAATGGACGGTTACTATCATAGGACCACTCACCATGTGGGCCTCTATGGACGGCGACTGACGCTGATATCTAACTCGCGCAAAGGATGATTGAAAATAAAATATAGAACTTTGCCAGTGGCAAGCGCGAATTGGATGAATGAATTGCAATATCTGACAAAGATAAAAGTCAATAAAGTAGCGAGAGTTCGTTTTGCTCATGTAAGGGCAACCGCGTGTGTGGTCCCATCTGGACCCACACGTGGATGTGGTCCCATGATCGGAACCGTACATTTTCTGGGCGGTATCTTAGACGATCTGCTGTGAGCGCATGTGCTCAACTGACGCACTAGTACAAAGAGCCCGTGTAACCGCAAGCACTGTGGGGCCCACCGTAATATCTGCGTGACATCCGGTCCGTACGTCAGTTTCGACAGCTCATGTTAGGAAGTGACCCCAGAATCGAGGCAGGTCCAAAAATTATGTGGGGCACACCACAGTAAACAGTTGGGGTGGAACCCTTACCGTGCCGTCCAGTGTATGATGTGTCTGTATTAGATCCACGCCGTCCATTCATTTTGAAAACTCATTTTAGAGCATGATTCAAAAAATGAAGTAGATCCAAATCTCAGGTGGACCATGATACAGTAAACAATGGTACTCAAACATTAAAAGCTTCTCGTGGGTCACAAAAGTTTTGGGTCAAGCTGATATTTGTTTGGTATCTCCATCCAGATGTTTGTGACCTTTTCAACAGGTTGGATGGAAAATAAATGGCCCCCATGAAGTTTTTAATGGTGTGGATTCAATAACTACTATTTCATGTGGTATGGTCCACCTAAGATTTGGATCTGATTCATGTTTGGGATAATGCCCTAAAATGAGCATTCAAAATGCATAGACGGTATAGATGTAAGGTATATACATCACAGTGGCCCCACAGTTGGGGATCCACCGACCTCAGTGGATCGGGTGGATCTACCCAAACCGCGCCCCATGCCACTCAATCCATTCACAAGGTGATTCACACGAGGATCGAGGAAGAACAAAAATATCAGCCTGATCGTACGGGCCACGAGATGGTCTCAATGATGGCCGTTCAATCCCCGCAGTTTCTCATGGTGTGGCCCATTGAATTTTGAATCTGCCGGATTTATGATCTCGCGTTCTATCCATGAGCTGGCGCAATGGATGGACGGGATCACTAAGAATAGACCATCCAAAATGGTTCTGATAGGATGAACGGTTACGATATCGAATCATCTCTGCACGTGGGCAACGTTGCTACACATACCGGTTGAATAATCTGTGCGAAGTCATCACTGTAGCCCCACACTAGGTTCTTCCATGCAATCGGTATGGTTTCGCCGTTTTGGGTTAAGACAGCTGTGGGGCCCACCGTGTTGTGCGTGCCACATCCCCTCCGTTCATCAGGTGAGCCTTCTCATCTTCATCACACAGCCGAAAAATCAGTTCTACCCAATACTCAGGTGGGCCCCACCAAGGTTGGGTAGAATACTGCACACCATGGTTGGTGTTCCCACCGTATTGTTTCCCACCTGAGTTGTGGATCGGGCTGATTTTTGGTGCCGGCGAGGGTTGCAGCCGATGGACGGAGTGAATGTCAAACACACTACACGGCGGACACGTGGAGCTTAGGTGTTATACGTGCTATCTAGAACAGGCGTCTGGATGATTCCTATCCACGTACAGCTGTGTTTCTGATTGTTTCTGCTACGGCTTTTAGTGGCTCACTATACACGTGTCATATATGTGCAACGTGGGCCTTATTTTGGCTGAAGCATAGCCAAGGATCCGCTTTCGGTCTGCTCACCAGTTGGATGGTTGTGATCGTCTAATCGGTTTGATTTTTTGAGATCCATCCTCCATCCACATTTGGGCGGTCTGGATAGACCTACATTTCTCCGTTTGATTGATTAGTCACCACCATTTAATACTGTCGACAATCACATATGGCACTGTAAGGTTCTTTACAAAATGACCATAATACCCTTGCCAAAAACCCAGCTTTATGTTCACACGGATCATCCCACCCATAAAGCCTCTGATCAGGTCCGAAGGAGTGGTTAGGATGCGAAAACAGTGGCAACGTTGAGGTCATGTAAGGAAAATTTTCACCGCCGGATGAAATGACTGATTTGCCCTTTCTAGATTGAGGTGATATTTGCTTGAATACTGTATAAAGTCACAGCTGCAATTTTGTAATTTATGAAAACGAAAGGCCTATGTAAGTCACTCCAACCGCTGCATGCGAACTTCACGTACATAGATTATGTGTAAATATGCAATATATATAGAAGGTGGGTCACACCATGATGATATCATTGATCGGGAAACAATGTGAAAATCAACGGGCATGGTGTGGCCCATCCAACGAGTGGATAAGCCTTATATTCGTAGGAAGTGATAATGGAAAAGTAGTCTACCTTTTTCACGGATTGGATTTCTACAGATATGATCCGATGGCTGAGAAAGGAGCCGCTGTATGTGAATGTTCACGTACAGCAGCCTCTGTACATGATCATTTTCTCAATTTGTAAAGCTTCCCCATTTTTCCACGAATCCGAGTAATGGAGGAAAGAATGTCAGCATTTTCACAATCGACAAACGCATCGTATCCGCGTTACGTAAAAAAGAAAAAAAAGAAAAAAAAGAAAAACAAATCAAATCTCTTTCGTTCGTACAAAGTCCTCCCTATCTACATACAAGCACACGTGCCAACATGGAACACGTGATCAAGATCCGAGATTTGATTCAGGTGGGCCATTCGGATTTGAACTTTTGTCCTGAAATCACGCCCTTCCACTCCTCAAGCAGCCAGCAGTATACCAACACAAATGGACGGCCAGAAAATGAGTTTTTCTTTTGGTTTGTGTTGTCGTGTATAACATTTAATGGGCCTATTTTTCTCTTATCTGAACCGTCAATATGATGGGCCCTACTGAACAGTGCATGCCCCCAAAATGTTAAAGATTGAAAATCCCAAGCCTTTTAACGGTTCCTATTCAAGTAATAAAGACCAAACATTGTGCAACTAAGATCTCTCCAGTGGGGGTGTTTGGATGCATGGGCCATTCAACTAAAATCACTGAACCTTGGGCCCCACTTACAAAACTTAAATACGAACATGAACATAATCTTTCGCCCGAGCATCTTAAAACTCCTCTGTCGTTGTATCTGATCACTTGCAAGTGAAATCACTTCATTTCTTTCTGTCCCATGCAATTCACTTCATTTCTCTCTTTGTCCCATGCAATTAGCTGCACGTATACGCTGGAATTGCCGGTTGCTGCCAGTGGCGCTTTCACATCCATTAAATTCCAAAATCGAATCTACAATAAACCGGCAATATATTGAGAAACTATCCATGTTGGATGGTCCAAACGTTTTATCTGGACTGTCCATGAGGTTCAATATTCAATTCATGCAATACAACCGAAATTCAAACCATACAGTAAATCGCCTATAAAATTGATGGTCAAGATCACATTGATCTGTTGGGCCCAACATGGAGCGGTTTTGGTTTTAAACCATCATTTTTGTTTAGGTATGAAAAAGAGTGTCATCAAACGGATGAAGTTGGCCATATCTATTATCGGTGTGATTTTTTCATGGTGGACCATGGGATATGTGGTCAACCTAATGGACAGCCCAGATCAACCGCTTTCATTGTCCAAGTGTCCCAGTCGTTCGAAACTGGATTTAACTCGACCGTGTCCGAGTCGACTCGGACGAGTGGCATCTGACTCAGACGTGTCGGCAATCCATGGGCACATATTTCATTTCTACTCGTCAGTCTTATTATTGAAAATTAGAGTTGTAAACCATCTCACGCACTCATGGCAGTGTGGGTTCTTACCTTCTGCATAAGAATATGCTCTGCATTTAAACATTTGGACAACCAATCAGTCAATCTGGACCATACGTTAGTTTTGACCCACACTTTAAGGGCCACCCTGAAAAAATTGCTTCCATCGGATGGTCATTCAACCCAAACATTGGCCTTATTTTCAATAGTAGCGCAGTTCTGAAGAAATGGAAATAAAGAATGTGCGGTTAGGATCTTATAATTGAAGTGCTCGTTTAGACCACATATGAATGGTTCAAATTGATACCTGAACCTTCCTATTTTGTTGGCTATTGATCTGATGATTAGATTGGCCCCAATCAGTGAGATTCTTGGAGACTGGCTATTAAAACTGAGTTGGATTGAATGGATGGTCTTGATCGATTGAATGGGATTGTCCAGGTGTCCCGATGTAAGAAAAATAGCAGGATCGAGTGGACCGTATGGATCGGTTGATTGACCGACTGAGAGCAAGGTGATGATCATTTTCAGGCACATAGCTGGAGCACGGCCGGCTAATGTAGGAGGGTCAGGGATTCGGATTTCCGTGCAAGATAACCGTCCGATTCGCACGTGAGTGGGGTCCAGTTCTGACGAGAGATAAAGAGGAGATTTGGATTACATAAGCGATCCGCGGTGAGAGAGTGCACGCGATTCGTGCCGGCTGTTGCAGTGACGGCCGGCTGACAGATTCCAAAATATGGCAAGATGCCACGTGGCGTCCCTTCAACGGCTCCATCGCTTCCTGAGCGGGAACTGACTATCGCATGTGACGTGTCCAGCACTCTCGGGCGGTTGGGCCGCACGATTGCAACACGCCTGAGATCTCCCGACCATTTAAGCGCGGTTGCAACTAACGTGCGCCATGTGAGTCTCTTTAGCCCCAGCTGGCATTTACAATAGAGAGAATGTGGACGGCATACTCGAGTGTTTTTTTTTTTTTTCGTGCAAGTGGGTCCCACTGCTGGGTTCTCCACGGTACATGGGCCTCCAGAATCATCCTCGATGGTTAAAGGAAATATACCAACGGTCCAGATTTCATGATAAATGGACAAATATTGAATGTGTCAACCATTTAAAAATGCCCAATTCATATGTGGTCCACCAGATCAACTGTCTTGATCAACGCGACATGCGTCCAATCCGAACAAAAGCTGTAGACGAAGATGTGCAGAGTATTAATTATGAGGTCTTCAGTTTGTGCAAGTGGGCCCAATGATTCAATCGTCCAAATCATGAGGGCCACGTCGTGGATGGCCCACAGAGAAGTAATATTGCAGATGAAGAAATCCTGACCCTTCAATTCGTGGCCAGAAAATAGACAGTTGAGAAAGAAAAGACAAAAGATAATTGATCTGAAGAAGGCCCAAGTTTCAATGTTGGCCATCTGATCGACGTTTTGGATCAATGAACTATGGGCCCCACTAGTACGAAGTGAAAACGGTGCAAAGGTGAACATCTGCTAAAGTGGGTCCCATCATCCCACCAAATGGAGTGATCTGAACCACCGATTAGCGGACAATCTATGGTTGAGAATCCAGTGTGGGTCGAATGCCATTGATAGATGGTTAACCCTACAAATCTTTGATCTGTGTACTTTGATAATTGATCTGGACCATCTAATTACTGGAACACCTCTTGGATGAACTGTAGCGCACATATTGCATTGATCAGTGGCTCATAACTATCCGATCCGTCGTACAGTTTTGGAAAGTAAAAAAGGTGTAGATCAATGGTAGAGATTGAATGATAGAGCAGCAACTGGCTTTAAAGTTGGTCCAGATTGATCAACGCACTTCTCAATTCAATGAGACACATGGTTAGTACTCTGTATGCTTGGCCCCATTGATGATCGGATGGTTAGAACCGTCTATGTTTTTGGGCGCTGCCTCAAAACGTATGTGTAACTAATGAATGTGAAGCGTTAAAACGACATTTTAATGGCTCACATTTAACTTAATAAATCAATGGTCAGGATCAATTTTTCGCTCTCCAGTTGTCCAACGTACACTAAGATTTCTATAGGGTGATTAAAACCATTCATCAAGTGGGCCAGCTCATGCATGGACCATCAGTCATGAACCGAAAGTCACGTTCATGTGGTATTTGATAGTCAGGAAAAATATGATGCTTGATAAGCAGGCCTTCAGAAAAATTGCACACGTGGCATATATCACTCAACTTAAACAGTCCAATTTGAAGGACCCACCATGAATATCATCATCCAAAAAATCGTGTTGGATTTCTTTTCATTTGAACCGTCCATTAAATGTCCCATCTTAATTGTTGTCAAAACAATTGGCTAGTTAGGTTGTCAAAATAGCAAGTGTTTTGATTTATGGTATATCTAAATTGTTGCTCACAATTTGCACGGTTTAGTTGAGGTTACATGCCACGTGTACAAATTCTTACTGCCTGTGTATCAGCCGTCATCATCTGCCAGAGTATCAAAATTTTCTCCGGAAAATATGTACGTGCACCGTGCATGTAATTTCCACCTTCGAAAATGTGTATTTTCCTTGATGTGCAAAATATAGCCTAGTTTTTAATTTGTAAAAGTGGGACCCATGGTTGATCTAGACCATTGGTTTGATGGACCGCGCAGTGGAGGGACCATCCTGCAGGAATCTTTTCCACAAGATAATCCTGTGACCGGGGTTTAAAAAATAGAAATAAAACAATGGTCCACATTCACTTGACGACTGGGCTCGGACTTCAACCGGGCTATCTGAGACTTGGAATGACCCTACCTCAGATAACCTTCTTGCATGGTTAAATGACTCAGCGACTCAGACGGACTCGAGTCGAGTTTTGACTCACCCAAGTTTGGGGTGAATCGATCTGACTCGCTCAAGTCAGGGTTGATTCAGGGTGTGAAAATGGGTTGGGTCCTACCGAGTCCGAGTTGACTCAGCCGAGTCGAACTGGACTTTCTATGTCTTAAAACCATGATTTCTGGGCCAGGACTCGGCCCTGAATATGAGGCCACAGCCCAAGGCTTTTGGAAATATGTTGCAAAATCTGAAATTTACACCTTTTTCATGTTTTTTTTTTTTTTTAGGAAATTCATTTGTGGTACTTAATTATCTTAATATATAGGATTATAGGATTATAAATAATTGTATTTATTTATTTTATGCGTGCCGGAAGGTGATTACGTACTGAGTAAACTCTGTGGAGCCCACCATGGATGTATGCGTCTTATCCACGCTGTCCATTTTGCTTTCCAGCTCATTTTAAGTTATGAGCACAAAATTGAAGTATATCCAAGGCTTAATTGGACTATACTACAAGAAACAGTTGGAGTAATGATGTCCAACGTTGAAACCTTCCTAGGGCACAAGTGATGTTTATTTTCCATAGACGAAGGAAAAAAAAAATACCAGCTTGATCCAAGCCTTCCGTGGCTCCTAAGAAGTTTCAAACGGTAGTCATTCAATTCACACATTTTCTTATGGTGTGGTTCACTTGAGCTTGGATATGCTTCAATTTTGATTTAATACTCTAAACTTATCTGTTAAAATGAATGGACGGAGTGGATAAAGTATATAAATCACGGTGGGCCGTACAGAGTTTACTCACTACACCTGGCCAGCAGAGTTTACTCAGTACGCAATCCGATTCCATGCGTGCTATAGTTGAGAATGAGAAGCCAAAGATTTTCAACCCACGTGCGTGACTAACCAAAAATGAGAATGTGATCAGCTACAACCTGCTTTATGCTAACTTGTCATGCACCCACAGCTTTTTGGTGCACATGCCATTTGTGTAGGAAATCCATACCATGCAAACGATAGACCCCTCAAGGAAGATTACCTAGTGAAAAAATTAGGTTGGTCTGTTCATCAGGTGGGCCACACTATTGGAATCAATGGGTGAGTGCTAATCTAATTCAGCATACTGGTGTAGCCGATCTAGCTTGATTTTCGAGAGGGATCATAGTCATGGTGCAGCCTATACGATTTACAAGGTGCGCAAGCACCGGCGTTGGTGAGAAAGGTTGGGGCAGCATGAGAGGTAAGCATGCACCTGGTTGTATGTGATCATTCCTCAACCCAAAGAAGAAAATGAAATTTTCATTCAAAAATGTTTTCAAGAGTGGGTAGATATGTACCAACTATGGATTTTCACTGATATTAGTTGAGGGCTTGTTTGGCTGAGTCGGTGAGAAAAATATTCATAGCCGGTTTTAAGAATTTTAATCTTAGTAGAATTTTCAAAGATTAGATGACATGGCATGTGTAGTGCAAATGAAGAGAGAAAGCAGTTTGAAAGAGCAGTTGTAAAAGGGGAATTATATTTGATACTCTGTCAATGTGTGACAGTTCATAGACTACTCCAGGACATTAGCTGTTGGATCTAAGGCCTAATTGTAACTTTGGAATACTTAAAATAATTTTTACATTGAAGTATTTCAACTCTAGATGATTTAAAGGTTGCAATGTGTAAGAACCTATATTCTTGTTAGCAAGTATACACACTTGTACACCTTCAAATCTTAGATTCATAAAACATGTAAGACACTTCAAGAAAATATTTTCATTAGTTAGCTTAGTAGGTGGATCGAATTTCGAGGACGAAATTCTGTGTAAGGGTGGTAGAATGTAATATCCTAAAAATTTAGTACACAAATAACCTATGTACCTTAGCTGTGTCCATAGCTATGGACCATCATGGTGGGACGTCAGTTCTCGAATCTTGGTTGGCCCCACAATAAAAAAAAAAGTAACGCAGAGTTGGTGGATCCCGGATCCACCCAGATTTGTGGACCTAGTTCTATGGGGTCCACCTTGATGCATGTATTTTAATATAATGAGCGTGACACAATGACTATCTAAATTTAAAGAAAAAGAGTTAAATTATTCTAATTTTAGAGATTTTTTTTTCTACATATATTCAATCTAAGGTAAGATCGGTCATAGAAATAATTTGAATCATTAGAAGATGACCCTAAGATATGAAGTCTAAAGTCAAGTCCTATAGCAAAAGGCTTGGAAATAGTATTGCTACTGCTAGCTAAGGCTGTACATCGAGCCGAGCCGAGTCGAGTCGAGGTGGGCCAAGCTTGGCTTGACTCGTCTATTCTCTCCTCAAGTTCGAGCTCACCCTCGAGCTTACCATTAGAGCTTGCCTTGTTTGCTAAAACTTTCGAGGCGAGCTAGTGGATCGAGTCGAAGCGAGCTTACCTCGAGTCGAGTCGAGCTTGCTCCTACCTCAATTTATTATATTTTTTGCTACAAAATACAAATTAAAAGTCAACAACATTAAGTTCAAGAAGTCGTACATATATTAGGAGAGAACAATATTTCTACAGGTGGGATCCCACCACTTAAATGACCTAGTTCTGATCAGTTTTTTCTTTGGTCAGGTCACACACGTATTAAATGCAGACCACTAGTAATATTTTATGAACCATAGATTAACGCAGTACATGCATAGCTCACCACATGAATGGACTGCCCTGATTATTGTGTGGACCATCTTCATGATGAGGCCCAGCTGATTCATGGATCAGATGCACCACCTCCCTCATAAAATTGCAATCAATAGCTGCATATGGTGTTTGGTCTTACCATAGCCCCTGTTTTGTAGATGTATATGGTGTGTGGTCTCATCGTAGCACCTATTTTGTGTAGCGTGTAAAACACACAAGCACTATGTGCTGACCACGTTTTGTACTTGAAATTACTGAATCCATCAGAGATGCTTATTAATAATGAATGTTCTTACATAAATAAAATAGTAAGATTAAGAAACCCCCCAACGTGTGAGGGTTTTATATGTCCTAAGCTTGGACCCCAATGTGTGTCTGGGGGAGGGGGGAGAGAGAACCAAGAAATAAGAAGATTATGATTTTTTTTAACAAATATCTATATGAAACGAGTCGAGTCGAGGTCGAGCCAAGTTGAGTCGAGTCAAGTGACCTAACGGTCGAACTTACTCGATTTCTGACTCAAGCTCCTAAATGAAGCTTGGCTTGACTTGTTCTACTAAGTCAAGGCGAGCCAAGGCGAACTTTTTCGAGTCGAGTCAATCGAGTTTCTCGACCTGACTCAGCTCATGACCAGCCCTACTGCTAGCTAGTTAGTTAAGGCATTAGGGCTATTCGCATCAACATTTTAAAATGACAAAAATACCTTATAAGAGTGGGTAAATTGTACAACATTAATGGGTTAACTATGTAAAATTTCAACCATTGGTTACCAAGTAGCCGATCACCTCCAACTTACTTAATGCCTTGTTTGAAACACGGGATTAGCTGGGATGGAATTGCATTTGGCCCCATGTAAATTCCATCTAGCATTTACAAACAACCAATAAGATTGGATTAAGCCAAGTATCATATCATCTCATTTCAGTAGTAGATAGTCAAGATTTATGTATATTTTAAAATCCACTATATCTTTAAGCCCCATGTTAAAACATGTTTTTCTATGGCATCCATCCATATTCACCATTTACACTTACATTTGAGTTGCATAGGCATACAGGGTGAGTCGGTGACTAGGATTAGTTGTGGAATGTGGTCTGTCCACCAAACACAAGTTTTACTTAATATTATTTTCCCTTAACATTATATCCCTCTCACGGTCGAAATACCATAGTATTTCCATATATGCAATTATTGTCCAATAATTATATTAATCGTATCTCATGCTATTCTATAACATTTAAATCGTGTGTTCCAAACAGACCCTACATGAGTTTGAACTTTAGTTAATCCTTCTCATTTCCAATTCTAGTCTTAAAAAACAAAAAAAAAAAGAAAAAAAAGAAAGAAAAAAGAAAAAAACACTAATTGCATAAAAAAATAGTGAAGATGTAACATTCATGCGATATATAATGGAGAAGCTGGTGTAGATGCCAAATACTTGCCTTGGATTCTCAAGTAGCCGCGACCAAGGAACTATCGTAGAGGCCACTCGGGTCACCTGTGCCAACATGGCATGTCTGAAAAGACTGATGTCATTGGTTAGGTGGCCCACAATGTGGGCTCCATATCATCAGGCAGGCCGCATGTATATGAGAGGATTGGACAGCTAATGGAAAGACTACTTGTATGTTTGACAAAGTCTCGCGGTCCACCTTGATGAGTCATGCATCAATTGGGTCCATCCATCTAGTGACAACAATCACGGATGACCAATATTTCAAAGTTCATACTGGGCTTTCTATAATCCTGTGTATACCGTGCAAACATGCAGGCTATGATTCTTCCGGATTGGAGATAATTGCGAGACTGTTCCACGCAGGGCCCACAATTTGGACGATTGAAATGTTCGGGTCAGATGCCTTAAATCTTATGCAATAAGGGCTATTAACCGGCCGACGTTGGTGGCTGACTGGTAGGTTTTTTTTTGGACCCTAGGATAGCAAGCTCTCTAAAAGTTTTTGGGCATTGACAATGAGTCGGTGGGTTTCCTTGTACAAGTCGGTCTCTTGCCCGGTTTTGCGCAAAAGGCTCTAAATTCAATTTTATGCTTATAAAAGGGGTATAATGCGGGATTATAAGTTTTGCCATTGGAGCCAGGTTTCCTAGAGGGGATTTAGAGAGTTACAGGATAAGAGAAAAAACTTAGGATTCTCTGAGATGAGTAAAAGGATAATGATTGTCCATCTCATTTGAAAATAAACTTGGGATAACTTGAGATTTCTCTTGTAGGATCGAGATTTGAGTTTTGTTTCTTTTATCTCTTGTAACTTTTGATATTATAGTAAATTATTCACTTTGTGCCGTGGTTTGTTACCTATGAGGAGATTTGCCCATATTAAATTCGGATTTCCTTTTTATGTGTGTTTGATTGTTGTTAGGATGATTGCCAGGATGGTTTGCTGGTTTTATTCACTTCTGCTGCTGATTCTCCGGACATTAAATTGAGGTACACAAATAACCTATGTACCTTAGCTGTGTCCATAGCCATGGACCATCATGGTGGGACGTCAGTTCTCGAATCTTGGTTGGCCCCACAATAAAAACTGAGTAACGCAGATTTGGTGGATCCCGGATCCACCCCAGATTTGTGGACCTAATACTATGGGGTCCACCTTGATGCATGTATTTTAATATAATGAGCTGGCAAAACGATTGGACCGGGTGGATTTCTCATAAGCATCACAGTGGGCCACACCTAGCTTCAATCCACGTGGGACCCACTGCGGACAGGATACAAACCCACATTAATGAATATTTATTAACCGAACTCGGATTGTTGACATTTTCCTTCAATTTAACTGTTTTAGTCTATAGTCCATCCAAAGTGGGGCCCACCATTTTTAGTGCATGGTATGAACGGTCTTTCACCCCAATCAACGGTCAGGATTAAGGCAGACATGTGCCATGTGGACACCCTGAACCATGTACACAAATGTCAGTCGACATGCTGAAGGTATGAAAGGAAGGTATAGAAGGCTACTGGCAAAGTCAACCTTTCTAGCACGCGCCTCTTACGAGTGTCAAACCTGCAAGATTCAAGACGCTCATCACCGGCCTCACTTGCATAGGCATGCAAGATCCAATCTTCTTATCAAGCTGGTCACATGCAAAAGAAAGAGACGGCTAAGAGAAATCAACCAACGGTCTACATTCAACGTAAGCATGCAACCCAAATAATAATCAGATTGCTCCCATTTTAAGTTGAGGCATCTACAGTGAGGGCTACCTGATGAACGGTCTAGATCTTAGGTGCTAATTACACTTTTCCACGTTTTGAGAGAGGCGAGTACCAAACAACTGCACTCCCTTGAATGCACTTGCTTTGCCGAAGGAAGAACTGTGACTCGAGACATTTCAACAGTCGGTGGAGTAGCTAGTTGGCTGACTTCGTAGATGTCAAAAGCCCACTCGTGGTCAACTCCTATTATTACAAGATTAACATGATTATCCTTTTATTAAGGATTAAAAATCCATCTGTACGGCATGGATCATCACCGTCAGAGCCGGATTGATGCCTGGCCCAGTAATAGGCCACACACCTATATTGCTCATGGACAAAACCGGTACATATTCGGTGATGCATATCGGCTCAGATTCGGATGATGATTAAACCTGTGGTGTTTATTTATTTATTTATTTTATGAATTCATCCGGTTCTGAGTCTTAAGTTGCAACTCAGCTGAGTAAGGAGGTGACTCCTCCAATTCGAGAGTCAAGTTGGGCCCATTTTCACAAACTTGAATTACTTACTACCTCCACTAGAATGCAACGGGAAACGAACGGGTACGTAACAGGTTAGTATTAGTGGAGAACAAGTAGGGCCGTACCTCTATTCATTGATGTAATGAATCTATTAGCACTTCACCAATACCAAGGTGCAGGCATGCTCTCCACTAATATTGACCTGCCACCTACCTGCTTCTCTCCCATTGCATCATGAGTGTAATACCTAATCCAAGCACCATTTCCACTGCTCATGGTGTTGAATAAGATTGGACGGACAGAGTTGTAGTCAACTCAGACGAGCCGCAAGCCACTCGCTTACATGCATACTTCCAAGGCTCAGGATCTTCATAATTATTAGAGATCTCTCAAAGTGGGGCTCATCATATCAATGGCTTAGATAACTAAACCATGGGAGCCATGTTCCCTTAGTCATGCAATTGCTGATGTGTGGGACCATCTAGTTTTTGTGTTTTTAAATTATCATCTTAACCGTTCATACATGGATGCATGCATATAGAAGTTACGGGGTTGTCACAACTCACAAGCAAACGCCAGAGGTACAATTTTCCTAACTAACATCAGCTTGCAAGTTGATTCCCAGAAGCACGCACTCAAGTTGAATTGTGTGGTTAATCAAAGAGACCCCACTTACATACGCACACTGATTAATAGATAGATGTGAAATATTGGCACTAGTCTCACTTGGGTAGTGGGCCCCACTACCTCACTTGACACGAGAGAGGATTGAGTATTGAGTAAACAGTGTGGCTCACACAGGATTTATGTGTCTTATCTACGCAGTTCATCTGTTTTACCAGGTTATTTTTTGTGATGGGTCCAAAATTGAAGCATCTCCAAGAGCTTTAGTGGACCACACCACAAGGCACAATGGGGGATAATTACTGCCATCATCAAAAACTCTTGCGCCTAATTTTCCAACCCTAGAGCTCAATCTACCAGATATTTCATCATATAAGAATGTCTATTAATGCCATGGCAATCAAGAATTTCGATAGAACTTTGAGATAATTATACTAAGGGAAGATTCAAATCGAAAGACTTTTTTTTTTATGCATACAAGCTATGTCTACTCTAGCTGATGAATTCTTTAAATTATTTTCAACCAAGTGGAGAATTGTTGTAAAAAGTATTTTCATTAAAAATATTTTAAAATGTAATGTGTGTGTGTGTGTGTGTGTGTGTGTGTGTGTGTGTGTGTATTGTTTGAAAAAGCTTGGTTTTTTCAACTTTTAGGAATTGTCCCATATCGGATAGGAGAAAAGGAAAAAACGCCTTTATTAGTGTGGGGTGGAGTACCTTAAAGTTTCATTGGTAGGAGAGAGGACTACTAAGGCTTGCATGTTGTAGTACTTTGCACCGGAACACTATGCACACACACATGCACAAGCTCGATTTGAGTCTCGGACTCGGACTTGGTGCGAGGGCATGGGCATGTGAGGCAATGTGGTTGTAGAGGTATTAGTTGCACACTTTGCACATGCACATCGTGTTACAGATGGGTCACTCCCTCGCGAACCAGAGCAAAGCTGGTGCCACAGTGGCCTAAGTGATTGGCTAGGTGGTTGGGTTCAAAGTTGAGGTGTGCTATGAGAAAGAGGTCTGCTTGAGAGACATCTTTGCCTTTAATGAGGAGTTGTAAAACTGTTTAAAGAGACATAATGTAACTGCTCTTGCAGTAACAATTCAGACCATGCAAAAACCATTGCATGTGGCTAGCCCAATAGTTAGAAACGGCTAGTTGTTGTCTTTAAACAGCTAGCATGCAGCTAATCTCACACATGCACCAACGGTAAAAAAAACTTCCAAATAATAGCTAGTTTCTCTAACAGTAAAAAACGGTCCAATGGCATAATGGCCTTGGAATGCAACTCCCAACTACCCTTGCCTATATAAATAGGATTGGGCTGGTTCATTCAAACACAACAAATATCCAGTAAAGTCCTTAGTGTTCACTGTCCAAGTCAATAGGTTCAATTTGAATTTGAATTAGACCAGTGTAGTGGTCTAACACGACACAGAAGAAATTTTCTCTCTCTATTTTTTGTTTGGGATTTTTGTTTGATTATCCACTAGAACATTGTGTTAACAGAATTCCATCAATGTTTGGAATTTTTTTTTTGGGATTCCATCAATGGTTGCTTCATTTTTGTTAAACGCAGAACCACAAAAGGCTCGTCGTATCCTGAAAGCTATTTGCTTGCATCCTGTTAGCAGTCTTAATTAACTTAAAAATGGGCGAATAATGCTTTAAGGACAGTGTGTATCACACATGCTTTGGCCTTTCATTTTTCCTGAATTTTTTTGTTTTCATATTTTCTATAGTATCTGTAATTTGAAATTCTTAAATCTCAACAAGGGTTATACACAGTATGGCTATATGAATGACCCTCTTGCATATATACAATTTCATTGAAAGTTGCACGCCCCTTAAAGTAGAGATTATACACAAGTACAGGTGAGAGAAGGTGCCTAACCTCTTTTTTTCTCGTAGACCCTTACCTTTATTTCTAAGATCATATGCCAATATGAGAGTCATTCTGGCTAAAGGATATTCGTGATTCTTTAGCCTTATCAGGAAAGTTCATGGCTCTGGCTGGTCGTAAGTCAAAACTACCAAATCAGCTAGTGACGACTCCAATCATTTCAAACGTACTATTTTGGCCATCTTTGAAAGGTATTACTAAACCAAGGCAGCTAAGCCAGACTAAACAAGTCATATACATCCAGTCGTCATCACCCCCAAGAATCAACCACACAAACTACCAACAAAAACATCATCTAATGAAAGGAACTCTTCCTAACTGTGTCGCACATCTAGCTGCGCACGCATCTTAGGGGGAGGGTGTTCACAGCTACTAAAGGCATAAGTAGCTTAAGTAACTTACAATCTAAATGCCCCCCTTAGTGATAATAGGATACGGTGTTATGCCTAAATAGTAGATGAAGTCCTAACTAATTCATAACACGGCAACGTAAACCGTCTACTCATTCCATTCATCATATCAGTTAAGTTGATCCAATTTGTTCTCTTCTATAGATTACGCGTGAGAGAACTTATGACCTCGCGGATGGAGAGGCATCTGAACCCTGGTATTCCTATCAATACTTTGGGGCTCACCTTGATGGTGTGCTATATATCTATGTCATCGATCCATCTTTTTAAGTTATTTTAGTACGTGTATCCAAACATTAAAAAGATCCAAAGCTCAGGTGGACCACACCACAGGAAACAGTGGTCATTGAACGCCCACCTTTAAAAACTTCCCTGGGCTCACCGTAAGTAGATCTGTAATGTTTAAGGTTGGATGAAGGGAATATATGAAGATCAGTTCTGACCCAAAACCCTGCTGATTAATCCCGCCTATTGGCAAACCTATTCTTATCCATTTCATCAAATCATTAGTCAAGAGACTTTACATAGAGAGAAACTTCAATGGTCCCAATTTAGATGTATCATGAACCAAAAAGTACACTTATTTGATTATCCGACCATCAGATTGACATTTCTTGGATGGTTAAAATTGAAAAATAACAAATGATCTATTTCAATAAACAATGTCCACAAATCAGGGGTTAGGATTGTTCCATAAATCCAATTTTGGGACCATGATTTACCAACAATGGGGCTTCAATAATTTAATTAGTTTAATATGAGTTAATACATGCCACAAGATGCGAGAATTGCAGGGTGGGAGGTGGGGTGATCATTTTGTAGACTTGTGTGCATGAATTGGGCCAATGTCTATCCAAGCTCGGCCTGCAGAGTAAAACTAGACCCACGTCCGGCTGGCCCCATAGCTAGCAAAAACAAACAGGCCCAAGCGCTGCGTGCAATGATTATGGCCCAAGCCTGCCCAGCCTCTTTTGTGCAATATTTAGGATTGTTCATTTAGGCTGTTTGGTTGGCATCTGGAAACTTGTTTCAAGTTTAATATCTAGATTCCAGTGAAATCCAATTTTAACTGGTGTGTCTGGTGGAAAATTACAACCAAACGGGATTTTGTCTGAAAACCTATATTGGTTGGAATCGGGATCAGTGGAAAGGGTGGGGGAGACCGTTTCTACGGAAGAGAAAAGAGGCAGAAGCGAGCGTCACCCACCTTCATGTATGCATTGTACATCTATGATGTATGTGTTTTATATCCACACGGTCCATTTGTTTTGAGAGCTCAATTAAGGGCATTAGACAAAAAATGAGGCAGATCTAAATCTCAAGTAGACCACACCACAAGAAAACAATGTTGATTGAACATCCACCATTAAAAACTTCTTAGGCCCACTATAATGTTTATTTGCCATCCAACCTGGCCATCTTCTTGTGGGACTACTATAGGCCAGGGGTCAGGTTCTCAGGTGGATCCGAAGCCTAAGTGGGCCATGCCACAAGCAACGGTTAGAACAGAATCTAGCTTACACCATTTTTAACCAAACAGCACGGTACCAGATGGAACCTAGGTTTCACTCTAGCTTCTGCAATTTTGCATTGCAACAGTGGAATATGGATTTTCTCTAAAATCTGGATTCTGCAACCAAACAGGCCCAATTGATGGGCTCTTAGATTCAGCTCATGCCCAGTCCAGCTGATAAATGGGCTTAAAGTTTAGGCCCAAAGGAGGTCAAGCTGAAAACCCAACAGGTCAACCTGACCATTGACAGCCCTAGTTGCATGCCATACCCGCAATTTCTGAGTGCCTGTGTATCATCCTACCCCGCGCGAGTATTATATGAGTCCCTTAGGCAGGAGTTTTTTAATGTGATTTTGGCACCTCATTTTCAACTCTTTACACCGAGTTGCCACTCAATTCTATCAATTTTTTTTCTTAGCCCCACCAAGTAAGTTTACTTTTTTAATAGTATTTTACTTTTAATACTATTTATAAAACAAATGTGATAGATGAGCATTGAGGATCTAAGGGTGATGATGTAAGAGATGCAACACAATGCCTTGTCTTCTTTCATCCACCTTCCTACTTGCCTTTTCTTTATTCTTGTTCTTTTTCTTTTTCTTTTCTTTTCTTTTCTTTTTTTTTTTTGGGAGGATGTGTTTGGGTGCAACAAATATCATGATATTTTGCCCCAAAGTAGACAGATTAGTCAAGAATTATCGTGGAAATTCATGATATTTGTTGCAACCAAACGGATTGTAAATCTTTCTAGACTTGAGTGTTGATATTAAATAGAAGACTTGGGTTTGGGTCTTAAACATTGACTTTAGAGAAATGAATGAGAGAGAGAGGTTTGGATAGAACGTGGGCCAGGCATCACAGCCATCATGCAGGGTCTTGTTCCCACCAACGTTACTGGTGGTACAGGAACAGGTACGCTGTTCCCTACTTCCAATACGTGGTACATTACAGGTAGGCTGTAGGGGTTACAATGGGCCCGCCTGGCCAAACACTTAGGGTCCAAGGCCCAAGCCACATTGCTGGTACCGAGGTCCCACCCATCCCTTCGTGAAAGTTAATTCTTTACTTTTCCTTTGAATGTTCCTAATCCATCCATTGATCAAGTTAGCCACACATTCACACTAAAATAGACACCTAGAGGAAGGAAATCAATGGTCCACATGCAATATGCATGGGTTGCCTAATCAAAGAGTAGAATGGCATATTTGCAACATATAAGAAAGCTACATATGAGCCATAGGTTCCTACCCATGGCTTAGTGGTAAACAAAGAGGGTTTCTATAGAGGTTGTCTTCAATCTTGGAATACTGACAGAGATTGTCGAGCGCCTGAGGTCACTCGAATTGGTTTTTAAAATATGAAAGGGTTGCTAACAAAGGGTTGTTGGGCGCCCGACGGGTCTAGGCAAACGTTCAATATTTGATTGGATTTATGCTGGAACTCTCTGGGCAGATTTTGATCTGTCATGCGCCCGATGAGGTTTGGTCGGGCACCCGATGGTGTGCAGATTGCAAAGTCGATTACACAAGTTTTGCGCGAAATTTGTTTCTAATATTGTTTTTCCTTATTTAAAGGGTGTAATGCGAAATTAAGGTAACATAAGAAGTCTTAAACATGTTCGTGTGGGTTGAAAGAGTTCTAAGTTTTGAGAAAGAGCTTAAGAGGAAGAAATTAACTTGAGCCCAAGCCCAGCTGAAAATTGATTGAGCCATGCATGGCAAGCCAATGCTCAGCCACTAATATGCCCGACTAGGTGGGTCGCCCAACCATTGCCATCCTAACTGGGTCGCATGGGTTGCTTCAGTAGTACATACGCTAATTCAATATAACTAAATATACAAATTGATATCGTAATCAGTATGTGAAAAGGTGGATATTATATTATAAATCCGGCGTGCAATGTATATTATTTAATGAATAGTACTGACACCTGACATTTATGCCATCCAGTGGTGGGAATGAGGCCCAGGATTGTAGTTTTGCGTAGGGCCGCATTCTATTCGTGTGTGAGAGAGAGATGTTGCATGATCCTTTCAAAGAGCCGTGATCAAGTTTGGTAACCTACTCGTTGCGGGTTCCTTGGCTTTGCATGCATGCACACAAAGTTTTGGATCAAGCTGATATTTGTGTTTTCCCTTCATCCACGTCTGTATGATCTTATGAACAGGTTGGATAAACATTAATGTGGGCTCTGGGCAGGTTTTGACGGCCGACATCATTATCCCCACTGTTTCCTTTGATGGGTCCACTTGAGCTTTGTATATGATTCAATTTTGAGACCAACCTCTAAAATGAGCTGAAAAAATGGATGGACGGTGTGGATAAGCCACATACATTCACGGTGGACCTAACAGAGTTTACTTTATCTCACTGAGTTACCCGGAATGCCTCCAATATTTTTTTATCCCAGACAGGTATTTATGGATAAAATTTCAATAGGAGTGGCTGTGGGTCAGGTTGTCCCGCCGGTCAATTGGCTCAGCCGTCTCTTGAGGCTGTTTTTCGTCAAGCTAAATGGATGTTGGGTCGGGCTTGGGCTGGAAAATAAATGGGTTGGGCTTGGTTGAAAGTTATCCAACCCGCCCATAAAAGTCGTTGGGTCAAATAATCTGACCCAAAACCCTAAACAAGACAAAAGAAGAAAATTATAGATGATTTTTTTTTTTTGATGCATATATCCTTAGTGCGACAGTTTCTGCATAGCCTTAGCCTCATATTCCATTCTTAAACCAAAGTTGGGTCATTGCAGGTTGGGTCAGATTAATGAAGCCCAACTAACTTACCAGTAACTTGGCCAGATCAGATCGGTCCGCCTTAATGAATTTTAAGTGGATCGGGTCAATCAGGGGCCAATTCAATGGGTCATGGGCAGTTTGGGGTAGAATTATTGACCATTTAGTAAATTGGTTAGGCTTGGGCTAACCCTGACCCATTGCCACCCATATTGAGAAATTGTCAATGAGATTCATCACTATGATAAAAGCACTAGATGGAAACAATTAGATACAAATAGACAACTTAGGCACGGTTACAATGGTACACCTTAAATTTACGGACCCCAAAAGTCCAAAATCATATCATTAGAGGCATTCATGCTCTAGGGAGATAAACCACAAGAGTCAACATCATTTTTTAAGGGGGCACTCATTGAGATTGCTTGGTTTCCATGGAATTCTTTCTCATCTTAGCATTTCCCAAGTTTTCATAGAAACCATGTTTGGTGGAAAAAGATGTCCCAGCATTTAATTGGAAGCCATTTTTGAGAGAGATGGTTGATCAAAAGTGGACCCCACAAGATGTAACATATAAGCTGATTCATTTTTAAGTCACTTCTTGTATAATGAGCATCATTGATGTAGAGTAAGTCGTCGATTATTTTATGGTACAGATGGACCAAAAGAAGATCGGTCAGGGTTGGAAGTGATTCAGACTATCAAGATTGTAAAACGGTTGTATCTCACAATCTGAAATGAGTTTATGGATATATAATATATGACTTTGGGGTATCTCGAGCTACTTTAGCCAAGCAACCCGGCCCACGCCGAAACTCGACTAGATCCATGGTTATTAGCTTAGTTTTATTTCAATTTTGCTATTTATATTAAGTTTTGTTTCAATTATAACTTTTAATACGTAGGGTTTCAGACTTTAAGCCAAACATAAAAAGGCTTAGAATAATTAGTAAAACAAAGTGATTGGGCCCATTTGAAAACTTTTTATTTTTAGTCGAAAATCATGAGTTCTAGTAGGATCAAGAGACTTCTATAAATAGTAAGTTGGGTTTTCTAGGAGTTTGAGTTAGAGCTAGAGTTTAATACTTTACCTAAGGCTTAGATTCCTATTTATATGCATTGCAATTACATTTTAAACATTTAATCAATTATCTTACAATTTATTCAGAGTTAATTTTCTTTTATCTCTTATTTCTTCTTGTGAAAATGAGAATTATTCGATTAGGGAGACAATGATCAACCTACCACATCCTCCCTGTGTCAATTATCTTATCAAAATAATTTTAAAAGGGATGAGCAATCAAAGGTTAACCATACATGATAGATAATAATTAGACATTTTGTAATATAATAAATATGTATCATCTATTTCTTGGATGATTATTGGATGTTTAGAGTTATTTGATCGAAGTGATTTTTGTAAGGGATCGATATTAGTGGCAGCCCCACTTGATACACACCTTGGATTACCAATTGGACCTCTTACCATATAATAAATATAAACCATCCAGTAGGCAATAAAAAACATAGACATTGGCAATCTATATCAATGTTTGAAGCTTATTTAAATATTGATATAATAATATATAAATATTTATTTTAAAAAAAATAGTTTGTAATAAATTTGGCTGCTTTAATCTAATGCTTTAGATAAGTCTTTTGTGCATCAATATTATCGTACAATCATCTAATAACTTCTTTTAACATGTGATCTGTGATGTGACTTGATATTGAATCGGCTGCTTTCCTTGCATGCTTTTGACCTAGTTGAACAGGCGAGCATGGTCTTTATAATGCAAATAAGAAACATTTAATTAACCAATGATCTATCTTATTATAATATTTAAGCTTACACAATATGATTAGTTATAGAGCCAATCATGTCCACTTGAGATCCTATCCTGCTCATCTCATCTTAATGTACATACTTGTACAATGGTCAATACTATGCCAAAAGTAGACTAAATCTTTAATCGACAAATGTTAGCCGTACCGTATTATAAAGGCCATATATATATATATATATATATATATATATATATATATATATATATATATATAGGATCAGGGCCTTGCCTCATTGGTGGACTCTGCCGAGTTTCAATGGATGGATCAGATCAATCAATCTCAGTGCTTTGGGAGCATTGGAGAATTTTCGCTTTTTTAATATATATTTAGGAACTTTGGAAATTCGACGGTCCGAATTTGGTGTGCACGTGGGCCACGTGTTCGGTGCAGGAGTTGCTGCACCCTGCAGCTTACAGCTTTGGTTGAGAGTGTCTGGAAAACAGGAACAGCAGGGGAGATTCGCGCCTGGAGAATTGTGACTGGGTCATTGAGTCGCTCGGACCTATAAATCAGGCCAATCACACATCATGCGTGTGAGGAAAGTGGCAGTTAGAAAATCAACAACCACCCACTGATATACAGTGGCCCACCTGATGAGTAGACCAGTCTGGATTTTGGTATTAGGGAATCGTTACACGAACCAACACCTGGTACATGGTTCTGATAACTCACACGTATGCTAATTTGACACATGTGAACCGATTCACCAATCTACTCTCTACTCGCGCAAATAGCTGTATAGCTCGTAATGCTGCAGGAAGTTCCCGTAGGTCGAAGCTATCCATGAGAAATCCACTCCGTCCATCAGTTTCAGCAGCTCACCTTTGGACATGAGTCAAAGTAGGCCACACGACAGGAAATTGTGAGGACGGAAACACCTACGCGTGCACTTGTATATGTACACGTGCAACTCAAAGCAACCGTCCATTACTCATCTATTAATCGACCATTTAAGTCATCATATCCATACAGCTATTGTTTTATAAACCATCTATATTTGACCTCATTATCTGGACGGTTTACCTAAATCATGCTACGAATGTAATTTCTGAGTGCCTGCGTATCGTCCATCTCGCTTTGCTAGAGTATGAAATGGCTGTTCATGTTCATAACTAGTCAAACCGGCGGCGAGTAGGTGTCGCCGCTGTGTGTGAACTTTCAATACAGCCATTCATTTTCCGCCAATATTTCACATATGTAGAATAAGAAAAAGTGGGCCCACGTCATGATGATCGTTGGTATAAAAATAAGGCAGATCCATTCATCGAACGGGACACAAAATGAAAATCACTGTACAGCCAATGGTATAACTCGGTGTACTGATTTGACCCACCTAATGAGTTGATCGACCTGATTTCCTTCAAAATTGATCATCATGGTGCGTCCCACATTTTGGACGGATCGGATATTCTACTTATATGACCCGTTGGGAGAAATAAATGGCTGCATGTAAAGTTCATTTACAGCCGCTGTTTGTGATCATTTCTCTTACTCAAAAGCACAGGCTGGAGCTGGTCGGGCATCTGGATGGCAGTACTAGAGAATAAAAGTCGTATTTGATAGGAGACTAAAATGCCCCTTCATTTTCTACGCAGCGACTGTAGTCGTTGGATCTGGGGTCATGTTGAAATGAACAGCCCTCTCGCATAACTGTAGTAGGTACCTGACGCTAACCTCGCGTACCTAGCGCCACGTGGGTGAACTTTCATGAGATCCACCCCGTCCATCAGATACCCTGCCTCATCTTCACCCTGTAACCCAAAAATTATAATGACCCATCACTCAGGTTGTCCATACCATAGGAAATAGTTGAGATAAGACGTCTACCATTGGTTTTTGTATGGTCCACAATGATGTTATATACCATCCAATGATCCAATCGTTTCATCTGATTTTAATTATCAGGATGAAAGGACAACCCAAAAATCACTGTATTAAAAAAACTCAAGTGAGCCATACCACGAGATTTAGAAACTTACGTCATTTTAAATTAAATTAAATTAAATTTTGATTAATGAAGGACAAATAAGAGGTGATGTGCCTGATGGACGGCGTTGATTTTACGCATGTATGCGAGGTACGCAAGAGTCTTCCTTTCGGCCATGTACAGTCCGAAAACGGCAATCTCGACACTCTGGAAATACAGGAGGGGTAATATCGGTATTTGACTGGAAATACGAGCTCTACTGCCATTTTCCTCGTCTTTCCTTTCCCACGCAAGATCGCGATCTTTCCCATCTTGTCCTTCCATCTTTGATCTCCCTTTCTCTGTTCTTTTTTATCCAACGGTTTGGCTTCCTTCATTTTCCATTTCCCGCTATTTATTGCGTTCGACGAATATTGAAAAATCTGTTATTTCAGATTCCCGTTTTTTCAGGTTATCCAATTTTTTTTTTTTGGCAAAACCCTAGATTGAAGTTTAAATCGAAGAGTTCGTTTGATTCTGTCTTGTAATTGATTTCTCTGTTTTATGTTACAGAGAATCGTGAATTGAGGTAATATGGTTTTCTTTCGAAGCGTTTCTGCGCTTTCCAAGCTCCGTTCTCGTCTTGTAAGTAATATTATTCTCTTATCAGTGAATTCTTTTTTTTTTTTTTTTTTAATTCTTTGTTGCTGCACTGAAATTTGAGTAATTCATTGGAAGAATAGAGATCGAATTGTCATGGATTATCTGAATTTTCTCTCTTTGAATTTGTTTGTTTGATTCATTGTTGCAGGTTCAGCAACCTAGTATTTTAAATGGCTCTGTCCGATGGCTGCAAATGCAAAGTTCTTCGGAGCTTGTAAGATTCTGCTTCTCTTTCATTTGAAGTGAAAATCAGTTTAGAAAATGAGAAATTGTAATGGATTTAAGATTTTCATAAAAATATCTGAGAGAAGACTGTGCTAAAGCAATTAAGGAAGGCAATATACAATTATCGATCCGAACTTTTTTGTTTTTAAAGTTCGGGCTAATGCTTTGCTCAGGTGGGTTTGACCTTTGTCTCTGGTGTGCTCGGCAGTGTGGTGGGTGCTGCTGTGAAAATACCCATGTCAGACCATCCTACCTATCTGATTATCATGCAATAATGGGAGAAGGCCCATGGCCCATCCATGATGGGCCCCACTGGACAAACGGTCTGGATCACTGAAACGCCGCTCTCATCTATACTGAGTGCAGGCACGTGCAAAAATGCCTCTGACTAAGACACGTATAGTGATCTTTTCTTCACTGCGCTTCTGTTCATCTCCAATTCCTGCTATTTTTATGGCTACTGTGAGTGGAAAGCCAACATGATTGTGTGGCCACTCGACTCAGCAATTTTTTGAAACTTGATTTTCATATACTCAGAGGTCTGCATTTCAGATTTGGAAGCTATGACATCCCAATACCTGCAATTTGTTATTGTCAAGCAGTATCTAGGTGGATCAGCAGTTATATTATTTTTGCCGGTTCTTTGTTTGTAGTGCGGGAATGAACGTCTGTTTTGCTGTCCTCTTAAGGCTCTAACCATATCAATCATACAATTTACTTTCTGCCATGCAGGATCTTCATTCACAATTGAAGGATCTGATTCCAGAACAACAGGTTTGTGTTAACTCTTTCCACCACCGAAACTTATTCCTGATCTGAGGAGTTCTGTTTAGTTGTTCATATATGAGACTTTGAAGAATATTGATCCTCTGAGTTCTATTCCTGATCTGTTTATCTCCCACAAAGATTTTAGTTTTTGCTTCATACAGGTGCTTTAGCTCATGGCCATTTCTTTTTTTGAATGATGATAAAATTTTATTAAGAAAAGAGGCCAAAACCAGATAACAACAACCCGGAAGCCTTACAGGACCACCCAGCTATCCGGGAAACGAACTACAGCCTTTGAGGCCACTGCCCAATCAATTACATTCCTTTTCGCTACCTGAAAGACTCCCTCTACTTGCCCTGAACAATTCCTGAAACATTTATTGTTCCTCTCCCTCCAAAGGAACCAAAGGCTGGCCAACATGGCCATTTCAGCAGTAGAGAAAAATAATTTGCAATTTTGGACTTTCTACTGTTAGTAGAATTTTCCAAAATGAGAAATGAAGTTATTTCGTGTTGCATTGGAAAGAAAGGAAAGCTCTTTCGGATCAACATGGGTATCAGTTCATGCTTTTTGAAACTAAAGAGTAGGAATCCTGAACATTGTGAATCATTTTCCCCACAATGCTAGCTAAATGCAGCCCAAATAATGGTTTCTGTGTGGAATGTCAATTGTTTTTGTCCCACAAACAGAGAGTTTGTTGATTGACTGATTTTACTCTGTAAAACAAATAAAATAATATTCACACTTTTGGTATAACCCTTTAGTCTAAATTTAGAACTATTGGTATGATTATATGCTCCTAATGAAGTGATTTGAGATTCAGCATTAATTCTGTTTGGGAAAAAAAGTCATGCACAGATCATGCCGTTTAGGTAAATTTAGAATGATGTAGGCATAGCCATTTAAGGATTGCAATGTTTTGTGGATTGAAGGGAGATGAAATGGAAGTGCCGGTAAAATGCTAAGCCGGGATTCTTTTAGACAACCGGGTGTTCAAGATATTTTTATGTAGTTTATTGCAACATATAAATGCCATGAATTGTTATGGCTTGAAAAAGATTTGATGTAAAATATTAGACATTAGTTCAGCCATGTATCATTACCCACATATATATATTTTTTTAACAATGTATATTCCTTTGGAAAAATACTTAAAAAGAATTTGAGGATTTCATTGATGCAAGTCTAGCTGTGTTTTGAGCATGATTATTATTAATTTTTTTTTTTTAGCATTATTTTACTTTGTGAGAGAAATGTAAAAAGTTTTGTAGGTCTGTTTTGCTATACATCACATTTCAGTGAAGCTGTAACTCGGTGATTCTCTGTTCTCTGATGATGATCCCATTGTATTTCTGTTGCTGCTTTCAGAATACCTGTAACCCTTTTCTTTATTTCTTAAATTGCCACAGTTCCTTCTGTGCTTCAATCAAGTTTTAAGAGTGTCTAAATAATGAGTTTGAGTTGTATAGTTGGATACTAAAAAGGATTGGCGACTTTTAACGCCTTCTTCAATTTTTTTTTTAGGATTCTTAAAGAACTTCAAAGTTGAGATGTGCGATTTCGCTTGATTTTCTGTAACTTCGTTTGACCCATTCTGTACTGTTACAGGAGCGTCTTAAGAAACTGAAATCAGAACACGGGAAGGTTCAGCTTGGGAACATTACTGTTGATATGGTAAAACATTATAATAATTTATTATTAATTATTTGGGAACAGGATTGTTGAAGCCACTAATTTCTACATTAAAATTTTTGTGAATTTACAATCTTAGAGCACCCATTATTTTGATTTTACAACTTCACGCTGAATTATCTGTGATTTGCCACTTTAAAGGTAGTTGGTGGGATGAGAGGAATGACAGGCTTGCTGTGGGAAACCTCATTACTTGATCCAGATGAGGTATTCTCACTCCTATTTCACCTATGAATACTGTAGGGAATACAAAATCATTGTGATTGGTTTTTAGGTTTGCTTGATTTCTTTTGGGTGCTCTGAAAGTTGGTAACTTTTTTATATCTTCTGATCAAAATTGTTTACTCTATTTCCTGCTCTTCAGGGAATTCGTTTTAGGGGTCTCTCAATTCCTGAATGCCAGGAGGTACTACCAGCTGCAAACCCCGGGGGAGAGCCGTTGCCTGAAGGCCTGCTATGGCTGCTTCTGACTGGGAAGGTGATCATTTTCCTCGATTTCATTAAACTATCTTTAATCAGTTTTTGACTGGGCATACTTTTTGCACAAAGCAAGTGATGTATGATCACCTTGCTTGATTTCATTATACTATCTTTAGTAACTCAGTTTGGTTGGGTATCCTTTCTGCAAATATAAATGATGTATGCTCAATGCCAATATAAAAAAGGAAGAAAAGCTATCTTCTCCGTGGAAAATTTAAATTCATTTGGATAGAATTGTCATTGTCCTTTACTAACTAGATGCGTATGCCAAGTCATGGGAAATATTTCTGTAGGTCTCTTATCATGTTTAAATATGTACCTGAGGACTTGAGCACATCCACTCAGATATTCTGGTGATGATATTGGAGAATGACTTGCATCCATGACATGTTTTGTACCTGCACTATTTATGAGAATTGGCATCATTATATATGTTAACTTCCTCATATCTTCATGTAGAATTCACATGTTTAACACCTGCAACATTTAGACCAGTTCGTTCTTTTTCATGATTCATCCATGACTTCTCTGCTGTGCATTGCTTCTGTTTTATAAATATCCTGGCAGGATGCTTGGCCAGGGATTCCAATAGTGAAAACTAGATTCTCCATTATTACCACCTATCTCACAGTTAAAGTAGTGTTGTCATTTTGAGAGATCAGGACATGGGAATTGCTGGATCCCTCCAACAAAAAGCAGCCCTTCATTTGGAAGGTAGCACCTTTGCCTTTTCGTCTACCTACTTTCTCCACCCCCTCCACTTGGGTAGGAGGTGCTGTTTTCTGCTTCATGAAAGTTTAGCTGATCTTTCCAAAGGTGCAGTAAGTGGTTCTTCAATGGTATGCAAAGGTTGGCTGGAAGTTCATTGGAGAACCCTTTATGATGCCTATCTGGCAGGACATGAATTTCCCTTGGGGGGGGGGGGGGGGGGGGGGGGGGGGGGGCGCGGGTGTGTGTGTGTGTGTTGGGACTTCAAGGTGGGTGTTGAGCGACTTTACATTGACCAAAATATCCAAAGATATCAAGCAATATTATCTCCTAGGTAAGTGGGAAGGAAGAGGACCACTATGAGATTACTGAAGTGTATGACAATACCAATAAGAAAGAAGAACTAAGTGTGTCCCTTTTTTTATGGGGGGTGTCAATGCAGCAAGGGACAAGCCTAATTAATGGCATGACCAGCTATGGGGAAGTATTTTGAATCCGGTGAGTGACTTGAGCACAGAAGAATGGAATCCTCCGAAGATGGGTGACCTGCTAGCGACTCATGTGAAGATCGGAGCCACCTTCAACAACAAACAAGAGAAGGGAATCCACCACCTTCTCTCCTAAAATGCGATGAAGGCATTTATACTAAACACCGGTAATCAATATAGGCCATTCATTCTACATCTTTACTTCTAATCCTAACCATCTACTAAGCACCTAACCCTACTCAATTAGGTTATTTGTTCCAGTGTTCGCATTGTCGGTATCGCTACAAGTTTCGCTGGCCGGAGATAAAGATATAATATCGTTATCGTTGATAATATCGCCGATAACCGGAAATGTGGGGAAAAAGCGGGAAACATGAGGAAAACGGTGGAATTTTTCAATGAAACTCCAGGAAATGCCTAAATACACACATTTGCATATTCAGGAATAAAAAAATTACAAAAAGAATGCATTAAATAATAAGTTTTTATTTAATGGGGCCCAAAAAGCATGCGTTACGATAAGAATTCACTCCAACAGTAACTAAAATTAGTTTCTATAATACAAATACAACCACCATACAATAATTAAGTCATGTAAAATTAAATGAAAGATCATTTTAGGGCATGATCCAAAAAAAAAAAAAAAAAAAGCAAATCCAAATCTCAGATGGACCATAGAACAGGAAATAGTGGTAATTGACCATTAAAAACTTATTGCGGGCCACAAACGCTTTGGATTAGGATGATATTTGTGTGGTCTCTTCATCTATGTCTTTGTGATCTTATCAACGGTTGGATGGCAAATAAACATTCGGATGGACCGTGAGATGAAAGTGTGGGGATTCAATGAGATTTAAAGCCCCCTCATTTTTGGTCCACTTGATATTTGGATCCACCTCATTTTTGGCATCGTGTCCTAAAATAAGCTTGCAAAATGGATGGATGATGTGGATTTCTCAAAAACATCATTGTAGGCCCCACAGTTAGGGGTCCCACCCACCTTCGTGGATCCGGGGTCTCACCGAATCTGCTCCTAGTTTGATGGACGCAAATTAGCTACTGACAGCCCACTGTAGAAACTTTCTTAGGGGCCACCGTCATGTTTATTTGAGATCCAGCCTGTTCATAGGTTAACACAGACATGGAAGAAGGGAAAACACAAATATCAGCTTGATAAAAAACTTATGTGGCCCCAAGAAGTTTTTAATGGCAGACGTTCAATTCCCACTATTTTCTGTGGTGGGGTCCACATGAGCTTTGGATCTGCCACATTCTTTGGGTCACGCCCTAAAATAATCTCTCCAATTGGACGGACAGTGTGGATATAACACATACATCATGGTGGAGCCCACAAAACTTGGTGACGTGACTTCAGTAGCTAATTTCGCTACAGCGTCCTCGTTTGATAACGACAACGCGAATTTTCCTTCACTATCATGTGCTGGGATGTTGCATGGGGCCTACAGTGATATTTTTGAGAAATCCACTCCATTCATCCGTTTTGTGAGCTAATCTTAGGACGTAATACAAAAAATGAGGCATATCTAAAACTAAAGCGGGCAACATTAGTGGAAAGAGTGGGGATTCAATGACCACCGTTGAAACATTTGTGTGGCCACAAAAGTTTTATATCAGGCTAAGTTTTATATGTTTTCACTTCGTACTAGTGGGAATGACCTTATAATCGGTTTGGATGGCAAATAAACATCAAGGTAGAGCCCAAGAAGGTTTCAATGGTAGGAATTTCTTTCCCAAATTTCCCTGTTGTGTGGCCCACATGAGATTTGGATCCACCTTATTTTTGGTATTAAGTCCTAAATTAATCTTGAAAATGGATGGACGGGGTGGATTTCTCAAAAACATCACTGTGGGCCCCACCTAAGCATTCCAGCGAAATGGAAGTTATTTGATACTCTAGTTGCGTATGTCACTTGTACCAAGCGTGATTTATGTATTTTATACTCAGCCAATTACGCAACTTTGTGGGGACCATCGTGAATTATGTATTTTATCCACTCCATCCATCCATTGTAACTGATAATTTTAGGGCTTGATCCCAAAGCTGAAGCATATCCAATGCTCAAGTGGACCACACCACAAGAAACAATGTGAATTGAACGTGTACCATTTAAAAATTCTTAGGGGCCACAGAAGTTTTGGAACCTCTGAATTTTTGTTTTACCTTCATCCATGCCTGTGTGATCTTATGAACAACTTGGATGACAAATAAACATCACCATGGGCCCTAAAAAGGTTTCAACGGTATGAATCATTGTCCCCACTGCTTCTGTGGTGTGGTCCACTCGAGCTTTGTATCTCTCTAGTTTTTGGGATCATGACCTAAAAGGATCCTGCCAAGTGGATGGACCGTGTGGATATAACCAATACTTCATTGTGGGGTCCACGGAACTTGGTAACATCCACACGCGTGCGTCGGCACACAGCACGCTAACCCGCTCCTCGTAAACAAAAGGCCTCGAGAGGCCCTTTCTCGAAATGGAAGAGGGTTCCAGATGGGAACCCTCAAAACCCTAAAATCCCCAAAAAAATCCGTGCAGAATCCCTACTCTTTCGTAGATTCTTCACCGGAATTAGCATTTCATTTGAAATTTTTGATCTATTCGACGGAAAGAAATGGAAAGTAGAGATTTTCTCGCACTTACGACACACGGATCGATCGATTGGTCCACTGCTACTTCCGATCAACGATCCTCTTCTATGATTGGCCCACAACTATTTCCGATTAGCGATCATCTTCTACAGAAAACAGGTACCGAAATCCAACAATTTCCCCCCTTTTTTTCCTTTTCTTTCGGTTTTTTGGGTATTTACGAAATCCGACAGCCATTTCTCGCCGATAATTGAAATTTTTGATGAAAAATCGATAAAATCGCCTAATTATCGGCGATATCTGGAAGAGAAATGAATAACTGGGGTTTCGGTGTCGCAACTCCGGCGACACCGATAATATCGGCGATATTATCGACATTTCGTCGACAATGCAAACACTGATTTGTTCTACATCGTAACTTCTAATCCTAACGATCTATTTCAACAAAATATTGAGTATGACAAAATGAAAGTCGTTGGTGGAGATTGGTTTAGTCCAGATGCTTGCTTGCATCGGATTTCCATGGTTGGAGAAAACTTGTCTTCGAGTTTTGCTTCTGAGATTGCCATAAAATGTAACGCGCGTCATCCCAGTCGTGGGGGTAGACAATTGATAATTCATATGCAATCCATGGTGCCATTTGATCTCTTACAAAAGGTGCTAGTGTGACACCATCTTCTTCCACAGCGAAATCAGATGCATCGATGTTGATGTTCTCATGAACATAGCTATCAATTATTGCGCCAATCGGATGTGAGAATGCGAACACTCCTTCAGTGCCCTTTAATTAAACTCCTTGTGGCTGTTATCGTTGATGGTCAAGTCAATCTCTTTGGGTGTCCTTGGCTGAGATCCAAAGCTCCATCATAATTATCAGCATATCTTCAAGCCTGAAGACTTGATCCATTTGGGTTAGGGCAATTTAGGATTTGATGAATGGGCTCGTATGGACTGTATAGTGAGGGGTGATGAATGATGATAGTATTGACGACAGGTAGCGGTGGCGGCGGCGATGGGTGATGAAGATGGTTGATGATTATCATAGAGATGATGGAATAATGTAGGATAAACAGGTACCTAGATCAATCATGTAGATGTGACTCTACTTTGATACCACTTAATGCAGTGAAGGATGAGGTGAATCCACGACATGACTGGCTGCAAGCAAGGACTCTAAATCCGGCAAGCGACTTGTGCACAGAAGAATGGAATCCAACAAAGATGGGACACCTGCAGCACAACAATGCAGGCAAAGATCGAACCCAACTTGAAGAACAAGAGAAGGGGATCCTCCCTCTTGTTCTTCCTTTTTTCTCAAAGAGAACTTTAATTCATTAATTAAAAAACCATGAATTATAATGCAAAGAAGGTATTTATACTAAATACCTGACCCTAATCAATCAAGGCCATTCATTGTACATCCTAACTTCTAATCCCAACAATATATTTCATTAAAATATTGTAAATGACAAAAACATCCCTTAATTCCGTCACAACCGCACATATCTGCAGAAAATTGGCCATAACTTGCCCATACAGTATTGGAATTGCATGATCTTATGCTCATTGTAATTGTATCTTAATATGCTTTCAAACGGGTCAATTTCATGTTGTTTAGAGTCTTTAGACGTCGTTTGATATCTCAAAAGTGAGCCGAAAGATAAGTGATGGAAACAGTAATTAGGACATTTTAATCATAATTAGCACATTTAATTCTATCTACATAGCTCAAAAGTAGGAGAAAATATATCTAAAATAAACTAGCATGAGTTGGAAGTCACTCAACCATAGGACTCATGTGGGGGCCAGCAATGGCCCGCTCTTCACACGATCAAGATAATGGTCCTCTAGGGACAAAAATTGATGATCCATGCATGATCCTTGATAATTTGGGCCATTGAATAGTTTGATTGTGGGTTGTATGAAAATCAACAGTGGAGATTGGTTTAATTGGGATGCTGCTTGTATTAGTTGTGTAACTGACAAGAAACCAGGGTAAAGTTTTGCAAGCCAGTGTAGAAACTTTTGTCCGTTTACCTTTTTTTTTTTTGGTTGGGTAGCCTGTATGTATTCTGTCTTCAACATATCCTTTTGTCTTTGGGGAAAAAAGTTCAGGAAGAAAAAGTAAACAAAAGAAATGGCTATTGTACTTGAACATGCCATGCAAATCTTTTGTTTGCACTTGATACAAATCATTATGTCAACTATCTTATCTTGCACATTTAACCTTCCATCTTGCACACAGGATTTGACGTGCCTGCTATACGACTCTGATTTGTACTTTTCCTGAAATTGGCTAATCTTAACTTGTTTGGTGGAGTTAATGCAGGGAATATATCCACCATATCTTCCTTACATTGTTCGATCTAAGTAATTTCTTTCTGTAATGTAGGTACCGAGTAAAGAGCAAGTCAATGCACTATCCAAAGAATTGCAAAATCGTGCGACTGTTCCAGGTTTGTTAGCCAATCACCTTGTCATATATTCCTCAAAGTCTAGTTTATTTTTATTTTTTTATTTTATATAAATAAGTAGTCATTGCTTAGATCCTTGTGAAGTAGTTGTGTGTATGGGAAAGAGGAGCTATCTCCTTGGGATAATGTATTTAAAGAAATTAGAGCAAATTCTGTTGGTTTAAACCCTTTGTTTTCCTACCCCCCCCTTTTAGATTTTGAACAAGATTGTTCTGCAACCACCTGGAAAACAAAGAAAGTCACCCATTTTGAGGGAGGGTGGGGGTACTCTCTGATTGTAATCAACCCATGTTTTGCTTGTTTTTCTTTTCTTTTGTATTCTTTCAGTCTTGCCGCTTTTCAATAAATTGTCATCCTTCAAAAAAAAAAAAAAAGAAAAGAAAAAAAGACCACATTGTTACAAGATATGCCTAACCTATGCTAAGACATATATTTCCATATAAAACTTGTTGTTAAGACATTTCTGCAAACTTGGTTATAATTGAGAATTTGTTGCTTTGGCTGCAGATCATGTCTATAAAGCCATCAATGCTCTACCTGTAACAGCTCATCCTATGACCCAATTTGCTACAGGCATTATGGCACTTCAGGTTAATAAATAAACTTGTAGTTCTGTCTAGTTTATGTTGTTGCAAATTATATAAGTTTATGTTTCTTATTTTTATTTTTAAACACCGCATGGGTACTCGAATCCATGATCTTGCTGTTGAAACTCATAGGGTCTACCACTGAGCCATGAGTAGTGACCCTTATTGAGTTAATGTTTGAGTGCATTTGTGCATGATTGGGTACATAAGCATCTGGCAAAACTATTTTCCTACTCTGGGGCAAGTAAGCACATGCTACTGCTCATGCACGTGTGCCTGCATCTGACCATGCATGCCTATATTCAATGCACATGCCCCCCTGTCGCCAAACCAAATATACGAAAGACTAAACATTTTTTTCTAAAAAAAAACTGAAATTGATGGACAGATAAATAACTATGGATAAGAGCTGTCCAATTGACATGTTACAAAGTGCAAGTTGCTCCACTCATCTGTGGTCCACACTTTACATAGAGCATTGACACCTTAATGTTAATTAATTTCAATGGAAGGCCTGATGAGCAAAACCCGATCTTCTAGCCAGGTTATTTTGGCGGTGAACCCATTGAAAAAACAAACCGATATGATAAATAATACTGCCAACAAATAGTCTTCAATTTGTTCTTACTCTTCGGGTGACTGGTGAGATGGGTTAAGTTTAGAGTAGTTATGTTAGGTGTTTGCTTATGGAGAGAGAATGGTAGACATTGTTTTGAATTTTGAAAATAGGATGGGCATGGTTTAGCTTTACCGTGTCATTAGTGAGAGTGGGAAATGGGAATGGTTATCTTGTAGTTATGGTGGTATATTTGATTTCATAGAATGCTGGGCCAATATAGGAGGTCCATGAATAGCATATTCCATCCATTGGATTGCATGCATGTTAGAGATCCATACCATTCATCACATGCTTCACATCACTGACAATCATTGGAACCAATAGTATCAAAAGCTGGGTTTTTTTTTTCCTCTCTAAAAAGTCCAATTGTTGATTTAGGGTACATGTTTGGCTCATTTGATGATTATTTCATCCCTAACTTTAATATGACATGTACTTTATGTGATCTTCCAATGAATGGCCTAACCTGTTGCATATGGTAAAGAGAGTCTCGTCATTGTATTTGTGACATGTGCACCCTATTGTATAAAAAATGATGTAGATACATGTGTGAGGGAGGAGGGTGTTGTATGTGGGAAAGGTATAGAGAGAATGGGAGCAAAAATAGTAGATGGGTAGGCAGAGGAGAACAAATAGAAAAGTCGAACTTGAGAGATGTTTGGGGAATTATTTGATATTGTACTAGCATTTGTGTGGTAATTATTGGGGTAATTGTTAGCGCACTTTTCTGTGGCATACTAGTGCACCTTATTTGTCAATTACTTATGTCAGTGAGTCTAGTGTCGGTTGAGCCTAATGAAGACGAAGACCGAAGACTCAAGCGGATCTGCTGCATCAAGGAAGAAGAAACAAGTAAAAGAGATGCCTTGATGAAGCCTTAACCTTGAACCAAACCAAAACCATAACCTCTAGATGACCTTGATCCAATAGGCATACTTGTAGTCATCTTAGATTGGCCTTAGGTGTCTCAAAAGATCACCCAAAGGATGGCCAAAGAGGTTGTATATGTTGCTGTAAAATACAAAAGAAAAGTAGTAGAAATCATGCTTAGACTGGTCAGCAGAAGGCCCAATTGAGACAGCGACCAAATGCACAAAATAAGTTGTCTCTGGGCTAATTCGACTGGTCGTTCGACCGGTCGGCTGGTCTGTCCAACTGGTCATCCGATCGTTCGGCGACCGACCAAAATGGTACAGCAACAATTTATCAGTCCCGGGCCATTGGCCGACTGGTCGAGGACCCCAGTCCGACCGGTCGGTGAGAGGTCCGACAGGTCGGAATA
The DNA here is from genome assembly GCA_003013855.2 of Liriodendron chinense. Classification (NCBI taxonomy): domain Eukaryota; kingdom Viridiplantae; phylum Streptophyta; class Magnoliopsida; order Magnoliales; family Magnoliaceae; genus Liriodendron; species Liriodendron chinense. The sequence continues at coordinate 2,535,999 of PVNU02000133.1, read as the reverse complement.
TAGCCGTTTTATAACCATTTTATGTCCGTTGGGACTTTATTTATATAAAGGCTAGGCTTCATTTTTGGGGTAAGAAGAGAGATTTTGAGGAGATTGAAACCACCATTGTTAGAGACCGTTAGAGGCTCAAATCCTAACCCTAACAAGGCATCTTCCTTGTGATTCAACACAAGAATGGAGTATTCCAAGCTCAAAGAAGAAGATGCTCTTGCCCCTCTTTGATCTCTAGAGTTTAAGCTCAAAGAAGAAGATGCTCTTGCCCTTCTTTGATCTCTAGAGTTTGGATCAAACTTGATAGTTATATTTCTATTTAAAGCTCTATGATGAGATCCTTGTAGGTGAGATACTCTAGGTAACCCATTCCCATTAGTTGTAGAGATCTCAAAGCTACCATCCTATCACCTTGGGCATCTCAAAGAGCATCCAGGCAAGGTGATTAATTAAGTGTAACTGAGGCATTGGCAACGCAATGACAACATGATTGGAGGAGCAAAGGGGAGTTGATTGAAGCACGGGAGAGCGGAGATCAAGCAACCCGAAGTGGCATTGAACAAGTGGCTCATCCGACAAGTAAGTTGTTATATTAAGAGTCCGGTTGCACTCCTTCCTCAGTGAGGATTGAGTGTGAGAGTTTAGATCTACAAACTCAAACAAGTCTCCGTGGGGAGCCTCCGGCGGGAGTATACGCTAGGTTCTTGGATTGGAGCCAAAGCGTTGGGGGGAACTTTGTCAAACTCCTAGGTTGAGAGATAAACCTTAAAATCTCCGTTATAGGTTGGGAGAAACCTTGTTAAACTCTTCGGTAGGGTGAAACTGTTTAAACACCTAAGTTGGGGGGAACCTGATTTAAACTCCCTAGTGAATGCCGGTGTGCTCATAAGGGTGAGTACTTGAACCGGGAATGGAGTAGGGTAACCGAACCACTATACATGCTTGTGTTTGTGATTGAGTTGAGCACATTGTTAATCTAGCTTTGTATGGTTTAATTGCTTAATTATTCATACTTGATTAAGATGTATGCTAGGCACATCCACACACAATATGTACTTTCACTAAGTAGTAGACTTGAGCTTATATGATCCACTCTCATATAGTCTACTTAGGTTGCATAGATTAGGTGCTTGATTAGTTTAATCAATTCATTATCTATGCATGTTTAGGGTATGTTGTTTAATTGCTAATTATATGCTAGCCTTGTGATGGGAACTACTTAAGCTTGGAAGCTAAGTGTTCTTGCTTAAGTAGTTTATAATTGCTAATTAGTTTAATTAGGCAAGAGGTTTTAAAAAGGATTTTTAAACGGTCTTAATCATCCCCCCTTTAGGACTTAGCCATAGTTCTACTAGCTCCACTCTAAGCTTTCGCACGCTTAGCGTCTCAATTGCTATCTAAAAGACACAATTTCAGTAATTAGTGGGTACAACACCTCAAATATGTGGAGTCTACTTTGTTGTGTGTTTGACATCCACTCCATCCATCATGTGTGACCCTCAATTGTATGCACTAGGTACAAAAGTATTTCTGTTCCAAACCTTAGATGGGCCACACAACACAAAAAATGAAGAGGGGTCACCAATATAGGTTTGTGTCCTAGGCCCACAATGCTGTATATGTTTCATCCGACCCCTTCATTGAATGCAACTTGATGAAGGGATATTCTAAAAAGTCAGGCTGATACAAAACATTAGGGTGCCACATTGCATGAATTTTAACAGGTTTTAGATGTGATTTTACACTATCTCCATGGTGAGCCAATCTGAGCTATCTTTCATGTGGGTCTTTAGCCTTTAAGATGAACACAATGAGACATGACTGATGGATGGTGTGGATGTAACACCACAGAAAAATGGGCCCCACAAACTCATGTGTCCTATATGCTGTGTAATTGTTATAGAGGAATTTGGTTTGCGAGTGCATGCATGAGATGGAGAAGGGGAGTGCAAATATAAGAAAAAGGAAAACAAGATAATGGAGAGGCTACACAGGGTTTCTTGAAGGGCATACCAAGGTGTTTATATGTCATCTAACCCGTTTAGGGGACGAGCCTTGCCAAGATTAAAAGATGCTCAGAAATTAAGGCTCTCAATGGGTTGAATCTGGATCGGATCCAGTTGGATCCGGCTCCAAGTCCAAAAATCTGTAGCCAGATTTGGATTAGATTCGGATCCAAAAGAAGATATCCATATCCGATCCACTTATAAATAGCTAGATCCATTTTCGATCTAAAAATCCATATAGCCATTGGATTCGGGTTGGATCTAGGTCTGAATTCACCACATCACAAATCTAAAAAATATATAAGATAATATATCCCTGGGGTTCACAATGATGTTTATATGCCATCCATACTGTTCATAATGTCATTCCTTTTGGGATGAACTGAAAACACAAATATTAGCCTGATTCAAAACTTTTGTGGCCCCACGAATATTTCAACTGTGGACGTTAAATCCTCACGTTTTCAGCCCACTTGAGTCTTGGATCTAGCTCATTTTTGGTCGCACGTCCTAAAATGAGCTCACAAAATGGATGGTCGGGGTGGATTTCTCACAAACATCATGGTGGGCCCCACCTAAGTTCCCAGCGCAGGTACTCTCTCTCTCTCTCTCTCTCTCTCTCTCTCTCAAGGAAATCCGCGTCTGTTGCTTGCGAGAGTGAATTAGGTGTTACCCGAAGAACAACTTAGTGGGTGTTACCCCTACCGTGTGGCCCACATGGGTGACATTTTGTATATCCACGCCGTCCATCCGTTTCTCTAGCCCATTGAAGATGGGGTTTTAAAAATTATATACATCCAAATCTCAGGTGGACCATACCACTAGAAACAATGGTGATTGAGTGACCCACCATTAAAAATTCCAAAGATGCCATCATAAGGTTTTAGTAGTGTTTATTTGCAATCCAACCTCTTGATAATGTGAAGAAGATCTAGATGAAGGGAAAATATAAATATCAGCTTGATCAAAAACTTTTGTGGCCCACAAAAAGTTCTTAATGGTTGTTCATCACTGTTTCTAGTGGTATGGTCCACTTGAGATTTGGATCTTAGGGTTTGGTATTACATCCTAAAATGAGATGGGAAAACATATGGACGGTGTGGATATATACACAATACATCAATATGGGCCCCACACAGTTAGGGTGCCACCCACTAAGTTGTAGCCGCATAACAGCTAATACGCTCTCATTGTTTGCCATTCTGGGAGATATTCTTAGAGAAATTCTCGAAAGAGAGAGAGAGAAGAGAGGAGCTCGCTCTCTTCGCATTAAAATCTCCTCTCGAGATACAAAATGATTGAAGACTTGAAGCATGCAATGGTGGGGATCCGATCGGATCTCACTACTAGATTCAGATCCAACCCGAGTATGATTCGGATTCATTTTTGTGAACCCGAATCCGGTCCATATAATTAATCGGACCTACTTAAGATCCAACTCCGCATTATACGGGTTCGGAGCGAATTGGATGTCGGATCTGACCCGTTCCATTGAGAGCCCTAACAACCATGTCCTTAAACCCTATTTCTCTTCTAGTATTTTGATTAGGTGGCATATTTGTGAGAAATAATGGCTCTTTGACTCTTTCAGTTGAGTAAAAAATACAGAACTAAGGGTGTCAAGTACCAAGAACAAGGGTGTCCCTTAACCATATTTCTCCAATTGGGATCTCCTTGACATATGGAACTCATCCTTCTTCTTGCATCATACTTCAAAAAATTAAAGTCTGGAATACTTATGTGCTAAAGATACGCATATATATCTTTCTTTTATTCACAAGTATGTAAGAAATTGATGCATGCATTGGCATTTCAAACAAACTCCTCATGAGAAAGTCAATTGACCTTTGAAAATTGGTTGATTCCTTGCTTAAAAAAATGCATCCATTTCATGGTGTGCTGTAATGGCCGTTATGGGTTCATAAAGGCTGTTACGTATAGGTCATGGTGGCAACCATTACATGTTAGGGGGTTGTAACAGCTGTAATGGAAAAATGACCTGCATTGGCCATGACAGCTCCCATGACGGCCTGTTATGCTCCCTGTAAAGGCCGTAATGGCCTGTAATGATCTTTTACATGGTCGATACATGTTTTTTTTTTTTTTCAATAAAGAGGACCATAACGGTCATTACAGGGGCCATTTATGGCCGTTACAGGCTTACAGCCCATATCGTAAAGATAACGGAGGTGGCCGTTATGGCCACCATTACTGTTCCATAATACCTTGAATTCCATTTGCATATCAGATACCCTGGAATAATATTCCATTTTGGATTTAACTACTCAAAACCAGCGTAACCCATCAGGGTATGCGATATCTATTGGCACAGCCATGCAAGACCAATTGAAGTATCCTGCTAATGGAAGTGTAAGAGAAAAAAGTACGATGGTTTGCGATGAACCAAATTGCTTTACACATGTCCATCAGGTGTCATATGTACTATGAGAGTTACATATTTTATTCATACAATTATAGTCAAGCAAGGTAGAAAATATCATCATGGGTTCACTTGAAAATATCAACCCTCCATTTTCTTTGAAGGAGTAGAGATGCATAGTATCTTTTCATCCCTGTCAGCATTAATATTCTTGAATGTTCTCCTAGCATAACTATCAATGGTCTTTCTTCATTTGCTATCCATCTTTCAGGTGCAAAGTGAATTTCAGAAGGCATATGAGAAGGGGATTCATAAATCAAAGTAAGCATCTGAACAGGTGTTCTTGCAACTTATCCATCTTCAAGCTTTACATTAAGCATTTACCTAACTTATTCTTCTTATTTGTTTTAGGTTTTGGGAGCCCACATATGAGGACTCCCTCAATTTAATTGCTCGAGTCCCAATTGTGGCTTCTTTTGTTTATCGAAGGTAAATAAAACTGGTTTACCACATTTGCCGTTCTCATCCCATATGCTTTTCAACATGGTTATTTCATGAACAAATAATTTGCAAACACAATTTTGTTCAGATGAAAATTGACATGAAGCTCACAAAGCTTACATCGAAGCTGATTTTATTTATTAGGAAAACTTGGAAGGAACTTCCAACAGTGGTACTTGGATGTGGCACAGTTGCTGTGCCGAAGTGTCCGACATGGCAAACTTTAAAGGTCTTGGCATGGGGACACTTCCATTAACAAACAGTTAATTTACTTTCAATAAATAAAATAAAATAGAATAAAGAAATGGAAATAATTAAAAAGAATAAAAATTTGAAAATGATATTCACATAGTTCCAATAAAATCCAATTACTTTCAGTAGAAACTAGTAAATAATTGACAAGCAAAACATTGAAAATCATGCATGATCATCTCAAGAAAAAGTTTTTGTGCAAGCATCACTCTTAAAATTTTCGAAAACCGGAATGAAAGAACAAAAAATTAACAGGGATGGACAGCATAAATTAGTACTCTTCTTTCATGGTCGCTATTATATACAGATGACTAACATTCTGAGTAACTTCTTGTGTGGTTCTGAAGGGCCTATAAGGATGGACAAATTATACCTGCTGATGATTCTCTAGATTATGGTGGAAACTTCTCTCACATGCTTGGATTTGATAGTCCCAAAATGCAGGAGCTTATGCGACTGTATGTCACTATCCATAGGTGGGTGTTTCCCATGTCACTGCCAATGCCCAAATAACCATTATGTTGCTGTAGACTTCTAAAAAAAACAGAGAAAAAAGACAAGAAAAATGCTGCAGGCTTTTTCCTTAGTTATCTTCTTCTTTCCCTCCAAAGGCTTATATACAGTACACTGGGATGATTTAACTTCAATCATGACTGCAAGCCAACAGTTTTTATCTGATTTGTATGTCGCAGTGACCATGAAGGTGGCAATGTTAGTGCTCATACTGCCCATCTTGTAAGTCATGCTGAACTAGATGAGTATGATAACAATTTGTTTGACCACACTGCATCTATCCTTTGTTTGTTCGAACATTTCATATTCCTGACAAATCAGTCATTATTTTTATGTTCTTGGTAGTAAGATAACATAAAGCCGGAAGCTATACTCCATTTGCTTCTCATGTTCTTAGCATTTGGATCTTGATTTGATTGTTGTGATGTATGCACACATTGTTACATTCATACATAAATTCACTCAAGCATATCTGCGTCTTCTGAAACCATGCTGAATTTGCATTTGCAGGTTGCTAGTGCCCTTTCAGATCCCTACCTCTCGTTTGCAGCTGCTCTAAATGGTTTAGCTGGGCCACTCCATGGCTTGGCCAATCAGGTACTTCAATCTCTACTGGTGCTTTTTTTTTTTTTTTTTTTTTAAATTCTTACTCATGTGTTATCTTGACATGATATTGACACAGTACCCCCCCCCCCCCCCCCCCCCCCTTGTTGAAACATTTTGTCAAACACATTGAGGCAGAACATCATTCACCAATTCTCCATCTCCATGGAATATCATTCACCAATTCTCCATCTGCATGCACTAGAGGGTTTTGTTAGATTGGAGCTTCTGGTTGTAAAACTTTTGCCCAAAAATCATAAGAATGTCTGTGTTGAGTATATTGGTGAAACAGGTTCAGAAAAATGAACCCCAAATAGCTAGGACAGGGTTAGGTGATGATGATGATATCGTATTTATGCTGTATCTTTACTTGCGGTGTACTTTGATTACAGGAAGTCTTATTATGGATCAAATCTGTAGTGGAGGAGTGTGGGGATAACATAACGACTGAAGAGTTGAAGGAATATGTCTTGAAAACATTAAACAGCGGCAAGGTATGGAATGATCACTTCTGCTCAACTTGTATTCCATTGATTCGTTATTAAGATATCTTAGTTAAGCATTTACATGGTTGCATTTTGTACTTAGCTAATGTTCATTGGGTACAAGGTATTCAAAAACGGTTACAAAGCGGCTGTTACGGCCATTGTGTAATGGTAACGGTAGGAAACGTTATGCAGTTCTGGGCCGGAACAGCTGTTTCGGAGAAATAGGCCGTAACTGGGCCAATACATTTTTTTTTTTTTTCAAATGGCTGTAACGGCCAGTATCATAACAGTAATAACAGGTAACCGTAACCATTATTGAATACCTTGATTGGGTATGCTAACTTCTAATACAACCATGTTCTACCATATGAGGACAAGTCATTATGAAATTTATCGTTCTTCTAATGGTATGCTGTGGGGTCAAGTGACCCATTTGGTGGAAGCCATTTGGGAAATTTATATGATGGGTGGAAGAGATTATGAGATCTGGTCTTAAGATCTCAGTAGGAAACCTATCATGTTTAGGAATTTCAGCAATGTCAATGTGTGTATTTGGGGTTCTCAATGGAAGTCATGTTTACATATTCTTGTTGGTCTCATGTTCTGTTTTCAACCTAATTTCCATCTAAAACATTAAAAATGTTTGACATAGGTTGTTCCTGGATTCGGGCATGGGGTTTTGCGTAAAACAGATCCAAGATACACTTGCCAGAGGGAGTTTGCATTGAAGCACTTGCCTGATGACCCGCTTTTCCAGCTGGTATACTACTTGATCCTCCCATTATATAGGCACTCGTTGACTTACTTTATATCTGATTTTCTGGTACCTGAGGCTATTTCCCCCCCCTTTTACAGGTCTCAAAGCTTTATGAAGTTGTTCCTCCAATACTTACTGAGCTAGGCAAGGTAAAATTATCGAATGGGTATTGGTTTTCTTTCCAATCTTGAAGGGAAGAGAATCATTCTGTTTTGTTATTATGGCTTGTTGTTTTAACATGTGATAACTGATTAAGGCACTTTAAATGTTTGATCTCATGTTGGTAAATTTTCATAATCTCCAAGTATCTGAAGACAAAAAATAACAATCCTCTTTTTTCTTTTATTACCAACCATGACCTGATTGTTTTAGAGGTTTGTAATTAACATGCCACCACTTGGGGTGTTTAAATAATGAAAAGTAATCTGTTTGCTTTGGATGTATTATTCCTATGGGATTTAATGCTTCTCCTAATTAGATCTGTTAGAAATCAGCTGTTAATACATCATAGGGGTAGATACTACAGGAGAATACTTTTCAAGAGCACCACACCCACTGTAGTGGAAAACTGTACAGAGGTTGGCCCGTAGCTCAATGGATGGCTGACAAAAGAAAGATCGTTTGATCAACGCTTAGGGTCCACTAGCAGATCCATTGATATTCGAGAAAGATCTGCCCATTATTTGTGGTCAGATTGGACTCCGGTGAACCATCCAATAGTCCTTTTGATACTGTGGAGCTGGATATAATATATTGGTTATATATGCATGCCATATGGCTTAATACACCATATGGTTGTGTATACACAACCCAAATGGTTGGTGTATGAGGAGTTTTAGAAGGAGAAAAGCTCCAGTGCTCTCAGAGCACTATTAGTTATAGTGCTCCTAGCTGCATCGGTCCACTTGGACAGTCCAACCAATTAATTTGAACTGTCCATTAAGTTTAGAACACATTTCATCGGGCTACTATGCCAAAATCACTGATCAAATGATCCAATCCATTCTTGATTTGGCCTTATTTTCTATAGCCATCCTTTTTCCAAGCCATGGATGAGATGCCTAGATTGCCTAACAAAAGTGATTCTTTAAAATCATAAGCAATCCATAATAGTTTCTCACAAATAGATGGATCAAATTGTTCCTTAGACATATTTTTCTGTGAATGACCTTGACCATCCATATTTAAGGCCATTGATCAAATGGTTAATATGTCATATCAGTGCAATGTTTTAGAGGTAGCCCATAAAATGTGCCTTGGACTTTTGGTAAACAATCTAGACCAATGGATTGGACTGTCCAAGTGTCCCAATGCAATTAGGAGCATTAGAATCTGGACTTTTATCTTTAATTTTCCTTATTTTGACGTTTATAATTCAAGTGGAGAGATTTTAGGAGAGTTTTTATGTGTGAGCCAAGGGGATTGTAATATCGGTTGATTTGAGTCAGCGCTCAGTTCTCTGTGTATGGTTTTAAAGTCATTTATTAGATCATGATATTGTTTCTGAGTGAATAAATTGGGTTTTCTTGTTTCCTGCAATGGGATTCAGGACCCTACAGTAGTGATTCTTCTAGAAACCCTTACGGTTTTATTCCTTAGGTCCTGTGAACTGAGACAGCACTCTTATTTTTATTTGCTATTATTTCCTCATTTCTTGGTGACTATTAGATTAATTGGAAACATATTGGAGCATCTAATGTGAAATCGATCATGTTGTCCAGATCTTGATTTTGAGTTTCAGCTCCTTATTTTGACAAGATTATTCCTCGGGCTGCATGCAGGTAAAAAATCCATGGCCTAATGTCGATGCTCATAGTGGGGTGTTGCTGAACCATTTCGGTCTAACAGAGGCAAGGTAAGCAGTTCCAAACCTCTTAACAGAGGAAAATTAGGAGAGTAAAAAAAAAAAAAGAAAAAGAAAAAGAAACAAAGAAACGATCAAACTACTAAAAGTTGGGTATGACTTCTGGCAACAGCCTGCACCAAGAGTTGGTGAACACATATATCTCCCACCATCTAAAAATGATAGGTGATATGAACAAAAAAAATTGATGATGGGATTTTAAAATCTATTTTTGAAATACATTTAGGGCTTCCTTGTTAGCCACTCTCGAAAAGAATTTTTTTGATGCATATTTCTATGAAAAGCAAATTATGAAAATTTAGTTCCAGAAATTTGATTTTATTTTGAAGGTTGTTTGGTTGGCACTGTTTATTTTTCCATTTTCATAGACATTGATCAAAAGCATCATCCCTTAAAAAAGTTTATTTTTTTTAAGAAATAAAAAAAGATGAAGACCTATATGATGGATTATTCAGATAATTAATTGGACATATTATGATCCATATGGACATCCATTTTCAGCCCATGATTGGATTCTTAGGATTATCAAGTGTTGTAGCAAATTCATTTCCCTCCTGAATCAAATGATCCCACCATGATTCAGGTAATTGGATTCAACATGTACTGTCCATTGCCTTTTGTGCCACCAAGCATGATCTAGGTCTTTAATATGTAAAAGGTACCACCTAGGGTCTATGAGAATCTTGATGGCCTCTGTCCATATCAATGTTGGGAACAACGGTTGAGATTACAACCCGTGTACATGGATAATGAAGGTGTTTTTAATCACCGAAAGTTTCGTCATAGAAACAATTTAGGTGGGATCTGACAAATGAACGGTCTGGATCATCTTGTGGCAGGAGGGGAGCCTTGTGGGAAATCTAAAAGAAGTATATGGAGGGTAGGATTTTAGAAAGCCATACGTGAATTTCCAAGAAATATAGCATGTGTAACAAAAAGTAACGTGTTGTCTACTGCGACGTTTGTGTGACATCTACCCCATCCATCAGTTGACCCAGTTGATGTTAGGATATGAGCCCAAAAGCAGGCCAATCCAGAACTCTAGTGGGCCACACCACAGTAAACAGTGGGGATGGAAACACCCACCATTGGAACCTTTCTGGGGCCTGCCATGATGTTGTCCCAGTTGATTTTAGGATATGAGCCCAAAAGCAGGCCAATCCAGAACTCTAGTGGGCCACACCACAGTAAACAGTGGGGATGGAAACACCCACCATTGGAATCTTTCTGGGGCCTGCCATGATGTTTATATGCCATCCAATCCAGTTCACAAGTTGACTCCCACAAGGATGGAAGCAGATTGCGTCCTACCCCCGCCTGTTTCTAGCTGGGAATGGGCAGATCTGTGTGGGGGCCCACCGTGATATATCCGTTTATACAGGCCAGTCCATCCCTTTTCTCAGATTATTTTAAGGTGTGAGCCCAAAAATGAGGCAGATCCAATGCTCAAGTGGATCACACCGCAGATGACTCTTGCATTTAATGCTATGCAAGATGATTTGCATTTAATGCAACCCAAGCTTACTATTTGGTGTGGACCACTTGAGCATTGGATCTGCCTCATTTTTGGGCTCACACCTTAAAATGATATGAGAAAAGGGATGGATAGCTTGGATAAACAGTAATCATCACGGTGGGCCCCCACACAGATCTGCCCATTCCCGGCTAGAGATGGGCGGGGGTAGGACGCAATCCACTTCCCACAAGGATGAAGGGAAAAACACAAATATCAGCCTGATACAAAACTTCTGTAGGGCCCAAGAAGGTTTGGATGGTGGGTGCTCAATCCTTCTTCTGCTGTGACCCACTTGAGTTTTGGATCTACCTCATTTTGGGCTCACCTCCTAATATGAGCTGGAGAAACTGGTGGATGTCATGCAGAAATTGCAGTGGCCCCACGACACTTTGAGTTACATGGCCTCCAGTAAAAAGGGTCACACCAAAACACACTCGCAAGGAGGCACTCGCTGTTTTTATCTCATCCAATTTTAATGTCATTTATGTTTAAAATATACGTTAAGTACAGAAAGTTGCTACCAGACGTAATGCTTTCAGAAAATTAGTTTGGGAGATCGGTGAAAATGTGGGGAGCACATTTTTAGGCGTCTACCAAACAAGCCCTTATGATTCCTACCTGTCATTTTTAGATGGTGGTCGATATGTGCACAACAGTTCTTGGGTCCTATCTGTGCACACAAACATCTCTAAAATTTCATCAATTTAGGTTTCATTTGGATGCCCAAGCAAATTAAATCAACAACATTCAGTTGAGTCGATGTGAACAAAAGCTAATGATGTTTCCTAGTAGTCTTAACAAGTTGCCCCCAACTTGCAGTTACACGTTCCTTTCATTTCCAACTTGAAACTACTATTACTGCAATTTGGAGCCAAGATCTTCAATACAAATGCTAAGGAAGATAACAATTTGTTTAATTCCCCTTTCTATTACTACAATCGAATTTGATGGTTCATCCAAAAGCACCCTAACTGCAATTAAATACAAAAAATGCATATGCATTATTCTTTCCTAACTCCATTCGCATAACTTGAATTGAAGACAATTCTGCAATTAAATACCAAAAATGCAATTGCATTATTCCTTTCCTAACTCTATTCTTGTAACTTCAATCAAAGATGATAACATCGTTCTGCAATCTTGTTGTGGGCAGATACTTCACTGTTCTGTTTGGCGTATCAAGAAGCATAGGAATATGCTCCCAGGTACTTGTGGTCCCTTCAGTTTTCCCTTTCTTTTCACCCAATCATTTAGCAGACGAAAAGGGTAATTTTCTTCTCAATTCATCTAAAATTGATGTTCCTGGTGCAGCTAATATGGGATCGTGCTCTTGGCTTGCCACTTGAAAGGCCAAAAAGTGTAACGATGGACTGGCTTGAGAGCTACTGCAAGAAGGCGGCTTGAGGCCGAAAGCAAAGAAACTGAAACTAAATTATTGTATTGATTTTCCCAAGCAATAATAGCGAGAAGAGAGGACATGTTGGATGTGGACCACATTGGTGTGATTTGGCCAGGGAGATGGTCCAACCTCACGCATTATGAGTGTTTCTTCTCAGATTTTGAAAGGCTTCAATCGTGATTGTTATTTGAATTGGTCACATCAAACTGATCTGTTGCTGACGGGCCAGGGGAGCTTCAAAACTAATAAAATTTATTTATTTTGTGGTCATTGAAATAAAAGAAAAAACAGCCGAAAAAATCAATGGAAGATCGTTGTCTTTCTTGCATACAAGTAAATTTGAGTGCCTTTGCCGAATGAATGTATGTGTTTGAGATGGAAAATGAATTGCAACAAAGTAAAACAACGGAAAGGGAGATTTAAAACTCAAGTGGGCTACAAAACTAATGGGGATTGGACATCCCACTATTGAAACAGTGGCCTACAGAATTTTTTGGATAGACTGATCTGTGTTTTCCGTTCATCCTAGTGGGCAGTGATTTAAATATCAATATCGGCCGATACTATTGATATTGAATGTGGCAGGAAGTTATTAAATTCTCCCTGTATTGCACAAAATATCTCAATGTATTGCTGATATATTGATACATTGCTATATCTTTTCAAAAACCCTTAAATAAAAGTCCATTGTATCGTTGATACAGGTGATGCATTGCAATGCATTCTCCTATAAAAAATTCAATAATAATAATAAATTGAAATTCGCAAAAAACTCTATAAATATTCATTTCCTCTCAAATTTATTTGGGGACTGTATGCAAACGAAGCTTATCATGCATACTTGTTTTTGTGATTTTTATTTTTTATTTTTTATTTTTTTATTTTTTATTTTTATAATTCAAGTTTGTAATCTTGTCTCTTTCCAAATATCCCAAGGTTCTATTGAAAAATTCCATCCTTTTAGAATGATTCCCTGATTCATGGGATATTTCCCATGTGATGCCAACATGTTTCTGTTTCTGTATCCGACGGTGTGAAAAGTGCATTACTACCTATGTTTAAATCACTGCCGGTAGGAATAACCTTATGAGTAGGTTTAATTACATAAAAACAGAATGTGCATTTTGGTCATGTACTAAATATGATGAATGGTTGTGTGGTTCACATGGGAGGCTGCTGGTAGGGCTTTTTTTTTATAAATGGCGTGAAAGATAAGCGTTTACGGCAATGGACCAAAAGACCGGTTTATATATGTCCATGACAAAGGAGGCTCTCTCTCACAGTCCTGGTATGATGGACAACACACTTCAAAGGTGGGCTCTACATGATGGGCAGTGGACATTGAAGCTGGGCCCCACATGATGGATGTCCACATCAAAGGTTGGCCCCTAATGATGAATGACCCACATTGAAGATGGGATCCGCATCAAAGTTAGGCTCCACATGATGGAAAATTAATAATGGTGGGCCCCACATGATGGACAGGTTCACATCAAGGTAGGCCCCACATGATGGACAATCCACATTAAAGGTAACCCCTAATTATGAGTGGCCCAATACAAGGTGGGCCTTGCATGACCCACATCAGAGGTGGGTGGGGCCCACATGATGGACAGTCCACATCAAAGGTGGGCTCCACATGATGGGTGGTGGATATTGAAGGTGGGCGTCACATGATGGACAGTAACATTGATGTTGGGCCCCACTTAATAGATGACCAACATTAAAGGTGGGCTCTACATAATGAATGGTGCAAGGTCGGGCCATAGTGAAGAATGGCCCACATCAAAGGTGGGCCCTGTATGATGGACGGCCCACAGAAAGGTGGGGCCCACACATTGAATGGTCCACATCAAATGTTGGCCCCACATTCCATCTGGACATTTCTATGCTGTGCATCGCCTTCCCAATGTCCTCTATTGTTAGCTTTGGTGTGGACCACCAGGATCAAGCTGGATTTCGGAGATTACTAGGGCTCTCAATGGGCCGGGTCGGGCTAGGCAAAATTAAAAATTTCAGTATCTGGCCCGTTGATAGCCCTAGAAATTATAAGGTGCATTTAATTAATGAACGGGTTACATGGTACTCAAATATCATGGTCGGCCCCACATAGCTCGGACCGACGTGTGTGATCATTCCCCTTTTTGGGCCATGGGTCAATGTATGGTAAGATCCATTAGATCACACGTAATAAGATGTTGGTATGGGTACAACCGTCCAATTGATTTTTGGCTTACCTCAATTGATTATTATTAAGATACAACAGACCACTCATATATTTTCTGATTCTCTCAACACAAGGCATCCGAGCCATTCACTATGTGGACCCCACAATTATCACACAGAACGTGGCCCACTTGTGTAAAAACTCTCCACATTCATGCATCAGTTGCTTTTAACTATTTAAATATCTACATATTTCCATACATACATGAAGAAAAGAAGAAGAAAAAAAAAGGTTGTAGACACTTTTATAGCCTCAAGCTCAAATCCAATCCGTCAGATTTCAGTACTTCAGTGGCCCCGATATCCTGATCATGCATTGGAGGCCCAGGTCCAGGCCCATCACATGGACCCGAAACAAGCCTCCTCTCCGCCTGGTACGGATACACGTGCATGTAGTCATTCGCACGTGGCATGTACGATCTATCCCAGCCCTCCACTTGTCTTAGTCCATCACCAACCATGAAGCCCGACTCGGGTCCGGGTCGGATCCAGTGCCAATGCGCAGGTCTAGGCCAGCGCATAGCCGGTTCAGGTACGGACCCGGGTCGGTACGAGGGTGGGAGTGCATATGGGCTGAACATGGGCCGTCTGGAGTTGTATAGTTCCTCGTAGTAGGCTTTCATGCGCGCGTCTCTCTCCTTTCTGTGAGAGTTCTGGTGGCCACCCAAGGCCTGTGGGCTCTTGAAGGTTCTGGGGCAAAACGGGCATGGCCAGTCCACCATCAGTCGATGGTGTTCATCAGATATTCCTCTCCCAAATGCTGGTGGGTCACTTGGGTGGGACCCAGATGCGTCTCTCGGACCTGGGCTCGAACCATTGGGGGTTTGGGCTTCCATGGTGGGTGGAGAGAGAGAGAGAGAGAGAGAGAGAGACTGAGACTTTGTGAATGCAAGCAGCCTAACCGAGAGAGAAAAGTGACTATTATTCGTTTGCTTGCACCAGTCTTTGAAAGGATGGTGACTCATACACCGTACACGTGGCACCAAAGTAAAGTTAATCCAGACGGTCCAAACTCTGGGCCAATTGTTGATGGGGCATGCATACCCTCAAAATTTACACTGATTTAAGTAAGTCAATCCAGACGGTCCAAACTCTGGACCAATTGTGGGTGGAGTATAACTCTAAAATTTACACCGATTGAAGTCAATCCAGACGGTCCAAACTATGGGACAATTGTGGCTGGAGCATGAGCTCTGGACCCATCGTCGATGGAACATACCCCTAAAATTTACACCGATTGAATTATCCAAGCATCCAACTCACAGCCATCAAGTGGTCAAAGTTTCAAATCTAGGAAAAATCAGATGGTTAAGATCATCCAATCAGTTTGGTTTCCAGAATATGCTCCATCCAAAATGCGCCCCACAGTTTGGACGGTCTGGATTTCTCCTCGTGAATGCCACTAGCACATTTTGATGAGTCACCACCATTTACAAAACAGCACCTATGACTAATATCGACATCTACAAAGACTGATAAATACCCCCTTCTTGTGTACTCATGGTAAAAGAAATATACAGCTTTGTAGCACTGTATATGACCAAAAGTGAAAAGGGTGGGTGTGTTTATCAATCAGTCTGGGCTTAAGCTCATTTGAGTATTTGACAGTGTATTTGGACGGTAAGCAGATATGGACATTCAAAATCAATGGCTATAATTGCATGGCATACAAGTGTTGATGAGTAGATGGAATCTTATCTTTGGAAAGGGATTTCATCTCCAAACTTAACTAAAATTGAATGCACAGGCACTTCCATGCTACACGTTTGAGTTGTAGTTAAATAGGGTTAAATTGTCACAATCCAGTATCTTGGATTTTTTGGAAATTGATATATACAACCAACTTTTTTGGGTATGCATACATACATTTTACCTTTTGGGAATTGAAATAGTACATCTTTTTAAGAATAATCTAGGTGCCAGTTTCCCCCTGTAGAGTAGTCTCCTTTCATATAGCACCCTTTGTCCCTTTAATGGGCCACTCCCCCTCCTCAGCATAGAAAGCATAAAAGTTTATATCCAAGTGAATTTTGAATTTTGAATTTTTATTTTTATTAAATGATCCCTTTCATTTTCACCTGCTTCCTTAGAACTAGGTCGACCCGATGAATTATGGAAACATGGGTCTGATATTTGGACCCATGAAGCATGTCTAGGTTAACAATTGGGCGGGAACACATTGGCAGACTTTCTTATTTTATTTTATTTTATTATTATTTTTTTATAGACAGGCACCCACACCCACTAATCCTACACTCATGCCGTGGTAGGATTTCACTACCCAACTTCATGTTCAAACTCCTGGAAGTCTACTAACACCTTGGGAGACCTAGACCCAAGCCTTACCCCTTAAATCTCATGGGCCAGGTCTAGATCTTTCTTGGAACCATTTAATAAATGTGTTGGCTTATTGGACTTAAATAAGACTTGATTGGGTCAGGTTCGAGACCCAACCCAACCCAACTTGGAACTCCAAAACATCGATCATGAGAGTCCATTCATTCATACCACTAGAGACAATTGCAATAGTGAAAATAATGTGATCAGATGATCATAACCATGTAATCAATAGCATAAAAAATGGACAGCTAAGATCGAAACGGATAGACAAAGTAGATCTAATCATCTTGTGATACTAACCATTCATATTCAAATGGCTAGGACAATACAATTAGCATGATTTATTTTTATTTTTTTATTTGCACCATGGCTTTCCTATGGTGGTATGGATGAAAAATCAAAATCATTGATTGCCCACCGTATTTGTCATCAGAAAGCTTTGGGGACATTGCCAACGTTCAATGAATGTGGCATGTTAGCATCCTCCACATGGGGCCATATTCTGACGTGTGCAGATCTGAACCATCTATCAATAGGATCCTAAAATGTGAACATGCATTCTCATGAAATCTAGTCCATTTATCATCGGGTTGAATGTATCGGAGTAAGCTTGTTCATGGACACCTGCATTCTAATCTAAGCAGATGGACACTAGATTTCTATTTTTTGTGGACAGTTAAGTCAAGGGCACTCCATTTGATGTGAGAACTGCATCCAACCACTGAGAAACCTCACCTGAAATATCTGCATATGTTTCTCCAAATTGTACAATAACTACGCTGGACTGATTGGAGACTGTAGGTACGAACGTATCAAACAGTGGCAAACCTTTGAGAAATATCACGATGCTCCGCGTGTCCAAACCAGCCCAAGATTGGATAGGGTTGATTTAGCTTCCGTCGCGACTCACAATTCACTGTGCTTCGCCGCCCACTGGGTCCCACATGCTCAGTAGGTCTGATGATCGATCGGAACCTTCCATGTTGTAGAGTCTATGCAATAAGGATCGCTGTAGGAAAGGTACTCTGAAAGGATGAGCATGACCATGAACATCTATAGATGAATTAATTTAGAACAGTAAAAAGATGATTTTCAGTGGATCGGGTTCAACTTTAAAATCAAAGGATGGGATCATCTCTGAAGTGTGATTATAGGAAGTTTTCTTATTTGAACTAGTAGTAAAGAGAACATGGGGGGTTGAAATCAAGGGACCATCTCATCACCTGGGGCCAGTGGTGGCGACACATGCTGGATTATGAATCGCAACAGAGGGAAAACGAACTCAATTGCGCGTGTATTTCATGCATTAGGGTTAGGTTTAAGAGATGCAAAATCTCCTTTAAGAGATCTTGGGGACACCGCGACGAACGGAGTAAATGTCCGTCTCCTCTTCCAATTTCAAGTAAATCTATGAAACCACTTTTTACCGTTTTAGTATAGAGAAATGCTCCAGTTCTCGTATGCAGCACTATAGGCTATAGTACTCCTAATTGCGTCAGTTCACTTGGATACTAAATCAATCAATCTGAACCGTCCTTTAAGTCCAGAACACATTCCCTGGGCTATGAAGCAAAAATCACAACGACCAGGTGATCCAATCTATATCCTTGATTTGGCCTTATTTTTATAGCCATCCATTTTCCAAGCCATGGATGGGATGGTTAAAATTGCCTAAAAAGTAGGGCATGGAACGGGTCAGATCCGAGATCCGATTTGCTCGGAATCCATATAATGCGGATTTGGATCTTAAAATAGATCCGATTAGTTAAATGGACCGGATTTCGATTTTAAAATAGGTCCGATTATTTAAATCGAACTGGATATGGATTCACACGAACACTATCTGAGATCGATCCGAATACGATTAAGATCCGACTCATTGTCACCTTACTGTATATGTTATATTCATGATGACCCTTCCATTTTACAAATTATTTTAGGCCTTGTCGACCATACCATAATAAGTAGTGGGATTTACATCATTTTCCTACTAAATTAAATATATTATATTGTATATTTTATATCATATATTTTTTTAGACTTGTAATGGAGGTGGATTCGGACCTAGATCCAACCCGGAAACTGATGGTTATATAGATTTTGGATCGGAAATAGATCTAACCATTTATAAATGGATCGGATATGGATATCACCTTTTGGATCCGAATCCAATCCGAATCCGTCTACAAATATACGGACTTTGAGCCGGATCCGTTGATAAGGTCACAAACACCTAGATGAAATCCACACCGTTCAACCATTTTGAAATCTCATTTTAGGGTATAATCCAAAAATGAAGTTGACTCAAATCTTAGGTGGACCACACCACAGAAACAGTGATGATTGAACCTCTACCATTAAAAACTTCATGATTCCACCGGAATGTTTATTTTTACAGCCAACCTGTTGATAAGGTCACAAACACCTAGATGAAAAAGACCACATAAATATCATCTTGATCCAAAGCTTTTGTGGCCCACAGGAAAGTTTTTAATGGTCAATAACCTCTGCTTCCTCTACTATGGCCCATCTGGATTTGTAACTGCTTCAGTTTTTGGATCATGCCCTAAAATGAACTTTCAATACAGATGCACGGCGTGGATGTAGTCACATACATCACAGGGGCCCTACAGCCAGGGTTCCCATCCACCTCGGTGGATCCGGGGTATCACCTAATCCGCTCCCGCCATGATGGATCCGACCAAATAGACAAATCAAATTGGTTTGTGGACCGCATGATGCTATTGATATAACGGTTATATTTTTCAGATCAGTATGGTATTTGCATGGTAGCCCATGAAAACTGATGAACAGTCTGGATCAAAGGATTGAACTGTCTCTAAACTGATGAACAGTCTGGATCAGTGGATTGAACTGTCTCTATGTCCCAATGCAACTAGGAGCACTATAACTTCTTACAGTGCTATGAGGGGCACTGAAACATTTCTCTTTACTATAAGCAAATGACATTTATGCCCACTGTTTCGCTGCATGCGGCCTCACGCACTTTTACACGGAGTACACGTGCCAACCTGGCAAGCATGCTGAACATCTGGCCCTTTTGAAGATAAATCTCGTCCATTAATCCGTCATGGCAAACATATGCATGTTGAATTTGGACTCTAAACAATTTTATTTGAACCATCCATTCCATCTGTGTGATGGTGGCCCACCTGATGAGTAGACCACCCTGGCTTTTTGTGTCATCCACATGTTGAATATATGAAAAGGCAGTAACAACTTGGTAGATTAAAACCAGACCAGATACATCTTGCATGTTGCCCTAACTAGTTCTAAGACAGCTTGGAGCTGATGATAGGAAATAATTACATCATTGCCACGCAGACATGAACCTGAGCTTTGAACATGAAGGAAACCCTAAGACAAACCACAACAAAAGCACTAAAAAAAGCAGAGAAAGGAAAGATTGCATTAGAGCCTCAATGTCAAATCCAGTTCTTCTTGAGGTTGGAAAGGTCCCAAGGTCAGATCCAGCTGGGGTGACCTTGGAGTCAGGCTAGAGTTCACTTCTTCTTCTTCTTCGTATCTGCCCAGCCGCAGGCTCAGATCAAGCTCCACATTGTGAGCGTTGGTTGGTGCCCGGAACCAGTTTCGACGACTCATCATGTGCTGTGGGGCCCTGATCCTTCTCTCCGCAATGCTTCGGAGTGGCGGACGTACCACCCGGTGGTGGGCTGTTGGGTGGTAGTTCATTGGTCGGAAGGACGGAGTTACCGGGACCCCACGACCCCTAGACGTGGTCACAGTCGCGAACATGGGCGGCGGCAACGGCGCGATCGCCATGACCTTCCTTCTAGCATTGGCTATCGCTCTTCTCTCTCTCCTTGCCTCATATCTCTCCTGTCTGTGGGCATTTATGTGGCCACCCAAGGCCTGAGAGCAGTTGAACCTCTTAGGACAGTAGGGACACACAAAGGGAAAGGCTCTTGCGAGGTCACCTGCATGAGTCTTGAACTTGCTTGAAGCAATGGATGCTTTGTTTGCCATGGTGAAGCAGGGAAGAGAAGGGGAAAGAGGTAGAAGGGAATAACTAAAGAAAAGGGTCTTGGGAGTCTTGAGTTTTTAAATAGGGGTTGGAGGAGTTTCATCTCAGTGTAGTCTCCTTATCTTAGGGTTTGGAATCTTATGAGGTGGAAGATAGGGTTCCTTGCAACGTTTTTGGTTATTTTTAGGTAGCGCATGGCATGTGTTAAGGGTGAAGAAACCAGCAAAAAAGAGTTAAATGGGAAAACCCCAAATGGAATATATGACTAGGATTTTAAAATATAAAAGAAATATGTGGGCCCATATGGGACCCATTTGTGACTGTTTTCCTATTTGCTGTGTGGCAGAACACCTTGAAATGTCTAGCTAGTTGAGTTCAATTTCGTAGAGAGAGAAAACCAAGTTAACTAAGGGCATGAAAGCAAGTTGGAGTTTAAAAAAAAAAAATTATTAGCACTTATGACATAGGATTGTATACCTTTTCATTTTTACTACTATTACTTAATATGATTATGCAATTAAGGGCTAATTAAGGGCACATTTGTGTTGTTTTATAAGGTAATCGGGATGTTATTTTGCACTAAGCAAGGTCTTTTTTCATGCTTTTTACTCTCTCTCTCTCCTTTTTTTACTAGCATGAATGGTCAGTAGTTCTTAAACTCAATGGTAATAGGAAAACTCTAGTTCAATATTGAAAACTCCAAGAGAAAAATTTGTGTTGGAAATTCCATGTAGTTCCACTAAATTATTAAAAGAAGATGAAATTAAGATTGTAATAATGTACATTGAACTTTTATACCTTCATTCGCTCAATCTAGCTTATAGGAAATCCTTCTAATTAAAAAAAAAAAAAAATGTCTAATTAATTTACAAGGGAAGTTATTAGCCATTACTTAGTAAATTTGGTATCAAAATATGGTACATTATATGTTTTAGGGTTTGATTTGTCGGGCATCAAAATATGGTACATTATATGTTTTAGGGTTTCATTGGTCACATGAACGAAAGAATGTATTAATAACGGATAACCGCCAGTTGGTAGTTATAACCACCAACATGTCGGTGTTGGGGGTTGTCGCTTTGTGCATTTTCTCTTTATTTTCTCCAACAAAACTAGATTTACCTTTTTGAGATAAATTGTTAGCGTGGCTATAATAATTATGGTTTGTCAGAAGTTGTCTAATAATGACAACATTCAATTTTTTTGTCGGATGGACCGCTAGACGACATTTTGGATAAATCCACGCCGCTATGGAATGTCTTTCCTAATCCGCATGTGCTTTTCCCCATTTTTTGTCGTTTTCGCTTTAAGTTATTAGTGGCTTAAAATTATGTTTTCTAGTCACATACGTTCACATATACTAAGGGTATGGCCTATGAGATGCATGTGAGAAGAGGAAGGGAGAGAGACGGCGGAAAGTTGCAGGCTACACACAAATGTTGAAATAAGGGTTCAACGACATTGGATGACTCATCTCAACCTTTTTCAGTTCTATAGTCCACTTGAGCTTGTTAGCGTGGCTATATTAATTATAGTTTGTCAGAAGTTGTCGAATAACGACAACATTCAAAATTTTTTGTCGACTGAACTTTTAGACAACATATTGGACAAATCTACATCAATATATGGAATGACTTTCATACTTCGTATATGCTTTTCCCAAATTTTGTCGTTTTCACTTTTAGTTATTAATGACTTACTATTATGTTTTCCAGTTATATCTAGTACACGTATGCTAAGGGTATATGGCACATGAGATGTGCATGAGAGGAAGGGAGAGAGATGGAAGGAAAAGTGTAGGCTACACACGCAAACGTGAAAATAAGGGTTCAATAGTGGATTTACTCATCTTAACTTCTTCCAATTCTATGGTCCACTCAATCTTTAGATTTTCATAGTTATTTTTATCTAACATCTTAATATGAGCCAGCACAACAGATGTATGAAATATATGTCACATAGCTATTAAGGTAAGCTACATAAACCCTCTATCACACAACATGAAGGATCTAAAAGTACGAAAATGTCCATAGTAATTAAAAAATAAACTTACACTTAATGCAGGGATATAATTGGACAAGCTTAAAATCTAGATACATTTTCCATTCTTAAAATACCCTTTTGTTTAAAATGCCTTTCCATGTCCTTCTTGAATATTTAAAATTTTTGGTCCTACAAAACTAATTACAAAAGCAAAATATGCAAAAAGATGCTAGCATTATATTATATATCATACATGGGAGATATTTTCATAAAGGGAATATGTTGGTTTCATGTCCCCGCGTGGATGCCACCTTAGTATCTCGTGTCCCACTTTACAATATAGATCATACACTAAAAGTTTCAAGCATACAATAGAGTGGATGACTGACCCTAATATGGGGAAAGGTTAATAGACCCGCTAAAGCGGATATTATTGGTTGGCTTGACATGATTCATCATGCCCTTCTCAATGCCATGCTGATGTTGGGCCTTGAGAGCCCAAGCCTTAATAGGGAGGGCCTTCTTGGTGCCATAATAAAATGCATCTGGCTAATGATGCCTTCTGTAATCTGATGAAGTTTTCCTAGCCATTAATATTAATTCTTAATAGCTCAGGCCTTTGCAAAAAGGGAAGTTTTCTATGGTTTTGAATTTGCTTTATTTTGGGAAAAGATTTATCAAGATTAGTTTGGTTTAAATTTATCATGTGAAGGGGAAGCGAAACAACTTATTTATCTGATCACCATAATTTTTTGTGCATGACCCATTCATAAAGCCTAGTGATGAATGGATAGTTTAGATCATCATGCATGTGCAATGTTTAAGTTATAAGCACGGGAAGAAATTAATCTCCTCATATCTCTCAAGGGCAATGTGAACCTAACAATAATTAAATTATTATTAGAGATTTTTATAAAATGCTACCAGTTTTTTAGCTGACTTAGACAAAGTTACCTAAAAAATTTTTAGTGGTCTGTTTATTTACCACTTTCTACCAAATCCAAGTAAAGACCAGTAGCCTATATAGAATGCCCTAAGAAGTGGTACGGTTGACAATGATCCGTGGTGTTCAATAGTAAGTGAACAAGGATATGGACCATTACAAGATGGTGAAATTGATATAGACAGTTCAACACTAGGTTGTTAATGATTTGGACAATTCAGAAGCAAGGTGAACTATAGACCTTCAAAATACATGGACAACAATCTAAATCGTTACAAATTGGTGGACAGTGACTTGGACCGATTTTCCATTAACATATATAAATACGTGACTACCCTTAAATTTTTTATTTATTTATCATTTTTAGAGATATGCTATCAATTGAAACCTGTGACTTGAATCTACAGGAAAGTAGTGAAATAAAGAGACCTTGAATATATGAGTGTTGACATCTAAAGAAAACTTTTTTGGATGGCTATCTCTAATTAGGCGAAAAATAAGTGGCACTTTATAGAAATACTTTATTATTATTATTGGACCACTGGCTATAACAATTAAATATCAAATGTGGACATTTCACAAAAGTTTTAAAGGATAATCAGATGATGATATTTCTCGCAATAAACGATTTTGCTAGAAAACATAAGAAATGTTCACATACAACAATATACATCACTTTCACATAATTTGCTTACTTCCCTGCCAATTTGTTTGGTCCAATTTTCGCACCATGTCGTCTTCATTGTATGGTCCATCTTTTGCACGGCCCAGATGCTCCACTAAAGGGACCCATTAGCAGACATTGGAGGGTTGCTTCTGGAAGTTAACATAGAAACGTTGCATGTAAAAACATATCTGATGAGATGATGATTGCAGCATGAGATGCATTGAAACGGATGCATGTGCATAGGTCCAAGTGTTATCTCAAGGCTAGGAGAGCATCTCCTACATTTAATCTTTCCCTTAATTAGCCAATGATCTCTTAAATTGGCTAAGATTTCTTCTCCACTTCAAACGCCACGTGTCAATCACCTAGTTTATTTCAGCTAGCAAATAGACAACTTGAAATGGATGCGGGTTGTGCTCATCTAGCAACAGCACTAACAGTATATACACCATTCACCACCGTCTGATCATGGTAAGAGTGTTACTGGACACATATTACTGGACGAGGAAGGGGCATGCTCTAGTGGTATCGGACTACCGGGCTAATGTGGGGCCCATAAGATGTATGAAGGCCATCTAACTTGTTCATAAGATGTATCACCCGGCATTAATCCCAGTGAAAAAAAAAAATCAGCCTGATCCAACACTCAAGTGAGCCATGACAAAGTGAACAATGTGAGAGAGAACGCTACCCTTGCTTTACACAGGGGTCATTCGAATTTCTAAACAGCCTGACTGTTTTTAAACAACCTTATTTTAGATGTAATCCTTTGTCCATACCAGATGAATGGTCTAAATGGACCGGATTTCATATACACAACATGCATGGTCTTCCACACAAATCAGTATGTTATTTTCCACTAAGCATGGTCATTTTTCTATGCTTTTCTCTCTCTCTCTTTTTTATTTTTATAAATGATCAGTAGTTCTTAAACTTAATAGGAAACAAGATACTCTAGCTCAATATTGAAAATTTCAAGATAAAAATTTGTGTTGGAAGCTCCATGTAATTCCATTAAATTATCAAAAAAAGATGAATGGAGATTGTAATAATGCTCATTGAACTTTTATACCTTCATTCTCTCTCAATCTAGCTTATAAGAAATCCCAAGTTCTAATTAAAAAAAATAAAATTTCATATACAAGAAACAAAAAATTAATGTCCAATTAATTCACGAGGGAAGTTACTAGCCATTACTAAGTAAATTTGGTATCAAAATATGGTACATTATATGTTTTAGGGTTTGATTTGTCACATGAATAAAAGAAGCACTTAAGTATATTATGGTATCAAAATATGGTAAATTATTATGTTTTAGGGTTTGATTAGTCACATGAATAAAAGAGCAATTAATAAGTAAATTATGGCATCAAAATATGGTATATTATGAGTTTTAGGGTTTCATTGGTCATATGAACAAAAGAATATATTGATAACGGATAACCGCTGTTGGTAGTTATATATAACCACCGCCATGTCGGTGTTGGGGGTTGTCGTTTTGTGCATTAATTTTCTCTTTATTTTCTCCGACAAAGCTAGATTTAGCTTTTTGGGACAACTTGTTAGCGTGGCTATAATAATTATAGTTTGTCGGAAGTTGTCTAATAACCGCAACATTTAACTTTTTTGTCGGATTGACCGTTAGACGACATTTTGGATAAATGTACACTGCTATGGAATCTCTTTCATACTCCGCACGTGCTTTTCCCCAACTTTGTCATTTTTGCTTTAAGTTATCAATGACTTACTATTATGTTTTCCAGTCACATACGTACACGCATATTAAGGGTATGACACATGAGATGCAGGAGAGAAGAGGAAGGGAGAGAGACGAGAGGAAACCTACAAGCTACACACAAACGTTGAAATAAGAGTTTAACAGTGGATGACTCATCTCAACCTTTTCCAATTCTATGGCCCACTCGAGCTTGTTAGCATGACTATATTAATTATAGTTTATCGTAAGTTGCCTAATAATGACAACAATCAATTTTTTTTATTGGATAGACTGTTAGACAACATTTTGGACAAACATACACTGCTATAGAATGACTTTCATACTCCGCATGTGCTTTTCCCCAATTTTGTCGTTTTCACTTTTAGTTATTAATGGCTTACTATTATGTTCTCCAAACACATATGTACATGTATGCTAAGTGTACGGCACATGAGAAGCCTGTGAGAGGAGGAAGGGAGAGGGGCGTAAGGAAGCCTGCAGGCTACACATGAACATTGAAATAAGGGTTTTACAGTGGATTTACCCATCTTAGCTCCTTCCAATTCTATGATCCACTCAAGCTTTAGATTTTCATACTGTTTGGTTTAACATTTTAACATGAGCTAATACAACAAATGTATGGAATGGACATCACATAGCCATCAAGGTGGGTCACATAAAGCCTTTATCACACATGCTCTCTAATAGATACCTCCTGTGCGAGCTGCATGTTAAAAAGAGCAATGATGCTAGATAATTGCATGAAAGATTTTAAAGCATAACAATGCCTTCAGTAAAAAGTAAAGTCACACCTAATGTAGGATATAATTGGCCAAGCTAAAATCTAGCTACATTTTTCATTCTTAAAATACCTATTTGTTTAAAATGTTTTTCCATGCCCTTTGAATATTCAAAATTTTCAGTCCTACAAAACTAATTGCAATAGCTAAATATCCTAAAAGATGCTAACATTATATTATATATCATATAGATAGCAGATTGGGAGATATTCTCATAAAGGGAATCTATGGGTTTCATGTGCCGGTGGACGCCACCTTGGCTTCTCACGTTCCACTTTCCATAGATCATACACTAAAAGTTTCAATGATAAGACAATTCTAGCAAAATAGCTGGTGTATAGAATTCATAATTAAAACTCAACTAGTGAATTCTGCGAGAACTTTATATGTAGGAAATGATTAATGATCCAACCAAAAAATAGGATTGAATAAGATCATTACTTCCTCACTCGATTCTTTCTTCCACAATGGCTTTTCACATATGGATGGAAGGAGACAATAGAAGAGATCAATTCGACAATTTGATGCAAAGACGGAGCATTTTAAGTTACTTGAATCTACATCTAATTGTGAACCCTTTAATTGTAGCCCACAATTCCTTATCAAGAATTGAGTAAGCGTTGTATTAATATTTGGAGTTGATATGCATCTTGCTATCAACTCTACTTTTGGGTCTAATACTTTGAGCTTTGAATTGCCTGATCTTCAGTTCTCAAGTTATATTGACACATGAAATTTGTGCATACGACAGAGTGGACGATTGACCTAATATGAAGCAAGGTTAATAGACCAGCTAAAGCGAATATTATTGGTTGGATTGACATGAGTCATCATGCCCTTCTCAATGCCATGCCGATGTTGGACCTTGAGGGCCCAAGCCTTAATAGGAAGGGCCTTCTCGGTGCCATAATCAAATGCGTTCGGCCAATCATGCCTTCTGTAATCTAATCGCTTCCATAGCCACTGATATTAGGGTGGGCCTTTGTGAAAAGGGAAGTTTTCTATGGTTTTGAATTTGCTTTATTTTGGGAAGAGATTAGTCTAGTTCAAATTCATCATGTGAAGGGGATGTAAAACAACTCATTTATCCTATCACTATGATTTTTCATCCATGGGTCATTCATAAAGCCTAGTGATGAATGGCTAGCTTAGATCATCATACATGTGCGATGCTCACAGTATAAGCTTGGGATGAAATTGATCTCCTTATATCTCTCAAGGGCAATGTGAAGCTAACAATAAATTATAATTAGAGATTTTTATAAAATGCCACCAATTTTTTAGCCTACTTAGACAAAGTTACCTAAAAAATTTTAGTCGTCTATTTATTTACTACTTTCTACTAAATCCAAGTAAATACCATTAGCCTATTTTGCAAAATGATGGACAACGCTCTCTGGTGTTCAATAGTAAGTGAACAACGAATGGACGGGTATAAGATAGTGAAATTAATACAGACCGTTCAAAACTAGGTGGTTAAGAATTTGGGCCATTCAGAAGTAAGTGAACAACTATCTAGACCTTCAAAAGTACATCAACAACAATACTTGGCTCAATTTTCCTCCAACGTATGTAGATATATGACTTTCTTTAAGGGTATTTCTATCATTTTTGGAGATATGTTAACAATCATGACCTGTGACTTGTGTCTGACGGAGTGGGGTGAAATAAAGAAATGTAGTGACATCTAAAGAAAACTTGTTTTGATGGCTCTATTTAATTAGGCAAAAAATAAGTGGTACTTTATAGAAATGCTTTATTATTATTATTGGATCACTGTCTATAACAATTAAATATTCAACTATGGACATTTTACAAAAAATTTAAAGGATGATCAGATGATGTTTCTCGTATTAAACCATTTTGGTAGAAATCATAAGAAATGTTCACATACAACAATACACAACGCTTTTACATAAACTGCTTACTTAATTACCTACCAATTCGTTTGGTCCAATTTTCGCACCATGTCATCTTCATTTTATGGTCCATCTTTTGCATGGCCTGGATGCTCCACTGAAGAGACCAATTTGCAGACATTAGAGGGTTGCATTTGGAAGTTAACATACAAACGTTGCAAGTGAACATTTCTCGTAAGAAAATGCATATCTGCAGAGATGATGACTGTAGCATGAGATGCACTGAAAGGCATGTATGTGCCCAGGTCCAGGTGTTACCTCAACGCTATGAGAGTATCTCCTACATTTAATCTTTCCCTTAATTAACCAATGATCTCTTAAATTGGTTGAGATTTCTTCTCCACTTTGAACGCCACATATCAATCACCCAGTTCATTTCGGCTAACAATTAGATAACTTGAATCGGATGTGGCTTGTGCTCATCTACCAATAGCACTATTAGTGTATCCACCATTGATCACCATCGTCTGATCATGGTCAGAGTGTTACTGGACGAGAAAGGGGCATGCTCGTCAACAGCCTGTTATCTCGTTGGTTGTGTCCGAGTTTGACAACCAGCAGGTCTCAGCTTCGAGACACTATGACAGCACCTCTGAGTACTATAGGTTGCGGTATGGGTAGGACCTGGTATGGGCCGGAGAGAGAGAGAGAGAGAGAGAGAGAGAGAGGGGGGGGGGGGGGGGCATGACAGCACCTCTGAGTACTATAGGTTGGGGTATGGGTAGGGCCGAGTATGGGCCGGAGAGAGATCTAGAGAGAGAGAGAGAGAGAGAGAGAGAGACTCTCCTTTTTCACTAGTATAAATGATTAGTAGTTCTTAAACTTAAATGGAAAAAAATAGTCTAGCTCAATATTGAAAACTCTAAGATAAAAGTTTGTGTTGGAAGTTCCATGTTATTCCACTAAATTATCAAAAGAAGATGAATGGAGATTGTAATATTAATGCTCATTGAACTTTTATACCTTCGTTCTCTCTCAATCTCGCTTAAAAGAAATCCCAAGTTCTAATTAAAAAAATAAAATTTCATGTATAAGAAACAAAAAATCAATGCCCAATTAATTTACGAGGGAAGTTACCAGCCAGTATACTAAGTAAATATGGTATCAAAATATGGTACATTCTATGTTTTAGGGTTTGATTTGTCACATGAACAAATGAAGCACTTAAGTAAATTATGGTATCAAAATATAATAAATTATTATGTTTTAGGGTTTGATTAATCACATGAAAAAAATAGCAATTAATAAGTAAATTATGGCAACGAAATATGCTACATTATGTATTTTAATTGGTCATATGAACAAAAGAATATATTGATAACAGATAATCGCCGTTGGTATATATAACCACCACCATGTCAGTGTTGTGGGTTGTCGCTTTGTGCATTTTCTCTTTATTTTCTCTGACAAAGTTAGATTTAGCTTTTTTGTAGCATCGCTATAATAATTATAGTTTGTCGGAAGTTGTCTAATAACCGCAACATTTAACTTTTTTGTCAGATTGACCGTTAGACGACATTTTGGATAAATGTACACTGCTATGGAATGTCTTTCATACTCTGCATGTGCTTTTCCCCAATTTTGTCATTTTTGCTTTAAGTTATCAATGACTTACTATTATATATTCCAGTCACATACGTACACGCATATTAAGGGTTTGGTATATGAGATGCAGGAGAGAAGAGGAAGGGAGAGAGACGAGAGGAAACCTACAAGCTACACACAAACGTTGAAATAAGAGTTTAACAGTGGATGACTCATCTCAACCTTTTCCAATTCTATGGCCAACTCGAGCTTGTTAGCATGACTATATTAATTATAGTTTATCGTAAGTTGTCTAATAATGACAACAATCAATTTTTTTTTTTTCGTTGGATAGACCGTTAGTAGGGTTGTAAATGAGTCAGCGGACCCGATGGAGTACCCGGACCCAACCCATTTAGACCCGACCCAGCCCTGACCCATTTGTTAAATGGTACGGGTCTGGGTCCAAGAACAGACCCAGTTGCTAAACGGGTCTGGGTCTGGTTTCCTTTATATTAGGCCCGACCCAACCCAACCCGAACCCATTTAGTAAGTGGGCGGGTTTGGTCTATGTTTCAAGGGACCCGTCTAGCCCAGACCCGTCTAGACCCGGTTTAAAGCCTTGTAAAATGCTTGCATACTTGATCCAGACCTGAACACATTAGACCCGACCCATTTATAAATGGGTCTAGGTGGATCTCCCTCTACTAGACCCGGACCCATTTATAAATGGGTCTAATGGGTTGACTCGGACCCGACCCGAACCCGCCCATTTAGTAAAAGGGTCTGGGTCTAAAATTTGGACCCAGACCCGTTTAGTAAATGGGCTGGTTTGGTTTTGGCTAAACCCGCCCCAAACCCGACCATTTACAGCCCTAACCATTAGACAACATTTTGGACAAATATACACTGCTATAGAATGCCTTTCATACTCCGCATGTGCTTTTCTCCAATTTTGTCCTTTTCGCTTTTAGTTATTAATGGCTTACTATTATGTTTTTCAGACACATATGTACATGTATGCTAAGTGTACGACACATGAGAAGCCTGTGAGAGGAGGAAGGGAGAGACGCGTAAGGAAGCCTCCAAGCTACACATGAACATTGAAATAAGGGTTTTACAGTGGATTTACCCATCTCAACTCCACTCAAGCTTTAGATGTTCATACTGTTTGGTTTAACATTTTAACATGAGCTAGCACAACAAATGTATGGAATGGACATCACATAGCCATTAAGGTGGGTCACATAAAGCCTTTATTACACATGCTCTCTAATAGATACCTCCTGTGCGAGCTACATGTTAAAAAGAGCAATGATGCTGGATAATTACATGAAAGATTTGAAAGCATAAAAATGCCCTCAGTAAAAAAGTAAAGTCACGCTTAATGTAGAATATAATTGGCCAAGCTTAAAGTCTAGCTACATTTTTCATTCTTAAAATACCTATTTGTTTAAAATGTTTTTCCATGCCCTTTGAATATTCAAAATTTTCAGTCCTATAAAACTAATTGCAATAGCTAAATATCCTAAAAGATGCTAACATTATATTATATATCATATAGATAGCAGATTGGGAGATATTCTCATAAAGGTAATATGTGGGTTTCATGTGCCGGTGGACGCCACCTTGGCTTCTCAAGTTCCACTTTCCATAGATCATACACTAAAAGTTTCAATGATCAGACAATTTTAGCAAAATAGCTAGTGTATAGAATTCATAATTAAAACTCGACTAGTAAATTCTATGAGAACTTTATATATATGTAGGAAATGATTAATGATCCAACCAAAAAATATGATTGAATAAGATCATTACTTCCTCACTCGATTGTTCTTCCACAATGGCTTTTCACAGATGGATGGAAGGAGACAATAGAAGAGATCAATTCGACAGTTTGATGCAAAGACAGGAGCATTTTAAGTTACTTGAATCTACAGCTAATTGCGAACCCTTTAATTGTAGCCCACAATTCCTTATCAAGAATTGAGTAAGGGTTGTATCAATATTTAGAGTTGATATGCATCTTGCTTTCAACTCTACTTTTGGGTCTAATACTTTGAGCTTTGAATTGCCTGATCTTCAGTTCTCAAGTTATATTGACACATGAAATTTGTGCATACGACAGAGTGGACGATTGACCCAATATGAAGCAAGGTTAATAGACCAGCTAAAGCGAATATTATTGGTTGGATTGACATGAGTCATCATGCCCTTCTCAATGCCATGCCGATGTTGGACCTTGAGGGCCCAAGCCTTAATAGGAAGGGCCTTCTCGGTGTCATAATCAAATGCGTCCAGCTAATCATGCCTTCTGTAATCTGATCGCTTCCATAGCCACTGATATTGGGTGGGCCTTTGTGAAAAGGGAAGTTTTTTATGGTTTTGAATTTGCTTTATTTTGGGAAAAGATTCATCAAGATTAGTCTGGTTCAAATTCATCATGTGAAGGGGAGGTAAAACAACTCATTTATCTATCAACATGATTTTTCATCCATGGCTCATTCATAAAGCCTAGTGATGAATGGCCAGTTTAGATCATCATACATGTGCGATGCTCACAGTATAAACTTGGGATGAAATTGATATCCTCATATCTATCAAGGGAATGTGAAGCTAACAATAAATTATAATTAGAGATTTTTATAAAATGCCACCAGTTTTTTAGCCTACTTAGATAAAGCTACCTAAAAATTTTTAAGTGGTCAATTTATTTACTACTTTCTACCAAATTCAAGTAAATGCCATTAGCCTATTTTGACTACTCCTAAGAAGTGGCAAGATGGTGGACAGCGATATGTGGTGTTCAATAGTAAGTGAACAGTGAATGGACTGGCGCAAGATGGTGAAATTAATATAGACCATTCAACACTAGGTGGTTAATAATTTGGCTCATTCAGAAGTAAGTGAACTTGGCTATCTAGACCTTCAAAAGTACATCAACAAGAATCTAAACCATTTCAAAATGGTAGACAATGTGCAACTTGGCTCAATTTTCCTCCAACGTATGTAGATATATGATTTCTATCATTTTTAGAGATATGCTAACAATCATGACCTGTGACTTGTGTCTGACGGAGAGGGGTGAAATAAAGAAACGTAGTGACATCTAAAGAAAACTTGTTTTGATGGCTCTATTTAATTAGGCAAAAAATAAGTGGTACTTTATAGAAATGTTTCATTATTATTATTGACCACTGTCTATAACAATTAAATATTCAACTGTGGACATTTTACAAAAAATTTAAAGGATGATTAGATGATGTTTCTCGCATTAAACCATTTTGCTAGAAATCATAAGAAATGTTCACTTACAACAATACACAACGCTTTCACATAAACTGCTTACTTCTCTACCAATTCGTTTGGTCCAATTTTCGCACCATGTCATCTTCATTTTATGGTCCATCTTTTGCATGGCTTGGATGCTCCACTGAAGGGACCAATTTGCAGACATTAGAGGGTTGGATCTGGAAGTTAACATACAAACGTTGCAGGTGAACATTTCTCGCAAGAAAATGCATATCTACTGAGATGATGACTACAGCATGAGATGTATTGAAAGGCATGCATGTGCCCAGGTCCAGGTGTTACCTCAACGCTATGAGAGTATCTCCTACATTTAATCTTTCCTTTAATTAACCAATGATCTCTTAAATTGGCTGAGATTTCTTCTCCACTTCGAATGCCACATGTCAATCACCCAGTTCATTTCGGCTAACAATTAGATAACTTGAAACGGATGTGGGTTGTGCTCATCTACCAATAGCACTATTAGTGTATGCACCATTGATCACCACCGTCTGATCATGGTCAGAGTGTTACTGGACAAAAAAGGGGCATGCTCGTCAACAGCCTGTTATCTCGCTGGTTGTGTCCGAGTTTGACAACCAGCAGGTCTCAGGTTCGAGACATCATGACAGCACCTCCGAGTACTACAGGTTGTGGTATGGGATGTTATTTTCCAAATCAGGATGTTATTTTCCACTAAGCATGGTCATTTGTCTATGCATTTCTCTCTCTCTCTCTCTCTCTCTCTCTCTCTCTCTCTCTCTCTCTCTCCTTTTTTACTAGTATAAATGGTCAGTAGTTCTTAAACTTAATAGGAAAAAAAAATACTGTAGCTCAATATTGAAAACTCCAAAATAAAAATATGTGTTGGAAGTTCCATGTAATTCCACTAAATTATCAAAAGAAGATGAATGAAGATTGTAATAATGCTCATTGAACTTTTATCCTTCATTCTCTCTCAATCTAGCTTATAAGAAATCCCAAGTTCTAATTAAAAAAAATAAAATTCCATATATAAGAAACAAAAAATCAATGTCCAATTAATTTACGAGGGAAGTTACTAGCCAGTACTACGTGAATTTGGTATCAAAATATGGTACATTCTATGTTTTAGGGTTTGATTTGTCACATGAATAAAAGAAGCACTTAAGTAAATTATGGTATCAAAATATGGTAAATTATTATGTTTTAGGGTTTGATGAGTCACCTGAAAAAAGAGCAATTAATAAGTAAATTATGGCAACGAAACATGGTACATTATGTGTTTTAGGGTTTCATTAGTCACATGAACAAAAGAATATATGGATAACCGTCGTTGGTATATATAACTACCTGCCATGTCGGTGTTGTGGGTTGTCGCTTTGTGCATTTTCTCTTTATTTTCTCCGACAAAGCTAAATTTAGCTTTTTTGGACAACTTATTAGCGTGGCTATAATAATTATAGTTTGTCGGAAGTTATCTAATAACGACAACATTTAACTTTTTTGTCGGATTAACAGTTAGACGACATTTTGGATAAAGGTACACCACTATGGAATGTTTTTCATACTCCGCACGTGCTTTTCTCCAATTTTGTCGTTTTCGCTTTATGTTATCAGTGGCTTACTATTATGTTTTCTAGTCACATATGTATACGCATGCTAAGGGTATGGCACATGAGAAGCATGTGAGAAGAGGAAGGGAGAGAGACGGGAGGAAACCTGTAGGCTACACACAAACATTGAAATAAGGGTTGAACGGTGGATGACTCATCCCAACCTTTTCTAATTCTATGGCCCACTCGAGCTTGTTAGCATGGCTATATTAATTATAGTTTGTCGGAAGTTATCTAATAACGACAACATTCAACTTTTTTTGTCGGATGGACCATTAGACAACATTTTGGACAAATATACACCGCTATGGAATGACTTTCATACTCCGCATGTGCTTTTCCCCAATTTTGTCATTTTCCTCTTTTAGTTACTAATGGCTTACTATTATGTTTTCCAAACACATGTACATGTATGCTAAGTGTATGGCACATGAGAAGCATGTGAGAAGAGGAAGGGAGAGAGGCGGAAGGAAGCCTGCAGGCTACACAAGAACATTGAAATAAGGGTTCAACGGTGGATTTGCCCATCTCAACTTCTTTCAATTCTATGATCCACTCAAGCTTTAGATTTATATACCATTTGGTTTACCATTTTAACATAAGCTTGCACAACAGATGTATAGAATGGACATCACATAGCCATCAAGGTGGGTCACATAAAGCCTTTATAACACATGCTCTCTAATGGATACCTTTTGTGCGAGCTACATGTAAAAAAGAGCAATGATGCTGGATAATTGCATGAAAGATTTGAAAGCATGAAAATGCCCTTAGTAAAAAAACAAAGTCACATCTAATGCAGGGATATAATTGGCCAAGATTAAAATTCAGCTACATTTTTCATTCTTAAAATACCCATTTGTTTAAAATGTTTTTCCGTGCCCTTTGATTATTTAAAATTTTCAGTCCTATGAAACTAATTGTAAGAGCTAAATATCCAAAAAGATGCTAACATTATATTATATATTATATAGATAGCAGATTGGGAGATATTCTCATAAAGGGGATTTGTGGATTTCATTTGCTGGTGGACGCCACCTTGGCTTCTCACATCCCATTTTTCAATAGATCATACACTAAAAGTTTCAATGCTCAGACAATTCTAACAAAATAACTGGTGTATAGAATTCATTAAAACTCGACTAGTGAATTCTGTGAGAACTTTATATATATGTAGGAAATGATTAATGATCCAACCCAAAAATATGATTGAATAAGATCATTACTTCCTCATTCAATTGTTTCTTCCAAAGTGGCTTTCCACCGATAGATGGAAGGAGATAATAGAAGAGATCAACGACAGTTTGATGCAAAGACAAAGCATTTTAGTTTCCTTGAATCTACAGCTAATTGTGAACCCTTATCTTGTAGCCCACAATTCCTTATCAAGAATTGAGTAAGGGTTGTATTAGTATTTGGAGTTTATATGCATCTTACTATCAACTCTACTTTTGGGTCTAATACTTTTGAGCTCTGTATTGCCTTATCTTCAATTCTCAAGTTATATTGACACATGAAATTTGAGCATACGGCAAAGTGGATGATTGACCCAATATGGAGCAAGGTCAATAGACCCGCTAAAGTGAATATTATTGGTTGGATTGACATGAGTCATCATGCCCTTCTCAATGCCAAGCTAATGTTGGACCTTGAGGGCCCAAGCCTTAATAGGGAGGGCCTTCTCAGTGCCATAATCAAATGCGTTTGGCTAATCATGCATTCTGTAATCTGATGAAGCTTCCCTAGCCATTGATATTGAGTCCTAAGGGCCGGCCCAGGCCTTTGTAAACAGGAAGTTTGCTATGGTTTTGAATTTTTTTATTTTGGGAAAAGATTCATCAAGATTAGTCTGGTTCAAATTCATCAGGTGAAGGGGAAGCGAAACAACTCATTTATCATGTCACTACGATTTTTCATTCATGATTCATTCATAAAGCCTAGTGATGAATGGCCAGTTTAGATCATCATATATGCGCGATGCTAACAGTATAAGCTTAGGGATGAAATTGATCTCCTCATATCTATCAAGGACAATGTGAAGCTAACAATAAATTATAATTAGAGATTTTTATAAAACTCCACCAGTTTTTTAGCCTACTTAGACAAAGTTACCTAAAATTTTTTGAGTGGTCAATTTATTTACTACTTTCTACTAAATCCAAGTAAATACCATTAGCCTATTTTGACTACTCCTAAGAAGTGGCAAAATGGTGGACAGCGATTTGTGGTATTCAATAGTAAATGAACAGCGAATGGATTGGTACAAGATGGTGAAATTAATACAGACCGATCAACACTAGGTGGTTAATAATCTGGGACATTTAGAAGTGAACTTGGCTATCTAGACCTTCAAAAGTACATGGACAACCATCTAAACCACTTCAAAATGGTGGACAGTATGCAACTTGGCTTGATTTTCCTCTACCGTACGTAAATATATATGACTATCTTTAAGGGCATTTCTATCATTTTTAGAGATATGCTAACAACCATGACATGTGACTTATGTCTGGCAGAAATGGGTGAAATAAAGAAACGTATTGACATCATCTAAAGAAAATTTGTTTGGATGACTATCTCTAATTAGATAAAAATAAGTGACACTCTATAAAAATGCTTTATTATTATTAGTGTACCACTGACTATATATAACACTTAGATATCAAACATGGACATTTTACAAAAGAAATCATAGGATGTCAGACAATATTTCTCACAGTAAACCATTTTGCTAGACATCATGAGAAATGTTCACATACAACAATATACATTTCTTTCACATAAACTGCTTACATCCTTGCCAATTCGTTTGGTCCAATTTTTGCACCTTATCATCTTCATTGTATGGTCCATCTTTTGAACGGGCTGGATGCTCCACTGAAGGGACCGATTAGTGGATATTAGAGAGTTGCATCTAGAAATTAACATACAAACGTTGCATGTGAACATTTCTCGCGAGAAAATGCATATCTGATGAGATGATGACTGCAGCATGAGATGCACTGAAACGCATGCATGTGCCCAGGTCCAGGTGTTACTTCAACGCTGTGAGAGCATCTCCTACATTTAATCTTTCCCTTAATTAGCAATAATCTCTTAAATTGGCTGAGATTTCTTCTCTACTTCGAACGCCACGTGTCAGCCACCCAGATCATTTCGGCTAGCAAATAGATAACTTGAAACGGACGTGGGTTGTGCTCATCTGCCTACAACACTCACAGTGTATATACACGTACCATTGATCACCACCGTCTGATCATGGTCAGAGTGTTACTGGACACATATTACTGGACGAAGAAATAAGGGGCATGCTCTAGTGGTACCAGACTACAGGGCTGATGTGGGGCCCATAAGATGTATGAAGGCCATCTAACCTGTTCATCAGATCTGTCACCTCGCATGGTGGTTTACAAAAGGATCATTTGAATTTCTAAACAGCCTGAATTTATTTTTAAACAGCCTTATTTTAGTCGTAGACCTTTGTCCATATATACCAGATGAATGGTCTAAATGGGCCCGATTTCATATAAACAACATGGAGGATCCTCTACAAAAATCAAGGGTGTATATCCCTCCCAGATTTTTCCCTATGGTATGGCCCACCTGGTCCACGGATCAGTCTGATTTTAAGCATGAATCACGTAGGCCCCACATGTTAACGGTACTACCGTAGCTACGGTGGTACAGGTACCACTGGAAATCTTCGCTGGATGGGTCATGACTCATGACTTACGAGACCCCATGATAGAAAGAAGGCGTTAAAAGCAAGGTGATTGATTTATAACCATTCAGCCGCAATAAATGAGGTAACATCTGGACCGTCCATTGGTTGGGACATACTGTATACCTTGTGTGAACCATTCCACTCCCTACATGGGCCACTCATGTACGTAAAAAAACGAACGTTAGAATAAATTGGCCATCAGTCAATATTAATCTACCCATCTGACCCACCTGATGACTTGGACAGCCAGATGTTGAAGGCATGAAAATATACATAGTGGGATCGCCTGATGAATGGCCTGGATCTTGCACAGGATGTAGCTTGGAGTGCCAAGATTCAGCATACGGAAAAATAGGATTTGGATGGCTAGTCGCGCGTGTAGCCATAGAACTGATACTCGGAACCTCGTCGGGTCCTGCATGCTTACTCAGCAACAGGTAGGCTCTACTCTTTATTTAGAGACAACATTAACCCGCAATTAATACTACTGACTCTTGATTACTCATACATTAGGAATAAAAATTGATTACATCCAATATATAGAGCTTTGTGGCCCACTTATTGATGAGTACACCAGCCTGATTTTTGGATGTGAGGAGCGGTGGATCCATATCTGATCTACGGCTTGGATTTGCTGTTACCGCTACCGCTTGCGCCACGCATGTGGGATTAGCAAACCACTGATCTAATAGGGTTACTTGAAGTTTGGGGTGGACCTAGTTCTTGTATCTGTCAGCTTCCAGTGGAATTTTTTTTTAGGTTAGTACACTCCCCGATGCATAGCTCAAGTGGTAGACGGAGTGAAGATAACCTTGTTTCAACACTGAGGTCTTCGTATCAACTCCTAATCACCTTAACAATATCTTCAATAGTCAAGTCATTGTTTGGCAATAAAAATTCTTCAGGAATTTTGTGGCAATTATCCCTAAATAAGAATACAAAAAATAATTTTTTTGTCATGGTTTTGTGAATTTTGCTATAAGGAGGGGAGGATGGATCTAAAGAGAGATTTTATGGAGAGAAATCCACTTAAGAAAGAGAGCTAGAACCTAGCTTGTGGGCTTGATGTGTTTGTCACATCTACTTTGTCTATCAGCTAGATCATGCTCACTGTGATAACAGAGACAAATAAAAAATGTAGAGAATTCTCTGTCTGATCTTTTATATTCATGTAGGCCCAAGATGGATTTATTTATATAGGTATATAATCTTAGCAATTAAGTAATTTAATAACCAATTATACAAAGAAATGATATATAAGGAGAATCAATCAGTGGGACCAGTGGGCCCCACACTACGTCTAGTCAGCCGTGGGCCATCCATCATATCGATCACCCCCCTCAAAATGATGTGGGTCTTCTATAAGCAATAGTTTGCCAATTAGGAAGGAATGATGGGCAGAGGAGAGTGATTTTGTAAAAATGTCAAAAATCTGATCATGAGGAAGAGAAATAAGGTCAAACTGATTCTTTCCGCGAATGAAGTGACAGTCAACTTCAATGTGCTTTGTCCTCTTATGAAAGACGGGATTAGAGGCAATATAAACTGCACTGATAGTATTAATATGAAGGGGAGTCGGGATAGAGAGGTCAATTCCAAAATTTGAAAGAAGACT
The DNA here is from genome assembly GCA_003013855.2 of Liriodendron chinense. Classification (NCBI taxonomy): domain Eukaryota; kingdom Viridiplantae; phylum Streptophyta; class Magnoliopsida; order Magnoliales; family Magnoliaceae; genus Liriodendron; species Liriodendron chinense. The sequence continues at coordinate 2,495,379 of PVNU02000133.1, read as the reverse complement.
ACGAAGCCAAATGATCTCACTGCAGTTCATTGCGAAATGGTCGAAGTTCTTACACCAATTGCATGTCACATTTTCCTAATGTAGAAGAAGATGCTAGCAGTATCGTACAGAATGATGAGTTATCTAATAGATGGAGATTAGATGGCCCCTTAACACATATGCCATATTACTGACTTAGAGGATTGATTTCAAAATCGAAGGGAAAAAATTCCTTTACATATACATCTGCAGTGTCCTCTGGGATGTAGTATCGAAGACGATGGTCGGAGACGCGGTGTCTACAGATGATGGCCTGAGATGCAATGCATTGAAGATGATGGCCAGGAGACGCAGTGCATCGAAGACACAGTGCACCAGAGATGCAAATGATGGCCGGAGATGCAGTGCCCCGAAGACAATGGGATTTCATCAACTAAACTTAATGGCAAGTGCTGTTAGAGTTAATGACAAAGGCAGGTGCTGTAATTGACGTCAGGAAATGGCAGAAGATGGGTTTCGAGCTGCTGGTGGTGTTACAGGTCATAGATGAGTCCCTAGACTACCGACAAGGGTTGAAATGGCAACGGCGATGGAACCACGACAAAAGGCGTCAATTACAATCTTAGTAACTTAACAACCTAGTAACTTAGCAACCGAGTATACAATAAAAAGATATACAAGGAGAATCAATCAGCAAGACTAGTAGCCCCACACTACGTCTAGTTAGCCATGGGACGTCCATCATGTTGATTACACCATACATATAAATAAATCTCTAAGGGATCAGAACTCAAGTGAGCCACTGTGTAGCAACAAAGCAAAATCACTTCTAAATTCAGGCAGTGTGGCCCACTTGAGTTCTTCATCATGTTGGATGGAATATAAACAACGAATCGGCCCTGGGAAGATTTCAATGGTGGCCATCATCATTTTTGGACTGTTCCCTACATTGTGGCCAACTTGTTTCGAATAAGAGGTGTCAGAACTGATGGATGGAGTTGATGTCACATGCAAGTTACGAGGGGCCTGTAACATGGGTATTGCATTGGATTGTTGTAGGAAATTGACTAAGAGGGAGGGAGATCAATGAGTAAGTACTGATCCGATCGTCTGATCTTAGTTAACACTAAGCCTAGTTTGGTGAGTTACTTGAATGAGTCATCGAGCCAGAAGGCGATCGATTCAATCCAATGTGAATCATACGTAGTCGCGATCTGACCAGGAATCTGACCTATCCCTGAGTTGGTGTGTATACATCCAATCCTTCTAACTGGTACATTCAATCATGATAACTTGCCAACAAAAATAGGGACAATCCAATTATCAGGTGTACAACACAGTAAAAAAACAATGTACAGATCTGTACTACAAAATTACATGTGGTTCATGTGATGATTAGATCAGCTGGCTTTAAGTAGAGGTGGGCAACGATCCAGGCTCTGCTGAGTTGGCCCTTGTTTGGGTTTGGTTTGTTTTTGTGCCACTCTAGTTTATGGATTGGTCTGGTTTGGGTTTTCGGCCGACCCATGCAGTCCAAGTTTAGTTTGCTCCAGAAAAATCTGGTTCGAGTTAGAATCGGTTTGGTTGAAAATTTCAAACTAGGTCAAACCGAGTTTGAACAGCTGGCGGATCTTTTTTAGTTGTTTGTTTAAGTAGAAAAGAATTAAAAATAATTAAAAATAACACAATAAATACAAAAGTATCTTATTACATGATGTTTAACATCCTCCAAAGAGAGAGAGAGACTGTTTTTTATGATTTATATACATGGTCCGGTTGACACTGTAAGAGATTGAGTTCAGCTCATTTATTAGATAGGCTGCGTTAGGGTGGCTCGTCGCTGGCTCAAACTCCACTTCAAATAGGACCAATTCGGACTTTTTCAATATTGCCGGTCCACACTTCCGAGTTGCCCGGTTTGTGTCCAGCTCTAGTTTTAAGTTCATCTGATCATTACGGTAGGATGTTCTTCTTGGACGGGCAGGATGTCATACAGCATCTGGCAACACAATACCTGAATCTTTCTCTTTTCTCTTTCTTTCGTTTTCAAGCTATAAATGAGGGCAGTTCTATCATTTCAGTCCCCAGGAAGGATGTTGTGTGACTGAAAGTTGAAGGCATTTTTTTGGTGAAATCAGAATTCTCGATAAATTTTGCAGTAAATAACCCCAAGATTTTAGCCAAACTCCCCTTCATGGAAATGGATTATAAAATAATTAAGTAAATGATTATTAGAATACATAAGAGTTGTGCTCTCATACCATTATAAGTTACAGAGTTCCTTGTTGCATTTGGACACTTGGACAGTCAAATGCACCCATCCGGCCCGTTCATTAGGTCCAAGGCACTTTCATGGGCTACTATGCAAACATGCCACCAACATCACAAATATTAATGATTCGATCAATGGGCTTTAATATGGACGGTCAAGATTTTTTATAAAATAACGGGTCCAGTCAACAATTTGGCTCATCTATTTGTTAGGCCACATCATGGATTGATTATAATTCTAGAGAATCATTAGCCAATCTTAGCCATCCATCCATGGACTGGAAAATGGATGGCTGTAAAAAATAAGACCCAGTCAAAGATGATTGGATTATCCAATCCATGCAATTTTTGCATGCAAGTCCATCAAATGTGTTCTGAATTTAGTAGACAAGTAAGATCAATGAATTGAACGGTCCAAGTGAACAATGCAACTAGGAGAGCATCATAACTTATGGTGCTCTAAGAGAAGCTTCTAATAAATAAAAAGAGAAGAAAGGGAGGAAAAAATCACCAAATGGCAAAGCTGGATAAGGAAGAGTTAATATGCACCCACTTAGGGAAAACCAGGTCAGAGACTCTGAGCTGAAAATAAATCCTTACATATCTTTTGTAACACATGGGGCCATGTACAATCATCCGCCCAGGTCCCACGCACACACATATAGCCCCTTCATACATATGACTTGGCACACGTGTAAGGTCTAGGAGGCATGCATTGGGTGGGCCCCACAACCGTGTGGATGGATGGACGAGAGGAAAGCAATGGATGGTCTGAGGAAGTTGTCAACCGTGGATATCCAATGTACGCACATGGCCCACCTGATGAGAGGACCAGCCTGACTCCTTGGCAAAACCATCTACACAGTGGGATCCCACCCATGCATGCAATCTAGGGAAGCGGATTGCGTCCTAACCCGCCTGGACGAAATCGATCCAGGCAGGGGCTCTGTGGGGCCCATCGGGATGTATGGGTTTTATCCACGCCGTTCATCCAATTTTTTACAGGTCATTTTAGGGTAGAAACCTAGAAATGAGGTAGTTACAAGGCTCAAGTGGACCACACATTGGGGATTGAACGCCCACCATTAAAAACTTCTTGGGGCCATAGAAGTTTTGAATCAAGCTGACATTTTTTTTTTCCCTTCATCCAGATCTATGTGACCTTATGAACAGTTTGGATAGAAAATAACCATCATGGTAGGCCCTAGGAAGATTTGACGGTGGCCATCATTACCACCACTGCTTCTATGGTGTGGTCCACTTGACCCTTGGATCTGCCTCAGTTTTGCACTAATATCCTAAAATGATCTGAAAAAATGGATGAACTGCGTGGATAAACACATACATCAGGTGGTCCCACAGTGGCCGTGGCTGGACCGATTTCCATCCGGCCGGGGCAGGACGCAATCCGCTTCCGCGTGTGGGGCTTACCAGTAGGAGGACCTTTTCCCTTGTAGAGATTTTGTAACTGCAAACGCGTGTAAGGCCATCCCATCTAAATGCAAGCAGATATGAGAACATGGAAAGTGAGTATGAAGTGGACCACACCAACCAGATCTTCTCTGATCGAAATCAGAGGATTTTTTTGAATCCTCAGGTGGCCATGATATTCGAAATGACTTCTCAGCCATCCATTTGTTTTGCCCACCTCAGAATCAGAAACTAATTTCTAGTGAAGAGAATTAAGACACAAGAAGTATGGTGGCCCACCTGATGAAAAGCTCAGATCTATTTGCATACTGGCACGTGTGCCTGCGTGTAGATAGGCAGGGCTCCTCCACAAGCCTGCGCGTATGCTTAGAAAAGCACCCTCACTTCTTACGTGGCTTCCCTCCACAGTAAAATGTCAGAAAATTGCCTAAAGTAGCGAATAACGTTGCATGAAAACTCCAATCCTTCTCTCTATGTAGATTCCCACCTGAAACAAGCAGGTTTCCTATGATTCATCGCGGCTTATTTCCATCGTACATCGCGGCTGGAGCATTAATTTGGATTTTAAGTATCTTTCAATGATCCAAACCGCTTATATGATGATGAGCCTCACCATAAAAGGTGTATAGATATTGGAATATTTCAACCGTTGGATCATTTGACATTTTACCTTTGGATATAGATCGTCTGCTTAACTTGGGAATAATCAAAGGTATAAAGCATTCAATCTGAATGTTCTTTTGCATATCTGTAATCAACGGTGATGCCTATCATATAAACGGATTGGGTCATTGAAATGGACCACGATCCATCACCTATAGTCGTGATGTATCCAAGAGTAATATGTCGGGATGCATTCTAGCAAACCGGTCTCACAAAACCACCTTAAATCCTTATAAATACCCCCCAAAATGCAACACCTCAAAACCAGCAAATTTCCATTCTCCTTAGTCCCCTTCCTTTTCCTTTTGACTCAAGTCCTCTCCCTCACTCTCCCCATGGAAAACAAGGCAGCTCTTGGGCCAGCCAAGGTCAGCACAAAAGGGTCTGACCCAAAGAGAAAACAAGCCCTCAAGAGCCAGAAGGGAGCCCTAAGCGCTCGCTGCTTCTGCATCAAGAAGCTGAAAAACTTGTACACCAGCAACAACCACGTTTCTGGCTCCGGCGAAAACCGACCGGAGTCGATGATGGAGCAAAACCAGCACTCTATACATTGTGAGAAGCACAACCCAATCATACTATCAGTGCATGGGTACGGACCGCTCCACAGGACTGGCTCAATGCCAGTAACAACATCCATTATGATGCCATCCACTTATGTCCGGCCAGCGCTGTCAGAAGGCAGCTCCACGGAGATGGGAGCGACGACGAAGGCGAACCGACCAAAGCTGCCGCTGCGGAGGCGTCCGGAGACCAAGCCATTTGAGGTGGTGCGGGAGGACAACGAAGGCACGGGTAGTGATGAGTCCAATGAAGTGTCAAGCGTGCATGTGGTGAAGCGAGATTTCGATCTCAATTTGCCACCGCCTGAGTATGAAGAATGGAGTTGGATCTAGCATCTCCTTTTTGTACTTGGCTTTCCATAAAAGACCGATGAGGTCGGAGAATTAGGGTGTTTTGAGTCCGTCAATGTGGTTTTTTCGCTTTCTTTCATGTGTTTTGGTTGTTGGGTCTTTCCTTGTTTGTTGGTTTTCGACGATCTTTTAGCGTTTCAGTGGAAATTAGGTAGCGTTGTCTGTCCAACACACATCTGAATGGCTTCGATGCTGTTCCTGTTAGGTGAATGAACTGCTAGTTATGTGCATGTTATGAAATATAAGGTAGCTTTGTACTAAACATACCATGAATGCCTTCTCTGTCAATTTGAAATGGTGACATGTATGTGATAATGAAAAGAACAAATGGAAGTGAAAGCTTGAGGTAGGTAGTCAAGAGAAGGAATGGTTAGGCATTAATCGGCTTCATATTAACAATGGGGATTTATTCCGTGATGAATGGACACCATGCTGTTGATGTGACAATCAGAGCCACTAAGTATATTGAATTTATCATCTTTGATCAATTAAAAGCTCAATAAAAACCTAATAAATGTCTCATATATTGAATCATTTTCCATGGAGAAGCTGCAGTTAATTAGGGGAAAAAAAAGCTGCACTTAAGGACGATGATTGAAAAGAACATGTCGAATTTCATAAGAAACCTACCCTAATTCGCTCTATGTAAGTGGACCTCACCTCCACCAACATGCAAGTTGAATGGAAATAGTATGCAAGTTAGTCGACCGAAACCGAGAGCTAGGTTTTATCGTTTTTGCTTGGTAAGCAAAATAACCTCTACGTATTCCCAATTCCGACAAGATATCGACAAAATTAGAGGGCGAATTTACATTAAACACCTACCTAGAATTATATTTCGTCGATCATCATCTATCCCCTTTGAATAGAAATAATAATTTCTTCTAGAGTGACTGCTAGTCATTCTTTCAGCGTGAGCGAAGTGTTTCTAAATGAAGACAGAGCAGTAAGTATCCCTGCAATGCTGGATGACTAACACTGCATAACGATATTAACGAACTGGATGACCAATGCTGTGTAACGGAATTAACGAACATTTGGTAGTTTTGTGCAACATAATGCATATATGTACTGCCTTTTGCCTAACCCTAATTAAGCCTACGGAAGCAACGGAAAAGATGGAAGTTCAACGGTAACGGAACAACAGAAAAGATTGTAGTTCAATTCTAACAGATTACTTGATCGCTTAACGGCAGCCTTCCCAGATTGGTTAATTAGCTGGCTAGTTCTATGTAAGTTGGTTTCTTCAGACGATAGGTGCATCCAGCTAAGGGCGTCGGTGTTACCCATAGGTGAATTCACAGATGCCCATAACAATAAATGTACAAATAGGACCCTTAATTTTCTGTCTGTAAATCGAGAGTTCTATTAAACAAAAAACAAATTGGACAATCAGGGATTATTGAATTTTCACTAAGGTCGTTTTTAGTGAATTGAATTTCAAATTTTGTGTTTAATCAATAGGAAATGGAAATTAATGATCTTTCCTAGTATTCATAATGAGGTAAGTATCCCTCAAACTACAATTATGGTTTCTCTCAAGTTCAATTTGAACAGAACGTTAGAAAGGAAATGCAATTTGTTTACTTTAACCAAATTAGACTGATAATCGGAATTCAATTTGATAGTGCATCCAAACATGCCTTTTTTTCAATACAAACACGCTCTAAATTTAGCTCAAAAATCGATAACCATCATCCCCTTGTGCACAAACGTAGGAAGAGTTCACTCTTGGAACATCATAAGAGATCCATGAAGTGGCTTTTAGTCCTTAAAAATCTACGAATTACATCCAAAAACTTGATATAATCCAAGCACCTTGGATACTGAAAGAATACATTTCAAGTCATTTGAGTTAATTGGGTCCAGCTCAATGGCTCAGTGATAGACAGGCTCTGTTTCAACACTGAGACCGGGGATTGATTGCCCATGTGGGTAGGCCGGTGTGTGTAAGGAAAAAAAAAAAAAAGGTCATCTGAGTTAAACCCAAGTTATATTGGAGGTTCTATGTGTGATTTTTGTTATAAATCCTGAAATTTACGGCTAAAGGGAAAGAAAGTATTCATGCAAATGAGCTTTATGATTAAATGTTAATGAGCTACTATAGCCGTTGAAACTGGGCCATGGTTAGGTGATCCAAACGGTTGACCTGATGAGATGTGAAGCTGAGGTTGGCTGCCTGGAACATCTTCATGATTGGAAGATCCTAATTTCTAATCAATGGCCTGGCTAAGGAGATGATCCATGATCAAAGGACAAGATTTGAATGATCAAAGGTCGAAATATTCCTATCTAAGATTTTTTTTCCCCTCTTTTTGGGTATTTTCATCCATGGTGAGGCCCATCATATAGACGGTTTGGATCATTGAAACAAGACCTAGATCCAACGGCTATAGCTCCCATGTGTCCTACCACAATAGCAAACCTCCTGAAAAAACGCTTAAGCATGCTGCCACAGAGCATCTTTTGCATGCACATTTGATTTTGAAATGATTACCTGTATCTGGTCAGATATGGCAATTAATTTCCAGCTCAAAATGTCATTCATGCAAACAACACTAACTCTCTCTCTCTCTCTCTCTCTCTCTCTCTCGGGTATTAGAGATTTTTTTTAAAACAAAGTGCTTCATGAATTCCATCTTGAAATCGACATTTAGGTTGCGTTTAGATGTGAAACCAAATCAAATTGTGTAAATTCAGTTCAATTGAGAGGAAAAGAAAAGAAAAGAAAAAGAAAAGAACTGTTATGGCGTTTCCTAGCATTCACAATGAGGAAATATCCCCCCAAATTGCATTTTATTGATTTTGAGCCCAACTGGAAAGCATAGTTACAAAACTCGCTGACTCGACCGAAAACTCGGCTGACTCAACTTAACTCGGTGAGCTCCGTGCTGGGTTCTGTTGCTTAATACAACGTTTCAGACTACTTGTACCATATGTAATTAAACATCTTAAAAAGTAATTGATTTCCTGGTAATTTCAATTTATAATAAGTAAATATCGAGTCAGGTCTACTTTTTCGAGTCAACCCGATCGGCCGAACATCCAAGTTGGATCGAGTTTTCAGGTTTTTGAACAATGCTTGAAAGTAATGAGATTGCACTGGCCAGTTCTGTTCCTCTGTGGATGGACCATGCCCCAAATATCTCCCTGATCAGAAGATCCAAACCACTGATCTTGATGGATATTTCAGTAGAATGTCAACCGTGCTTTATTTCTCTATTTGTAGGGAATGGTGAAACGGGATTCACGTAGCTGACCCCACTTAATTGGCATAAGACTTAGATGATGAAATGTCTATTTGGAGGCCGCAAATTGAAGGTTTAGGATTGTAGCACTGAGGAGATTTTCAGGGTGGTCTTGTGGCTCATGTTGGATATGGACCACTGAGGCCCATCTGCATGAAATCACTAATAGGTAATCGATAGGAAATAGAGATGAGGTTGGATGCAATACAGATAGGTCTTATACCTATAGTAACTAATTCCTCTTGATTGTCCACCAGGCTTCTTCTATACAATCTAAACCGTTAAGCATATCTAATGGCCATCTTAACCGTGAATCAAAGAGGTGATTAGCTCATTTATGCTCCTATGATAGTCATGCAAATTGCCGGATGAGGGTCATCCATCTTTTGCTTTGCGAAGGTCATTAAAATTACGTAGATATCCTCATAACCTATGGACTCACTTATCTAGGCCTCTCAGCTCATGTGTTTGGGGGTCCTAAGTGGGTTCATCTCGTTTGCTCCACCATTGATTGTCAGCTAACCTAAATTGCCTTGATTTGACAATCCTACCTAAATTGCCTTGATTTCAAATTTTCTCCAAAGAATGGTAGTCCTTACATGGAAAGATTCTCAATAAGAACTGATCACCTACAGGCTGCTTACATGGTGTAGCAAGAGCCATGCATGCAGACAGTTTTAACCATAAAAAATCACTTAAATTGAAAATAAAAAATAAAAAAATCTTTTAAGATTTTATCGATAAAAATTGCCAGAATGAAGGCAGCTTGTAAGTGATCAGTTCTCAATTTGAAAAGGCCGAGCAAGATATTAAAATGTGGGCACCTATAAAATCCAAGCACAATCATTGTTATCATGTGCAATAAAAGGAAGAAGAAGAAAACTAGTGGGTACAACTTGCAGCACCATGAAGAGGGCTGCAGGCGATTGTATAATGGTGGAGTTATTTGAAACCCTAATAAAGTAGGACAACTGATAGGATATGTCAAGGCATTAGCCATTGGATTTAGGTACTTTTCAATGACGAAAATTGTCTAATACCGGGCCTAATCGTTAGCGGGAATGTACCCAAAATAACTCTTAGATTGAAATTTTTAAACCTTTTATTTTAGGTTATGGAACCATTCAAATTTGAGTCAAATGACCAAATAAAATTCTCCATCAAGGTGATGCCCAGTTCTAAGTGAATCCATAAATACCACATCTAAGGTAAAACCCATCAACAAATGCCGGGATCATTGGAAGATGGCCCATACCTGATGCTAAAGCAGGCTACCTGAATCCACATTTTAAAAGGATAATAAAATGAGATTAAGTGGTGGGTAAAATGTATAGAATTGATGGTAGACTAGGCAAACAAGAAAGGGTTTTATCTTTTGGACGGGGAGGAAGCGTGTAAACCCTACAGTTTTCTCCTTAGCGATGATGAACAAGGAACTTTTGGGAAAATGGTGGTGGCAATTTGGCACGAAAGGGCAAAGTCTTTGGAGAAAGGTTGTTGCTAGCAAGTATGGATGCCCAAATGGAGGATGGTGGACAAAGGATTCCTCGGCGTATAGAGCTTCCTTGATATGGAAAAGTATTGTTAGCATGAAGTCGAAGTTGTTGAAAGGTAGAGTATTCTCTTTAGGAAATGGAATGTGGATTCGCTTATGAGAAGACATGTGGTGGGGCGATATGCCTCTTAAACTTCATTTCCCAGTTAATTGATAGATGCTTTGAGCTTTGGGGAGATTTGGTCATTTGGTGCCCTCCGTGCCGCTGATCTCTTAGGGATGAGGAGGTGGAGGAGTACGCGGTTCTCTTGGAATGGCTTCACCCTCGTAGCCGTTGATAGGCAATGACAACAGTTTGATTGGGACTAAAGATGAATTTGGATGCTTCACGGTTAAATCTTTCTATATTTTGCCGGGGAATAAAGGGGAGTCATCATAAGAGTACTTATTTTTGGCACTATGGAGCTCCTCTAAAGATTGAGGCTTGCAAGTGGCTTGCGGGAAGAAACAGAATTCTAACCATTGACAATCTCCAAAAGCAATCTATGTCCATCCCGAATATGTCTCCTATGTATGTATAATGCAGAGTTGGCTAACCATCTCCTCATTGATTGCGCTTTAGCTAGCCAAGTGTGTAGGCTTCTATTCTTGCTGGATTCAGCATGGCATGATCTCTGTTTCTTGATATCGACGATCTTCTATTAGCTCTCTCTCTTTTTTTTTTCTAAATTATGCACAAGGAAAAACTGCTCAAGGAGCACTACACATTCAGGCAGCCTGCCAGTCCAACAAGAAAACAGAGCGGGCCACCTCTCATATACCCCCCTGTTACAAACTTCAAGATAGAAGGAAACAAAAAAAAAAAAACAGTGCATAGAGGACAGAGCCTAGGGCTCAAATCTGACCCACCAGCCACCAAAAACAGCACACAGCATCCCACAGGCATCACTCTTAGAGCTTTCTAATCGATCCCAAACCTGCAACCGTTGAAAGCGAGTAAACCCCTAATATGAAAGGGCAAATCAAATCAATTAAAGTATCTGGCATTGATCCCACTTCTCCCTATCTTTGCCAAAGCATCCGCCACTTAATTAGCTTCCCGCAAGATGTGGGATGTGGAAAAGACCATTGAATGTTGGATGGTCTGAATGGTCTGAAGATGATACCAAATGTTCCAAGGATGGTCATCTTGGCTATTTGCAATCTTCTATTAGCTTGGCATGGGGTAACCCTTCACAAGAGGACGCGGGCGGTTTGGAGGCTGTCTCCTCGTTGGCTTAAGGGCTATCTAGAGTGAGAGGAATGGTAGATGCTTTCGCAACACATTCATAAGTGCTATTTGGGTAGGCAATTGTTATTTTTGCTTTGGTGCTATCTCAACGCTTTTCAATGAAAGTTCTAGTTAAACTATTGGTTGCTAAGCAGCCACACACACTTCTAAATTACCTAAATGTTCTTACTTTTGGTTCCATGAATCTTTTGAAAATCCAAAGTTTTGGACTCTTTAAAAGCTAATTGCATGGGAAAAAAAAAAAAAACTAACCATGCACATTATATGCAGTAGAGAGATGGGGCACAATAACAAAATCATACCCTTCGATCACAGCAATTACCTAATCCATCCTCAATTACCCATTATCCCAAGATTACCTACGATTTCCATTCCTCCCCTCTAATTTCCTTTTATTCATCAACAAATAACAATTACTTGAAAAGACTAATTAGTTTGGATGACTAATTGATTCACATTGCAATAATTCATCTAATATATTGGAAATGAACAAACCATAATCACCTTGCTTAGCATTAATGTTGAGGGATTTGACTCCAAACGCAACTCCATTACTTTCAAGTAGAAATAAAGTGAATGTGATTGCAGTTCGACCATCATGCCTCATTAAGTGTACTCATAAAGCTCAGTACAATGCAGCCATTTCTTGCCTGTTAAAACTAAATGTTTGCGATTCAATTCACCCATCAACCAACGTCCCATTTCCTACTAAATATACAAACAAGAAATAAATTTACATTTTAAATTATTCATATAAAACTGAGGCGGGCGTTTGGATGTACAAGTGAATTGAATTGCCACCATTAGAAAATGAAGAAAATAATGATGTTTCCTAGATTCAAGATTAGCAAGTATTCCTCAAAATGTAGTTATATTCATTCTCTTGAAAGTAACCCAATTGCAATCTCGGTCAAGATGCTCAATGTGAATGCAAAACACAACTAGACCCTCACCATGCAATTTTGATTTTCCATCCAAACAGGTGGTACTAAATCGGCATTGGCTCACTCAGTATGGAACAGGGTCTTTGCACTCTCCAAACAGCGCAAAACGCCATTTCAATTAAAGGTGGCCCTGTCATTAAAGAGCAAAGTAGCCATTTGTGCCCGTTCAAAACAGACCTGAGAATTCCAAAATAATACCCATAGATTGAGCTAACCCAGCTCATAACAGCAGTGGCTTCAAGACCCAGACCGAACCCCAAGCCATTTTTGCAGACAGTCAGATCCAACCCAAGGTCCAAACGGTCAGTTCGATTTGCCCCATTTCAGCACAGACATCGGTTCGAGCTTTGATGCTGTATGCACATCATTCTCTTCTACATAAACAGTAAACCCAGTAAGAACGGTTCTTCCGGTGACCTGGGTCCATTTTGGTGGTCAGTTCCGGTCCAAACCAGTCCCTGCCAGTGGGTGGCTCAGTTTTTAAACATGGGTGGAAACAGTTGAGGGACTGCAGGGTTTTAAATCGGGCATGGCCGGATTTAAACCGTCCATTACTCATGTACATTGCAGCCCACCAGCTAGTTGACCTACGAGAGCTTTAGTGAAAGATCACATGGTGGGCACCACCTGACTGCATGGGTTTGGTGGCCCACACAGGCACCCTTTTGGCACATGTAAAGGAGAGTGTGGAGCTGGCAAAACCCACTAATATGCATGTGGGTTTTCAAATTTAGGAGGGAAGATCTTTCCTTACAATGAACCTCACAATCTTAAATAAATACACGAATCCTCCTATATTTTGGTGTTCCACCGTGTATCTTGAGGCCCATTTCCTATTTTAGGAACATGAGGAATGCATTCCCACGTTTGCTAAATAAACACACGTCATTCTCCACACGCATGGCATCAGCACGTGTGGCACATCTGAGCCGTGCACAATGTAGGTGACAATGTGAAAATGAGATGGTGCAAAAATCAGGCCAGCCTATTGATCAGTTGGGAGACAAATCCACTCTGACCGTCTACTGTTTGGCATTTTTATCATTATTATTATTATTATTATTATTTTTCTAACATTCACTGTTTTTGTGCACCGCCCGTCCTAATGAGCTGAACGGCTTAGGACGGCTGGATTTTTGGGTCCCGGGGAACCCACCTTATGCATTGCCATGTCCGACAAACAAGGACGCGGATTGGTGGTGACCCTGCCACCACAGACCTACCTCCATGGTGAGCGGACTCTGTGGGGCCCACCATGATGTATGTGTTTTATCCAGGCCATTCATCCATTCTGCCAGCTAATTTAAGGCACAAGCCCAAAATTGAAGCATATCCAAAGCTCAAGTGGACCACGCAACAGGAAACCGTGCGGATAATGATGTTGTCCACCGTTGAAACCTTCCTAGGGCCCACCGTCATGTTTATTTGCCATCAAACGTGGGCTGTCGAACCTGTTCAAGAAGATCACACACACCCGGACGAAGGGAAAACACAAACATCAGTTTAATCCATAACTTCTGTGGCCCCCAAGAAGTTTTCAAGGGTAGGCAATTCAATCCCCACATTTTCCTGTGGTGTGGTCCCCTCGGGCTTTGGCCCTTTGGAGGAAGCAGACTACATGGCGACCAGACTGTGGGGCCTACCATGATATATATATTTTATCCACGTCGTCCATTCGTTTCGTCAACTCATTTTAGCGCATGAGCCCAAAAACGAAGCATATCCAAATCTCAAGCCGACCACAGCACAGTGGTGCTATTGAAGGCCTACCATTAGAAATTTCTTAGGGGCCACAAAATTTTTCAATAAAGCTGATATTTATTTGTGTTTTCCCAATTTTCCCTTGATGAAGGTCTGTATGACCTTAAGAACAAGTTGGATGGCAAATAAACATCACCGGTGGGCCCACCCTAGGAAGGTTTCAAGGGTGGATGTCATAATCCGTAATGTTTCCTGTGGTGTGCTCCACTTGAGCTTTGGATCTGCTTCATTTTAGAGCTCATGATAAAAAATGAGCTGGCAAAAAGCATGGACGGTGTGGATATTAAACAAATACATCATGGTGGGCCCCACATCGCCTCCCATCAAAGATTATCCCTGATGGCAGGCTCACCAGGGAATCCGCTTGCCACAAACAAGTGCTAGGTTGGCACGTTTCAATGCATAATGGTGCACGTGGACAGCATGAATGTGGGAGCCAGCAAACCTCTAAGAAGAAACTGAGAAGAGCATATTACGAAAATAACCCTGGTCTTGCTTGCTAATATACTAGAAATTAGAGATATTCCACTACGGTTCTGATCAACGCTACTAAGATCATCTCCTCCATGAGAAGAGAAGAGAAGAGAAGAGAAGAGAAGAGGAGAAGAATAAAAAGAATTCATGGCACAAGTGCAAGATCCGAACCCTTCATGACGTAGGGCGGACTGTGAACCTGCCCTAGGCCAAAAAATCATGCCGGTCCACTCATCATGTAGACCACACTGGTATACTGAACATGTACCCTCAGTCTAGAAACTCCATTTTCCTCATACAAGGTCTCCTGCCGGATAAATGGACCAGTGGGCATATGCTCACAGCACCCCCACAGAATGAACGGGCCCGAATTTACACGTGGCACATTGCATACATCTAAGTAGCATACTAGATATGTTCTGCATGGTTTTAAGATTCGGACGACTCCGATGTGATTCCTCCGAGTCGACTCGGTGCTACCTAATACAATCCAATACCCACCTCCCCGCCCGAATTTACACGTGAACATTGCATACATCTAAGTAGAATAGTAGATATATTTTTGTGTCGTTTTAAGAATCAGACGAGTCTGATGCAATTCATCCGAGTCGACTCGGCCTCAGTGCTACCTAATACAATTCAATACCCATCCCCCAATACGATCCAATACGCACCGCCGCCTGAATTTACATGGGACACATTGCATACACTTAAGTAGTGTACTCGATATATTTTTGCATGGTTTTAAGACTTGACTGAGTCAACTCGGCCTTGGTGCTACCCAATACGATCCAAAACCCACCCCCCCAATATGACCCAATACCCCCCCAACACACATGCACGCAAGTCACACCCAACTGAGGCGAGTCAGGCCAATGCACCGCTTTTTGGGCGATTCACAACTCAACTCGAGACCGTATGAGTCAATCCGAGTCGGCGAGTCTGAAAATCATAATATTTTGGCATTATAAATATACTATTAATGTTGTCTAAGTTATCAAAATTAAAAACCTGAAGAAAATGAGAAAAAATTAACAATAACTAAGCCAAGCTGGCTTTTCCATCTTTAGACCCTATTCATGCATTTTCATAAAGACAAACAGCAATATCTCCAGAAAATAACTCTTCTATTTTCCTCTTGTTGCTCTTTAATGCAAAGGCCCATGTACTGAGTCACACCCACTAACAAAACCCTAATTCAAAATAAATGCAGTTCTCCAATGAAATCTTTTCATCCCCACCTTTTTAACCCTTGTCATTGATTTCTCTTTCCCATCGACTCCTGTCATTTTTTCATTCACAGGACCCTTATCTCCATATCCTCACCACTCCAAGTGGTAAAAAGGAGGCCTAAAAACCCTCATTAATTCCTATAAGAACCTCTTTAGGCAAGACCTACTAGTCCCACCTTTCTCTTCCTTTCAGTCCTAACCTTTTCTTTCTCCCTTTGCATTTCCTCCCCACCATGCAAAACCATGCAGGCCATGGTTCCAGCTCAGCCGGCTACGTCTACGGCTATGGCAATGGCTACAGCTCCGCTCCTGGTCCCGATGGCAATGGAAGCAGCTCCGCTCCTGGGCCCGACCGGGATGGATGGCCGGCACTGGGAAGTGGAGCTCAGCAGGGGAACATGTGGGACCTGTTCTATACATGCTCCTACTGCAAGAAAACCTTCTTCACATCGCAGGCCTTACGCGGCCACCAGAATGCGCACCGGATAGAAAAGGATGCTTTGAGAAGGGAGTATGAACCGCAAGTTTACAGGCATGCTCATATGCCCCCACATGTATCCATGCACCAGTCCGGCCATGTGTATGCACATGGGGTTGTGGCGAACCAGATTGAAAGGGATGCTTTGAGAAGGGAATATGAACAGCAGGTACACAGGGGTGCTCATGCGACCCCACATGTATCCATGCACCAAGCTGGCCATGGGTCTGAACATGGGGTTGTGGCGCACCAGATTGAAAGGGACGCTTTGAGAGGGGAATATCAACCGCACATACAAGGGGGTGCTCATGCGCCCCCACATGCATCCATGCGCCAATCTGGACGTGGGTCTGAACATGGGGTAGTGGCACACCAGATTGAAAGGGACGCTTTGAAAAGGGAGTATGAACCGCGCATACATGGGGGTGCTCATCCACCTCCACATGTATCCATGCACCAATCTGGCCGTGGGTCTGAACATGGGGTGGTGGCGCACCAGTTTGAAAGGGATGCTGTGAGAAGGGAATATCAACCACGCGCACGCAGGGGTGCTCATCAACCCCCACATGTATCCATGCGCCAATCTGGCCGTGGGTCAGAACATGTGGTAGTGGCACGCCGGATTGAAAGAGACGCTTTGAGAAGGGAATATGAACAACACATATCCAGGGGTGCTCATGCAGCCCCACATGCGTCCATGCACCAATCTGGCCGTGGATCTGAAAATGGGGTTGTGATTGGGCGTGGACCCAGGCCTCAGCATGGGTCCCTGCTTGAGCCTGGACTCATGCTCAGTGGACTTGGGCGTGGGTCAGGTCTAGTGGGGCCACATGTTGGGCAACCACATGACAATGCGCAGGTGTACCGAGATCAAATGGAAAGGCTATTTGGCATGCAGAAAGAAAAGAATCTCCTGAGACAAATGGAACTCAGGGCTGCTGAAGGCAGTGAGGACGACTCGGAGGCGACGGTGACATGTCCAGAGCTGAAGAAAACGTGCTGGTGTGGGTGTGAGAGTGCTGAGGGTTCCGACAGTGAGGAGAGTGAGAACGAGGCCAGCTCGAAGCAGTTAGACTTGTCGTTGAAGCTGTAAGGGATCTGATGGTGGCAGTTTTCTTCATGGTGTTACATTTAGGAAGTTTGTCATGAATGTATTAGAAGCTTGGAAAAGACAGAAGATGCAACCAGAATAAATGTTATAACAGAGTTTTTCGTGTTTTACCGTTTTTCCTTCTGCCTCTTTTCTTTTCTACAGACTACAGGGTTTGTGCCATTACCAGAGCAGCTTTGTCATACGACCAGTGGTACAAGTCACCATTCCAATCCCTGCTTAGCTGACAAAGGAAAGCAGTTTGATTGCGGTAGAATAGCTATCGATCTCGCCCCCCATCTCATTCTCCATCGTTATGTAACTGGAAGACAGGAGAGGAAAAATATAAAAAATTTAGCTACCAAATGGAAGAGATGTTGAAAACCTAAAATGTTGCAGGCGGATGCTGGATGGTCTATTGAGGGTTGACCCCTTCCGTGAGGGGTGGTGGATTAACAAAGGCTACAAAACTTCTTGGCTGCATCATAGAGTTCTGGGTTGATCCTTGATGACTCAGAAGGTTTAAAATTTAAATGGGCCCACACTTTTCATGTCCCTTGGGGTGCAAACATCATGGCAGATGATTTTTAGCTAATTTAGCAGTCTATCTCCCTAGTTACTGCAAGCGGGCCTTGTCTCCCTCTAGTAAGATGACCTCATTTGGAATAAAGTTCATCATCATCATCTAAGCCTTATCCCAACTAATGGCATTGGCTACACAAATCCTGTTCTCACATTCCACTCTATTGATGACGGCGTCCTCAGTTTAACCATGTCATCAGATCTCGTTTTGGAACAAAAGTACTTTGAATGGAATTATATGCATCTGCTGGCTCAAATAATTCGTTGGCCTAAAGTAAATCACGACTTACCTAATTTGGTTAGCTCTCGATGATGACGTGCATGGTGGCTAATCAACCGAAACAGTGACAACGGCATGCGCCCACTAAGAATTCCATTAGAGACTCCCGACATATTTGGATATTTTGCTATTCTTTTCCCGACATATTCGGATATTTTGCTATTCTTTTCTTTTATCTTTTGATCAAATCTGAAAAACATCATAGGCAACGTGGCCAATATAGAAGTATTCAATCATAATATTCGATTCCAAGTCAATGGAAACCATAGCATCAACATTATATTTATTCATGCTTATAAATTGCCTTTTTCCTACGTACATGTGACGCTTCTCCCAATTTTAGGTTTAAATATCTCGGCATAAGTTCTTACTGTCAGCTACAGAAGTTCCACATTTTCCAATATGGATTCATCTATTTCTCATTATTACACATCTTCTAATGTGCTAGCGCTACCATTTGGGTTGATGAGCCGCCATACATATCATTAGCGAGAGTTAACCAAATTAGAGGAGTCATGATTTTATTGTTGTGCTCAAAATGCTTACGCAAACACAATTCATCATTGTGGGTTTTCTATTGGCATTGTCATATGTCTAATTCCTATTACTTTGGCCGGCTCAATTGGACTAACCTTGCTTGAATGACGACAAGGGACAAACCAGAGGAAACTTGCTATAGTCCATGCCACCTTAGAAGATGTGCAATAATGAGAAAACGGTTAATCCACATTGGAAAAGGTAGAACCTTCGTAGTCGACAGTAAGCACTTCTACCGAGACCTTTAAAGTTATTGGGAGAAGTCACGTGTGTGTAGGAAAAAGGCAATTTATAAGCATGAATTCGGACACTATTCATTATAAGCATGAATAAATACATGGAAAACAACTCCCGACAAATTCGTTAGCGACTCCCGACAAATTTATAAGCATGAATAAATACAATCATTAGCAACTCCCGACAAATTCGGATACTATTCTTTTCTCCTATTTGTTAATCAATATGGAAAACGTCATAGTCAACATGGCCAATAATACAAGTATTTAGTCATAAATTCAATTTCCAAGTCAACGGAAACTGCAGTCCTAGTATTGTGTACTTGTTCATACTCTTATGTAATTGCCTTTTCCAACGCACGCATGGCTTCCCCTAGTTTTAGGTTTGAAAGATCTCAGCAAAAAGTCCTAGTGTTGTGTACTTATTCATACTCTTACATAATTGCCTTTTCCAACGCATGCATGGCTTCCCCTAGTTTTAGGTTTGAAAGATCTCGGTAAAAAGTCCTAGTGTTGTGTACTTATTCAAACTCTTATGTAATTGCCTTTTTCCAACGCACGCATGACTTCCCCTAGTTTTAGGTTTGAAAGATCTCAACAAAAACTCTTATTGCAGTCCATGGAGGCTCTACCATTTCCAATGTGGATTCATTTATTTCTCATCATTGCACATCTTCTAAGGTGGCATAGACTATAAGAAGTTTTTCTCTAGTTTGCCCCTTTGTCACTCAATCAAATGTCGAACTGCTAATTGAGTTTGTACTATAAATATGCATTTATGAATACCTCAGAAAGTAATAGGAATTAGAAAAAAAAAAAAAAAAAAAAAAGGCAATACAAATGGCAAAACCGCCATGAATTGTGTTGTCCAGGCATTTTGTATGCAATGGTAGATCATAAGATATGGTAGATCATAAGATCGCTAAATTTGTTAACTCTCAATAATGATATGCATGGCGGCTAACCAACCCAAATGGTGGCACTGGCACATGCCCAATCTTTGTTAGCAACTCCCAACAAATTTAGCTATTATGCTTTTCTTGTCTTTTTATCTTTTGACCAATCTGAAAAAACACTACAAAAAACGTGGCCAATAATAAAAATATCCAGTCATAATATTTGATTCCAAGTCAATAGAAATTACACAGCTACACTCTACGTATCCGTACTTACATAAATATCTTTTCCTATGAACATGTGACTTCTTCCAATTTTAAGTTTAACAGATCTTGGCAGCAATTCTTGCCACCAGGTATGGAGATTCTACCATTTCCAATGCAGATTCATCTACTCCTCATTATTACAAATCTTCTAACGTGGCAGGACTAAACGTTGCCCCTGTCGTCACTCAATCAAAGGTCCAACCAATCACCAAGTCTGTATTTATGAAATTATGAATAATCGAGCCGGCGTAATAGGAATTAGATTTAAGACAATGCCAAATGGAAACCACACAGTAATGAATTGTGTTCATATAGCATTCTGCATGGAGCTATTGAAATAGCTACTCTAGCGACGGTTTCTGATACTCTAAAGTCAAAAGGTTTAACAACATATAAAAAGACACAAAGATCTCTTGGGGGGGGGGGGGGGCGGTGTTTTGCATGTTAACGCAGCCTCGGCTACTCCTCTTAGTTAGCTCCTACTCCTTGTATTCTTTGCTTGTTCCTTGCAAGCCTTTTAACTTTTTTTTTTTAAATTTTATTTTTGGAGAGATAACAGCAATTTATTAAAAAACTTGCAAAGCAAGAAAAGAATACAACCCAAAACAAAGCAAGCTAACGCGAAATGGGGAGGCCAGCCGCAGTTGCCTTTACAAAAATCGTCCAGTCCGTGACTAGCAAAACAACCTTATATATCACCTCGTTCACCCCCTCTTCCACATTTCAGAAACAATGCCCATTCCTAGAACCCCAGATAGCCCACAGCACGGCCAAAATGAGCAGACACCAAAATACTTTACGGGCCTTACCACCTCCTCCTCCATGCCACCCCATAACAAATCATGGATAGTTTTTGGCATGACCTAGTCCACATGGAACAACGAAAGAAAATAGTCCCAAACCTTCTTAACGAACGGGCAATGAATAAAAAGATGATCAATCATCTCTTCATCCCCCATGCACATCAGACAGATGTTGGGAAGAACCATCGCTCTTCTTTGCAGGTTATCAATGGCAAGAATTCTATTCTGTCCCACTAACCAAACGAAAGCAACCACAATAATGAATTGTGTTCATTTAGCATTCTGCATGCAACTATTGAAATGGCTACTCTAGCGACAATTTCTGATACTCCACCCATTTCATAAACTTAAACCTGGTTTAACAACATAAAGAAAACACATTTAACTAAAATTACCAACTTCCTAACATATGGGTTTTGTGTAGTATGTCTTGAATCTTGATAAGCATGGTTGCCTTGTGGAGTTTAGAGACTTTCCACTTTAGACGAGCTTTGGTTGGAAAGGCACTACTTACGAGCAAGGGACGTCATGTCCTCAATGGGTACCTTTTATCTTGATTTTCGAAAGTTGTGGAAGTGGTTTGACCATTTTAAGAGTCCTATGGATAACCCACAATAATGAATTGCGTTCATTTAGCACTTCTGCATGCAGCTATTGACTCTACTGACAGTTTCTGATACTCTACCCATTTCATAGAGTTAAACCAGGTTTAACAACATTAGAAGACACAGTTAACTAAAATTACCCACTTCTGAAAATATGGGTTTTGTGTAATATGTCTTGATCAACATGGTTGCCTTGTGGAGTTTTGAGACTTTCTGCTTTAGACGAGCTTTGGTTGGAATGCTACTACTTACGAGCAAGCAACGCCGTGTCCTAAATGGGTAACTTTTATGTTGATTTTTGAAAGCTGCAGAACTGGTTCAACCATTTTAAGAGTCCTAACGGTAATCTACATGGTAAATCAATGGGAATTTACTATTATTAGGAAAGAGATGAAAGAGATCTTTCAAACCTCAATGGGAATTTACTTTATGAAAGAGATGCTGGATTTGAGAAATACTAAGGAGATTCGCACAGATGAGATTGACGAAAATCTTCACAGCACAAGTGCCAACATGGAACACGTGGGAGCTCCAGCATGTTCCTTAGGTGCATCCCAACATGAACATCCTCTGGCCCAGAAATTAGGCTAGCCCACTCAGCAGGTGGGCCATACAGGTGTCAGACATTGATCATAGGCAATTCTTTCAAAGAACATAAGGAAGCCATGAGAGAAAACGATAAGGAGTGGACAACACCAGAGAACAATGACCGCTCAGTAATAAATGGAATTCTCCTCAACAGTGCCTGATGATTATCATATACCATCCATCTTTTAATCTAATTCCTCCATTCGCCGCACGATTGAAGGATCACTCAAGTACTAAGGATCAAATGGGCACCAGATGACATAGCTGAATTGATCATCAATTGAAACAACGGATTCATTACAGGCATCCTGCTATACAAATAATCATCTACGAATACCAATTATATTACTTCTGAATGATGTGGACAGTGCCAGATGCAACGTCTGTTATCTACAAGGAGTCCGTTTCGTGTCTGTTGCGACTCAGGATCCTGCACCCTTTGCCACCCACTGGAACCCACATGCTTAGATGGCCCAATGATTTGAACCATCCATGTTCTTGTTACCACCATATATAAGCTAATCTCCCATAATCAAACCTTCAGTGATGATCCTAACCTTTGATTCCAATAGTTGAATTCGAACCATCAAAATTCTTCTTTCCATTGTTCTAAATTCACCTAAATTTTTTACAGAACACCCCATAACATTCAGTTCACAACATGGGACGGTTCTGATCATTGCACCACTTAGCATGTGGGACCCAGTGTCCGATGATGGATCCTCAGTCAGAACAGAGGCCAATCTAATTCTTAAATTGGCCCCACGGTTCCACAATCTGGACCATTGATCTTATCGGACCAATGTGTATGGGGTTTCTGATCAGAACCGTTGATCCGATCGGTGCAGCACACTTACAGATAAGGTCATTAAAGACAAATGCAGAAAAAGAAAAAGATAAGAACCCTAAATATCCATATCAAGGTCACATTTACTAAGGATGAAAGTCTAAAATACCATAGACATTTACTAAAAGAACCCTAACAGATAAAAGCGTCCCATGAAATTCAAGTAAGGGAGACAAGGGTAAAAACGGCAATCCGAAAACTCTATTTTCATTTCACTACCTCGTCTCTGTCCGAACCATCTCCTCCGTCCGACTTAGGTTTCGTGGCGTCATGTCCGTCGTCGTCGGGGTCGCGAGTGGGGTCTGATTTGTCGAGGGAACCACGTGCTCGATCGAGGAAGGGCTTGAAAGCGAGCTCGATTGTCATCCATGCAAATGCTAGGGCCCCAAATACAACAATGGCCGATTTCAGTGAGTTCGTCTTCGATTCCCGATCTCGATTTCCTGCCATTTTTCCCAATCTCGTTCTGAGTTCTTTCTTCGCGGCAGACGCAACTAATATTCACCATTATAAGATAAGGAACTTTGATACTCTGGCTGTGTGTGATGGTTGATACGCAGGCACTTTGAAACTACTTCGAAGAATTGCGTTAGTTGCATACAAATAAGTCAAATTACATTTTCCAAACTATGGGTCCCTGATTAGATGTATTTCTGAATTTTTTTAACCGTTTAACAAAAAAAGAAATTTTTTGAATGGTCCTATTTCAACAAACCAGTGTCCAGGAATCAGAGGTTAGGATTACTCAGACAACCTGATTTCTGATCTGCGAATTAGAAATAGTGCGATCCACAATTTAATCGGTTTGTTTTTTTTTAGTTAGCCTATTTCACGTATACAGTTTCTTAGTGAATGTTTATCAAGCGTGATACTCTGCCAGAATATTAATTAAATTCGCAAAGATTTTTGTTATAGTGACCCGCATCTTTTAGCAGTAGAAACGCAGTTGGATTTATGACAATTAGGGCCTACATTTAGGTAATCCATACCGTTGCTTTGTTGTTTCTAGAAATAGATGGTGAAATCGAAAATTTTTATTATTTTAAGTGAACAATATTAATATTATTTTCAATTTTATTTTGGACCTTGTATTCCTATGATTAACAGTCCAAATTTTGGGGAGTAAATCGAAAGTTTAATATTTTTGTATGAGTATAATTTAGAAGCATAAATAAACATTTGGGAGAAAAAAAAAAAAAAAAACAAGAGCAATGGTCTAGATTACTGGACCATGGATCCCTTGATTCCTCCACTTGCAGTTTTGTACGTTCTAGTGGGCCTGGGTAGCGCCGGATAGATCTTCTTGGGCCCACCCAAGAAGTAGTAAGCCATCACGGTCCGTTATGGTATAGATGAAGCCTGCAAAGGCATGCCCCAGCAGGCATGTGTCTACAACCGTGGAAAGATCATGTTCAGCTAAAATGGTAGGTGGACCATTTGTCTCAAGGTACTAGATCATATGGGCTTGGAATTGGGCCATCTAATGTCCCTCTAATAAAAAGGGCTTACTGTTTGGAAAGGCCTATAAACGATATTGGGCCTTGAAACTGGATCTCAACGGCTCACATGATCAGATGGTCACAAAATTAAGATCTTGATTGATTGAGATCTCTCCAATGCTCAGCAGCAACGCATTCAAGCACACCAACTTGTGGCATGTCCACCACACCCCCTCTTACAAGAGGTGGGCCCGAGCGTGAAGTTCACTTGGTCGAAATAAGCCAGTCCATTCATCAGGTAGACCACCTTGCACAGAAACAAAAGGATGGTTTAAAACACACATATCAACGGTCTGATTCAGTGTACATGTGGGACCTGCCTGATGCAGGCCTGTTAATCTAATCACTGCTGACTGTTGGATTTCTCTTTCAGTCTAATCTAGGGGTGTCGATGGGCCATGCTAGGAACAGGCTGAGATGGGGGCACAGCTAAGCCTTAGTCTCCTAAGCCCTGGCCCTAGCCCGGCCCTAACAATCACTAATTGAGATGAAAAGGCCCCGGCCCAGTCGGCCCAGGTCGGCCAGGGCCGGATTATTAGTAAGGGAGCGGATTAGGTGTTACCCTGACAGTGTGGGGCCCACTTTGATAATTGTATTGTATATCCATGCCGTCCATCCGTTTTTTCAGCTCATCTTAGGACGTATCGCAAAATTTAAGCAGATCTAAATCTCTGGTGGACCGTACCACGGTAAAAAGTCGTTAATGACCATTAAAAGCTTTGTGTAGGCCACAAAAGTTTTGGATCAAGCTGATCTTTGTATTTCCACTTCACATATCTGGTTGACCTTATCAACGGGTTGGATGGCAAATAAACGTTACAAATCTGCTTACAGTTGGCCTTGGGAAGTTTTTAATGGTGAGTGTTCAATCACTACTGTTCCCTGTAGTGTGGTCCACATGAGATTTGGGTTTCCTTAAATTTTGGGACCACATCCTAAAATGGGCTGGAAAAACGAATGGACGGTGTGGATATACAACACATCATCAAAGTGGGCCCCATGGCAGAGTTGAATGATCAAAGGTTTAAGATAAGACTAATCAAAGAATTTCTTGATTTTTTTTGTGGGCTTGTGACTCAAACCCACTCTGATTTGAGTGGGCCATGCCTGGGTTCACTTGGGCTCGTATTTTTAACTGATCATGGAAGGCCCATTCCTCCCTGGGGCTTCGCCCATTTGCCATCTCACTAATTCATCTATATGAGCTTCACCAAGTCCAGCCCATGTGTATAAGGTAACCCACCTCCACACCACCACATGTGGCAACATCATACGATCAGTGCAGGCCAAAACCGTCCATCGACCATTCACTGTAGCTGCATGCAGAGAAAGGAGTGGTTCTGACCATGCACTGGAGCTGCCTGCAGAAAAAGGTCAAGAGATTTGTCTCTTCTTTAATAAGCATCCTTGAATCAAATTCCCCATAAAAGAGAGTTAAAAGCGTATCATTTTTTCGAATCCAATGCCTTCAAAAGTAGACCTAAAACGCATAACCAAAACCCTAACTTACTCAAACCTGAAAATTTTACAATTGCTAAAAATAATAAAAATTATACGAATCTTAAAATTTCAATCAAAATTTTAAATTTAATATGCTGACACAAGAAATGACACCAAAATACTAAATGCCTGTTTGGATGCTTGTAAGTTAGCTAAAATGTAAGTGGCTTACGGAGCAATTATTTACAGGTTGTGTTTGGGAGAGAAATTTCACCAGTAAGTTACTTACAATTTGTAAGTTACTTAATTACAGGCAAATCTACCAAAAAAACTGCAGTGGTACAAGGGTGAGAAGTCACTTCCCGGTTAGTCACTTACAAGCTCAACGGTTGAAATTTTAAAAAGAGGAGAAGATGATGAAATGCACCAACCACCATTGACAACCATGAATCTTTCTTCCTCTCCGCAATCGTCTCTCTCTCTCCCTCTTTGTTGGAAGTTGCAAACCAATCTGATCCATCCATCCGGCCCATCCATTTGCTAGCATAAGTCCCTAACGGTTGAGCTTCCAAGAAACAATTAATGTGAAGCTTCTAGCAGCAGCTGGAGATGAAGTTTCCAGGCAACGGTTCATCTCTCCAACACATTGAGAAGGAAAAATATTAATTGCATATTTTGATTTTTGCAAAAGAAGTTAATCGCATACCCCTGTAGTGTATTTTGAAAGGGCATTTTTGTCTTTTCATCTTGATGTAAATGTCTATAAATTGGAGGCTCCATCCATTTGCTAGCATAAGTCCCTGACAGTTGAGCTTCCAAGAAACAATTAATGTGAAGCTTCCAGCAGCAAGCTGGAGACGGAGTTTCCAGGCAACGATTCATCTCTCCAACACATTGAGAAGGAAAAAAATTAATTGCATATTTTGATTTTTGCAAAAGAAGTTAATCGCATACCACTGTAGTGTATTTTGAAAGGGCATTTTTGTCTTTTCATCTTGATGTAAATGTCTATAAATTGAAGGCTCTTGCTGTCCGTTTCTTATCAAGTCAGCAAGCTTGTGCAAGCTTGTAAGCAAACAAAAAAAAAAAAAAAAATGGTTTGTTCTCACCAACATAGTGGTCTTGTAAAAAATCATTAAAGCAACAAAGTTTCTCTTTCTCACTTCCTCCTTCACGTGTTCATTGAGTTTTAAGTTTAAGGCTTAGAAAAGCCAACCTGTCTAAGGCCAATATCGCCAACAAACTAGTATCAAAGCCCTTGGTTAAATGGCCTCCGCGATCCAGCAGCAGATTCCTAAGTTGTCAAAAGACAACTATGAAAATTGGTGTATCCAAATGAAGGCACTGTTCGGGTCACAAGACCTATGGGAGATCGTCACCGACGGATACGAAGAGCCCACTACGGAGCAAGAAGCCGCCTACACTGCTGAGCAAAGGACCGACCTCAAAGAACAAAGAAAGAAGGACAAGAAGGCCCTGTTTCTTGTCTATCAAGGGTTGGACGAATCCACCTTTGAAAGGATCGCCGAAGCGACGTCAAGCAAGCAAGCATGGGAGACTCTTAACACCATTTTCAAAGGAGTTGATCGTGTAAAGAGGGTTCGTCTCCAAAACCTTAGGGCCGAGTTCGAGACTGCACACATGAAGGAAGGTGAGACCATTTCTGATTATTTTTCAAGGTTGCTTGTTATTGTTAACAACTTGAAAAGAAATGATGAAAAAATCGAAGATATACGTGTGATTGAAAAAGTACTTCGATCCCTCACAACCAAATTTGAGCATGTGATTGTGGCCATAGAAGAATCAAAGGACTTAGAAAAACTGTCCATTGAAGAACTAATGGGATCGTTGCAAGTGCATGAGCAACGAATGCAAAAGAATGCCGGTTCAATACTTGAACATGCCTTGGACTCTAAGTTGATTCTAAATGAGCAAAAGAATGGCCATACACAAAGAGGGGGTCGTAGCACCAGCAATCATGCAAGAGGCAGAGGGCGTAGATATCATCCAAGCCATCAACAATATCAACAAAAGTTTACCAGTTTCAGTGGAAGAGGAAATGGTAGAGGTCGGTTCGTGCGTGGTCGTGGAAACACAAAGAACATTCAATGCCACAATTGCAAGAAATTCGGCCACTATGTTTCTGAGTGTTGGAGCAAAGTGGATCAAGATGAACAATCCAACTATGCTGAAGCATCACACCATGAACAAGAAGACTCCACACTCCTCACACAAGAAAAGGCATATGAATGGCCGGATGTGTGGTATCTCGACACTGGTGCAAGCAACCACATGAGTGGTAACAAAGAACTGTTCGTAGAACTCACAGAAGGAGTTCGTGGCAACGTGAGTTTTGGCGACTCATCAAAGGTACCAGTGATAGGTAAAGGAAAAGTTAAAATCTATCAGAAGAATGGTGAGCCAAATTACATATCGAATGTGTATTACATACCAAATATGAAAAATAACATCATTAGTATCGACCAACTCCTTGAGAAGGGGTATGTCATACACATGGAGAACTATTCTCTCTCTATAAGAGATGCTCACATGAGACTTGTGGCTCAAGTCCAAATGGCGAAGAATCGCATGTTTCCGCTCCATATTAATACAAAGGCTGATAAGTGCCTCTATGGACTCGTGAAGAATGATTCATGGAGATGGCATCTTCGCTTTGGGCATCTCCATTTCAGCGGCCTTAAACTCTTGTCTTCATCAAGCATGGTGCATGGCTTGCAGACTATTGAAGGTCCAGAACATGTGTGTGAGGCGTGCACACTTGGCAAGCAACAAAGGAACTCCTTCCCAAGTGGAGTGTCCAGAAGAGCAAAGGAACCATTGCAGTTGGTTCACACTGATATTTGCAGACCACTTGAAACACCCTCTCTTGGAGATAATAAATACTTTATTACCTTCATTGATGATTTCAGTAGAAAACTTTGGGTGTATTGCATCAAAGAAAAATCTTTCGCTTTCACTATCTTTAAAACTTTCAAAGCTCGTGTTGAAGTTGAAAGTGGTTACAAAATTAAAGTACTCAGATCCGACAGAGGTGGAGAGTACACCTCAAATGCATTTCGAGATTATTGCAGGGAACAAGGCATAAAGCAGCAGCACACTGCAGCCTACACGCCACAACAGAATAGCATTGCGGAACGAAAGAACTACACCATCCTCGACATGACAAGAACCATGCTCAAAGAGAAAGGCCTGCCAAAGAGCTTCTGGGCAGAGGCAGTTGCATGTACTGCCTATTTGCTCAATCGGTGTCCAACCAAGAGCGTCAGAAACATGACACCACATGAAGCATGGAGTGGCTACAAACCGAGCGTGGTGCACCTAAGGATCTTTGGGTGTGTCACCTACGCTCAAGTTCCAGAAGCAAGAAGAAGAAAGCTTGATGATAGTGGATAGAAATGCATCTTCATCGGCAATAGTGAAAAATCTAAAGCCTACAAGCTCTACAATCCACTAACCAATAAAGTAGTGGTGAGTAGAGATATGGTCTTCAGTAGGGAAGAAGCTTGGAAATGGAATAATGAAGAATCAACCAAAGATATTCAAGTCGAAACAGAAGAACAGGAAGAAAGACATGACCATAGAGAGCAAACGCCCACAGCACTTTCTTCGGCCGCATCATCAGTACAAAGAAGTCTAGGAGTACATTCCATCTCTCTTGGAAATACTCCATCAAGTCAAAATTCGGCCAGCTCATCCTCACCCATGGCACCTATCAAAATGAGAAGCTTAAGTGACATTTATGAGCAAACTGAAGAAGTCAATCTTTTCTGCCTATATGCAGATCATGAGCCTCTAACGTTTTAGGAGGCCATAAAAGAAGAATGTTGGAGAATCGCAATGAAAGAAGAAATCCAAGCCATTGAGAAGAATGACACATGGAAGCTAACTACGCTTCCTAATGGCCAGAAAACTATTGGCGTCAAATGGGTGTACAAAATCAAGCGAAATACTGATGGTGAGATTGATCGCTACAAGGCAAGGCTCGTAGCAATGGGCTACAAACAGAAGTACGGGGTGGACTATGAAGAAGTTTTCGCTCTTGTTGCTCGCCTTAATACTGTAAGGATGATTATCTCTCTTGCAGCCCATCACAGTTGGATGATCTACCAACTGGATGTGAAATCTGCATTCCTGAATGGAATTCTGGAAGAAGAAGTCTATGTTGACCAGCCTAAAGGCTTTGTTATACAAGGGGAGGAACACAAGGTGTATCGGTTAAAGAAAGCCCTCTATGGGTTGAAGCAAGCTCCACATGCTTGGAATACACGCATCGACAATTATCTTCAAGCGAACGGCTTCGCCCAATGTCCATATGAGCATGCAGTCTACATCAAGAAGAATGCTCATGGCGATATGCTCATAGTATGCCTGTATGTTAATGATTTGCTTTTTACAGGGAATAGCCAACCGATGTTTGATGAATTCAAGAAGGTCATGTTTAATGAGTTCGAAATGACCGATGGAGGTCTGATGTCCTTCTTTCTGGGCATCGAAGTGAAGCAACAATATGGTGGCATCTATATATCTCAAAAAAAGTATGCCAAGGAATTACTTGAAAATTTAAGATGGCTGATTACAACGCCGTAAACACGCCTGTAGCAACGGGCTTAAAACTGACAAAGGACGGAGAAGGAAAAAGTGTGGACTCGACTCTGTTCAAGAGTCTAATTGGAAGCCTAAGGTACCTCACAATCATAAGGTCGGATATCGTTTACAGTGTTGGGCTTCTGAGCAGGTACATGGAAGCACCAAAAGAATCACATTGGCTAGCCGCAAAAAGAATCCTCCGGTACGTCAAAGGAACAATGGAATTCGGTCTTTTCTATCCATACGATGATGAAGCAATGCTGTATGGATACTCAGACAGCGATTGGGGAGGTGACCGAGATGAAAGAAAGAGCACCACTGGCTATGTATTCTATCTCGGAACGACTGCTTTCACATGGAATTCGAAGAAGCAAAGTGTGGTCGCCCTGTCCACATATGAAGCCGAGTACGTGGCAGCATCGTCCACTATCTGTAAAGCGATTTGGTTAAGGAACTTGTTAAAGGAGCTGAAGCATCCGCAGGAAGAATCCACAGTCATATATGTGGATAACAAGTCAGCAATTGAGCTTGCTAAAAATCCGATGCAGCATGGAAGAAGCAAGCACATCGATACTCGATATCATTTTCTAAGAGATCAAGTAAAGCAAAAAGCGATAAAATTAGAATATTGTCACACCACTTAACAGGTAGCGGATATTTTCACCAAGGCACTTCCATCAGATGCATTTAGACGACTAAGATCGATACTCGGAATGAAACCGGTTTTGGTTTGAAGGGGAGTGTTTGAAGTTGCAAACTAATCCGATCCATCCATCTAGTCCATCCATTTGCTTGCATAAGTCCCTAATGGTTGAGCTTCCAAGAAACAATTAATGTGAAGCTTCCAGCAGCAGCTGGAGATGGAGTTTCCAGGCAACGGTTCATCTCTCCAACACATTGAGAAGGAAAAATATTAATTGCATATTTTGATTTTTGCAAAAGAAGTTAATCGCATACCCCTGTAGTGTAATTTGAAAGGGCATTTTTGTCTTTTCATCTTGCTGTAAATGTCTATAAATTGGAGGCTCTTGTTGTCCGTTTCTTATCAAGTCAGCACGCTTGTAAGCAAACAAAAAAAAAAAAAAAAAATTGGTTTGTTCTCACCAACATAGTGGTCTTGTAAAAAATCATTAAAGCAACAAAGTTTCTCTTTCTCACTTCCTCCTTCACGTGTTCATTGAGTTTTAAGTTTAAGGCTTAGAAAAGCCAACCTGTCTAAGGCCAATATTGCCAACACTCTTTCTCCCTACAATTGTTGCCGCTCTCTCCCCCTTTCGTTCTCTGTAGGCAGGTATGCCTCTTAAAATCCCTCTCCTGGTTAGTCACAAGCCCCCTTTTCTTTTTTCTATTTTTTGGAAATCGGCACCCAGCCTATATTTGTTATGTCGTCGTGACAGTGGGGCCCACCTTAAGACATTGCATGGTATATCCACTTTGTCCATTAGTTTTGCCAACTCATTTTAGGGCTTGGTCAAAAAATCGAAGTAGATCTAAATCTCAGGTGGGCCACACTGCAGGAATAAGTGGTGATTGAACGCCCACCATTAATATCTTCCAATGGAGCACTATAATGGCTTTTTTGCCATCCAACCTGTTGATAATGTCACAGAGACCTAGATGACAACAGAATAGAAATGTCAGCTTAATCCAAATGTTGTGTAGCCCACGCGAAGTTTTTTCGATCGGTATTCAATCATCATTTTTCGTGTGGCCCACGTGAATGACTCCTTTTTTACCATGGCTGACTCAAGATTTGGATCTGCTCCATTTTTTTAGGCAAGCTCTAAAATGAGATAGTAAAATTGATGAATGGCTTGGATATACCATACATATATATCAAGGTGGGCCCCACGGTCCAATCTATCAAGGTGGACATTGTTCTTTATTTTTTTATCTAATTATTTTAATGCATCTAGAATGCGTATCTTTTAGGGGCCACTTTTTTTTAAAAAATTATTATTATATGGGCCATAACATGCTACGTGAAACAAATGGACAACTATTTCTAGGCATTGGTTTATCTATGTGATTGGGCCTACCTGATGGATGGCTTTTAGATTTTTGTAAACATGCCAAGGTGTAGGGGGCTGCACTACACCTTGTACAACTAAAATCAGCTTAAATATTCTTTTAGGTGAGCTTAACAAAATAACATATCTGGTGTCAAGATTTTTTATGTGATTATAAGATTTTGGAAGGATTTCCTTCTCTAAGCTCTACTTGGTGTGAATATACAGCTTTTTACCTGTAAGTAACTTACAGGCTACCCAAACACAAAAACCAACTTATTTGTAAGTGACTTACAGCTTATATCCAAACTGAATTACTTATAAGTGACGTTCACCTATAAGTCACGTACAACTTAAAGAACTTACAGGCACCCAAACAGGCCCTAAGGGGGTGTTTGAATCCTAAGCTACTTTGAATAAGCTACTTGTGCCATAAGTAGCTTATCTTGGTTTCTACTTATCCAGTGGATAAGTACGTTTGGTAACCAACATATCAATCAAAAAGTAGAAAAGTATGTTTGGTTTCCAACATTACCAATAATTATCCCTTAAGTTTGGTTGGTACCTCTCACGTCCACCATCCATTATGTGGGGCCAACTTTTGATGTGGACCATTCGTTGTGTGGGCCTCACCGTTGATCTAGGCCATCCATTATACTGAGCCCATCTTAGATGTGGGTCATTCATCATTATGGCACAACCAATAATGTGCATCATTCATCATGTAGGGCCCACCATCAATGTTAGTGTCTACCATGCGAAGCCCATCTTCAATATCCACCGCCCATCATGCGGAGCCCACCTTTAATGTAGACCGTCCATCATGTGGGCACCACCTTCGATATGGGTTGCCCATCATGCAGGGCTTGCCTTGGATGTGGGTCATTCGTCATTAGGGGCTGACCTTTGATGTGAACCACCCATCATGTGGGGCCACTTCAATATGGGTTGTATATCATGTGGGGCCCAACTTCAATGTCCACTACCCATTATGTGGAGCCCACCTTTGATGTGAACCATCCATCATGTAGGCCCCACCTATGAATTGGATTGTCCGACATACCTACCCACTTTGAATATAGGCTTCTTTATCATTATAGGCCAACGTTTGACACCTACATCCATAGCTCAAGTTGCAAAGCAAGTGAAGATAGCCTCGTTTCAACACTGAGGTCATGGTATTTATTCCCATAGTGGGGGTGGCTAACATTGTGATGTGACGAATGGGGGTGGGTGGGTATGCTAATAATGGGGTGTGTGAACTATATAACCCATTAAAATAAAAAAAAAAAGGCCGACCTTTGATGTTGACCATATATATACGGGCCTACATTAATATGGGGTCATCCACCATGTGGGGGCCTACCTTTTATGTGGACAGCACACCGTAGGGAGCCTCCTTTAATATGGATCGTGAGAGAGAACCTCCTTTAACACCGATTGAGAGAGAATTAAAAAAGTAATAAGTTAAAAAGCTTTAAAAAAAATTACTTATTAAGGTAAGTAGCTTTTGGTACATTAGTTACTTTTACAATGATGTTTACCAAACGAACTTAAGTAAAAAAAAATAATAATAAATAAATAAAAAAACTTAATTACTTAACATAAGTTGAAAAGTTACTTATTTGGTGGTATCCAAATAGTCCCTAAATCACGTAAAGAACAATGATAGCAAAACTTACTAGAAGTGGTCATTTTTAATTTCAAACACAAATTTTACATGATAAATATCTTTGTTTTTTTGCGAATCAGAGCAAGAACAACTACCCATGGGACTGCTTTCTTAGTGGTCTTGGCGAAACCTTACGGGAGATCAGAGTGAGACATTATATCCATTAGAACTCATAGTGGGCACTAAATCATTTTTATCTTAGATCGAACATTTCAACTCTCCCTTTCAATCCCAATTGTCCCTCCTTTACTACCCATTTTTTGTATTGTGCCCGGGCCAGAAAACAGCTTAGTCAATTCATTAGCGAACGATACTCTACGAAACAAAGCAAAACTCATAAAACAAGTTCCACCTAAAGCATTTTGTAAGTAGCCTGCCCTCTTTTTTTTATAGTCACCACCCACTAGATGAGTGGACCAGCCTGAATGTTTTATCAGGGCATGTATTTAGTACAGCCACTGACAATTGCTTGGATCTAAAACCTATCTGCCATGCTGGCATGTGGATAAACATAATCCATTCGCCACTCAACTGCGAATGTAGAGGATCACCCTTTGAGTGTGATATTTTGGTGATGCTCCATCTACAGTGGGCCCAAATGGTGGGCTCTTGTAGGGCCCCTTCATGGAAGAAGTATAGCCCAATAATCAGATCATCTCAGTAGTCTCATCAAATGGACGGTTGGAAAGAACAAGTTAGAGCACATGCCAGATGACCGATCCACATGTCATCCAATTGCGCCACATGGACTTTTTATTTTTTAGTTTTACCATTTTAGGTGGGCCAAATGTAGAAAAGATGGGCCAGGTTGGCTGAGCTGGGCCAATGATAAATGCCCCAGTTGGTTAATCAATTTGTCATTGTTATGAATAAATAAATAAATTTTAAAAAAATTCAATGATCCACTGTTGATATGATGGGAGTTATGATAGATGTAGGTTATTAAAAATGGGAAAAATAAAGTTTTAAGACATTTATATCCTTTTGGGAGGGGGGGGGGGGGGGGGGTGCAACATGTGTGTCACTAGGCTACTAATCTATTGGGCACATGGCCCACTGATGATACCCCAAAATAATTAGATTATCAACTGCATAACTAGAATTACTTTAATATATAAGATGATTTGTGCCGTCCAAACATTGTCTATTTAAATCAACGGTTAAAAATCGTTAGTTAGTCACTTGGATGTGATCCTATGCTTGTGGCCCATCTAAGACCTGGGATTTCATCATTTTTGGACAAAGTATATATTTCAACGTGCTTATTACAACCATTGTGTCAAACAGTACATACGTACACTAATTAGGGATATTAAAGTTGACTTAGTAAGTAAATTCAAACCCCGATAAATATCATACTTTTGGATCACAATGGATTACAAATCTAGGGTGCCAAACACAACCAAGGATTTCAAATCCAGGGGGTTCCAAATCCACGCTCCAAGCAAGCCCAATGTTAAGGTAGACTTGGATTGGGTAGTGCAGAACACAGCACCAACTTAGCTACCGTGTTTATGTTACAAAACTCAATGACCCCACCATAATGTGTGTTTTATCCATATTCATTCTGCCGAAGAGCCTAAAAAATTAGGCAGATTCATATCTCAAGTGAACCACACCATAAGAAATGATGGGAGCTGATTCATATCCCAAGTGAACCACACCATAAGAAATGATGGGAATGAACGCCTCCAATTGAAAACTTTGGGGAGTTTTCCCTTTGTCCCTAACCCTTTGACCTTACATATGAACGAGTTGGATGGCAAATAAACATCGTGGTGGGCCTTAGGAAAGTTTCAATGATGAGCATCATTATCTCCATTACTTCATATGGTATGGTCCACTTGAGCTTTGGCTTTGCCTTATTTTTTTAGCTTTTTCTTTTGTTAGTCATGCAATGCACTCACCCTATAAGTTGCACAACACACCCACACGGTTAGTCACATGATGCACCCACCCACCGGTGATGTTTGTGTGTCTCTTTAACACTTGAACCTGTGAGACATGTTGTTGAAACGCCTAGGCATCTTCTAGTTGGGCTAGCAGGGGAGACACACTAAAATGTGCATTGTTTTAGCTTATGCCCTAAAATGTCAGGGGGAGACACACTAAAATGTGCATTGTTTTAGCTTATGCCCTAAAATGATCTGACAAATTGAATGGACGCTGTTGATAACCAAAAAGTTTAGCCACATGGATAGAGTGCCAACCTTGGCGTTGTGTTCTATATTATGCAATTCAAGTCCAGCCAGAACCATTTTAGCTCGGTTAAGGGTAGCGTTAGGACCAACTCCTAGGCCCTGCCTAGGCCCACGGCCATCTCCTACTATAGAGGATGATCCGGAAAAGCGCAAGCTGGCATGTGCTTCATCCCATAAAGTGGACCACTTTCATTTCCAATCATTCCATCAATGTTTATTGTGGCTAGGGCTGTCAATGGGCCGGGCCGCGGTAGGTCTCAGCCTGGATTTTGTACTGACGGGCCGGGCCTATTCAAAATTCTGCCAGAGTATGACAGTCATAAAAATGCACTCAAATACTGTACACGAGGCACGCATGTAACTCAAATCGAACCATCCAATCTGGTGGGACCTACTGTTTGTAGGTTGTAACCCTGTCCTACCCTCTGATCAGTGGACATAACTTGGCTGAATTCGGACCACCGACTATTTTTATTCTACCAATCTCACCAGCTAAGATACCACCTCATGTAATTTTTGGTTTATCATCCATCTAAAGAGGGACCTGTGACTTGGACGGTTTAATTTGTGTTTTAGACATCCCAAGTGTACAACTCGTGAATGCGTATATATGGACCATCACACCTTGACAGACCACAGATCAGGGCCCACAGGTCCCAACGGCTTTTGACTCTACTTCATAATCAAGAATAACAAAAAGAACACTTCAAATTACAATCTACAGATGGACGGCTGGATATGATGGATCTAGATCTAAAAAACCCACATGTTTTCTCCGCCAGATACTCATCTAACTGCATTTAATTATAACATTGACAGCTCCCACAAGAAATTGTAACCCACTTACATACACATAAAACACATCGACATTTTCTCAAAAAATAATAAAATAAATAGACCAAAAAAAAAAAAAAAACACATTGCTTTGGTGGTCCACATAACAATCTAAAGTGCACCAAGAATGCCAACCGTGCTTATTAGCTAGAGGCAAATCTCCACCGTTGATTTTCACGATCCACGCACATTCATTTCAGTGACCCACGAATCAGCGCACGTTAGCATAAACCCCTCACACAAGAACGGTATATAACAACCAACCCATTTATGGATTCTACTTACAACACAATAATATAAATCGAATTTAATTGAAAAAAAAGAAAAGAAAAAAGAGATGCTCCAGTGCTTTCAGAACACTACACGTTATAGTGCTCCTAGCTCCATCAGTTAACTTGGACACTCCAATCAATTCGATCTGAACCGTCAATTAAGTTCAGAACAAATTTCTCAGGCCACCATAAAATAATCTCATGGATCGCATAATCCAATCCATCCATTATTCGGCCTTATTTTCTATATCCGTCCTTTATCCAATCCATGGATGGGATGGTTGTGATTGCTAAGCAAAAGTGATATTTTAGAGTTACAAGCAATGCATAATTTTCCTTAACAAACAGATGGTTCAAATTGTTGATTGGATCTATTTTGTATAAGAAATCTTGACTGTTCATATTAAATGAGGTTGATCCAATGGTTAATTTTGTCAGATCGGAGTGAAATTTTCATGGTAGCCCATGAAATGTGCGTTGGACCTAATGGACAGTATAGATCAATGGATTGGATTGGCTAAGTATCCCAGTGCAACTAAGAGCACTGGAGCATTTCTTAAAAGAAAAAAATAATAGTAAGCCTATACCCTTAACCTGCACACCCCCAACCTTAACCTTCACACCTCTCCTTCCACAATGCAATCCAACGAGTCGACTCATCTGAACCCCTGGGAAATGGGCAAATGGTCGGAGCCCACGAGCTTTCTGAACTCAGATCTGACCTTCAAAAACACGTGGGCCAAGCTCCCTTTGCTCTGGTGACCCAGCACCGTCGATTCCTCCTCGTTCATCTCCAGATCATTGGCAAAGCTGGGTTTTCTAGACAGTATCCAGGCCCACCCCCAGGCCCACCAACTCCATATAGAGCTCCCAGCATACACTCCCATAAAAGACATTGACTTGGG
This sequence comes from Liriodendron chinense, assembly GCA_003013855.2. Taxonomy (NCBI): domain Eukaryota; kingdom Viridiplantae; phylum Streptophyta; class Magnoliopsida; order Magnoliales; family Magnoliaceae; genus Liriodendron; species Liriodendron chinense. The sequence continues at coordinate 2,457,030 of PVNU02000133.1, read as the reverse complement.
CCTGCTGAAAGCCCATGACGTGGCAGCAGATGAGATGGGCTGGATCTTGAGTGAGAGAGAGGAGAGCCTTCTCCTGAGCCCTTGATCAAGTGGGTCATTTGGGCTTGTTTGGGAGATGGGGAGGGATTGGTTGGTGGACTTTGAAGGGAGGAAGCTCCTTTTGATCTTGGCCGTTGGAGAAGCCATGGAAATGGAAGGAAAGGAGCTCCTGGGTGATGTTGTTATTGCAAGGAAGGAGAAGAAGCAGGAAAGAAATGTAGATTTAGATGCTTGTGTTCACAGCTCTACAACAGGCTGGTTTATTCGTTTTGGGGAGGTTTTGATGGGCCATGGCCCACCCAGAGCTTTTTCTTTTCGTTTCTTTAAAGGTTTGCTAGCCGCGGATGCACTCCCCTTCACACGCAGCACACGTGTCAATATGTGAAAAATCTGAGACGTTGATAAGATGGACCCCACGTTGAAGATGTCCATGCGAGAAAATAATGTGGGTCAGTAATCAGACAAGCCTAAATTATATGTTGAATATGGACCGTCCGTTCTTATTGTGTAGAGGTGGCCCATGTGATTAAGTGGATCAACATGAATTTTCTATAAAGTCATCTTCACAGTGGAATCCAATTTGTGATTGTTACAGATTCCCAATACATTGGCTAGGTTTGCATGTGTTATGCGTGTAAATGCGCGTGTGAAGAGAGTGCGGGTAGAGAGCTAGAAGGCTTTGTTTTTTTCAACGGTTGAGATTGTATTGCACCACCGTCATGGGAAATTTCGGCAATTTTTCGGCAACTCGTCAATTGTCATCTCGAGATGAGGTAAGCCTTGAAATTAGGAGAAACGCGGTCCCAATACGACTCTCTCACACGTGCAAACTCGTGCATCTTTACGAGAGAGGAGCCGTTCATCTCGTTGGACCCACAATCAACATTCTCCTGGCCCAAAAATTAGGCCAGTACAATCATCATGTGGACCACACTATGAATAGAAAAAAATAGATGGTTGTAAAAATTCAGTGGTCCAGATCTACTATACACGATGCCGCCTGGTGAGGCGACCATTCTAATTTTGATCCCAATACGGGAAACATCTTATGAGTTGCCGCGATGTACCACACGCGTGCAACATTAGCACTGGTGGGAGGGTACGCGTGCTTGATGGCTCTTCACCAAGCTTTGATGGGCGTTCGACTTCCCGGTTAGTGGCTAGAGATTTTCTTACTAATCCAAACCGTTCATTAGAATAACCACCTGCTTCATAGATGATTGGGAAAAACCCAGATTGATTGGAATGCCTAGCCATGCAAAAAATTAACCTAAAATATCAACCGGTCAATACAATTTCAACTAAAAATTGAAAGAAAAAAATTCGTTAGAAATTGAATCTAACCGTCGAATTAACAGACATTGTAGGCCAGAAAGAGCTGGTCCTAACAATCTGGAGAGCCCATCTAAAGGACAGCTCAGATGAATGAGCAGCTGTGATTTGGTCACATCCATCCAACTCCGTCGTGAGCGGAATCCCCAATGGAGGTGAAAGCAGGGTCACAGCGAAGATTTAATCATATTGTCTCACTTCTCGTGAGAAATCGCGAGATGACTACCGCCGCGGAGTCGCTTTTGAACGTTGGTCCACTCGAGCAGCTGTCAGTTGCAGGGTCTGGTTCTCAAGAGAATGATTCGGTGGATCCACTCAGCTTCCATCCAACGTGAACGTACCTTCCATCTACACGTGGCAGAGAGTGGTGTATCTAGATGATCATTAACCATTTTTCAGTTCACCGATAATTTCAAGGACAATGGTTTGATAGCTAGGATCATCCAATCAGTTCGATTTTTCAAACGTGAGCCATCCATGGAAGGGTACTTTATATGGACAGTTCCGATTCACCATTATATAGCCACGTGTGCAGTTAAAGAAAATGAAAAAAAATGGACGGATAGGATTTTTTTTTTTTTCCAATATATGTGGCTGTTGAAACAGAGGCCAACGATAATAGGGATTGCCAGATGGACGGCAGCGATCAGTGAATCTCCCTGCCAATTATGCTGCGGAGAGATGGCTCTATCATATTCCGGTACATCCAACTCTACCGTATGGCCTCGCGCATGTGAATCTCTCTTGCTTCCTCCTGCCGACTGAAGCGGACTGCCTGTGACCCCAGGCACAGATATATATATATATATATATATATATATATATATATATATATATATATATATATATATATATGTATATATATATATATACACCTGTTCCCGGGGATGTGTGGGGCCCACAAAGATGTCCGTGAAAAATCCATTCCGTCCACCTGTTTTTAAAGATCACAATAGAGCAGGAGACTAAAAATTAGATAGATCCAACAGTCAGGTGGGGCACACCAAAAGAAACATTGGGAACGGAAACGTTCACTGTTGAGACCTTCCTGGGGCTGACCATGATGTTTATATCCCATCCAAACCGTTCATAGGGTTATTACCACTCAGATGGCGTAAAGAAACACGTTACAAAAGGGGAAAACTTTTATACTCTGCCAGTCTTTAATGGATGATACGCCGGCACTCAGAAGCTGCGTATATGCAAGACAAGGAGGTCCAATTAACCTATCCAAATTATAGGTCTCATTTATGATATATAATGAAGTAAAATTACGCTTATTTGTTATCTGACTAGCGGATATAGGTGGACATTTATTGGACGGTTGAAAATTAACAATATCTGATTTTCCTGGTTCAACAATAAAGTGTCCACGAACGAGAGGCTAGGATTGTTCCACCAATCTGATTTTGGGATTGTGATTTAGCGAGAGTGGGTTCCATTACTAATTACTCGGTTTATTTTGAATTAGTATGCCACGTGTGCAATTTTCGAGCGACAGCGTATCAAGTGTCCTACTCTACCAGATTATGAAATAACTCCTAAAAATAAATAAACAAAAATGATAGAAGAAAGAACTAAGGCATTAGATTAGTATACACCCATTGCATGGTGCACGCAACATACAGCTGTCACATCAGGATTTGACCGCCACCAAACAGATGGCCCACCCCACCAAGTGTGTACATATGTGATAGTTCGCATCGTATGACAGCCATTGGATTGGGACCCAACACCTGTGTTTGATTATGCACGTGTTAGATGCTGTATAAATTGTACATGAAGAAAGTTGAAAGAAGAAGCAATTAGTTTACATCAGCTGACGCCACCCTGGTGTGAGATCCAGTCCATTCATCTAATGGGCCCAACCATTGCTAAACCAGAACCAATGTGATGCTGGTGTACTCATCAAATCCGTATGGCTCACAAGTGTATTAGAGAAATAGATGGTTGGAATCAATTTTAAAATTTAAGAACAAAATTATCTTGAATGTAAATCCATGACCATGTTCTTCACCACTGCGTGAAAATACACACAAAGATGAAGAAGGGTCCGGGTCCCCCCAAACGTTGATGTTTAAGATTTAGTGGACTACAAAAAAATATAAGAAGGTTTTTAGGGCTTTTTTTTTTTTTTTTTATCTCATATATGACTTAATTCATACATAATCAAAGACCAAGCATTTTACTATGCGATCATCCCACATGATATATTTGATTGATTCCCACTGGAATGCATAGGCTTACATAAATTAATTAGGTATACAACTGATCATGCCAATTTATGTAAGATCTCATCCGGATCATTTCATAAATCAAAGACATAAGTACATCTCACATATTTCATGGGGATGAATTATGCATATATATTATCATGTGTTGATCACACACAATGTGTGTGTGTGTCTCTATCTATATATATATATATATATATATATATATATATATATATATATATATATATATATATATATATATAAACTTTAAAAAGGCTGAGGACTTGCATAAACTTTAAAAAGCCCTAAAAATAATTTATACTTTAATGAATAAATATGTACACATATCAATAATGACTTGATGGACTAACACGCAATTTATGCCATATGCTGAGGCTCACATGATGAGTGGACTATTATTAATTCTCAAGGCTGCATTGATGATTAGTGGGGCCCACATGCTAAGTGATTCAATGATCCGTACTGTCCAATTTGTGGACTCTATGCTATATGGGCCACTACAATAAACTTAAGCCAAAGGGATGATTGTGAGTATCACTATATGTACATTAACTTAGGACAATGAAAAGAAATTTTTTAATGGCTCTCTTTCAAGTCTAAAAATTGAAGGTTAGGATCATCATTTAAGTGCATTTAACCGGACAATAGCTTGTTTATGGTAGTCATAAGAATATGCAGGGTTCACATCATTGGATATATCAGCATGTGGGCCCAGTGGGTGGCAAGCTAAATCCTGATGTCGTGATAGAGCCAAAACGAACTCCCTCCAAAGAAGGGACCGTGAATCTAACTGGACCGGCGAACAAAAAGTAAAACCGTGATTTTCATATAGTGGTTAGTGATGGGGTTTTCCTCCTCAGTACGGAGGAGAGATTGTGCATATTTTGATCTTGTCTTGGCTAGCCAGTTTGAAAATCAGCCAGAAGAAGGGTTGCATGCTAGACAGTTTATGTCCTGTCAAGTAGTCTGAGGTCTCGGCCAATCAGTTGACAAACAGGTTGATCAAATTTTTTTTTTTCTTCTCTCACAAAGCTCTCTAAATTGTTTTTTGGTATTTCTAACCGGTCGACGGCTTTGGCCGATCAGTCAAAGGTGCACACGGACTACAATACGCAGTTTTCTATTTGAGCTTTATCTCTTGCGCAAAGCTATATATTAGCTTCCAATTCGAGATTTAGGAATGTAATTAGGTGTTCTACACATCCAAGGTGAGAGGAAAAAAAAAAAAAGAGGAAGAGAGAGAGAAAGGGAAAGCTTGTTAGAAGGTGAGATATTTGCTTGTGAAGGTGATTCACAGTGCAATCGTCATCTTAAGTCTTCTACATCCTCGTGCTTGATGAGATCTCTTAGTTTTTATTCATTTCGTTGTTTATCCATCTCTGCATAGGTGAAGAAGGTTAGATGCAAGTGGGTTGTGCTTGTGATCGGTTGCAAACGGTTCTCTATTCATAGAGGATTGTTTCTCCAAACAAGGTCTCGTGATTTTTATCTCTTTTAGAGTTTTCTACGTAAAAATCTCTTATGTCGTGTGGTTAATGATTTAGTTTTGTTTATTGTATAATCATATCATGTAATTCATAGAGTTTTGTAGGGAGGGGGGGCAAGATCCAAAGGTTTTGTGTAACGCACCCAACAATTAGTAAATCTACTTTGCTTTATTTCCAAGCATACAATGAATGCATTGGCTGCTAATTTAAAATAAATTGTAGCCTTTCATTGAGTAAAGCAAGGTTTTAGAAACGGTTCTATGCACGGTTTTAGACACGCTTCTATGCACGGTTTGTTACGCCACTCGGGCAGACTCAACTGGTCCTGAGTCAATTAGTTGTGACTCAGCCGAGTTGGACCGAGTCACCACCTCTACTAACTGGTGGGGCCAAAGTGGATGGATTCAATCGTGTACGAGTCAGCTCGGCGGAGCGGCATCCAACTCGGACAAGTTCGTCAATCCATGTTTCTATGATTGCGTAATAGTACTATGAAATGGAAAAATATGGAAAGTATGTGGAGCTCTCCTTAAATAAAAGCTTGTTTTCTTTTTATCCATGATACAAAACAGATGGGCCTGATTTTAGGGCTGGATTAGTAAATGGGTCACACATTGGGCCAGGTTTTGAAATTTTGTATTAGAGTCCAGACCCGAGCCTAAGGATTGTGATCCTGGGCCTGTTTTTTAAGCCCGGTAACTATTTGTAACAGAGCATGAGCTTGAGACTGGGGGGATCAATGGGCCGGGTTAGGCCAGTCCTGGCCGGATCTGTAGGCCCAAGGGGCGAGCCCAGCATGGCCTTCCACGGCCCATGCATGAGCCCAAAAATATTGTTGGGATATTGGGCCCAGACCCGATTGAAAAAATGATCAAATCTATATTTCACACGTGAATGCTCCCCATCCATCCGTTTGATCTAGACGGCTGCATATGAACAAATAAATAAACATTTATAAAAATAAAACCAACGGTTGAAATTCAAGTTGGAATGTTGCCTAAGGATTAGAATAGATTATATGAAGTTGGTCCAGACCAAAATGAGTTGAACCCAAGCCCGCCTGGAAAGTTTACTGGTCCATATATCCCAAACCCAAGCCCAAACAATGGGCCTAACTAATAGGTCCATGACCCGTACAAAGCAGGGCCGGGGTGGGCTGTTGAGCCCATCACCAACCCATCTTGAGAGTTGAGATTGCCTGAGGGTGGAAGGTGAGTTCAGTCCAACCCAATCTAAAACTCGGCCTATTTAGATGGTGGGCTTAGCCCAGACCATGCCCAAGCTCGTGAACTGGACTGGAGTTGGACTCAGGTCCTTATCTCATGAGCTAGACATGGACAAACCAGCTTAGCTGCGCTCGCATGCAACTCGGACATTGAAGTTTCATGTAGTTCCCTCATAGTACATGTGGGAACACGTAATAATCCTGGAATGTTGAAGAGATTGGCATGATATAGATAGATGGGCCATATACCATAAGCAAGGGAATTGAATGGTGGTAGATAACTAATCAGAGAGCTGTAAATGGAGTAGTTAGATGATCAAGGGGTCCACATTCACCCAATAAATAAAACCCACAGCTGATAGAAAGTCGTCCAGTCCTATTATTTTATTTTTCTCTATCCATTCAACTGGTACACCAATTCAATGGTTCCAATCACCCAACATGCTTGCCCCCATTTTCTGTGAGAGAGACATAAAACTTACATGAAATGAGCTAGTACTATGACGATACAATGGGAGCAAGGAAGGGATTGAGAGAGATTAAGGGAGAGAAATTTTTTTTTTGTTATTCATAGGGCGCACCCACCCTATTACTTGTAAAACACACTTAACACTATTAGTCACATGATACACCCACCAGTGCAATTATTGTGTCTCTAAACCTGAGAATGCCCAAGATGTCTTACAGCTGGGCTAGCAGGTGGTCATGATAAGGAAGAGAGATTGGGGTGAGAGAAAAAAAAAAAAAAACGAGAGATGAGGTAAAGGGAGGGAATGATGGGTAACCCATCTTCATCATGGCCCACTTTAGACCTTGATTTGCCTAATTTTTAAGTTGATACCTTAACATGAGTCAGCCAAAATAGATGCGTGAATAAAATCAAATTGCCTACTGAGTAACCCATATGCTTTTATTACAATGAGTAAACACTATCAGCTCCACCATGAATGCATGTACGGCTGAAAGTCGGGCGGGTTGGGTTGGGTTGGTGTTGAACCCTAACCCAACCCAAGGTTCCTATACCTCAACCCTAACCCAACCCAACCTAACCTCGGTTTGGGAATTCTCAACCCAAGCCCAACCCAAGCGGGCTCGGTCGGGCTGATCAAGTTGGTCGGGTTGATACATGCTAATATTTTCATTATTACATTAGTCTATTAAGTTTCAATGCACGCCTTATTTTTGGTACCTATGGCTTTATTAATTATATATGTACTTATTTATGTAAAGAACTTCACTTTTCCTAAACAAATAAGTTAAAATATAAGTAAACATTATAAGTTTACTTCACTAAAGTATAATAAAGTATAAGTAACTTATATATAGATCGGGTTCGAGTTGGGTCTGGCAACCCAAGACCTCAACCCAAGCCCGACCCAAACTTCATCGGGTTGATGTTTTCATAGCCCAAGCTCGAGACCGGGTTCGATACTTCTTGCCCAAGCCCAACCCAATGTTTGGTCGGTCACGCGTCGGTCGGGTTGAACCCGCCCAACTTTCAACCCTAAATGCATGTAGTTTATCCATGCCATCCATCCGTTTTTCCTGCTCATTTCAAGGGTTGAGCCCAAAATTGAAGTATATCCAAAGCTCAAATGAACCATACCATGTGAAACCTTTCGAAGGCTAACAACAATGTTTATTTGTCATCCAACCTCTTCATAAGATCACACAGGCAGGAATGATGGGAAAACACAAATATCAACTTTGATCAAAAACTCCTGTGGCTTCAGAAACAAAAAAAAAAAAAAAAAAAAAAAAAAAAAAAAAAAAAAAAAAAAAAAAGGGTAAACATTTCATTCACGTGGTTTGGGATAGTGTAGTCCACTAGAGCTCTAGATATGCTTCATTTTTTAGTTCAAGCTCTAAAATAGAGAAATTTCAGTATGTAAGCCTCAAGTTTGACCGATCAGCCAAAATAAACCTCTGAAAACTTTACTTTCCCATTCTAAACTTCATCTATGCTAATATGTTTTTTCAGACAAAAATACCCTCCTTGAAATTCACCAAATGACTGAGAATTTAGTGAAATTCACTGAATTCACTATCAATTCACCGAATGCTCCAAGGTTATTTTTGTCCAAAAACACATGTCCATACAGACGAAGTTTAAAATGGGAAAGTAAAGTTTTCGATGGTCTATTTTAGCTGGTCGGTGTTTAAAATTTCTCCCTAAAATATCTAGTAAAATAGATGAATAGAATAGATAAAACACATAAATCCCAATGACCCCGTGGAGTTTACTCAGTATACTTAGAGAGTTACTCGAACGGCAAGCTGTTCCAGATTATACAGGATAGTAAATGAATATCTTAACTCATACCGGCTACATTCATAGGAGACGAGACATTGCTCTTGAGCTACATAGCGTGCGTTAAAAGAAGGGAAAGGAAATGAATTTGATTATAGACGTTCACGGGGCCTTGTGTTATAAAAATCCAAACCGTCCAATGCAATCTAGCTATATTTTTAATGCTAGTTTTACATTTTAATAATCAAAGTTCTTAATATTAATTATAAGAGCAAATGTCCAAAACCTATAATCTTAATATGCAAAATTGAAAGTGAAAAATTCACAAATAATAGATGTTGACTAGTAAGCATCACTAAACTATGATCTTAACCATTTAAAAGTCTCCAATAATTGCAAATTGAGCTTTGCAATGCTCAGATGGTCAATCCAACGGTTTAATATCATACTGAGAATCACATCACAATATCCAACCTTCAGATGAAGGTACGAAACACCAGAAGTGGCTCTGATAGCAAAATCTTCGGCCCAAGTAACAATGTAGCCCCCATAGCCTAAAATAATCACCCTGGTCCAATTTATTTTCCATGGTACCACTTTAATCGAACCATCACACCGTCCAACATACTTAATAGGAAAATGGATATTCCATATTATTTTAGAAAATGAATCTTATAATCAATCTGATCAACCATCATGTGGGCCCCACTTTTGATTGCATCTTTTCCTCAATAATTGCTTTTTTGGGACTAATTAACTAACCATACCAACGGTTGGTATAAAAATGGGTGGTTGGTATTGTTTGTTGGAAAATAAGCCTAATAATCAATTTGTACCATCCATCAAGCTGGCCCACTTTTGATTACATGTGTTTCTTAAGAATCCCTTTGATCTAACCATCCTAATCACCTGATCAATTGCTAGAATGTGGATGATCCAATTATGGGGTGGCCCATCTCACGATCTCCACCGTGGAATCAGCGGCCTCCAAACGGAAGGTTAGAAAAGGAAATTGTCATCCAACCAGATTCAACGGATGGATTGGGATGGTTGTTCTTTAACTGTCCAATATTTATATTTTAATTTATTTATCAATTATAACAAATAAATTTATTATTTTACATGAAAATCTCATGAGAAATTGGGGGCCGAGAAATTGTGGATAAACGATATTTGTTGCTATGAGCCAAACTCCATATTCGGTCGGCGAGTGTGGGACCCTTAATCCTCAATTAAGAACTAAGATTAGCTAGTAATAACTGGACCCCACTTCGCCCTGGCATGTCAAATCACGTGGGCCCAGTTCTTGTAAGCTGTCAATATGGATCGACGGCTGGCATGCATTTGGATTCCCAAATGGGTTCTCTTGCCAGATTGGTTATCAATGATTTCAAATAAAAGTTCTTTTTTATTTTTATTTTTTATTGGTGCATAATAAATGGCCACTGCCTAATGCTGACTCATTCCCATAAATGATAGCCTGTGGGCCCCACTGCCAAATGGATGCTCATGATTTGTCGTTGTTGATTGTGGCAGTTGGTCCGTCACTTATGCATTTAAATGATTAAACGAAAGGAACACTCTAGCTGAATCTCATCCGCACCTCATGATTTGAACCAAGACCACATACGCGGTGGGCCCCACATCCCACCATGTAAGATCATGCTTTAAATCTCTAAAATCACGTGGCATGGCCCACCACAGTTTTGGATTGGCCATCATCCTGGTGGGACACATCTTATGAATAGAGTAAATGGAATAAAAAAAAAAGAAAGAAAGAAAAACATGTGAGCCTCACATGCATTGGAACACTTTAATTGTGGGTGTTCTATTCCAACTGGACCGTGTGGTGTGACCCACTTGTGCTTTAAATCGGCCTTAGTTTTAGGACATGGTGTGAACTTGGAATATCACACCTTATGGTCGGATTGGATGTGGACCTACGTAACGGTGGGCCTCATACACAACATAGTAGAATAAACTCATTCACCGCTGGTTGTAGAGGAACGGGAGCGGATTTGGTGCCGGCGTGCGACCCGGGACTTACCCAACACCGTGCGGCCCTGAACGTGGGGTCTACTGTGATGTATGTGTATACCTATGCCATCCATAAGTTTTTACAGATCAATTTAGGGCGTGAGAGTAAAAATAAAGCAGATCCAAATCTCAGGTGGACCACACTACATGAAAGAGAGGTGGTTAAGCGTTAAAAATTTTTTATGGGCAACAAAAGTCCTCGATAAAGATGATATATATATATATATTTTTTTTTCTTTAATCCAGGTCTGTGTGACCTTATCAACAGGTTGGATGGCAAATAAACATTACGAGGGACCTTAGTAAGTTTATAACGGTAGCCCATTCAATCACCGCTATGACATTTGTGTCTGCTTCATTTTTAGGCTCGTGATCTAAAATGAGCCGGAAAAATGGATGGATGGCATGGATATACTACACATAAATGAAGGTGGGCCCTACCATATGGGCTCGTACTCTCAGACTGATTTTTGCTGCAATAGTCTCTTTGTGTGACTATTTTTACAACAAAGTCTAAGTTCTCATGAGGCTTGTTTTTTTTGCATTTTCATGAAAATTGCGAACCTTTCCGTAAAAAATGCCCCTCTGGCCACCTGCTCTTGCGTATGACCATAAAGAGGCGGAAGCCCTCTTGGGCGTGGATGGATGGTCCACTCGTGTGACCCACCATGTTGTATATGTTTCATCCATCCCATCCATCTTTTTTTCAAATCATTTTAGGCTTTAGGTGCCATTTTGGGCCAAATCTAGATCTTAGGTAGGCCATACCACATCAAACAATTGGGACATAAATGCCCACTATTAAAACTTTTCCGAGCCTATCTTGATGTTTATTTGTCATCCAATCATATTGATATGGTCACATAGACATGCATAAAGGGACCACGCAAATATCAGCTTAATTCAAAGGTCTTGTGAACCCACTTTGATTAAAAAAAAAATAGTAAGGGCAAGGATGCCTACTGTTGAAGCCTTCTATAGTAATTTTTGGGATTGTACCTTAAAATGATATAAGAGAAGGGATGGACGGCATGGATAAACATATACATCATGGTGGCCCCCACACAGATCTGCCCATTCCTTGCTAGAGACTGGCGTGGCCGGACGCAACTTGCTTGTAATTTTAACCCTCGGACCGACGCGACGGACGACCGTTGACTTACATTCATCCCCACCATGCTAGCGTGAAAATGAAGAAAATAAAGTTAACGTAGGAACCTTCAGTTTTCATTCCAAAGCTATCTGTTGTTAGGCATTAAAGCTGTCATAATGGGATAATCATTCATACAACTGATATTATTGAGAGTTTCATTCCCTTATGGGCCCCACACACACGAGTGCGAGATTTGGGCCATTCATCATCAGATAAGGTATGTATGAGCACTGCATGGACCAAAAATGACGTGGTCGGCTGATTTTCAGGACAGAGCATCTACAAGGTTAAAACCACCTAATGTATGGTGTGAACATTGCACCTGTCAGCCACGTGGAGTTGGTGTCACCATTCAATCCAAGTCCCCAATGAGGTTTCGGTGACATCCACTCCGCTCATTCGGCATGCCTTCTTCTGTTTTAGCCATGGGCACAAAAATCAGGTCAATCAACGGCTCAGGTGTGCGACACAAGTAGAAACAGTTGGAAAGGTATGTTTAACATTGATTTTCATTGGCCCCACCAAAGTTTCAGAATCGCCTGATTTTTTAGTTGCGCCATTATACAGGACAAAACTTTCATATCAATGGATTGGATGACATATGCACAACAGGTTGGGCTCTTTATGAGAATAGGGTGGGCATCTACTCTCAAATGTTCTTCCAGATGCACCCATCAAAGTCATGGATGGATTGATGCAGACCGGCGCAAAGTGGGGGGCTAGACTTAGGTAGGTACGGACCAATCTAGTCCGTTGGGTCGCCACCTTAGCTATAGCTGTCCATAGCTTTCGTTGCAAGCTTTATTATAACAAATCATACCAATGACAATTATATAATTAAGGGTAAGGACGAAGAAACTATACTGCATGTGGCCCACTGCAATAATGACAGGTAGATCAGTAGATTCAAACCATTGATCCATCTTCTATTATTGCTGGCAGAGAACCACGTGTCACTTAGCTATGGATTGTTTGTGGGGCCAGATCTGGAAGGTTCTTGAATTTTTAATTGATGGATTTGCATTATCATAACTTGCATGGCCTGGATTAACCGCCCAACAAGCCACGTGTCACTGACTAGGATTGCTGCAGCGCCTGTCCCACAAGCCCACCGTAATGTGTGTGTTTTATCCACGCCCTCCATCCGTTTTGCCAGCTCATTTTAGGGTATAGGCCCAAAAATAAAGTAGATCTATAGCTGTTGTCGACCACACCATGGAACGGTGGGGATGATGAAGCCCACCGTTGAAAACTTTCTAATGGCCGATCGTGATGTTTATTTTCCATCCAACCTGTTCATAGGGTCACAATGACCTGGATGAAGGAGAAACACTAACATCAGCTTATCCAAAACTTTCGTGGCCCCTAAGAAGTTTTTAATGGTGGGGGTTCAATTCCCACTGTTCCTGTTGTATGGTTCACTTTAGCTTTGGATCTGCTACATTATTTTGGCTACTATTCTAAAATAAGGTTGAGAAACGGACGGAAGGTGTGGATAAAACACATACATCACGGTGGGCCCCACAGAGCTTGGGCAACGGTTTGCTCAAGCGATATTCCCGGAGACGGGTGCTGCAGAGTGCAGACCATCCGCGTCCGCGGATTAGCTACTGAACACGACAATAGCCAAACTCGCTAATGAAGTAACGTCACCTAGTTCTGTCGGTCCCAACATGGTGTATGTATTGTATCCACACCGTCCATCTATTTGGAAAGATTATTTTAGGACATGATACAAAGAATTAGCCAGATCAAAATCTCAAGTGGATCCCACCACAGAAAACAGTGGGGACTGAATGCCTACCATTAAAAAACTTCTTGGGTGCACAGAAGTTTTCGATCAAGCTGATATTTATGTTTTCCCTTCTTCCATGTCTGTATTAACTTATGGACAGGTTGGATCTCAAATAAGCATCATGGTGGGCCCTAGTAATATTTCAACGGTGGGTGCCATTGTCCCCACTGTTTTCTGTGGTGGGGTCCACTTGAGCTTTTTATCTGCCTCTTTCTTTGTATTATGGCCTAAAATAATCTCTGAAAATGGATGGACGGTGTGGATACAACACATACATCATTCTGGGGCCCACAGACCTAGGTGACGTCATTTAAAGAGAGTTTGGCTACTGTCATGTTCAGTAGCTAATCCGCGTCTCCCGCGTTCCACTTGCAACTTTCCAATGTTAGTTTTGCACCGTTTAGTGAAATAGCGATGACTCTTTCAAAGGACCCAATCGTCAATCTAAGTCGGACATTCATTTGATGGTTAGTATCATCTGACCAAATTCCTGTTATGGAAGCATAAGCAATCGATGGCGAGGAGTGCCTATCAAATAATGTTTCAAGAAGATAGAACCTATGTTTACCCATTAATCTGAACCTTGTACGGTTAGGATTGTCCAATGTAGAATCCATATCCAACAATTGGATTTCTAACGTGCGAAATCTTGGGCCACAATGCTAACGAGTATCAGATGTTATCTATCAACCAACTAAAAAAACTGGTGTTATTTTATACTCTGGCAGCGTTTGATGCTTGATACGCAGGCACTTTGAAACGGTAAATACAGCACACGTTAACTCAAATTAGAGCAACTAAACTTTGGAGTAAACTGTCACTAAATCGGATTGGTTGAGTAATCTCAGCCTTCGATTCAGGGACGTTTGTTTGATGAAATAGGAGCACCGGATATTTTTCATTTTACCGATACGGATTAGCTGCTGACAAGTTGAGTAGCTATCTCGCTACTGAAGTGACATCACCAATTCCGTGGGCTCCACCATGATGTATGTGTTGTATCCACACCGGCCATCCATTTGGAGAGATCATTTTAGGGCATGATATGAAGAATGAGGCAGATCCCAAGCACAAGCAAACCCCACCAAAGAAAACAAGTGACCCCGACCGTTGAAGCCTTCCTAGAGCCCACCATGATGTTTATTTAAAATCCAAGCTATTCCTAAGTTCTCAGAGACATTGAAGAAGGGAAAACATAAATATCAGCTTGATCAAAAACTTCTATGCCCCAAGCAGGTTTTAATAGTAAGAGATCAGTCCCCACTGTTTTCTTTGGTGAGGTCCACATGAGCTTTGGATCTCCTTCATTCTTCATATATTCCCTAAAATGATCTTTCCCAATGGATGGACAGTGTAGATACAACACATACATCATGGTGGGGTCCACAGACGTTGGTGACTTCACTTCAGTAGCAGTAGCAAGATAGCTACTCCACCTGTCAGTAGCCAATCCACGTCACCCTCGAATAGATGTCCACCAATCCGGTAGCCAGATAATCAGATAAACGTAATTATCGGCGCATGATCCCGGGGCTGTGTGGGGACCCACAGAGATGTCCATGACAAATCCACTCCGTTCCGTTCATCTGTTTTGAAAGACCACAGTAAGAAAGGAAGATCCAAAACTCAGGTGGCCTACACGCGCATGCTGTTTATATGTCATCCAAACCGTTCATAGAGTCAGATAAACTGTAGGCACAAATATCATCCTGATACAAAAATTCTGTCACCCAAGGCATTCAATCCCAACCGTTTCATGTGGTATGGCCCACATGAGTTTTGGATCTGCCAGATTTTTAGATACCTGTCCTATTGTGGTATTGAGAAACAGATGGGCAGAGTGGATTTGTTAAGGACATCTCTGTGGGGCCTATGCAGACCCGGGCACAGGAATATCTTCCGTAACTAGGACTCATAAGTAATTTCTGAGTGCCACCGTATCATATATCACAGTCCGTCGGAGTAACAGAGTTTTTCTCAATACAGAAAAAGCTCCTTTTTCCTTACATTTCCCGAATCTGCAAATTCAATCAGGTAATGTCAACATCATGAGCGTGCACGCCTATGCTTTACACGTGTGCATGTGCCTGAATCCAAACCGTACAATATTTCCAGGGGCAGCCCTATTGAGAATGGGGTTAACCCAGAAATCATATTGGATTAGCTAATCCTAACCATCTGTTCTGGAGCCATCAAATCCACGGTTAAAAAGACAAATACAGTCAACAGCTCCAAGACAGCATAGAGATGCCTGTAATCAGAACGGCTAAAAATTATCCCATCAATGTGATTTTTTATCAGATCTTATCCATCCACAGTAGGACCCATGATTTGGACGGTTAGATTGAGGTGTTTTCATGGGTGAGAGAGAGAGAGAGAGTGATACAAACGAAATAAAAATACAATCAGTTTACCAGAAAAAATAGAATACAATCACCCAAAGAAAAGAAAAAAAATAGTTTTTTACAATTTCTAGATCAAGAAAAGAAAAGAAAAAAACAAATCAAAATGATTTAAAACAGAAGAAGAAAATAAAAGAAAAAAAGAAGAAGCTTTTTTTCCGAAACTACCCCCAATCAAAACCCCAAAACCCCAGACTGCCCGAACCGAAACGCGAACGACCGGCTCCGATAAAACTCCACCTCCTCCTGCTGCCACCGCCCGTCATCGAAGTTCTGCGAGTAACTGAACGAGTCGTAACTCGCCGGCACGTGCCTACCCCGCTTCGCACGTGCCACCCTCCCCACTACCCTCTTCAAATCCAGTGAAATCCAAACCACCCTTTTCACGATCCCGGCCAGGAACCGACGCCTCCCGACGTAGAACCCGAACGATTTCGCGGCGACCCTTTTGAGGGAGACCCAAATCTTCGCCGGAAAAACCCTTTTCCGGCGGTTTTCCGGCATCTGGTGGTAGGAATTCCGGCCGTAGCTGCTGCCGTTTCTCATCTCTGTTATCTTCTCTCTCTCGCTATTTGGGTCGTCTTCTTATATAGAGATATTCGCGATGAAAGGGCAAGATGGGAATAGAAAGTATGTGGGCAGCGAAAGAAGAAGAATCTGAAAACCTTTTTAATTTCTCCAGCGAATGTTTGTGAATTCTTCTTGCTTTTGGATTTCTATATTTGAGAGGGGTTTTTATTTTATCTTTTTCCCCAACGGCTGCGAATCCTTCCTCCCCACTACTTTCTCTTTCAGAGAATCCGAGGTGGGTGGATGTCTCGTAATGGCGAAAATGCCCCTGTAACTGACGTGGTGGAAAGGGTACTATCGTAAAATTGTTTTTAGGTTGGCGGGAGTTTTGGACCCCAGTTGCGTGTAAACCCGGTTACACGTGCTCCAGAGCTCTGTGGGCCCACAGGTATGTCCGTCTAAAATCCACTCCGTCCATCAGTTTATCCAGATCATTTTCGTTAGTGATTTCAAAATTGAGATAGATCCAAAACTCTAATGACCCACACCAAAGGAAATAGTGGAGATGGAAACTCTGACCATTGAAATCTTTCCAGTTCCCACCGTGATCTTTTATGCCATCCAACACGTTCGTAGGGTGATTACTAGGGCTGTAAATGGTTGGGTTTGCAGCGGGTTTAGCCAAAACCAAACCCGCCCATTTACTAAATGGGTGTGGCCGGTAGGGGGAGACCATCTAGACCCATTTATAAATGGGTCCGGTCTAAGGGGCTTGGGTCTTAGATTTGGTATGCAATTATTTTTACCAGGTCTAAAATCAGGTCTGACGGTTCCGGGCTGAATGGGCTCCTTGCAATATAGGCCAGACCCGCCCATTTACTAAATGGGTTCGTGTCGGGTCGGGTCTAATATACTGGAAATCAGATCCAGACCCGTTTACCAATTGGGTCTATTCTTATACCTAGACCAGTGCCATTTAACAAACAGTCAGGTTCGAGTTGGTTTGGAGCCTTTACCTCGTTGGAAGACTCTGCGGAGTTTCAACAAGAGGTCTAGGTATCGAAACCCATCAGGGTGAAACTCCTGCTGCTAACCGCACTAGTGGGTGCGTGTATGACTGACCGGGTGGGTGTGTACACCAATTAATTGGGTGGGTGTGTTGCATGACTAACCCAAAAAAAAAAAAGTTTGAGTCGGGTCTAAATGAGTTGGGTCGGCTGACCCATTTACAGCCCTAGTGATTACCACCAGGATACAGGGGGAAAAAATATCATCATGATGCAACTCTTCTGTGGGCCCAATTAGGTTTCAATGCTGGTCGTTCAATCTCAACTGTTTCTTGTAGTGTGGCCCACTTGAGAATTGGATTGGAATGATTCCTACAACATGTAGTGAAAATATGGCGGTTCAGCTGATGGACTGGGTGGATCTGATGCACATTCTCCCCCACGTGGTGTTCAGTATGTCTACCACTGAACCATGGGACCATACCCAAATTATTATAGTGTTTGATCAAGACCACCCATCATGTGATTCTCCTCTATGATGTCCACTCTCTCAACTTAATTTGATCCGATGATCAATAACTAGGGAGATGGATATGATATTGATTATGCTAGAAATGGTACCATCAATGATTTGAATCATCCATGATTGTCCATCCCTCTCAAAAAGTTTCATGTGATCACAGCCAGCTAATCAATGTATATAAGAATATATAGCAACTAAAGATTTGTCCTACAATTTGTTAGGTGGTTATATATAGAACATAAGAATATTGATGTCTATGAAACATTACTCTTCTTTGATTGATATGATCATTCTATTCAAACTTAAGTATCTAAAGACTACTATAAAAAAAGTTTCTTTTTTAATTTATTTCTTTAATATATGTCTATGCATAATGTTGTCTTGAGATTTTGGACAACGGCTTTGGACAGCTAGGATTCACCGCACGACCGTTAATCCGTGCATATGAGCTCCTTTCGTCCGTTGGACCTACAAAGAAAGAGAAAGAGAAGGTAGAGGGAGGTGCCACTGTGCAACATGGAACTCTCCGATGCCTAAGTCAGGTCCAAGAATAAGGAGAATTAGGGTTTGAAGGCTTAGATTATTCATTACCTTTAAGGTGTAGATCCAAGCTATATTTACAAGGTCTTGGAGGCAGTTTGGAAAGACGGATCCTACTAGGATACGTCGGCAAAGTCCCGGTGGAGGAAAGATTATCTTTCTTGATCGTATTGGGGAGATCTTTCTAAATAAGGCAGTAGATTTGGAAATATCTGGACCTACCGTAAGTATCTCGGACCGACTTTGAGTGGTCGGTTAATCTTGCGCCGAATCTTACTAGTCAACTGGTTGGGGACTGAGTTGGGAAATCATCCTCTCATGGCTGAGCCTGGGTGGTCAGCTTGTCGTGGTTGGGCTTGGGTGGTCAGTCTGTCGTGGCCACACCAGGGGTGGTCAGCCTGCCGTGACTAAGCCTAGGGGGTTAGCCTTTCTTGTGCCAACCCCAAGTGGTTGGCCTGAGCAAGGTGCGAGCTACGAGACAGCCTGTAGATTGAGCCATAGGGAATGGGCTTCCTCATGATTCGTGGGCCAGGGCCCAACTCAAAATATCCCCATAACACATAATTTAAAATATACTCACATATATTAGTTATAACATTAATGACATGTCCATATAGTACCTATGATTATTATGAACTACGTGTGAGATCATAAAATCTAAGATTAAGATTAACACATTAGCTTTGCATGATATATTACACTAACAAATTATATTAAAAATAGCAAGATCAGGTACTAAATCGTCCATCATGTAGGTCTCACCTTTGATTACCCATCCCTTTTTAATATATGACCTTGTTCAGGATTATCTTAGTTGTCCAATCAATTACTAGAGAAATAGATGATCTATATAGATAACAACACACCTAAATCACTCCTCTAAACTAGAGCTGTATGTGAGTCGAGCTAGCTCCGTTAGTTCGCTCGACTTGGCTCGTAACAGTTTGATTCGAATGCTAACTCCGAACCAAGCCGAGCCTTTTTTCCATGCTCGAAATGAGTTTCGAGCCTAGCTCAAGTTAGGCCTAACTCGATTTAGTTCAGCTTGAAACTCAGCTTGTTCGTGGCTCGATTTGGCTTGCTCGGCTCAGGTCGGTTAACTCAATTGGAACTCAACTCGACTAGGTATGTTGTTTAGTCCCACATCAAAAGAGAGCAAATAAATGAGAGGTGAAACTCTCTATAAAAGCAAGTGAGGGGTGTCAATGGACTTTGGGCTTCTTTTGGCCTTGGATTTTAAACAATTTTAGGCTAGGCTTTTGGCCTTTAGGCCTGGTTCTTTATTTTTTTTCTAGACTTGAATTGGGCTCAAACTCGGCTCGAAAGCTTGATCGAGCCAACTCAAAGGCCGAGTTGAGACGAACATGAGCTAGGGTGGTCATGGAACGAGCCTAGCTTGAACAGGGCAAAGATGGGCTCAGCTCCGCTCATGTACAACTCTACTCTAAATGGATGCCCTTGACCCAATCAATGGTAAATGTACCATCCATATCAATTATACTTGTAGAGCTGTCATTTATCTAGATTGTCCATCACGTGAGTCAAGTGATTCCCAACTCCTCCAAGTCATACTCCACTCGGACAATGGGTTGGCACTGGGAGCCTCAATTCACCGCCACCTTGGAGAATTGGGTTGATTTACCCCTTATTTTGGCGGGTCACCAATTCCACCCCCAAAAAGATAAAAAGTATGAGTGGGCCTTAATGGTACATGTAAAAGTGAAAGAGATCGTTTTGGGATTGAGAAAAGGAAAGGAATAATGACAATAATAAAAATCATTAGATGGGTCCATCTAAAGGTTTCACAAATAATATATGGTCCATGATTTTGGTGGAATCTTTTTTACATGTATGAACCACGAAAAGTAAGGCTCCCACGTTCTCGTCTTTGACTCGTGTTTGCCTCTTATAGATTTGGACATTAATCTATTTTAGCAAGAAGAATGATGTCCCGTTGACGATTTTCCTGTGGTTAACCTGTCACATATGTAGGACATCCGTGCCACGACAAAAGTGGGCCCCACCATGAGGACCACCCTCCGAAAATCAGGCCAATCCACACATCAGGTGGTCCACACCTTTCGTTTGGTCTAACCCTTGTCCATCCATTAATATCGGTGAGCTGCCACCATGAGGACCACCCTATGAAAATCAGGCCAATCCACACATCAGGTGGTCCACACCTTTCGTTTGGTCCAATCCTTGTCCATCCATTAATTTGGATGATGCGGCTCACCTGGTAAGTAGATGAGTTAGAATTTTGTGCCAGATGGTCTTCATGATATATTTCAATGGCTATGGTCGATCTAGCCATTAATAGAGTAGAATGGCCGAACAGGATTTATGATGATCTTTGTGATGGGGCCCCACCTTTTTAACAGCCAGGATGTCCTACACAGGAATTAAAGAAATCTTGGTAAGCTGAGCATGCTATAAGTGTATATGTGTGACCATCCAAGGTATGCTTATTACATGAGACATAGGTAAAAGATTGAACGGCAATGATCATCCAATTCAACTTTTTGGGGCACGACTTATGCACGTGTGAAAAGGCAGACGTGTGGATGCCCACTTTGAAAGGTACATTTCCCGATAGCAAAATTAAGGGTGCAAACGGGTGAGGTCGAGTTGTGTCAGGAGAGACCCAGACTCGGTCAGAATTTTGGACCTAGAGCCAACCCATTAAAATTCACGTTGGATCTAGGTCAGGTCCATGTAAAAATAGCCAAACCCATTATATAGAAATCACAATTGTGAGTTCTTGCATAAATCAACTGTCAGTGGCTATCAATTTGGATGATGAAAAATAAGATGGTTAGCGGTCCAAATATTAATGGGTGAAATCAAATGATCCGGGTTGTTCCATTAGCATCATTTCTAGTAAATTCTACATCTTGGACGGTCCAGATTGTCACAATCAGTGCATGGATAACCATTTTTTAGAAAAGGATAAGGACATGTTGCTATATTCTATAGTTAACTACTTTTTCTAAGTCTGGATCGGGTCTAATCCTTTCGGTATGAATGAAATCGGACCCATTTAAAAACCAAGTCTGGATTGTGTCCAATGACCAATGACCAAAATCTATCCATGGCAACGCTGGCAAATTCCATTCATGGTGGGGCTATTAGGACTTATTTGGTTGGCATTTGGAAACTTGTTTTCAACTTAAAATCTAAATTTCAGTAAAATAGGATTCCATCTGGAAATCGAAATTGACTGGAACCAAGATTAGTGAAAACGGTGTGGGAGACGTTTCTACAAAGGGAAAAGAGGCAAAAGTGAACGTCATTCAATATTGACAATAATACCCTAGGGTGGTACCCACCGTGATGTATGCATTGTACATTTATGATGTATGTGTTTTATATCGACACGGTTTATCTATTTTGAGAGCTCAATTAAGGGAGTTAGACAAAAAATGAGATAGATCTAGATCTCAAGTGGACCACATCACAAAAAAAAAGTGTTGATTGAACGTCTATCATTAAAAACTTCCTAGGGCCCACTATAATGTTTATTTGTCATCCAACCCAGCCATCTATCTTGCAGGACTACGATAGGCCAGGGGTTAAGTTCTTAGGCGGATCTGAAGCCCAAGTCAGCCATGCCACATGCAATGGTTAGATTACACAGCTTTCAACCAAATAGTATAGACTATACAATTTTCAACCAAACAACAAGTTCCAAATGGAATTTGGGTTTCCTATTCACTTTATGCAATTTTGGATTCCTACACTGAAATTTGAATTTTCTCTAGAATCTAGATTCTGCAACCAAAGGGCCTGTTTGGTTGCAGAATCTAGATTCTAGAGAAAATCTAGATTCCACCATTGGAATCCAAAATTGCAGAAACTAGAGTGGAACCAAGGTTTCATCCGTAACTTGCTGTTTGGTTGAAAATGGTGCAATTTTCAACCGTTGCTTTTGGCATGGCCCACTTAGGCTTCAAATCCGCCTGATAACCTTACCCTTGGCCTATTGTAGTCCCGCAAGACAGATGGCCAGGTTGGATGGCAAATAAACATTATAGTGGGCCCTAGGAAGTTTTTAATGGTACACTTTCAACCAACACTGTTTTCTTGTGGTGTGGCCCACTTGTGATGTAGATCTGCCTCATTTTTTGTCCAATGTCCTTAATTGAGCTCTCAAAATTGATGGACTGTGTGGATATCAAACACATACATTATAGATGTACAACGCATACATGGAGGTGGTGACACTCACTTCCGCCTCTTTCTCCCTTCCGTAGAAACGGTTGCCCACACCGTTTCCACTAATCTCGGTTCCAGCCCATTTAAGCTTCCGGATGGAATTCTGTTTTGACTGGAACTTGCCACCAAACACACTAATTAAAATAGAATTATGCTGGAATCTGGATTTTAGGCTGGAAACGGTTTCCAGATGCCAACCAAACGGGCCCTTAGTAGTCTAGCCGGATTTACTTGGAACAAGTTTCGAGCTTGGGTGGGCCCGTGGGCCCAGCCCATTCATTTTTTATTGGGCCTAAAAGGGCCTGTTCTGGGTTCAGGTGGGCCTTGGATTTTTTAGGTGGGCTCCATCTGGGCTTCAAAGCCCACATGGACTTCTACGCACGTGGCTGCACATGCAACTCAGCAGCCATTACAACTTCTGAAAGCCATGCATCATGTTGGCTCCACCATTACGATGGCCTGGCCTATTAAGCAGGTTGGGCCAGGGGCGGAGCCACATAGAGGCGAGGGGGGGCCTTGAGTTTTCAACCGTAAGATTTTATTGCCGACCGGTTCACGTGGTGTGGTCCAATTGAGCCTTCGATCTGCCTCATTTGTTTTTCTCATGTCCTAAAATAAATAGGAAAAATGGATGAATAATGTGGATTGATCGCAATCATCAAGGTAGGCCCCGCATAACTTCCCGGCACAAAAACTTCCTGTTAAGCTAATCCGACGTAGGCCTGTACATGGGTCGGGTTAGGGTCGGGTTGGGCCCAATCGTGGACTAACCTTTTTTTTTTCCGGTCTGAACCCGCCCCAACCCGAACCGCGACCCGGCCCGGCCTGGCTCGAACCTAAACATATTTTAAAGGTTCGGGTTTCGATCGGGGTTGCGATAGATTTAGGCTGACCCCACCCTAACCCTACCCTACTTGCAAAAGGATCAACCCTAACCCTACGTGAGCCTATATGCTGAATCGGGATGGGTCGGGTTAGGACTGGGATGGAACGTCCACCATTAGTTGGGATGGAAGCTAACCTATAAAAGCCCAAATATTCTATTGTGCGATATTTCAATCAGTCCAAAGTATTTTTTATGTGTGGCCAACCACAGTGAGGCCCTTTTCATCAGTGGTTTGGATCACTGAACAATGGCCTTATTTAAACAAACTGAAAAATGTAAACATAACTATACAAACTAAAGTGGACCAAAAACATGAGGAATGAACATCCCCAGTACGATGCGAGGCCACAAAAATTTTGAATCAGGCTAATATTTGTAGTTTCAGCTCATCACAATCGGAATGACAACATTATGAATGGTATGGATGGCATATAAACATTAATGTGGACGGGGGGATGTTTCATAAGTAGGAATTTCCAAAGCATATATTTTTTTTTAAGAATATTTTCACAGAACTCGAGGTGGTGTGAGTCAGGGTACAGGACGGGTCGATCAGACTTGGTGTGTATCCTAAATTATACCAAAATTAAAAAAGCCGGACCCTTTTCTCTGCAGGGTTGGGTGGATCGAGTTTCTGCCAGGTCAGTCAGGTTGACCTGGCAGATGTACGAATTCAAGTGACTTCACCAAGTTTATGGGCCCCACCATAATGTATGTGTTGTATCCACACCATCCAACTGTCTAGAGAGATCATTTTATAGGTTGAAACAAAGAATTGGGCAGATTCAAAACTCAAATGGACCACATCACAGAAACAATGGGGATAATGGCACCCACCTTTGAAACCTTCCTAGGGCCCACCATGATGTTTATTTGAGATCCAACCTGTTTATAAGTTCACACAGACATGGACGAACGGAAAACACAAAGATCAGTTTCATCAAAAAAAAAAAAAAATTGTGGCTACCCAAAAGTTTTTAATGGTAGGTGTTAAATCCCCACTGTTTTTTTGTGGTGGGTTCACTTGAGCTTTGGATCTACCTCATTATTTGGCTCATGCCCTAAAATGATCTCTACAAATGGATGAATGGTGTGGATACAGCACATCTATCATGGTGGCCCCACATAACTGTGTGACGTCACTTCAGTAGTCAATCTTGCTACTCAACGGACGCAGATTTCTTACCAAAGCCTTTGGCAGGAAGTTCCTGCACTGGGAACCTAGGTGGGCCACCATGATGTTGTGAGAAATTTACCTGTCCATCCGTTTTATGAAATTATTCCAGTACATGCGACCAAAAAGTAGCCGGATCCAAGACTCAAGTGGGCCGAAAATGTGAGGATTAAACGTCCAATAGTTGAAATATTCGTAGGGCCGGAAGTTTTGAATTGGCTAATATCTTGCCCCCCCCCCCCCCCCCCGGAAAGAAAATCCTGACTGCGCCCCTGGGCTGGGCGACGTCATCCATGATTTTATGGTTGTGATCCTAACCTATGATTTTTATGTTTGAATGTGAGCTCTTGAAAAAAAAAAAAGCTTTGCCATTTCTTTATACACCACTTTCATGGACGTGGACAGATCTCGACTTCATGTCGAAGACATTCACTCCATCTATCCAATGGGCCATCCTGTGTTTGGACCATAGCCCAAAAATGGGGGGTGATTCAACGGTTGAGATGATAAGTCCTATTAAAATTGTCCAGATTGTTTGTGGGTCCACAGTGGTACCTGTATGCCATCCAATCGATTCATCTACAGATTAATGGATTTCTGGGCATACTCATGTGGCTTAACCATGTGAATTTTAAAGTATTTAGGCATAATTTTACAACATTTCCTACGTTGCAGCCCAGGTAAATCTCACTGAATTTTAGGATCAATGGTGAAAATGTGATAGCTCATCTGATGGACGGGGTCAATCCAATGCATGTTTGGACCATGCAGCAATGATCATAAGTCAGGACGTCTATGTCCTTACGCATTTCAGGCTAGCCCAGTCCCTATTTCCCTCTTCCTTCTCCATCGTCCACGTGCGTTCCACATGCCGAGACTCAAGTGAAATGCCTGAAACTCCCCATTGCGGAACATGCAGCATGCATGGAGGACCTGCAAGTGTTGTGAGATAGCTCAGAAGAAGCTCACCTGCTTCCCACTCGTGAAGTCATTCCTGCCGAAAGGCGTCTGGGGTCAAGCATTGGTTCATAATAGCTCAAGGTTACCACTCGAGTGATTTCAGTGTGTTTGGACGCACAACTGAATTGAATTGCAAATATTCAGTTTGATGTGCAGCGGGTCACTGACTATTATATGGCTCAGATGGACTAAAAGAAGATCGGTCGGGTTCTAAAGCAATCAAGACCATCAAGACCTAATCAGATAAATACCTTGAGTACACAAGGCCTCCGGGAATCCTCAACCAGACTTCCTTGAATCCAAAAGGGAAAGTAAGAAAAACAGGAAATAAATCCAAAAAAAATTCATAATAATATATTAAATGAAAATTAACGTGACTAGAAGAAACTAAACCCTAGGTAGAAGTTTCAGACTTCAACTCAAACTAAAACACCTAAGAAAACATGACTTACTATAAATAGTAAACTTACTATTTATAAAAAGTCTTTTAGTCCTCTACTAGAAATCATGTTTTTTTGCCAAAAAAATAGAAAGTTTTCAAACAGGACCAACCACGTTGTTCTACTAATTATTCTAAGCCCTTTCATGTTGGGCACAGACTCTAAAACCCTACGGATCAAAGATTATGATTGAAACAAAACCTACTATAAATAGTAAAATTGAAATAAAACTAAGCTAATGGCCATCGATCTAGTCAAATCTCGCAATTTCGGCATGGGCAACCCCAAAATCATATATTTACGCCTCAAAACTCATCTCAAATCGCAAGATACGACCATTTTATGGTCCTAACGGTCCTGATCACTTCCAACCCCGACCGGTCTTCTTTGGTCCATCTGGGCCCATGTAATAGTCGGCAACCCGCTCTACATCACAGTTCTACCAGCAAAGAAATGACTGAACTTAATGACGTTTGCTATAGCATTCATGATGAAAGCATCCCTCGAATTGTAGCTATGCAGCGACAGCCTCGTCATCACACATTTTCTTCTTGGTTAACATCATCTTAATTCATAATGATGAACAAGATTAGTTGTAATTTGGGTGCCCAAACACAGGCTAACTTCTGATCAAAAATGCATTTTTGCATTTTTAAGACTAACAGAAGCATAGCATACAAGAAGAAATGACATAGAATTTCCATGAAACGAAGAAAATCTCAAAGAGAGGAATGGCTGGCAACGATAACCTCATATTTCATTTAGCAAAGCCAGGTTTACAGTACATACTCTTTTCGCCGCTTGAAGTCAATTGTAGATCTCATTCTAGCCAAAGAACATTAGAGATACAAGTAAAGCAACAGGTTATAATATGGAAGGAGGCTTTTACAGGTACCAATTTGGATGTGGCAATCTGACCCATATCTTCCAACCCCATTGTATACTGAGATCTGGTGGGTCGTTCGGGTTCTACCAACAGATAGGTTCCTCTGCAAATTTAGTGAGCATGAAAATAAGATCTAAAAAAGAAATGATAGAAGCAAATGGAGTCACTGCCACAGTCAATGATCAGAGATTACACACCCAACCCAGGCAGGACGTGTTCAGTCTCTCGTCCAAACCTTAAAAATCAGGCTTTTACATAGTCCAATCCATCGTGCTTCCTTTTGTTGGGCCTGGAGAAGAAGCAAAACTGGGCCCACGTCTTCTTCACCTTGACTGGTTGTGTCTTGACCTCTCTCTTTGCGACGAGGTCCGCCATGTAGTGAACGACAGCCTGAAAAGTACAGTCTCCAATCAGCTTCAGGAATAAGTAAAAAGTGAAGTGCTGGCATGATGTGAACACTCAATGGAGATCCATGAAGCAATCAAAGCATCTCCATTGTACGCATGGCATTTGAGCTGATGATCAAGACAGTTTATTTGGGAGGCCACCAGGTGGATGAGCAAAATCTTAAAAAGAAAAGTGAAAGAAATATGGTGGCCATTCGATCAGTGGCAAAAAGGGGTCTGTCCAGAATTCAACAAGCAAAATTCACAACCATCAAATGGTCAGAACCATCAATCACTGCCTTTTTTGGTGACCCACCAGATAAATAGTGGTGATTTGCCATGTGTACTGTGGGTGTGCAACAGACACTGCACAGAACTTCCATGAAGGCCGTGTCAACAAAGCATTTCTTGAGTCAAAAGCACAAGGCGAAAGAATTACCTCTGCACCGATTTCAGCTACATGCCTCGGCGGCACCTCCAAAGGATTTTCCTCGGCATGAAGCACCCGCAGCTTCGACAGCATCCCAAAAGAGTCCGGTAGGAACCTTATCTGATTATTGCTGATATCCAACTCTTCAAGCATCTCAAGGTTTCCAATGGACCGTGGCAGCACCCGCAGATCAGCAAAGTTATTTGCTAGGTTCATCTTCACAAGCGAGGTGGCAAAACACAAGCTCTCTGGCACCGACTCAAGCTCGTTGAAGCTGATATCAAGTTCCTTCAAGCTCGGCATGGATGCCATCGTAGTGGGCAGTCCTTTAATGTTGTTGTAGCGTACGGAAAGAATCTCCAAAGATTGGAGTCTGCCAATAGCTTCCGGCAAGGCTTTCAAGCGATTGTAATCTGCTCTGAGCTCGACAAGTGAAGAACATTGGCCGATAGTATGTGGGAGCTCCTCAAGATTATTCGTTTCAACATTCAACCTCTTCAGGCTGATAAGAGTCCCAATCGTTTCCGAGATCGAGGACAGCTGGTTCGAGCTCAGATCAAGGTCCTCAAGGCGCACCAATTTGCCGATTGTAGCCGGTAATGATGTTAGCTGGTTCCCCCTCAAGTCTAGATAGACCAAGCTGAAAAGATCCCCAATGGAATCGGGAAGTTCGGATAGCCGGTTTGAATGTAGGTCTAGTTTTGTTAAGGACGAAAGCCCCCCAATCGTGGCAGGGAGGGCAACAATCCGGTTCTCGGACAAATCAAGATTAATCAGATGGGACAGCTTCCCTATCGAATCAGGTAGCCAATCTATTTGCTCCATCAACTTATTATGCAGATCAAGATCTCGGGTACCTTTCTTCACAGAGACTTCAATCAAACTAGCCAGTTTGAAAGGACTCAATTTATCACCATCTTCTCCTACACAATCCATGATGTGAAAAATGATGAGAAAACCAATCTTGATTTGTAAGGGCCTGTTCGGGCACCACTTAAAAATGAGTTTTTCTCATTTTAGTTAATCACAATTACGTATTCAAGATCATATTTCTTTTCGGGAAGGATTGAAAAGAATCTCAATAACCAACAATCATGATATCTAAATTTCTTATTAACAATTATGATTAAATAAAATGAGTTGAACTCATCTATATGTGACACCCTCAAACAGGCGCTAAGACTACTAATAATAATTCAATCCCATGTTAGATAAGAACACTATAAGAAAACAGCGACATGATTGAGAAGATCCCTCAATTGTGGCTACATTCACCTTATCGCCATTACGGAAGTGGAGAAAAAGAATTCACGATTTTTGGAATTTATAACCTTAATCGGATCACCATAACTTACGAAACAGGGCTCTTTCTTGCTGTATTGGAAAGAAAGAACTCATTTGCATCCAATGTTCATGATTTTAGGAGTAGGGAATCCTGAAAATTGGGAATTATTCTTCTAGTGGATAAAGTGAAATGCACATTGATATTGGTGGACATTTCCATTTCTAAGAACAATTAAAACTAATGACAATATACAAATCAACCAGAACCAATAAATAAATAGCATTAATCTTTAATCAGATAACAATAGATTCCATGCCCAAACAAAAACCCAACTTCAAAAAATGCACGTAGATCTAACGAAACTTCAGGTTCCCATTTCAAACTAATGAAAGAAAGACCCCAGTCAAATTGATGAAAGAAAGACGCCCGCCGGAATTGTTAGATTTAGCTGTTGGATTAATGCAGAACAGACAACAAAGAAACTGAAAAAAGGATAGAAAATGCAATCAAAGACAAAACTCACCAGAAGCAATTGCAGATTTGATGGAAGAATTCATCAACACCCCTCGTGATGAATCTGGGCCAATGCCGATGCCATCGGCGTACAATGTCGACTTCGATTTCTTCAAGTAGCTGTCATCTCTAGTAAACAGCTCAGAACTCTTTCCAATCTCTTTCTCGGAGTAAAATACAGATGAGGGAGTAACGGAATCAAAACCAGTACTCGAAGTGCCAGCAGTGCTGGTAGAAAAACTCCCTGAAACCGCAGAAACTGAGCCGTTTGAATAGTCACCCTGATTATAATTCTCCGAAGGAGAGAGGCATCTCGACGCTCTCTGAACGAATTCGTCAAACAGCGCATGGATGTTCTCGAGATCAAGTAGTTTCAGAGCTTCCCTCTTCTGATCTTTGATCTGGAAAAGGACCAGATTCTTCTGCATTTCTTGCAGCACAAAGAACAGCTCCTCTGGGACATCGATGCCCTTTTTCTGCTTTGATATTGCCTCGATTCTAGACAGCTCTTCTTTCTCAACATTCCGGATCAACACCTTTGCAGCTTCGACGTCCTCAAGCTGCGGCCGAGCAGGTAGAGATCTGTGAATTCTCATTATCTCTTCGACAACCTCGTCAACCGATTGCAGACAAAGACCCATCTTTTCTAAAACCAGATATCCAGATCAAGAAAACGCAGAAAGAAATTTTGGGGAAATGAAAAAAGTCTGCGAATCTAATCTGAAGAACAGCAATTTTTTAGACACAAAACAAGAAACCCAGATCAGGTAAACTACTCTAGTGTGTTTTCCAACCTTCTCCCTTGAATTCCTCTGTTTTCCCCCTCTAGAACTTTCCAGCAAGCCTACGCGTCAGAGAATTAAAAAGTGCATTTTTTTCCACACATAAACAAAAACCCAGATCAGAACAAAGATCCAAATCACTAAAAACAACAAACCCAGATCAGAAAACTACTCTAAATGCATTTCCAGCCTACTTCCATCAATTCCTCGGTTTTGTTTTTAAGAACATTCCGGAAATCTACACACAGAGATTCTTAAGAGAACCCCATTTATCCATTCAAACCCAAAAACCCAAATCAGAAATCCAATGAAATCCAAATACCTGGCTCTTCAAGAAAACACCATCTGAATCTCCACCGTAAGAACACCAAAACCGAAAAAACAAAAACAAGAACAAGCCCATCAATTAAAAGAGGAAAAAACACAAAGGAAACCCCACTTTTCTCATAGAATTACAAAAGACCCAGATCATGAAAAGGTCCCAAAAGGAAAAGAAAGCTCGCATCAAACCCTTTCCTCGGATTCCACTGTTCCTCTCACAAAATTTCCTGTAAATCGAGACGGGTGGGTTTAAAGAGGCGCTGATGAGCCATGAGAATAACAACAGCGAGAAACGATCCTTTCTGATATTTTTATAAATGAAACAGCTGGAATCTTCTCTTTCTCCCTCAAATCCTGCGTTTTTTTCATTTCTTTTTTCTTTTTTTCCTGAGAATTCCAGCTATTTATATGCTCTGCAGCTTGTATTGGCAGATTTGGGGATTTGGGTCTGTTCCCTCTCTCGCTCTCTCTTCCTGGGATTTGTTTCAATCTTAAAACCGTAAAAAAATCGTTTTAAGACAATCGGTTTTCGGATGGAGTAATATGGTACTCCGGCTGCGTAGGACACTTGATACGCAGGCACTCAGAAATTGTACACGTGGCATATATTAACTCCAATAAACCGATCATATTATGCAGCCCACTGTCGGAAATTCATAATCCAGATTGATTGAATAATCCTAATCTGTAATTCGTGGGTACTTGTTTATGGAAATAGGACTATTGGATTTTTTCATTTTTAACCGTCCAATAGATATTCACCAATCTAATATTGAAAAGACCAAATAAGCTTGATTTTTTTGTTCATGATGCATCTATACTGGTTATGATCATTTGGACGGTTGATTTGACTACATCCCTGCCACGTGTGCAGATTCTAAGTGCATGTGTACCATCCATCATATCAAAGAAAAACTCACATAAACCGAAAAGAGCGTATTGGTTAAACAATCCTAACCTCTGATTGGTGGATGCTTGTTTGTTTGTTGAAAATACGACAGTTGGATTGTTTGCATTTTTAACCGTCCAATAGATATCCACCAATCAGATATTGATGAGATCGAATACGCTTAGTTTTTTGTCTGTGATACATCTACATTGGGTATCATAAGTTGGACGGCTTAATTTGACTACTTGTATGCCACGTGTGCAGATTCTAAGTAATTTTTAAGTGAATGCGTATTATCTATCACGCTCTGCCAGAGCATCGAAGTTTTTTCTCTTGGATGATGGAATGCACGGCTGTCGTTTTCCTGCCAATGAATATATGAATTTACCAAACTAACCTTGGATCTCTTGTAATTACAAATTCAACCCTGGAGAGATTTGCAATGACTAAAACAACAATTTTAAACGTTGGAGCATGCTTCTTACCTCTGAAAATGACTTTTTTAAGTAGCTGTCCAGCATAAGCAACACGTCAGTCTACGTAGGACTCACCTGGACAAGGATGTCTTAACCACGTCGTGCTTGACTGGCTATTCTCTTTTTGTTTGTCAAGCTATTATGTTGACAACTTGGTACATTGGATATGTGTGATATTTTGAAATGTATAAAGACATATGAGGCAAATGAGGGATATTTTGCTTTTAAGAAAAATATATTTCATACTTCTAATAGATTTTATGCTAATTAGCAATCAATAAATTATAAATAAGTTATCATTCTAAGCACTGAGCCGCATTCATAGCCCAGTGGTAGAATGACTCATGTTTCAACACCGAGGCCAAGGATCGAGTGCTCATGTTGTGTGGGCAGGTGAGTGACTCTGTGGGTACCAAAAAAAAAAAAATGTTATCAGCGTTTGAGTGCCCACATCCATGATGGTCTAGTGCCCTTTTTTTTTTTTTTTTTTGTTAGTCATGCAGCAATGCACACACCCACACCCACACCCACCCGGTTAGTCACATGATGCTCTCACCCACTGGTGGGGTTAGTGAGTTTCGAACTCCAGATCAATAGTTAAAACGTCCAGGCATCTACCAGCTGGGCTAACGGGTGATCCCCATCCATGGCTAACTTATATAGCTACCAAGCAAGTTTTGAAAATTTGTTTTACCCCTCATTTGCATTTAAGAAAAAATTATCATACTAGTGCCAATAGGTTTATGAGTTCGTTAAGACATCGTTACCCTTATTTTCTAAAATTTCAAAAACTATTGGCTGCCATAACATTTATTTAGTTATTTTTTTTCCAAATATCTCCTACATTTGAATCCCTGTTGTCATTATTATCATCATCATCAAGACATTCATCATTGTTCTCAACACCACCATCATCATTATCATCACTATCATGACAGAGAAATAGAAACTTCAGTTTGTGATAGAGAATTTGTTTTGATTCAAAGAGTTAATGAAGAGGAAAATAGAATGAGAGAGAGATGGTGACGTCCGGAGGTTGTAGAGACCACTGGAGGTTTTTTGGTGAGGAACAATAGGAGATGTTTGGAATAAATAAATAAAACATCACTGCTAATGGATTTTGAAATTTCGGTAAATTCAAGATTTTTCTTTTTGAAAAATACTCATTTTTAAGTATTTTTTCATAACAACCCCTACAAAAGAAGATATCGTCATGCAATACGTTTCTATATTAATGTGCATTTTTTTTTACACACGCACCTCACAACCACCCTCGCATGCACACCCCGCACTCACACCATAGCAGGGATTTCACCACCTATGGGTATCAAACTCCAAAAGAACTCCTGTTGAAAGTACTCCCAAGATTCTACCACACCAAGGCAAGGATAAGAACCTATATTAATGTGCATATTGCATACAAAGAGCCAAGTCAACCCATCTCCCATCATTTGAAAGATAGCTAGCAAGAATCTAGCCACCATTTCATATGTGATTTTCTTCCTTCAAAAGCTCACATAGAAATGTATGCTAAGATTCTTTAGTTATTAGACGGAGTGGGATATGTGCCCACCAAATTCCTATGCACGCCATTCATACCCAAACCTTTTTATCCTTTTTTGGTTAAGGTTTATTTAAGTAGTGATAGTGTTTGATATTAGGAAAAATACCTTGCATTTGATGTGGACAAAGACTCAGTCCACCCATCTTCAATATCAAATAATTGTGGCTCAATTTAATATGCATTTCAAATTAAATAATGAAATTTTACTTTTGGAAAAGATTGCTAGATTGTCACTGTATTATATATATATATATATATATATATATATATATATATATATATATATATATATATATATATATATATATATATATATATATATATATATATATATATCGACCGATAACTGCTAACATATCACACAAGATTTTAGTTCCTAGCAAGCAATGTGTATTAAACCATATATTTTAGGAAAACTAAAATTAGTCCGGCAAATATCCAACAAATCAAAACTGGCTTATAGCTGAATGCACCTACCACCCAAGACTATTTGGTTGGAATTCTGATGGATGTTGTTGTTGGGATAGGATGCCTCAAATCTCGGAGCATGAAGACCACCGACCGATCGGTCACGTTGGACAAGGCAGCAATGTTGCTGGAACGTTTTTAGGCCATCCGGTCGGCAGTTTCCTTTTTGGACTAAGTATCTTGCAAGGGTTTGTTGCGTAAGGAGTTTCTAATTCTGATTTTTCCCTATTTAAAGGGATATAATCCAGGATTAGGATTGCCGCCAATGGGCCAATGGATTGAGAGGGTTCTAGAGCAAGAGAAAGAACTAGGAGGAAGCTTGGAGTTCTCTGGGTTAAGGGAAAGGGCTGTGTTTGTCCTTCTCATGTGAGAATTAGCTTTGGGTAGCTTGGGATTTCTCTTATGGGCTGTGATCCGAGTTGTGTTTCTTCTATCTCTTATAACTCCTGATATCATAGTAGATTGGTGTCGCTTTGTGCTGTGATTTTTTACCCATGAGGGGTTTTTCCACATAAAAATCAAATTGCCTTCTTGTGCATGATGATTTTCTTGTTGATTACCATTGTGGTGTATTCCTCACCTACTTTGATTGCTTCCGTTGCAGGGATCCTAACCCTAACAAGTGGTATTAGAGCTGGCCCAACTAAGACGGTATGTGGTGGCACCCGTGAGCGAGGGGGAGGCAATGCTCGAGAGTCCAAGGAGGGTAGTGCTCGGAAGCCCCTATCCGCTCAGAGCCCACGAGCGAGGGGGGCAGTGCCCAAGAGCCCAGTGCCCGACAAACCCGAGAGGGCAATGCTCGGGAGCCCCTATTCGTTGTGGAGGAGGGGATTGTTAGGCTTGTCCTACATCGGTTAGAGGCTGAGGAGATTACTAGGCTATATATTGGGAAGAAGCCCCTCAACAATGAATAGTCATTTTGAGGTGGAACCATCCCAACAGTTGCTGCACTCTCAATTGGGAAAAGGATTCCATCCAGTATGAGAATTATCTATTTAGAATTTAGAATTCTTTTTTCTTTTCTACACACAAGCCCTCACACCCACACACACCACATGGGTACTCGAACCCATAACCTCAATGTTGAAATCCATGGGATCTACCTCAATGTTGTTTCACAAAGTCAAATTAGATACACATGATATACAAAGTCTTAGGCCTGGATATTGAACCTTTTGGTCCTTATCATAGGGCGGCTTATGTAAAAATTTATGTTTGCTAGGCCAAGCACCGGTCATTGATAACCATATATGTAATGATTTATGATGTAAGACATGACATAGATGCATTTTTAGCATGGTTGGACCAAAAGAAGGCCAAATGAAAGTAATAGTCTGTCAAATCCGAGCTCATTCCTACATATATAGGGCATGATATAACTAGCCCTACACGTGTCCATCTCAAATAAATTCATTCCGGCTAAGGAGAAATTGCTATTCAAAGTATGTTGAATAAGTATGTGTACGCTAAATTTGAACCATTCACCACTTCCTATCCTAGCCACTTAATGTATGCGCACAAATCATTCAGTTAGTATCATACACTTAAGGCCTTCTTAATTTTTCAAATTATCTGTAAATACATCTTAAATAAGTAATTATCACTCTTTCACTGTGTTTAAAAATATGCCAGTATTTCTACTTCAAAAACTGATTTAAAAGGATTGACTTAAATTTGTGGGCTCCACAGTGATGTATATGACATATCGGCATTGTCAATCCATTTCACCACAACACTTTTGAGGCATGAACCAAAAATGAGATAGATAAGTATTCGATTCCCTTTTTCCTATGGTGTGGCCCACTTGAGCTTTGGATCTGCCTCTTTTTTTTTCACTCATGCCCTAAATTCAGCTGGCACAACGAATGGACGGTATAGATAAGCCACATACATCATGGTGGGCCCCACATATATTTCCTAGCATCTTCCTTTAGTTTGTAAGCTGTCAAATCCAAGCATTGGAAACGATGTGCTGTCTACTTAAGTAAAAGATTATTACACATTTACAACGAATCTACAGTTGGCATGGAAAATCAATCAGACCCGACCCACTATTTGGACGGTTCCCCTTGACTTACATGTATTCGGACAATCCCCATGTGCATGCATACCCTGGGGGTGTCATTATCAGGTCATTGAAATTTAGAACAATTTAGTGCTTTGGCAGAGAAAAATGAAACCGTTCAAATAAACGGCTTCCAACTTATCAATTTTAGTTTGAATTACAATATGCCACTTTTTATATATTTTGAGTAGAGCTGGGCACAAACCAAGCCAGCTTGAAAGCTCGGCTTGGATTGGTTTAAAAAAGTTTGGCTTGGATGGGTTGAATGGAAGATCAAGCCGAACCAAGCCTCGGAGTCAAGCTCATTTGAAAAAACAAACGAAGCTCAAACTAAGGCAGTACCAGCTCAGCTCAAAGCTTGATTTGATTTAGCTCAGTTTGATTCGGCACATAAATTGTAAGCACATTGTTTCCTGTGGGGTGATCCACTTGAGCTTTGGATATGATTCCATTTTGGGATCATGTCCTAAAATGATATGTAAAACAGATGGACAACGTGCATATACATGATGACATGGATAATACATAATACATATACATGGATGCATACATGTTCCCTGCACTTGTAAAATTATGCTTGTGTACTTTTGTTTGGAAAATATTCTTACATGTCTATTTTTAAGTTACACTATTTTAAAGGATGTTAAACATTATATAGTAGGATACTTCTATACTTTTTTCTAACTTTTTAAATTCTTTTTTATTTAAATAAACAAGCAAAAAAAAAAAAAAAGAGTTGCTACCTGTTTGAACTCGGCATAGCCCGGTTTGAAATTTTCGACCAAATTGATCCCAGCTTGAACCTAATTTTTTTTGGAGTAAACCAAACTCGAGCCGCATGGGTCGGCCCAAAACCCAAACCAAGCCGATCTACAAACTGAGGTGGCACAAAAACAAGTTAAACCAAACTAGGGCTAACTCGGCTCGGCCCACCTCTAATTGTGAGTGCGTGCTTATCAAACCACTCAGCCGGAGTATGAAAATAACTCCCCATTTTCGTAATTGCAGTCAGAGGTCGGGGGTAAATACGGCCATGTGGTTGCTTTGGTAAGAATAACAAGACACTGTCCTCTTAAATAGATAAATAGTACTCAGATTTACACTTGATACACAGGCGTTCAAAGATTATACACGTGGAATATTCTAAATCAAATTAAATGGATTAAATTGTGGAACCCAAAAATAAGTCAGTGTCCAAAATTAGATTCGTTACGCAATCTTAACTTTTCATTTGGCAAACACTTTTTTTTAATTGGACCATCTTAACCGTCCGATAAATGTCCACAATCCGGTATTCAAATTATCAAAGTCTCACAACTTTCGGCCATAATACGTCTATCATCGTAACTAAATTGACTGACTTGCATGCTGCGTATGCAACTTTTAACTGATTTGTAAGTGCCTGTGTATCATGTATCGAACTTTTTCTCTTTCCATATTCGACCCTCCGTTCTGGTCTACCGAAAACAGGAGCCAGATACGTGTCCAATGGGAGACACGTGTCATTTCCGCATTAACGGTGTCCAAAGCCGGACAGCCACGTCCAGCTGGTGCTCTACTCAGCTCATAACCGTTAGTTGCCGAACTGATTCTCACCAGCCGTAGATTTCGGTCTCCTTATCATTATTTTATGAGGCACTATTATACCATACTCTGCTAGAGTATGGTAAATCATACACATGCACATAGAGTACACGTGGCATAAATTTAGATCACATCGCGACCGTTGAACTCAATTGACCTCACCACTCCATATTAGGTCCTTATCCCGAATATAACACTGATCTAAAACTCAATTGACCTCACCATATGAAACTATATAAAATCTTCCTAAAACCTACAAATTCATGTGGTGTGGTCCACTTGAATTTTAGAATAGCAGGATTTTTTTTACAGTACCTTCATCCTGGTAAAAAGAGTCATGTGAATGGATTTGATGGCATATATAAACGACGGTGGGGTCCATAACAACTAATTGTGGGCATTTCATCCCAACTCTTTCTAACGGTGTGTCCTATCTGGGTTTAAGTCCAACTCAAATTTTGGTTCCCAAGGTTAACATGAGGCAAGTCACATGATGGATGGTGTGGAACTCATCTAAGCTCTAACCGATCGAAAAGCCTGACCCAGGCTCATGCAATTCTTTCGGACTGGAATCTCTTCAACCCCTCTTTTACACAGAATACAAAACACGCTAGCCTTTGGGCCCACCATATTGTATATGTGAAATCCACTCCATCCATTGGATTCTATCCTTGATTCTTAGACCTTCGGAACAAAAATCATTCATATACATCACTTCAATGAGCTACACCGCCAGGAATAATGGGATGGAATGCCAACCGCAGGTTTTGTGTGGGCCACCGGGCATGTATCTTTCATCAAATCCATCAATCAGATGTAACTCACCATGGTCAATAAAAGAGATGAAAAAATTAGCCTAATTCAAACTCATGCAGAGGAAACATTACGATCAATGAACAGAGTATCCTTGTTAAAAGCAAGAATTAAGGTACCTTTTGGTAAAACTGAAAATGAGGTCTAAAAGTTAAGTGGTGTAAACTTAGAAGTGCTGAATTTTAGTACTTATAAGTAATGAGAAAATTGTTTGGTAATTTGTTTGAAAAAAAAAAAGTCCTAATATTTAAAAATAAACACTTTTATCACAAAAACTTGTTTGACAAACATAAATTAGAAATGTCTGAAAATTGGCAATTTATCATAATTGTCCGTATGGTTAATTTCTATCTTTTGTAGAGTATGAGTAAAACTTGCTATTGTCATATCTTCAAATCTTGCAAACCTATACCCAATCTAATAAAAATTTAATGTTTCCCCTACTAAATAATAAAGCCCAGATGATAAAATTAAACGCCCATCTTTAAAAACTTTTTAGGACCCATTATAATGTTTATTTTCCATCCAAGCTGTTGGGCCCACCTTGACATGCATTATATCCATGCCACCCATCAGCTTTCCGGCTCATTTTAGGGTATGGTAGCAAAAATGAAGTAGATCCAAATTTTAAGTGGACCATACCACAAAAAATGGTGGTCATTGAACATCCACCAATAAACACTTCCTAAGCCCATCTTAATGTGTATATGCCACATCCAACCTATTGATAAGGTTACATGGACTTGGATGAAGGGAAACCACAAATACCAGCATGATCTAAAACTTTTATGGCCTTCTAGAAGTTTTTAATGGTGACATTCCATCCCCACTATGTGGTCCATTAGAGATTTGGATCTGCTTTATTTTTAGGACCATAAAATAAAATGATTTAGAAAAATTGATGGACCGCATGGACATATAACATATACATCAAGGTTAGTACCAAGGTTAGGTGCCACGGTTTGGGTAGCACCCGCTAACATCCACTGGGTAACACCTAATCCATGGATTTTCTGCTAAAAATGAGTCAGATACAAAAAAGAAAATAATAAAAAAAAGAAAAGTCAAATCAGGCAAATTTTTAAGTAACTATCATGATGCATGTTTTATGTCCACATTGTCCATTCATTTGGTCAGATCATTTTAAGGCAGGAGCCTAAAAATGAGGAAGATCAAGAGCCCAAGTGGACCACACTATAGAAAATAGTGGGGATTGAACGCTTACCCTTGAAAACTTATTGGGAGCCACAAAAATTTTGGGTGAAGCTGATATTTGTCTTTTCCCATCATCCAAGTCTGTGTGACATTATGAGCAGGTTGGATGGAAAATAACCGTCATTGTGATCCCTGGGAATGTTTCCATG
This sequence comes from Liriodendron chinense, assembly GCA_003013855.2. NCBI lineage: Eukaryota > Viridiplantae > Streptophyta > Magnoliopsida > Magnoliales > Magnoliaceae > Liriodendron > Liriodendron chinense. The sequence goes on along the minus strand of PVNU02000133.1, from coordinate 2,416,991 downwards.
GTGGATGTCACAGTCCCCACTGCCTTTTGTGCTATGGTCCACTTCAGCTTTGGATCCGCCTCAATTTTGGGCTCATGACCCAAACTAATATGAAAGAATGGATGGACCATGTGGATATAACACATACATTATAAGAGGGCCCACGAAACTTTGCCAAGTGTTCCTCATTCTATGTCATTCCAGAGCTTTTACGAAAATTCCTGTAAGATGGGTAAACTTGTCATTTGTAAAAATATTTAAGGACATTTTTGTTAAAAAATTATCAATTTTTTTAATGAGAAGCACTTGCAGCATTCAGTCTTAAGCTTTAAGACAGAGAATGAAACTTAAAAAAATACCATATTTTTCAGTGAAAATACAGATTAAGCACTTAATTTCTATAATTTACAAAACAGTCTAACCCAAGAAAATCACTGAAAATACCTTATTTCAGTGACAAGTACTGAAAATAAGTTTTACCAAACAGGCCCTAATCCCTGCTAGAACTGAGCACGAGCCGAGCTCAGCCATGTTTGAGGTAGGCTCAGTCATTGAATGGCCTGGCTTGTGTTTGGCTTGGCTCGACCATCGAGCTGGACTTTTATGTTCGAGTTGGCTCGGTCAAGCTTCGAGCCGAGTTCGAGCTCGAGCCTTTCGAGCTGAGAGTCAAGCTTGGAAACAATTTTTACATGTATTCAAAAAATTTCAGAGAGAAATAGAAAAATTGAGAGAAAGAAATAGAAAGATTGAGAGATGACCAGACGTCAGCGGTCATCGGATGGACTGGGGGGGAGGTGGCCGGTGGGTGGGTGTCCGAGCAGTGGTAGTAGGCCGGACAGAGTTATGATTTTAGGAGGGAAGGGGCGTTCGTTCGAAATGTGGAGGGTTTTAGGATTTTAGACTTTTAGGTTTTAAGTTATAAAATATATATATATATATATAATATTAATATATCTAAATCAAGCTAGTTGAGCTTCGAGCCGAGCTTGGACGTAATCGTGTGCGGCTCAAACTATGAAACGAGCTAAGAAAATCCCTATTCAAATCCTCCCTCCAAATCAAGCCGAATCGAGTTAGAACGAGCTAAATCGAGCGAGCTAACCGAGCCCGCTCTAATCCCTGCGGATGCACACAATTGCCCAAAATCACGTGCATCTAATAAAGCAAAGGAAGGGAAATTGAACTTGTGTCTGTGCTTCTATGGAGGGTAAATCATTCGCCCAAGCCCACAGGTTGGTGAAACCCTTTCATCCTGTGCAATTAATTATGTGACTTTCGTTGACATGGATGGAAAGATTCCATGTGTATGGGATACACCCATCCATCAGGTGTACTACCCTGTGCTTGGAAGGGCCCCCGAAAATCAGGTCCATTCAAAACTCAAGTGGGCCGCATTGCTAGAACAATCGAGGCCAAATCGCCTCCCATTAAAACCATCTAATTGAGTGTGGGGTCTAAGTGTGGTGTACACTAGCCATCCAAACTATTCTTTTGAAGTGTGGACAACCCAAAAATAAAAACACTTCAACACTCACATGGGCCACGCGACATGAAATTTGAGGCTTTAGGCATGATTTACATGGGCCACGTGTGCCATTTGCATCTCCGACACGTGTTCTTCAACCCCACGTGATAAGTACTTCGTTGAATCACTGCCCTTGAAATGCATGGTTTTGGGTATGTGTTAGTTACTGGATTTTGCTAAGCGCACACACGCGTGTGAATAAAGCATGTGGACATGCCACACGTGTGATACCATCGCACATAGGTGCAAGATTGTAGACACCCCACCTTCGGCTACACTGTTGGTAGAGATAGCTGGATGAATGGAGGACTATACCCCCCAATCCCATGTCCAAACTCAGTCAAACTCACCCTTGTAAGCCCCAATCCATAGCCCAACTCAAGCCTGAACCCTGTCAACTCGCCCCTAACCATTAGCCTGAAAAAACCCCCATAAGAAAAACCAGTCAAAAAATCCTTAAAAAGTCAAACTCACTGAGTCAACCTGCTGAGTCAAACCATCGAGTCAACCTGCTGAGTCAAATCACCGAGTCAACCCACTAAGTCAAACCGCCGAGTCAACCCACCGAGTCAAATCACCGAGTCAACCCGCTGAGTCAACCCACCGAGTCAACTCACTAAGTTCCAAGCAGCAGCCCCAAAGCAGGACCGTACTGCTCGCGGGATCCCGAGAACGTCCGTACGGGCGGCCCCCTGGGTGCTGCCCAAATTTATTTACGGGTTCTGCCACTGCTCGGTGCTATAAATACCCCCCTCCCCTTCTCATTCAGGCATCCCTCCGAAGCCATCCAGCCCGAGCGCAATCTGTCTCTCCACCCTTTAGCCCATTCCTCCACCAAGGAGAGCCCGAGTGAGAAGAGTCTAGCCCTGGTCCAACCTAGCCTGGCTACTGGTCCAAGTCTCCCAAGCCATCCAAGTCTTGATCCAGCCACTCGAAGCCAACCCTTGCGACACCTCCGTCCATCTAGCTGTTCTTTACTAGCATCATCTCATTCGCATCTAGCATAAGTGCAACATTTATTTCTTCCAACCCCCCTGCTTCACTACAAGCACTTTGATCATTCAAGTACACAACATGCATCTCCCATAAAGCACCTGTCAGTTCGAGCGTATGCTCTGGGCTTGCCTGTTAATGGAAACCTGCCCATCAGAAACTCTTACTGTTCAGACCTACATTCATACATTAGTCACTACAAGCACTTTGATTATTCAAACACACAGCATGCATCTCGCATAAAGCACCTGTCAGTTCTAGCATATGCTCTGGACTTGCCTGTTAATGGAAACCTGCCCATCAGAAACTCTTGCTGTTCAGACCTGCATTCATGCATCATGTCATCTATGAGAATGTACGAGGATTAAAATAGACTTTCAAGTGTTAGTTCGATTCTGTGAAGTAGATACCGTACTTCGGTACGGGCAGTGTGTGGGGTGCTTAACCTCTTCCCACCCTGTAACCGTGATCCCTTACCTCGAATCTCTGGCCGCAGATCAAAATGAGTCATTTTAGATAAAGGAATCTTCGGATCCCCTTCTCTAACATTTCTACGGGTTCTAGCCGACTGTAGATTCGAAGTAACTGGCTAGTGGCGACTCTGATTTTATATAAACTTATCTAAACACATACAGCTTAACACGACTACCAAACAAAGCCCTCGAGAACGAGGTAAGCCAGTGGCACAAATAGCGATTCGCACGCACGCACCTCTTCTTCTTTTTTTCGAAAGGAAAGGGAGAACGTCGTCAGGAGCGGGGAACGACGAGGGTTCATAAAGATCCAATACATCCATCCATCAGTAGGTCCCATTTTTTACATGTTTTTGTAAAAGTAAATGTTGTCCACTTAGCTGTTGGCCCAATATTGGAAATTGGTGGGTGGGCTAGAAAACTCCGCAAAAGATTTCAGATCCGTACATTTGTTTCGTAAATAGTGGACCAACTGACCAGTGGATCAACCTGATTTTTGAGCTAGAGCATCAATATAGTAGAGGCCTTCTAATGGATGGATTGGATCTCAGACCTGTAGTACCATGCTAGCACATGAGAAATGCTTCAGTGCTCCTAGAGTACAATAAGTTACAGTGCTCCTAGTTGTATTCGTTCACCTCGACAGTCCAATTGATTGATCTGAACTGTCCATTAAGTTCAGAAAACATTTCATGTACGCCATGAAAAAAAAATCTCACAAATAATCCCTGATTTGGACTTATTTTCCATAGCCATTCCTTTTTCAAGCTTTGGTTGGGATGGTTACAATTGCCTAAAAAAAGTGAATCCATGGAATCATGAGCAATCAATCATGGGCCATAACAAATAGATGGATCAAATTGTTGATTGGACCTATTTTTTGGACGATTGATCTTGACCATCCATATTAGAGGCAGTTGATCAAGTGGTTAATATTTGAGCGATTGTTGAGATGTTTGCATGGTAGCTTATGAATCCAGTGTTGAATATAATGATCAGTAGATCAACCGATTGGACTGTCTAGCTATTGGAATGCTAGACAATTATCTAAAGAGGTACTTCAATTCCACACACACATAGAGCTATACACGTGATCTACATGTGTGACACATGCATAGATGTGATAAGGAAGATCATCACCTTCTTTACCGAATAACTATTGTGAATTTATGTTGCTTTCAAAAATTCTCAACTAAACTTCCTTGAAACCATAAGGAAAAACTCTCATATTCACAAGTACAGAAGAAAATCGAAGTTTAATGGAATAATGATCAGAACAACTATATTCAAAACAAGTTTAACAAATGTTAAATACTCTAAGAAAATTGTAATGAATAATCAGAAAGAGTCCTAACAAAAAAGGAAATAAAATAGAAAGAAAAAAAAAATGGTGTAAGTTCGCACAATTCGATAAGTTGTCAATTGATCAACCTAATCGAGCGATCGATCGAAATTTCTAAAATGTGTCTAGAGATGTTCAGAAACAAATTGTGATTTTTAACGAGATTTGCGATCGATTGACCAAGCCTGTTGATCGATTGACAATTGCAAAATATGTCTAGTGACTTTTTCAACTATTTGGCAAATTTGCGATCGATCTAAACTTAATTTTGATTGATCTAAATATGCAAAATCTGGACAACAACCAAATTGAAATTTTTGGCAAAATTTCGATTGGTCGATTCGACTGCTCGACCAGTTAAACTTTACTGAATTTTATCAACTTTTCTTTAATTTTCTTTTAGTCTATGTGTGATAGAAATATGCTTGATCTACGTCCTTCATTAGGGGGTTCTTATTCTATATCAATATGCCTGCCTTCAAATCTGAAACGTGTGTGAGATATGAGCTTTCCAAAGGTGGGAAATAGTACTTAGATCTTCTGCATTTAAAAAAAAAAAAAAATCAAGCAATTAAATTTTTCATGTGGGCCACAAAGTAAATTTTAAATAGATGGCTAGTTTTTTTTCAAGTGAGTTTTACCACAAAATTCCCCGGGACTTAACATTTTAGCAAATAATGCTTGGGGTTTTTTCTGAAAAGGAAATTACAAAAATGCTCTCATCCAAGTTTTTCTTTAAAAATTAGTAAAAGGTGGGACTTGTGGGGCCAAGTGTTATGTGTATGACATCCAAGTCATCCACATATGCAACTCAACTTGGTAATCGCACGGATACAAAATTCAAGCCTATCAAATAATCAGATAGGCTACACTTGAATTTGGATGTTTTGAATGGTATTTTTTAGGGATTGGCCCACTTTAAGATTGGATTCCCACTATTTTTGGTTCACCTAATAATCATGCTAGTTTGCATCTATTGGGCAGGTTGGATGTCAAACACACACATTGTGGGCCCAACAATTTTGGATTCCTAGCACTGAAAAAAAAAAAGAAAAAGAAAAAAGTGAAGTAATTTCTCCTTTGAATAAGCATGACGGGCTACGGGTAGGGCTGTAAATGGTTGGGTTTGAGGCGAGTCTAGCCAAAGCCATACCCGCCTATTTACTAAATGGGTTTGGGTCCAAATTTTAAACTCAGACCCTTTTACTAAATGGCCGGAGATCAGGTTCAAGTCAATCCATAAGATTCATTTATAAATGGGTCTAGTTCTGATAGAGGGAGATTCACCCAAACCCATCTATAAATGGGTCGGGTATTATGGGTCTGGGTCTAGATCTAGTATGCAAGCATTTTTACGAGGCTTAAAGTCGGGTCTGGATGGGTTTGGGGTGGATGGTCCCTTGAAACATAGACTAGACCTGCCCACTTACTAAATGGATTCGGGTCGGGCTTAATATAAAGAAAACCAGTCCCAAACCCATCTAGCAGCTGGGTCTATACTTAGACCCAGACCCGTATCATTTAACAAATGAGTCATATCTGGGTTGGATCTGGGTACCCCATCAGGTAGCTGACCCATTTACAGCCCTAGATAGGGTTTGTGGAGGCACTATTTGGTAAAATTCCTATTATAGAGGCATTTTTGCCTTAAACTGCCACTTTTTAGACATTTAATTGTTTTGATGTGACGTGGGCCAATTGACCTGCGAAATGACCTGATTTTACTATATAAAATCTAAAAGTGTATCTCACCTAATGAAAGGCTCAGATCTCATACACGTGTAACATTATGATACATGTGCCTGGACCATTTGTCATTGCAATATTGGCCATCTTGATCGATGGCCAGTATCACATGTCCCACTTACAGGAATATCAAACACATCCAAACTTAGCAAGCTAGAAGATGTATGGACCTGATAAATCCACGTGTACCGTGGACAGATGGCTTTACCATAATACGGTTCGTCAATGCTTTACCATATCATCTGATACATGTCTTCCACAGTATCATATCATTCCATATTCACAGACGAGTCATGACATGAGCATCTAATCAAGTCCCTCTTTTGGCATGTGGACATGCTATTTGCAGCTGCCCATGTGCACCTGCCCAATCACGTGGGTTCACGCATGTGCTGTCGTAGATCAAGATCTGGGTTGTTGTTCATCAGGTGGGCCCCATGTCGAATGCTCGTTACCCCCAACATCCAGCCAGTCGACAGATCAGATGGATCATCTGATAATATAGAGCTGTACACGAGTCAAACTCGCTTGGTTGGCTTGGTTGACTCGGTTGGAACCAGCTCCGTTCGGCTTGGTTCTGACATTGGGTTCAAACCGAGTTGAGCCAATTTTTTTCAGACTTTCGAGCCGAGTTTGAACTCACCCTGGCTTGATTCAGCTCGACTCAAAGCCTGGTTCATGTTAACTCAGTTCGAGTTTGACTCGACCCAGCTAACTGGAAAGGGAAGTTGTTTAGTCCTTAAGAGACTAAAGAAAGAAAAGGAAAACTGCCTATAAAAACAAGTGAAATAGTAGTTAAGGCTGTCAACAGGCTTGGGATTACCTTTGGGCTTGGATTTTGAATTATCATAGGTTAGGCTTCAAACTTGGCTAGAAAGGTCAACCGGAGCATGGCATTCTAGCTCAAAAGCTGAGCTGAGCTCAACCCAGGTTGTCCGCTGGTCTATCTAGGCTAGCCTAGCTTCGTTCAGTTTGGCTCGGTGTACAGCTCTATGTCTCTGACTATGTGGGACATGCACTTGACACGCATGTGCTTATAAATAGTATACGACGGATACATTAAGTCACAGTCCCAAATACTGATTTGAAGGAGCTTGTTCGTTGAAAAAGGATAGTTTGGGTATTTTCTATTTTAACTGTCCAATAAATGTCAGTCAACCATACAGTGAGCTAATAAAATAAGTGGCATGTTTGGTTGATGACCTAAGAATTTGAACAGTTGAATTTGATTTTTTATTTTTGCATTTCATGTATACAATTTTTATATAATGTATAAGTGATCATCCATCACACTTCCTCTATTAAAAATTGTCCTTTAGGTCGTAGATTAGAGCTGTGAAAGGCAAGGCATGGGCTAGTGATGTAGAATGGGTCGCTGATTATTTCATGATCTAGGTAGACCAAAAGAAGACCAGTCGGGGTCGAAAGTGATCAGGACCATCAGAACCGTAAAACAGTTATATATCGCAATCTGAAATGAGCTTTTAGACATATAAGATATGATTTTAAGGTAGCACGAGCTACTTTAGCTACCCAACCCCACGTAGCTGGGTTGCCCATGCCAGAATCGCAAGATCTAACTGGATTGACGGTCATTAGGCTAGTTTATTTTCAGTTTTACTATTTATAGTAAGTTTTAATTCAATCATAACTTTTGATCTATAGGGTTCTAGAGTTAATGCCCAACATGAAAAGGGCTTAAAATATTTAGTAGAACAATCGGGTTGGGCTCATTTGAAAACTTTTTATTTTTGGCTAAAAAACAAGAATTCTAGTAGGATAAAGAGACTTCTATAAATAATAAATTTATTATTTATAGTAAGTTGTGTTTTTTAAGAGTTTGAGTTTGAGTTGGAGTTAGAATCTAGTACTTTACCTAAGGTTTAGTTTCCTATTTATATGTATTGTAATTTCATTTCTATTCATTCAATCAATGAAAAATAATTATTTGAAATTAATTTTTTCTTTTTATCCTTTTATCCTTTATTTCTTCTTGTGTAAACGAGGACTATCACGTCCTACCACGTCCTCCTTGCATCAGCCAGGCCTCTGTGGAAATTATGTTAAAAGAAAGCTGAGAATTAAGTCCGACCTAGGGGTGCAACTTGGGCAAGTATGACCGGGTTGCATGGCAATCTAAGCTCAAACCAACATCAAGGTGGTTGAACCCTGCATTTCAACATTGAGGTTATAGGTTCGAATGCCCAGGTGGGGTGTGCGCATTTGAGAGTGTCCGTTAAAAAGAGAGAGAGAGAGAGAGAGAGAGAGAGAGAGAGGGGGGGGGGGGGGGGGGGGGGGGGGGGGGGGGGGTGGCCTAACCTAACCTGGTTACGATATTCTCAACACTAAGCCGTCTTAAGTTGGGTCCTGCCGGAACTTCAAGCCAATCCAATCCAACCCAAGGTTGGGTTAAGGATTTTTAATTCGAATCCAACCTGACCTTAACCTAACCTAACTAAAGTATCAAATTGGGCTAATCAGGTTCGGATTCAGCCCGACCCAAATTTCACCCCTCGTTTGACTAGAGAACTGAGCCTACATTTATCAGGGATGCTGCTGTCATTCTGAGACATGCATGTGACAATTTTTTTTTTTTTTTTGGCATTTTTAAATCGGAAGATATTTGGGAGTTCTCCTTATCTTACATATCTTCTAAAATTCAACTTTGTTTTATCAAATAAAAGCTTACACGCACAGTATTCTCTCTTAAATATATAAGTGCTGGTTTGTAAACCTAATTATCTATTAGGGCAAGATTAGAGCTGTACACAAGCCAAATCGAGTCAAGCATGCTGCAGTTCAGCTCGATTCGGCTAGTAGTCTACACCAGCTTGAGTTCGGCTCGGCTCAAGCCTTACTGGCGAGCTCGGCTGGGTTTGGTCAGCAACTTAAGTCAGGTTCAAGTTCGAGCTTTTGAGCCGAGTTCAGGTAAGTTAGGGCGAAAAAACAAAAAAAGTGGGCCCTATCGATATTTTTTCAAAGGATAGGGATTAGGGCACTCGAATTCAAGCGTGCGCGTGTGTGTAAGGTATTTAAAACTGGGCTGAGTTGAGCCGAATCGAACCAAGTCAAGTTCGAGCCGAGATTTGAACTGAGTCGAGCTGAGCTTCAAACCGAGTCAAGTCGAGCTCGAGTCAGCTTGAACTCAACTTGAAATTATTTTTAGCTAAAAAAAAATAATTCAGCTCAACTTGAACCTAGCTTTCGATCCGAGCCAAATCAAGCTTATTCAAGCCAAATTGAGTAAGTTAACCGAGCTAGCTTGGCTTGTGTTCAACTCTAGGCAAGATCCTCTACAAATCTCATTCACCAATAGAGTTTATTATAGCCATGCCCGGGACTTATTTGCTTGCATGAAAATGTTGATCAATTGCTTAGACGGGGTTCACCATGTTGTGTGTATGCCATCCAAACTACACATGAAGTGAATCTGATCAGGACAATTAGATGCCTCAAAATTCAGGTCTACACAATTATTAAGTGGACCACACTATAGAAAATAATAGACAACATTTCAAAAAATTTCAAATTCACATGGTAGCCCACGTGATGGTTTGATCAGCCTTATTTTTTGGGAATTCATCTCTTTTGGTGTAGCAACACTTCTAGATAGATTAGATTCCATGCACAAATCACCGTGGGCCCCACTGAGTTGTAGAATAAACTTTCTCCTCAAACATTGTAGAGGATTGGCCTTTTGTATATTTTATGAGATTGGGGTAACTATGATAGAAAAAGTTGGAACGTGAATCCGACTAAGATAAAGAAAAAGGAAGGAAGAAAAAAATAGCTACTGATTGCACCTTACAAAACCCCAATGATCTCACATGGGCACTTAGCCTTTTTCCTAAAGTGGTTTGCTACAGTACATCCCATCAGATGTAGACCAGTGATAACCAAATCATATCCAAGCCACTTGTATGATGGGCCTCAGATGTGGACGTGTGATACTTTAAAAATCAAAATTGAAAGAGCCCATCAATGGCCCACCAAGATGGATCAAATTCAAAAGAAAAGATCACTAAAATAATCAAAGGTTGAAATATTCCAATCTAAGATTTTATTTTTTATTTTTTTACAACATATTCCCCATCCACAATGTGGCCTATCATATAAACGTTTTTGGATCATTACAACATCACCCCAAATCTAACAACCATATTCTCGGTGAAAACATAGCCATACATCTAGATGTATCTGTGGCCAAACACTTTCTTAAACGTAATAAAAGGGAAACCGGTAGAGCTAAAGAATGGGAATGCCATTGAGACATCTCTTGCAGGACACGTGGTAAGGTGATGTATAGATTGGGTCCACCGACGGATGGCTCATGTATTAAAAATAAACCTAAAAAACAATCCTATTCATTACATTTTCCACGCCAAATGAATAAGATTGTCCAATAAGTGTAATATTTTAGACAAATGATTGGCGCGTGAGTGTGCGCGCATATATATATATATATATATATATATATATATATATATATATATATGAAAAAATGTACCATGTGCTCGGTGAAGTTCCCATGAGATCGAGTTGCATGGGCCCCACTGTGATGTTTGATGGGCATTCATGTTAGGTTGAGTCTTCAAACTTAGCTCGAATGGGTGCTACGACTGGCCGGCCGACCTGCTGGACAGCGTGACCCAGATGTTGTGAAGACCCCCCTGGACAGTTTCTGCATGTGCCCAGACCGGTCGGCCGACCGGTCGTCAGTGGGCTCTGATCGGTCAGATGTGAGGCAGGGTCGGGTGGAATCTCCCTGGATTGTTTTTGTGAAGGCTGACTGGTCGGCTGTGCGCGTGGATTTCTTGCGCAGTCCGCAGTATTGCGCAAAGTGTTTCTATTTTCGGATTTCTTCCTATTTAAGGTATTGTAATCCGACTTAGAGAGGAATCCTAAGGTGTCCAAGGTTTCCTATTCGTACTAGGAAGAGGGGAGAGGTGTGTGTGAGAGAAAACTTGGGTTTTTTCTGTGTTTCCTTGCTTTGTGGGCTGTCAATCTCTGTAATCTTCTGATATTCATAGTGGATCGCTTTGTACCGTGGTTTTTTACCTGTTTTGGGGTTTTTCCACGTTAAATTCGGAGTCTCTTGTGGTGAGTGCTTGTGTGTGATTGATTGCATCTTGTTTCTCGTTTGATTTCGCATTGCCTACCGGCTTTTATCCTAACAAGTGGTATTAGAGCTAAAGTTGGGATGGAGTAGATTCGAATCTGAGACGAGAAGATGGGATCGAGCGCAACGTTCGATATAGAGAAGTTCTCCGGGAAAAATAACTTTGAGTTATGGAAGGTGAAGATTGAATCCTTCCTGGTTCAGCGAGGGCTTGATGGAGCTCTTGGAAAGCAACCCGAGGCTATGAAAGACGATGAGTGGACGAGGCTCGACAAGAAGGCAAGAACATCAATCCTGTTAAACCTTACAGATGATGTTCTCTATCATGTCATGAAGGAGAAGACTGTGGCTGAAACGATGGCGAAGCTAGAGAAGGTTTATGCCAAGAAATCTCTAGAGAATCGCATGTATGTATTGATGCAGTTGTTCACCTTAAGGATGGCTGAGGAAACTAAGGTGGAGGACCACCTGAGCACGTTTAATAGGCTGGTTTGCAAGTTAGTGGAGATCGATAAATCGATGAAGGATTAATACCAAGCATGCATTCTGTTGAATTCTCTTCCAAATTCATATGAGTCGTTCAGGGACTCTGTGTGCGCAGGGAGGGAAACCATAAGCGTCGAGACCGTTATCTCAGCCCTCCAGTCGAAGACGATGAGAAAGAAAAGCGGTGACGTGGCTTCTCGTTATTCCTCAGAGGCACTGGCTATTGTAGGAAGAAGTTCTGAGCATGGGGGATATTCGAAATCGGGATCAAGAGCCAAGGGCAAAGGTGAGTCTAAGGTGAAGTGCTGGAATTGTGGCCAGGAGGGCCACATGAGAGGGGATTGTCAGAATTCCAGGTTGAGGCAAGAGAGGTATGGAAATTCTTCTGGAGATGGAGCCAATATCGTAGAGGACGGTGGTGATTTTTGTGAAGTTCTGACTGTATCTGGCAAGGGATCTCACGGTAGTGAGTGGATCCTTGATTCAGGGGCTTCATGTCACGTTTGTCCTGACCGGAGTTCATTCACGACATACAGGGAGTATGGTGGAGTGTCAGTGTTTGTGGGCGATGGAGTCGCTCATAAGGTTGTGGGTGTTGGTACTGTGAGCATCAGGATGTTCTATGGGGCCGAACGAGTCCTGGAAGATGTGAAGCACGTTCCCAAGATAAAGATGAATGTGATTTCTCTTGGTACACTCGAGGCGAAAGGGTGCGTGTTTATCGGCCGCGATCGTTGTTGTGAAGTGATGAAAGTGGCACTCGTGTGTATGAAAGCATGAAGGTGTGGCTATCTTTATATATTGATCGGGAGCACAATTCATGGTGGAACCGCGGGAACGGCAGTGAGATCCATAGTTGCTCGTATGTGGCAAGTGCCCAAGGGCCACATGAGAAGAGCGGCAAAGGGCGTGAATTTGCAAGGTTAGGGTCGATGGTGGCATGAGAAGCGGTGGAGCTATGATTGAAGATGAGATGACGTTGCAAGGATGTGTTGATTTGACGTTTGAAGCCTCGGTGGAGTTTGTTGGGTTGAGTCTTCAAACTTGGCTCGAATGGGTGCTCCGACCGGCTGGACAGCGTGACCAAGATGCTGTGAAGACCCCCCCTGGACAGTTTCTACATGTGCCCAGACCGATCGGCCAACCGGTCGTCAGTGGGCTCCGACCGGTCGGGCAACCGGTCAGATGTAAGGCAGGGTCGGGTGGAATCTCCCTGGACTGTTTTTGTGAAGGCCGACCGGTTGGCTGTGCGCGCGGATTTCTTGCGCAGTCCACAGTACTGCGCAAGGTGTTTGTATTTTCTGATTTCTTCCTATTTAAGGTGTTGTAATCCGACTTAGAGAGGAATCCTAAGGTGTCCAAGGTTTCATATTCGTACTAGGAAGAGGGGAGAGGTGTGTGTGAGAGAAAACTTGGGTTTTTTCTGTGTTTCCTTGCTTTGTTGGCTGTCAATCTCTGTAATCTTCTGATATTCATAGTGGATCGCTTTGTGCCGTGGTTTTTTACTCGTTTTGGGGTTTTTCCACGTTAAATTCGGAGTCTCCTGTGGTGAGTGCTTGTGTGTGATTGATTGCATCTTATTTCTCGTTTGATTTCGAATTGCTTCACGCGTTCGGCGTTCCGCTTCCGCTGCCGGCTTTTATCCCAACAATTCACACCATCAGTCAGATACACCATTCCGTGGTGGGCCATGGGCCTAAAACTCAAGTCAATCCATGACTTGGATGGGTTACACGATAGACAATAGTTAAGAGTGGATATCCACACATTGAAAACTCTCTATGACCGTTTATAGGATCGGCTGAGATGTGGTTGAGAAATCAAGATCATCTATTGTGCATGTCCCACTTAAAAAAGAGGTCAGAACAAGTGTCAACTATATCCAAAACTCAAGTGAGCCCCAGTAAGTGCTTTTAGATGTTGTAGGCATGATTTTACACTATTTCAGTTCGTATGGCCCACTCCAGTTCTTGATACAATTGATTTTTAAGATATCCCATAACCAATAGGGGACCCACCAAATGCATGAGTGTGGGGCCCATTGTGATGTGTAATGGGTATCCACACCATCAATTAGATGCACCATTCCATGGTGGGCCATGGGCCTAAAACTCATGCCAATCCATGACTAGGATGGGCCACACAATAGACAACAGTTAAGAGTAGATATCCACCCATTGAAACCTTTATGATCATTTATAGGATCAACTGAGATGTGGTTGAGAAATCCAGCCCATGCATTGTGCTTGTCCTACTTAAACAAGACGTCACACCAAGTTTCAACCATCTCCAAAACTCAAGTAAGCCCCAACAAGTGCTTTTAGATGTTGTAGGCATGATTTTACACTCTTTCAGTTGGTATGGCCCATTTGAGCTATGGATACAGCTGATTTTTAGGATATCCCATAACTAATAGGGGACCCACCAAATGAAACTGTTTCCTTTTACCATGGCCCACCAAAGTTCCGAATCAACGTAAAAGTTGGGCCCTCAGGTTTCCTGGAGTATTGCATCATGTGTAGAGCTCAAATATATATACATTCCTCTCTCTCTCTCTCTCTCTCTCTATATATATATATATATATATATAAAATCTTTTTCATCTTAAACTAAAAACACCATTAATTTTTAATTTTCATAATTACATCTCCTCTTTGTTCATTCCACATGACGACAGGTGTAATCCAGCCAATGAGTGGACTGGCCTGAATTTTTCACCATGTGATCTTCACGATGGGGCCCACTTGCCAATCTCAACAAGTTTCTACAATTTGTAAATGGGTGCATGTCCTTTTCATGTACTGTTCTTTATTGAATTTTAGTATGCAAAATAAAAAGGCGTTTATGTTCTTAATCTTGGATGGAAATGATGATGATAGGTAGGTTTTCAAATGGAAATGAGACAACAAGAACAAGATTGCATGATCACATGCCATAAAACACCTTTTTTTGGATTTGCATTGAGAACCATGGATGGGCATTCTATGCATAAGATTTGCTTCCCGATATATTGCGACACGGTACGTTGCGACATTAGTCTTGCAATCTGGGTCATGTTTTGATGATCTGAACCGTTTATTTGATGGGCCCCACCTTGGATGGGAGTTGAAGAAAAGTAGAAACTTTTTATTGAAATGTTGCAACCCTTTGATGTTTGACAATCTCCTGAACTATTGAATAAACAAATGATTGAAATATTTCCTTTCTTTATATATAAAAAATGATTGAAATACTTCACCTTTTTTTAACAAAATGATGGAAATATTTCAATCTGATGGGCCATCATATAAACGGTTTGAGCCATTGAAAAGTCCCCTTATCCAACGGCTAAATTCCTCACATGTGCTGTTGAAATAAGTTGGATGTATTCTAGCTTAGCAAACCTCTCCATACATTATCTTCATTCTCCACACAGTCCCAATGGGTCCATTGACAATATCCATTTGAGGAATGCTACAATGCATGTCCATGCAGTTTAATCCACGCCGTGCATGTGGCCAACAGGTCTGGTGATCAGAACCGTTGTTCTTGTAATTCACCACCTGGATAGGCAATATCGCTAAAAGAACAACAGATTGGACTGCCGCAGTCATCCAATAAGTGAATTTCCAAAGAAACGGTTAGAACAACAGTCCCTACTCAAGTAGTAAAAATCTTAACGATTGGATGATCAGAGATGTCTAATCACTGCATGTTTTAGACCATGGCCCATCTAGATAATCACTCACCAGATCAACGGTCTTGATCACTAGACACATTTTCTGAGTGACCTACATGTAGCATTCCGAATTTAGCCATTTATAATCACCGAATGGAAGAATGCAATAGATGGGAGCCACTGTTCACACCCACCGTTTTTGGGCGCGGATTGCCTGAGAAAGCCTTTCGCAGGCATCTCCTGCGCAAGGAATATGGGTGGGGCCCACCGTGAGGTTTGTGAAAAATCTACGCCGTCCAACCGTTTTGTGAGATCATTTTAGGCGTTGCTACCAAAAATGAACGGGATCCAAAACTCAAGTGGGCCGTACTAAAGCAAAAGGTGTGTAGGGAAATTCTTACTGTTGAAACCTCTATGGGGTCCACAGTGATGTTTATATGCCATCCATACCGTTCATAATGTCATTCCTACTGATATGAACTGAAAACATAAATATTATTCTGATTTGAAACTTCTGTGGCCCCACGAATATTTCAACTGTGGAAGTTCAATCGTCTTGTTTTCGGCCCACTTAAGTCTTGGATCCCGTTAAAGTTTGGTCGCAACGCCTAAAATGATCTCACAAAACGGTTTGACGGCGTAGATTTCTCACAAATCACACGGTGAGCTCCACCCCGATTCCTTGCGCAGGAGATGCCTGCGAAAGCCCTTTTTTTATGCAAAGGAATCATTTGAGACGGGCGTGGCCTGCATCTTTGCACAGATACACTCGCTTTTAGTTCTGACAAGTGGGGTCCATTTTTTTCGTAATCCAGACCGTTGATCTATTGCATCCTACTACGTCTGGACCATGTTTAAAATTTATCTTCAACAAAACAATCTTAACCTTTCAACTTGTGGCATACAGATAAACGGTAAAGAAGCTGTCCACATCCAACTGAAAATGCCCCAATGTTAGCCGTTCGGATGTTCCCATCTGAGAGATTTTTGGGGCATTATCAATCCATTGTGGAACACAACAGACCATTGACTCAGAGATTCCAGATGGTGTAGAAGCTGGGGCCGCACTCGAAAAAATCATGTGTTAAACCTCTGAAATCAAGTGTTTTGGCCCTACTGAGCTTTGGAATGACCTGAAATTTAGGATGTCTACTCATCAGGGTGGGTGGCATCTTCTGAATGGATTGGATGGCATATAAAAACATGGTGGGCCCCACAAACAATCAGAAGGTTTTTAACGGTGGGTGTTCCCATCTGAACTTCTGTTCCATCTGGTGTGGCCCACCTGAGTATCGAATTGGCCTGATTATTGGGTCATCAAGGAGAACATAAGGGGGCCCACATGATAGACGGATTGGTGTCATGCACACGTCATGATTTAAGCTTTATGTTAAAAAAAAAAAAAAAAAAAGTCGTATGTATCAATTACTATCATAAAACAGTAGACCACGGTAGGAAACAAGAACAATATTAGCTGGGCCACTGGATTAGGTCGTCCATGATTTCATGATTCTACCCCTATGGCTACAAATGACGTAGGTCCACCTGTTTCGGTGCCTCATGATTTCCACGACTAGGATAATATTGTTTTAGATGAGTGGGCCACTGGAACGTTAGCAAGATCAATAATAAATTAATGAAAAGACGAGCACTAACTTATCTAGAGCCTG